>CM050508.1:164979101-165579101 GCA_027563665.1 Antrozous pallidus | reverse complement strand
TATAATAAAAGGCTAACATGCAAATAGACCAAACAGTGGAACAACTGGAACAACCAGTTGCTATGACGTGCACTGACCACCAGGGGGCATGTGTGGATGGTGGAGCAGATGAGCGGTGAGCAGGGGCACCAGACCACGGCGCGGCGCCTGTCACTGTCAACAGGGTGAGCCTCTGTCCGTTACTGAAAATTCTTTGCTCCCACGTGCCTCAGTCCCATCTGGTGCTTGTACTTGCTGGCCAGCAAGGGCCCCAATCGCACCCACTGCTGGCTCTGGAGCTGCTGATTGCACCCCTACCAGCACTGACCCCATTCACACCCACAGCCGACACCAGAACCGCTCCTCACACTCCCTGCCGGTGGGTGCCCAGTGCAGGTCCCAATCACTTGGCACCATCAGTGGTGTGAGCCGCAGCGTCTGGCCCTGATCACCCCTGAGGGCTTCTCCACCTTCCCCTGCTCCTGAGGGGTGATCAGGGCAGCAGCCACTGCTCACACCCACTACTGGCACCGGCTCCAATTGCTCCACATCATCAGTGGGTGTGAGTGGGGCTAGCACCATTAGCGAGCATGTGGGAGTGACAGCAGTGGGAGTGGGGCTGCAGGCAGACAGGGGACCAGGGGCCACAGCAGGAGGGATTGGGCAGGGGTACAGAGGATGAGCCAAGACCCGTCTCTGTGTTTACCACAGCCTAGCGGCCCACACCTTTTAATGTGCACGAATTCATACACTGGGCCCCTTAAAAAATATTTACTTAAGTGCTTACCTTATGAATAAAATTCAACTCTTCTTCCTGGCTTGAAATACCTCCATAGTCTAGCCTCATCATTTTTATTCCATTTCGTTCCATTTTATTTCTAAAAGCTTCTCTTGAAACTGACTTTGCATTATAATGATTGACTTGGGGGTCTTTCTCTGGAATGTGAGCTTTCCCTAGACGAAGCAAGGTCCTCAGCTTTGAACACCCTTCCTAGTATATGGCCCAGTGCTTAGTAAGTCTTTTATAAGGGTTTTCTTGAGGCCAAGGGACTTAGTATATAGGGTGCACCCAGACAAGGCTTTTGTTAGTAATGCTCATTCTTGGATCCCTGTCATCCAGAACAGGGCTTGGTTGAAAGTGCTAAGTACAGATCCCCTCCGTGAAGGCTCCGAAATGCTCTCCTCCAAGCTCTTTCTCTCTTGTCCTGTTTAAATCTGACCTCAAAGTCGAGCCCAAGTCTCATCTCTTCGGAGTGGTTGCTCCCTCTTCCTGCTCACGCCCAACTCCGCATGCACCGGAGCCTCTGCCAAGCCCAGTGTTCACACCGAGTTGTTCATATTCCTTCTTACTTTGTAATTCTTAATTTCTTCTCCCAACTAGAATCAGCTTCTTAATATGGGGCCATCTTTTACATGGCTTCCGACGCCTTCAGAAAGGACATGCTTGGTTGGCTGAGTTATTAGTTCAACATCGTTGCTTAGGTCTGAAAGGGTAAGCATTTCAGGGTTTCCAGCTCCCTTTGTCTTTAGTGGGTGGGTTCCCAAAGACCTGAGCATTTGTGTGGGTTTGGGTGCCCACCGAACACTAAATATTGAAAAGCTTATACATAAAGTGTACCCAACTCCGAAAATAAACACACAGCCATTAAATAACTTTTTTTTTCAAGGTGAAACAAACAAACAAAAAGAAGCCTTAATGGAGATCTTGGGGGTGGGGAGTGGGAGAATTAGGAGTTAGGGGAGTGGAAATTTGGCACCATCTGCAAAGCATTTGGGCAACTCAACTTTCCATTTCTGAGAGGTTGCCATGTGCATTGTCATGAATATTACTTATAGTCAAGTTACATTGGCTAAAGGCTGGATCTTTCCAACATGTGGAACTGATTTACTCGCCTTTCCCCCTCTTACCCCCTTTGAAAGCCAAAACAACAACGACAAAAAAGAAAAAAAAGAAGTCCAACAACCCTCCTGAAGCTTTATTGAATTTAGAGAAGGGTTTCTGTCTTTTTTTGCCTGTCTTTGTTCTCTGGCTTCATAGTTACCCACCACTGTCCTGGTTTTGAATGCTACAACAGGAAATCTAGTGATCAAGACTAGAAACTTTGCTCGCTGAGATTATTGCTTTAGATTTTCCCTGCTAACTCAAGATTGCAAGCTACTCTTTTTTGCTGGTAATTTCTTTTGAGGGGTAGAGTGGACCCAAACAGGCAGCCCTTTGTAAAGGTGACACTTGTCACCGACTCATGGTTCTCCCACATGCTTTCTTACTATTCAGAGTTCATGTTGGTTTGAAGGGTGTTAAGTTAAATGCCATCGGACTAAGGAATTAATAATTTGATTCTTTTGTGAGTTTGAAGTATCTGCAAGGCTGTGTGTGTATGTTTAGAGCCAGTAGAGGACAGGGAAGGAAAACAGGGTGAGGGGGGGGGAGAACATTTTTTATCTTAAAGAGAAAGGACATCTTCCTCCATTTTTGCTAGCTGGTTGAGTAACCAACCACAATAATGATCTGAACGATTTAATGCCTAGATTAATGGGTACACAAATGCTTATTTATGCTCACTGTATACAATGCTCTGTGGTAAGAATTTGTGGCATAGTCAAAGTTAGGACCTAGAATTCCAAAGGAGTGGAAGAAAATAAAGTAAAATGTAAACAGTAGTTGGTTTTTATGGAGTAGTCAGACAACAGCTTTTTTTCCCTCTTCTTCCTTTACATATTTTCCAGTTTTGGGGTTTTTTTTTTTTTTTTTTACAGTGAACATATTATTTAAATTGTAGCAGAAACCCTCTTTGCTACAGAAGTTCAGAAAAGGGAGAGATTATCATTGGTAGGAGGTTAAGAATGAAGTGGGACTGAAGTTGGTAAGTGTCTATACAGATAATGTTTGTTCTCCCCATTCTGCCATCAGAAAATAACTGTCATTAAGAGAATAGTCTTTAAAGATGAACTAGAAGAGAACAATCGGAGTAACTATCGAGGCTGTTTGGATAACTATCACAATGCTATGTGAAATACATTCATAATGTTTTTAGTGCACTCTATATAAATTCTTCACATTTATGGTTGAGTTAATACATGCAAAGTACCTAGTGCCGGATAGGGAGCACTATGTAAACAATAGCCATTACCATTTTTATATATAGCAACCTTAAACCAAAACAAGGAAGTCTGTTAGACCAGGACACGGGCACCCAGTATACCATTTGCACAAGGTCATCTATTGTGTACTGTTTTAAATTCTCATTCTAGGCCTCTTCCTCTGCGTGATTTTCAGCACCTAAGCATTTTCCTTTGTCACGAACCTGGAATAGCCTTGTTTCTTGCAAGTCACTGTGGTTTTCAAGACCCAACCTTTCTCGTGGGGATCAAGCCTTGGGTTTATTTTTTCCTCTGAAAGTTCTGGAGGTGGGGATTTAGTGCAGATGGTTTGTTGTAGAGTGTAGCTATAACTCTAAATGTATGCCCCCCTTTTTAAGTGTGACAACTCTGAAAATTGTCATTCTCCATTGTGCAGGAAGTACATGCTCTATTTTGAGATTGAGGTGGGGGGGGGTATGGGGAAGAAAGAAAATGTTTTGCATTCCTTAGTCATCGGCAAGCCCTGTTATTATTTTGGCCACTTTTTAGCTTTTACATAAGTTTTCTCTGTTATATTGTGTTCACATAGAAGATACTACATAAACTTGGAAGTAAGACAAATTTTGCATCTGACTTGGCCACTTGCTAATGGTCAGCTTTGCACAAGTTAAACCCCTCAGAATCTCAGTTTGCTCCTCTGCAACATGAAGACAGAGTAACTACTATTAAAGGGTGTTGTGAATATTAAATGAAATAATGTTATGAAGCATCTGAATCCATCCTGGTTAAGATACATGGTAACATTATTATTTGTAATGCACTCTCCCCTTCCCCCACACATACTTAATTAGAACAATACTTGTATATGAAAATGCTTTTAAAATATTAGCAATGAAAGTAATTATTATAATAGCTGTGCAATATTTTCTTGATTGAATAAAGAGTAATTTAATTAGTCCCCTATTGCTGTGGTTGGACATTTTAGATTATTTTCGATTTTTCTTTTTAGTGGTAACCTTTTTAAAACGCTAAACTATTTTTTTGAGCCACCTATATTCAGAATGGGCAGGTTTTGATATACATTTTTTTTAATGACTGAGATTTATAGCACCGGATTTGCAAACTCGGAATGGAGAATGATGAGCCTCCTTAAGGTAATGTCATTTTCTGGACAGTCCATATGTTTAACAGTGTGAGGTTAAATAGTCTGGTAAAAATCAGACAATGTTTAATCGGGGCAGGAGGGAGCCCTTAAAACCTAGTAAAAGATTATTCATGCTCAGGGCAGAATAAAGTCATGCATATGTTTTCTTTCCTGAAACACTTAAGTTGCCTTTCATTCCCTGCGCACTGATTGTTGGCGTTTGTTTTAATGACAGCACTTTCTCTTTTAATGGTGAAAGTTGGTCAGCTTCTTGAGATAGCAGTGGTCATCTGTCTTTTCTTCCCCTTTGGCTACAATTCCTAGATCATAGGAAGAAATCCAGAGCAGAAAATAGCTATTAGTGAACTGTCAGCCAAATTGGCTGGGGACAGAAACCTTGTAAACATCAAGAGAATAATCTCGTGAATAGAAATTCAGCCCTGCATTTTCTTAGCAAAGATCAGGGAAGGAGGCCGACAGAATCTCATTAGGCTTTATAAAGGTTTTCATTTCTTCACTGTGGTGCTGTGCTATACCATTCATTTAACTATCTAGTTAAAATTTGGCAGAGTTGTTGGAAATGGGAAGGTGGGGCCAAATGTCTGGACTGATCATCTTATTAAATACTCATGTAATTGTTCCTGCTCCAGCAAAGTGGAATTCTCTTGCCATCTGTTAAGCAGGCTCAATTAAACAGAGATTTGGGAGGGAAGGCGATGGGGTTGGGAAGGTGGGTCAGTGGAGTAGGGCGTAGGGACTATGGTGTCACCCGCAGGTGGGGGAGAGCAGGCTCCGCAGCACACACACACAGATATAGGCAGAGGAGGGTGTCTTCTCTTCTCTTGCAGTAGAGTTAGGAGGACTGGATTCAATTATTACATGATTCTTTAATTTCTAACTTTATTGGAATTAAACTTCCCTTTTGAGGGAGCCGAGGGGAGGCAGTGCTTAGGGAGTAAAGAAACAGAATATGTAACAAGGAGGTTTGATTAAATTGTGCTACATAGATTGAGAGCATCCAGATTGGATAAAACTCTCATTAAGACACTTTTTTTCTTGCTGAAAATTCAGGTTTGTACAGTACCGTTGGGTGGGACGTTCAAGATCTACGTGCATTATGTTATGTATGTAAGAGTTTGAGGGAGCAGTTAATACATGGCCTCAGGGAGGGCTTAGGGAGACCCTCTCTATGACTTCCTATGTGAAGTCAGGTTGGTTCAGTCCCCGTTTCATTTGGATTACACACTGGGTGTTGGTTTTTCTTTGAGGGTTTATAATAGCCCAGTTACTAGATTCTTGTCCTTTTTAAAACAAACATACAGTTTCTAAAATATGCAAAAACATTTGGCCAAGGTATATTTTAAAGAGACGGCCTAGAATGTATGTCTAAGATAAACTTATTGAAGTGTGGCAGACACACGGAGGAGTGTGCAGTCCTAATTGTGCCGCTTGAAGGATGGCCCCAAAAGCGAGCACACCCCTGTAGCAGCCCCCAGGCCAGGAAACGGAGGTTTCAGCATTCCTGGAGCGGCCTGCACGCCCTGTTCTGTTCACTCTCCCAGAGGGTGGCCCCCACCCTGACTTCCAGCAGGAGCGTAGTTTTGTCTGTTTTTTGAACTGGGTACCACCAGAACTGTACACTCTGTCTTGCCGTGTCTGGCCTCTGTCACTCAATAGAACGATGTGTGTGAGAGTCGTCACGTTGGTGCACGGTGCAGTCATTGTGCATTCCCGTCCTGGAATGTCCCGTCGTGTAAATACACCGCCCATTACTTGCCTGTTCTATTGCTGATGCGCATTTTAATGTTTTCCAGGTTGGGGCTATTTTGAGTGATGCTGCTATGAACAGTCGTATGCTTTTCTTTTGATAAACGTTTCTGCTCGGTACATATTAAGGATGGGAACTGCTGGGTCATGGGATATGCACATGACTTGTGTTATAAGACTCTGGCAGTTTCCCAAAGTGTGTGTATTAATGAGAGACGGGTCAGCTTGTCTTTAGATCCGAGTCTCCGGTTCTCGGGAGCGGAAGAATAAGGCATCTTGCCATTGTTACTGTTTTCTTTTTATTATGGAAATAAAGTAACTAATGAACAGTTTTCCGTGAAGTATTCCTAGGTAAAATAACATTTTAAAAGTCTTCACCCATCTTAATGATTTTTTTCACTATGCAGTAAAACTTCACGTTTACTTTTACTGTTTGACAGGAGTGCGAGAGAATAATGGGCAAAGGTGGGCAATATTTCTGCCATTGGTGGCATTTGTACACTGGGGAGAGAGTTCAGACTCTCCCTGCAGGTTGTGCTCAAATGAGGAGTCACATTTCTGGAATTCCTTTTGTCCTCCAGGGAGCTGATATGAGGGAACGTGACAACTTGGAAATAGGATGCAGATTACCCACCCACATACCCACCCTTTCCCTGTCCCTGTTACTGTGAGTAAGTCATCCCCCAGGACTGAAGAAGCTGGTCTTTTTGGATTGCTCATCATTGTTATGTTTGAGGGAAAGTTTTCCATTTTCATTTTCTAAGTCCTCTAGTGACCAAGAAACTGTTTACCCCAAAGTCACCAAAATGTCAGCTAGTATATCATTTGGAATTTTTGGTTCAAATAAAAAAAAAAAAAAAAGCCCCTCCCCCAAAACACTGTATTCTATTCTTTTCACAGTTTTACATAGCAATAGAAAGTAATAAAAATAAAAACTTTGTCTGGGCCTCTTGATTATTCCTGACATTGGTCATATATATCGGATTATACCAGCACATTGGATCTTGCTTATAATAAACAGTTAAAAAAACACCCAAATTCTTTTTGTTTTCTACATGCAAGCATTAAGATTCCTAGATTATACTGAACTAAAAAGTGAAGTGAATAAACTTGACAGCTTTGCTGAAAGCAATGGCTGCTTTTAAATCAAGGCGTAGGTTCAGACCTCAGCACTTGAATTTTATACCTGTGAAACATTCTCTAAGTTTTGAGCCATCATTTTTACATCTATAAAAGTGGTTTCCGATCCCTGCCCTTCCTACCACATAGGGTTGTTATGGGGATCAAATCTAACCATCTATGTGAAATTATAAACTATGAAAGTACTAAACTAACCCTTTGAGCGCTGGGCTTAGCAGGCGCTGTGTTTTAAGAAAGACGAGTACTGACCGTTGACCTAGAGCAACTATTTTCAACCTTTTTCATCTCATGGCACACAGAAACTATTAAAATTCTGTGGCATACCATATATATATATATATTACAAATCTGACAAAAATAGATATAATTTTGTTTCATTCATTCCATACGGCTATTGTTGTGTTGGCTATTGTCATTTTTTTTTTAAGTTGACATTCTAAGGGAAAAGAGGTCAGTGTCCCTTACTAAATAGCCTAGATATTGCATGTTTTAATAATTCTTGTGGCACACTGGTTGAAAATCACTGAGTTAGAGTGTAGTGGAAACTCCCTCTGTACTTTGAGATCTTGTGCACACACATGAGCCTGAACTTTTAACCTTGCACCAGATACCACTGGCTGACCTGCTTAGTTAAGAGTTACTTGTTTAGGTTTTACTGGTTTCTCACTAACGCTCCTCCCCACAGGGGAAGAGAGAAGAACATTTTTGTCTTTGGTGGTACCCCAAACTATGATCAGGTCACCCTTCACTCCTGGAGGAGGGGCTAGAGGGCCAGAGGAAATAGGCAGTCTGCAGAATCGCTCCTGCTCATCTCTGTAACTTCTTTCTTGTTTTGAAATTTTTCATTACCCATCTATACTTACTAGGTGTAGAATATGTAGAAATGCTTACAAGGCATAAAAGCATCCACATAAAAGTATTAGCAATCATCATTGATAATTGTCAGGCTAATAAGTGAGTAAAACAGGGACTGAAACAGCCTCACGGACAAGTCCCCGCATATACTCCTTATTACTGCCAAGGAATCCACCGTTGTTTTAGCACTGGAATGTCATTGCTGAAATGAAAAACAAAGTTGACCACACACACCAAAATCTTGAGGCACTACATGAATTATGTTCATCATCACCATAATAAAAGACTAATATGCAAATGGTTGTCACACCTTGACGCTGTAAGAATTGATCAGCAGGAACCTGAAGCTGCGTGGTGCCTGTCTGGGGCGGGGGACCACAAGCCGCACCCCCCACCTGACAGGGCTTGACAGGGGACCTGAGGCTGCACCACTCCCCCGGCAGGACTTGATGGGTGACCTGAGGCTGCACCCCCACTCAGCACCAGGCCTGGAGACCTGTGGCTGCGTCCTCTACCTGGCGGGGCTTGATGGAGGTGGGGCCGGCCATTTCTGGGTCTTGCCCAGTGGGGTTTGGGGCCAGCTGGGTCTGGGTCTCCTGCCATTTCCCACTTGGGTGGGTGGGGACTTGATTCTAGGTCCTGCGGCGTGCCCCAGACTCTGACAGGAGGGATATTTTCATATACCTTTTACTAATTTTCTTTAATCTCTGACACTTCCATTATAGAAAAAGGGCAAATAGCAATATTAAAATATTTCCTCTTATTAATTATCTTTTAATGTGCACAAGTTTTGTGCACTGGGCCACTAGTTTTTAATAAAAGTGTTTTCTTGGTCCTGAGCAGGTTTTGAACATCAAATTCTATAAGAACATAGAATATGGTTTGGGAATGTGGGTGGCGGTGACATTGACTGAGACTCTACAAGCGTTAAAAGGTATGTACCAGAAAACTGGGAACTTAGAGTTGTAGGAATGGAAGACTACAGGTTCGTAATCCCTTTTCTAAAACAGTCTGTTTTAGGATTCAGGATCCTAATGCCTCTTTTTAAAAAAAAGAATATGATTTTATTGATTTGAGAGAGAGAGGAAGGGAGAAGGAGAGACAGAGAGAAACTCAATGTAAGAGAGAATCATCAATTGGTTGCCGCCCTTCTCCCCCTTCATGCACTTCAACTGGGTATGTGTCCTAGCTGGGAATTGATCCTGTAACCTTTCAATGCACAGGACAATGCTCAACCAACTGAGTCACATGGCCAGGGTCATCCTGATGCCTCCTAATGATAAAACACCCCAGTAAGATCTGGAGCAGAACCCTATAGGCAGATGCATTAATACATCTGTATCAAAGTGAATGAATACCCATACCAAATGGTTTAAAGAAGACTATTAATATACAGCAATTGAAGTTGGGATTGACTATTAAATAAGTTCAGGTCATTCACTAACAAGGGTGTTATTGCAAAACTTGATTTTCAGTGCTTTCGAATTTTAGAATTGCATATAAGGGATTGTGGGTCTGTGTTGTGTCCAAGTGTGAGCTCCTAGCAGGAGTGGTTTTATATGGATAGGTAGCCAATTCTTATGAGACAATAGAGTTAGGAGCACCGCCTCTGAAGTCACACTGCTTGGGTGGAAATTCCAGCCTTGCCAAGTGACTTTGGGTAAATTTTTTAATTTCCCCAAGGTCTTACCTTTACATCTGTGGGGCTGCAGATTATAAAGATTAATAACTAAGGTTTGTATATGAAGTACAATGTGTGTATCACATTAGGCACTCAATAAATATGCACCAGTTTCCTCATCTGTATAAGGGAAATAATAGTAACGCATGTCACAAAGATGTTTTATGAGACTTAAATTTAAGTAAATAGATGTCACATGCTTAGTAATAGGCGAAAGATTTATGCGATCTGAAGAGAAACCAGAGTATGATGTCACATGCTTAGAATAGTCACTTCCCCATCATCCGCCTTCAGTAAATAGTAGCCAATATCATTATCATCACTTACTAAAAGTCCATATATTTCCTGTCAGCAGAGCCATTTTTACAAAAGAGGAAAAAAAACCCAATATTTATTGAATGAATGAGTAGAACATTGGAAAATTATAGTAATTCATAATTAGAATGTTCTAGACTGTAATTCCATTCCAATTCTTCCCAAGAGTCTTTGCTCCCTCCCTCTCTCCCCGCCACTACCACCACCACCCAGCATCTTTATCTTCCTTCATTTGCACAGCATTGATGAACTTGGCACTTGTTTTCCTCATCACAACTATGCAGGTGTGTTAGGTTGTCTGGGAAGCTGTCCCAGATGCTAACAAAGCCTTGGCAGGAAGATAGAAAGGCAAAAGGGAACTCTTGGCTGACGTCTCCAAGTCTGACTCCTTCCTCATCTGGAGAGTTCCAGAGGTATCTTTAAAGTTTTGGATAAATGATGAGGCTGCTGCTTCGGCGGCGGCTGCTGCTGGTGTGTGTGTGTGTGTGTGTGTGTGTGTGTGTGTGTGTGTGTGTGTGTGCCAGACCACATATCTTGGATTCTTATTTCCCCCCCCCATTGTTATATGTTAGTCTCTTGTGATTGCTTAGTAGTGGCAGGGTTTGATGAAGTCCTAAGTCTGCAGAGACATTTTCAATGCCAGCGAAGTGTGGATCAGGCGGTACTGGTGAGGCAGAAACCAGTGGAGGAATGTGTGCTGTGTCACCGTTTGGGCTCATGTCTTGGCACGGCTGTCACATTTCCTGGCCTGTAAGAACTGCATCTTCTCTTCAGGCCTCACATACTTGGCAAAGCCCTGTTTTGTTGCTTTCCCGAGGGGGTGCTTAGGTAGTGAAGGTGATGGATAATATGGGTAGGGACTGGTTGGACAGGGGCAAGAGAGAATGTGGAAAGAATCCTCTGTAAGGAGCTTGATTACAGTGGATGTTGGTGTCTGTAAACAATTGCAGCATTCAGGGAGTTCAGGACTTAAATGAGAAACACAACTTTGTCAGATTATACCGCTCGGATAAAATGGCATAGGCTCTGGAAATCTATAATTAAATGTATTTTTGAAAATGAAAAATATAGTGCAACATCTGGTTTATTTCACTACAGAAGTGCCTGGGCATTGCTTATGTAAGTGCGATTGACTTTGGCTGATATTTGGATTTCTCTGTGTAAAATTACTGTATTTTAATTAAAATTTTTGTGCTTGACTCTATTTGTGGTGTAAACAATGTCACAAACACACAGACACACACACTTTCTAATGCCTGTGTTACTTCGGAAATCTAATGTGTGTTCATTTTCTTTATGTTGCAGCGGATATTCAACTCCTTTGTTTACACTGAGAAAATCTCAAATGGAGAAAGTGAAGTACAGCAGGTAAGAGGTTATTTACTGCTTGACATTCTCTGTCTCGGTCTTGGCTCTTGGATGTGGCTTCCTTACTCCTTCCACACAACCTCCCTGTGGGGTTTCCTGCTACCTGTGTATGAATCCATAGGCATCGTAAGTACAGTGGTGGCAACCTTGCACTTCAAGTTCTTGCAGGCAATCGAAGTAACAGTGATATGGATTGTTTTCTTTTATGTGTGCTATACGTTGGAACTGTTTTGCATTCCTTTTGTTCTTTTGGAAATTCCTAAACTGCTCATATTTAAAAGTATTAGGAAATTATTTCATCTGATACAGGAAAAAGTGCCCAGGTTTTGGAATCAGACAAGCTGCACATCAAATTCTGGTTTTCTTACTTACTTGGGGGCCCTCGGTAAGCGATTTAGCCCTTTTGAGCTGCAGGTTCCCAGTCTTCCATAGAGGGATTGGACTAGCTGCCTTATGAGATTATGAAAATTAAACGAAACAGCATAAATGAGATCCTTATGTGAAAAATTAGGACATAGAAGCAGTTCAATAGATAGTGACTTCTCTTGTTCTTTTATTTCTCTTCCCCTCCTCTTGTATTCTTCCTTTACTTGTTTCCTCCCATCTTCTTTTCATCCTTTGTAGGGTCAAAAAGTTCTGAAGCCAGGTTCTGCCCACTTTATTTAGAGCTGGCTTCAAATGGACTGCTTCCTAAATTAAAACATAGTGTTGGTGAAGTTGGTCTTAAATAATTGATCCGCACTTGCGAAGGAAGGGTGGCCAAGAGGATTCCTGGGTTTCAATTTCAGCTAATCCACTCACTTCATTACACTATGTGACAGTCAACGGGTAATTTGAACCTGAGTTGGAAACTTAAGTAATAAACACGACTAAACTAAAAGCCAGAGTGTAGCGGAGAACATCCACAGAGCGAAGGGATCACTATGGTAAAAGACATAATAACTTAAACCTTGGAGATGCTGCCTTTATTTTATTCATGGAAAACAGCTTAACTTGATCTGAACTTGAGAAATGCCATCCAAGAGCCAAAAGCTTCACAAGTGTTATTAGAGTGAAGTTATATATGGGATAGTTAGTTATTTATAATAAATGACTGAGGTTTAGTCTTAAAGTTTAGCATTTCCTGTTTACAGTCACTAATTTTGTGTGTGTGTGTGTGTGTGTGTGTGTGTGTGTGTGTGTGTGTGTGTGTGTGTGTGAGTTCAGGTTAATTTATAGGGTTTAAGCAGCTCTGAATGTTGTTTTTTTTTTTCCCTTAGCTTTAAGTATTTTACAAAACAAATGACCTGAAATTACAATGAATATGAAGTAGTTTGCTATATCAAGTCTTATCTTTGTAATCCCTGTCTTCATTCTGTTCCAGCAAAACTGGAAAGTGCCTTAGGATCATGGCATTTCAAAGGGTTTTATAGGGGAAGGTTTCTGTACAGGGCATGTTTAAGGGCACTTCTGGGGAGACCAGTGGCCACTTGATAACATTTTAAGGAAACTGAGCCAGGGATATCAGTTTTGCTGCTTTCCCTTAAGTAACAGATACAGGTTCTCCCGTTAGCTATTTTCAAATGTGCAGGTAGTTTTTGTTTTCTTGTAGTGATGTCAGTTGCTTTATTTAACTGTGAACAAGTTTGGAAGTGTTCAATAATACCTTTTTAAAATTATAGCATCTGATTGAGCACCTAATACTGCTGCTAGGCAATTTTAATTTATTATCACAGCGATTTTCCTCCATAACCTTGAAGGAAACATATTATCTTTATTACAGATGAGGAAACTGAAGCACCAAAAGATAAGTTACCTGTAGTCTCAAGATGTTTAAGTAAGCTATACATATCTGTAGTTTGTTAAAAGAACAAACAAACCATCAAGACAAATTCTTGATGCTCTTTGCTTGGCATTGAGGCTGTGAGGAAGGTGCCTTTGGAGGGGCTGTCGCTCAGGGCGTGCACTGAGGCTGGACTGTGAACAGTGCAGTGGCCATCCATTGAGCTTCAGGTGGTCTTGTTTTTGTATATAGTGACAGCGTCCTGCCATTCTTAGCCGTGGAAAAAGCGAGGACAAGCTGACATGAGAAGTGTTTGGATAGTCTTTAGTTGCGTGGTAGTTTTAAACTGTTGTTTTAAAACAAACTACAACTCTTCATTGTCAACAAAGTGAGCTACTGCACCAATGAAAGCTTAAGAACCTTCTGTACTAAACACAATTTGCAATGTTTTGTTCATTTTTGTGTGTTTAAAATGCTGAAATATTTTTGAAGTTAAATAAAAACAGTATTACTTAAAAAAAAAAAGATGTTTAAGTTACCTGTATTTTCATTTTATAGAATTTATTTTTATTTTATAGAATTTACTTTAAAGTTTTATATTTTCATCCAAAATAGGAGTTAATTCTAACTGTGTTTCTTTGTTTATTTGTGGGTGTTTTTGTTGTTGTTTAAGTATATTTTAGAGAGAGAGGAAGGGAGATAGAAAAAGAGAAACATCTATGGACTGCCTCCTGCACGCCCCCTACTGGGGATTTAGCTTGAATCCAACTGGTGGCCTCTTGGTACGTGAGACTATGCTCAACCACTGAGCCACACCGGTGGGGCTAACTCTGTTTTTATCTGAATAATTATTAAAATGAATAAAATTAAGCAGAATTACCACATAGTCACTTCTATCTCTCCTCATTCTGAGTGTTTGAACAGAGTTCTCTCTGATACCCAGAATATACTTTTAACTTCTCTCTAGTTTCTCCAGTCTGCCCTCTGAAGAACCCTGGACAAATAGATCTTATGCCTATTTTGTAGCCAGGATTTGGAGGTAATTATCACGTCATCATCATTATGATGTAAGCCTAAAATTAAAAATGTCAGGGGCTACTCATAGACAGAGGGAAGGGAGGTAGGGATGATTGGTGAAAGAGGTGAAGGGGTTAAGAAATATAAATTGGTAGCTACAAAAGAGTCATGAAGATGTAAGTGAAGCATAGGGAATATAGTCAATGATGTTGTGGTAACTGTGGTTGGTGCCAGTTGGGAGACTGGATCTGTCCAGTATGTGATTGTCTCACCACTAAGCTATACACCTGAAACCAGTGAAAAATAAAATTGAAAGAAAAGAAAATACCCAGGTCTTAAATAATTTCTTCTTCTTTGATTTGACTTCCCTTTCAGTCCTCTGGGCACTATGACAATAACAATAAAAGCTTTTATTTGTATATGTACCAAATACTTTGCTCTCACTTCGCCATGACACTCCTGTGGGCTGAACTGGACAGGAGTTTTCCCATTTTGGAGTGAGGAAACAGAGTCCTACTGTCTTCTTGACTTGATTAATAAGTGCCCAGGAACTCTGGACCCTGAGATCTTGGATAGTTCCAGGATGAAATCTTTAGGGAACTGTTTATTTCTGTGTTGGCTCTACTATTATAGGTCCCCCATCGTAGTCACTCACACTTTCACACCTATTATCTCCTCTAAATTTCAGAACAGCTCTGTAAGATAGGAGGAGTTACTATTTTTAACTTAGAAAGGTCAAGGGTCTCAGTAATATGTAATTAAGCTGGCTTTCTTTCCAACTGTGAAGTGTTTTTTTTAACATGTGAAGAGTATAAAAAACATATAGATAGAGAGTAAAGAAATTAAAATGAATACCTCAACCTTTTACCCATCTAAAGAAGTAAAGCATGACCACTAAGTAGCAAGACTTGTGTGACCTTCCCAGAGGTTATCTCTCTCCTTCTCCCAGAGATAATCTTATCCTGATTGGTTGTTAAGCCAGTCCTTTGCTTTTGTGTATGCATGTATGTTGATTTGTTTATATCTATAATAATAAAACTGTAATATGCAAATCGACCAAATGACTGAACAGCTGAATGACCATCCGGACTACCACGCTATGACACCCACTAGTGCCAGGCCAGCCAAAGTGGGTGAGATTCAATTGGTTGGAAGGCCCCACCATCGCCCCACAGAGGGAGGTCCGGGCCATCCCTGCAGGGCAATTAGTGGGGGGAGGGGGTCTACAATTGATTGCCCTGCAGAGGGAGGCCCAGGTCACCAACCAGGGGGTGATCAATGGGGGGCTCTGTGATCACCCCAAAGATGGAGGCCCAGGTCACGCTCAGTGGGGCAATCCATGGGGGCGGGGGTGCTCCATGGAACTGGGCGGGGGTGCGGGGGTATGGCAGTGGATGTGGGCAGTGCCAGGCCAGCACAGTATGGGTAGGACAAGGTCGCAAGGCAGCCAGAGCTGTGAGGGCCTACCCTTGCATGAATTTTGTGCCTCGGACCTCTATTATGTGTGTGTACATGTATCTCCAAATTAATTATTTAGTTTGACTCTTTTTATTCTTGATATAAATTTTCAGTATATTGTTTATATTCATGTATCTTTTTACTTTCACTCAGCATTATATTCCTTTAAGTCAGCTATGTTGAGATTTGTAGCTAAGATGCATTTATTTTCAATTCTGGGTGGTAGTCCATTTAATGTAAAACATGTATTTTTCTATTGCTAATTTTTGGGCTGTTTCTAGTTTTTTCATTTTTCATTTTTGTTCATATCTTCTGGTGCATAGTTTAGATGGAGTAATTCTTGTAATAGAAGGAACACTATTATCCCTGGCCTCTGCCAATTGAATGGTGGTAGTGGTGGTGGTGGTGGTGATGTATGTATCTACACAATTTCCAAATGCTCTTGGTGGGGAGAAGGGCTTTAGCTCAGTTGGAGAATCCCTGAAATAGAATTGCTGGGTACCAGAGTGTGCAACATACCTGGGTAATGCCAAACTACTTTTAAAAAATATGTATTTTATTGATTTTTTAGATAGGAAGGGAGAAGGATAGAGAGTTAGAAACATCCCATCAGCTGCCTCCTGCACACCTCCTACTGGGGATGTACCCACAACCAAGGTACATGCCCTTGACTGGAATTGAACCTGGGACCTTTCAGTCCACAGGCTGAGCTCTATCCACTAAGCCAAACTGCACAGGGCCCAAACTGCTTTCTTGGTGATCAACCTGGTTACCTTCCTATAAACAGTGTATTATCGATTGGCTGCTCTGTATCCTCTGCAATACTTGGTGTCACTGATTTTTAATTTTTCATTAAATGGGATGCCTGAAATGGTATCTAATAACTTTCATTTGTTTACTTTGAATACTAATGAAGTTGAAATGACTTTTCCCAGGTTTATGATATCCTAGTGGCCTGAAATTTGTGCATAGCGGGAGGTCCCATCAGCCCAGCCTGCACCCTCTGCAATCCAGGAACCCTTGTGTGATATCCAACTGCTGGTTTAGGATCAGGCCTAAACTGGCAGTCGGACATCCTTCTCACAATCCAGGACCATTGATTCCTAACTGCTCCCTGCCAGCCAGCCTGATTGCCCCTAACTGCCTCCCTGCCAGCCTGGTCACCCCCAACTGTCCCCGCGCCCCGCTGACCTGGTTGCCCCCAACTGCCCCCCTCTGCTGGCCTGATCCCCCCAACTGCTCTCCCCTGCTGGCCTGTGGCCCCGCCCCTCTCAACTGCCCTTCTCTGCAGGCCCAGTTGCGCCCAACTTCCTTCACTGCTGGCCTGGTCACCTCTAATTGCCGCCCCTACAGGCTTGATCACCCCCAACTGCCCTCCCTTGCTAGCTATCTTGTGGTGGCCATCTTGTGTCCACATGGTGGCAGCCATCTTTGACCACATGGAGGCAGCCCTCTTGTGTGTTGGAGTGATGGTCAATTTGAATACTACTTTTGTATTAGATAGGCTAGAGCCTGATGCATGGGTGGGGGCCCGTTGGTTTGCCTTAAAGGGTGTCCTGGATCAGGGTGTGGATTCCTTTGGGGTATGGGGCGGCCTGGGTGAGGGACCAGTGGTGGTTTGCAGGCTGGCCGTGCCCCTCAGCGACCCAAGCAGAGGCCCTGGTTTCAGGGATTTATTTATCTTCTATAATTGGAACTTTTTAGCCTTGTGTGGAGGCCAAGGCAGGCCAGGGCTGCAGGAGCTTGGCTTCCTCCATCATCGGGGGCAACTCAAGCCTTCTGCTCTCTCCAGCTCCATGGCTGTGGCCATTTTTGTTGGGATATGTTTATCTTCTATAATTGAAACTTTGTAATATTGAGTGGAGGACTGGGCTGCCCAGGGTGTGCAGAAAGCTTGGCTTCTTCCATTGCCAGGGTAACACAAGCCTCCTGCTCTCTCCGTGACTGCAGCTATCTTGATTGGGTTAATTTGCATACCCACTCCTGATTGACTGGTGGGCGTGACTTGTGGGTGTAGCAGAGTGATGGTTAATTTGCATATTACTCTTTTATTAGATAGGATTTTTATGTGTGTGTGTTTTTTGTCCTGTCTAATATCTACTAATGTCCTTTGTCCATTTTTACAATTGAGCTGCCTGGTTACTTTAGAAGTTTAAAAGTTCTATTCATGGTCTACATCAGTGCTGTCCAAGAGAATTTTCTGAGGTGATTAGTTCCATATTGGTGCTGATTGAGCAGCCCCTAGCCACACATGGCTACTGATCACTTAACATGTGGGTGGAGCTAGTGAGTAATTAAATTTTAAATTTTATTAAATTTCAGTTGTAATTAAAATGGCTACAGATGGCCAGTGGTTATCATATTAGATTCCCTTGAAGAATAAACATATTATTCCAATTTGTGGCTTTTCACTTTTCTTATTAAAATAATAAAGTTTAATTTTAATAGTTTTTTAAATCAAATTTTTTTTCTTTTCTGCTGTTTATCTTTTTTTTTTCTTTTCTATCCCAATAATATAAATAAATTCTCCTATTTTGTGTTCTAAAACTTTTTTTCCTCAGGTAAGACTTTTCTCCACCTGGAGTTGATTTTGATTTTGGATGTAAAGTAGATATCTAATTTCTTCTCCCCCCTCCCATATGTATTTCCAAATGTTCTAGCACTATCTACTGAACAAATTTGTCTTTTACCCCACTTTCGTTTTCATTCATTAGTCAAGTTTCCATGTATATACAAGTTTGATTTGGTTTGGTTGGTAAATTTTCTCATTGTGCCAGTACCACATGTCTGGCAGGATGATACTATATTTTCACTTATTTTTCCAGGGAGCATCTGTTGCTCTTTGCTCTTATGTAAGCATTTGTTCTTACATATGAATTTTAGAATCATCTTATCCAATTATGAAAGAAAATCCTATTGGGATTTTAATTGCTATTACAACAACTTATAGATCAATTTGAAGATAACATCTTTACTAATATGGTATAACTCTATGTATTTGGTGATAAATTCACAAAAGATCTGAAAATTCATATCTGTGGAATTTATTTCTGGATATAAATTTATATTATAAATAATACCTTGAAAATTATATTTTTCTAACTGTTGCTGATTTGAGTTTTATGGGTTTTTCATACATGTAGTTATCTTCTTAAACTATCATATTCATTCTAATAATTTATCTGCAGATGTCTTTGGATTTTCTGTATACATAGTCATATAGGCACATAAGACAGTTTTGACTCTAATTCTTTATGTTTTTATTGATGAGAGAGACAGAGACAGAAGAGAGAAGGAGAAAGAGAGAGGAGAGGGGAGGGGAGGAGAGGAAAGGGGAGGGGAGCAACATCAATGTGAGATAGAAGCATCAGTGGTTGCCTCCCATATGCATCCCACCCAGGGATCAAATCCATAACCTAAGTGTGTGCCCTGCTTGGAAGCAAACCTTCACCCTTTTGGTGTACAAGACAATGCTCCATCTAGCTGAGTCATCTAGCCTGGGCCCTGTTTCTAATTTTTACACCTTTTATTTCTTTTCAGTATCTTGCTATACTTGTCTCCAGATAAGTATTGCTTAAGTATGGTAATAGTAGCCATAAAATGTATATATGATGTTTATTGTTTAGTTTTAAGTATTTTCTAATTTTGATTATCATTGCTTCTTTGATCTGTTAGTTATTTAGAAGGATGCTTTAATTTTTCCAAATATCTGAGTAGTCTTTCTAGTTAAACTTGCTGTCTCCTCTGTACTTCCCCATTATGCTGAGCTCTTTGGGTTATAGGTTTTTGCAGAGTCTTCTATCAGATTTCCCATCTTGGCCAATCCTAAGCTTTGTCTCCTATCCTGGCGCCCTCAGCTATTATTAAAATGGAAGCTCAAGGTCTCCAGATTATACCCACTTTCTCAGGGTAAAAGCAGGGTTTGGCACTGGTTTACGTCCCAGATTTCTGGCTCTCCCTTGTTTGGGGGCTCAGTACCCCTAACGGTGGTTTTGGTTTTCATTCCGGACACCGGCCTCTTAACAATTATAAGAACAATTATAACTGCTTGTAAGATTTGTTTGACAAGCCAAAATCAGACTAGTTATTCAAATTAGATTATTGACCCCTGTGCTCTTAATTTTAGCTCTTTAGCTCAGCAATCTTTTGTTTAAAAGGAACCACTTATTTATGCATGCTTTTTTATATTTGTTAGTATCTGGAATCCTGACTTGAGGTTTTTATCCATTATTTCTTCTTTGGGGTAATGCATACTGAGAGCCCCATGGGTTCTTGCCCTCCTCCTTACTAATCAAATCTTATTGAGAGTTGGATCTCACTTGTGCTTACTATATAACTTGGCTTTAAATCTAACATGTTGTTATTGTCTTCTGGTTAGGGGAGCGAAGTAATTAAAACGAATATAAAACATTTTGTGATTCTTGACTCTTACCACAAAACTCTCTATGGTATAGACTTTTCTTTGGTCTTTCTCATTATTTCTTTTGAATTAACCTTCAGAATGTGGTTCAAAATTGCTTAACAATGTGTTTTGAATCTTTAATTAGTTCAGCATATGTAGTTTTGGTGCCCAAAACTATGGCAACAGCCTCAGGACAATACAAATCCCATGCACACATTCTTGTGTGGAACGCCTTCCATAGACTACACTTTTGAATACGTTAAGAAATTAAGTTGTGTGAGCACATAAAGGCATTATATAAAATTGAACCTGAATCAAGAAAAATAAATGTGTGATCAAGAGCCCCCAAAGATAACAAAACAGTCCATTACAAAAAGCAGTGGAGAAGAAACAAAAGGACTAGGAGCCTCTAGTGGCATGATTGGATTCCTGAAGGAAATCAGTCATCTTGGGCATATTGTTTCAAGAGTTTGCTCTTTTTCTCAAATGCTAATTTTTTATTCAATGAAATGGCAAGCATATTTTCATAATTAATGCTGTATTTCATAAACTATTGATTGTTGACAGCAGCTAATTTTAAAAGACAGCATCTTGAAATCAGCAAGTTGGTATAAGAACTATTACTTGAACTTGGCTTCACTAGTTTTTGGTTTGTTCCCTGTTTCACAGATTTGATCTATATTGTTTCCTTCCTTGCATTTTAAGTTAATCTTGCTCTTTTTTCATGCTTCTTAGATTAGAATTTTAGATCTTTGATTTTTATACCTTTTTTAAAAAAAAACAACACAAGAATTTGAAGCTCTAAACTTTCCCCTAAGTACTGCTTTGTTTCATCCCACAGAATTTGATACCATATATTTTCCTTTTCCTTTACTTTTAAAATATTTTCTAATTTCCCTTATGCTCTCTAGTACCCATGGATTACTTTGAAGTATGCTGTCCAGTTTCCAAAACATTTGAGGTCTTCTTAAATATCTTATTGTTACTGATTTTAATTTAATTCCGTTGTGGAAAGAGAACATAATCTGTGTGATTTAAATCATTCTTAATTTGTTAAAACTTGAGTTTATGATCCAGAATATGCCCTATCTTGGTGAATATACCATGTGAACTTAAAAAGAATATTCTTTATATATATATATATATATATATATATATATCCATTAGGTTAAGTTGGCAGATAGTTCAGATCATTTATTTTGAATCAGATTTTTATATTGTCTAATTCTATCATTTATTGAGAAAAGGGTTAATATCTTCAACTGTAATAGTGGACTTGTATATTTTCCCCTTTAGGCCTATTTTTATCTCATGTATTTTGAGGCTTACTTATTGGATATCTATACATTTAAGATTGTTAAGTTTTCCTATGAATTACTTGTGACATTATGAAATTTCATTCTTTATCTCTTTCCTTAAAGTCTATTTTAGCTAATATTAATGTAGTCACGCTAGCCTTTGTATGCTTATTATTTGGATGGTGTACCTCTTAATAAGCATTTACTCTCAATGTCTGTATTACTGAAAGTGTGTCTTTTGTACATAGAATATAGTTGAGATATTCTTTTTAAGCCATTTTGACAATTTCTGTCTTTTAATGAGGAATATTTGCTTAGTTAATATTAAGTTTGATTGTTGGATTTGGGTGAGTGATTTTATTGTTTTCCAATTTCTCCTCTGATTTTTGCTTCTTAGTTCTTCCTTCCTTATCCTCTTTTGGGTTTTTGAATATAAAATTTCTTATCAATATATTTTATTTTTAGCTATATATTTTTACATATTTTAAGTATATACTCTAAAAGTTATATATTCTTAACTTATTCCAGTCTGTTTGGAGTTAATATTTTATCACTATGTAAAATATAGAACCTTCATAACCTTATGGGTCCATATCCCCATGACTATGCTAGGGTTTTCATATCTAGTATACCTACAAATATTACAAACTTCACAATAGTGTTATTGTTTTTACTTTAAACTGTCATATGAATTTAATAATTTAATAGTTAAAAGAAAAAATAAATCCTATATACTTACCATTTCCAGTGCTCATCATTTCTTTCTAAAAATACCAATTGATATTGAATTTGAAGAATTCCTTTAGTATTTACTTGTAGTATATATAGATTTCCTGGTGACAAATTACATTATGATATTTTACTTAGAAAAATGTCTCTATTTTGTCTTTTTCCTTAAAGGATGTTTTGGTTTGAGATTGAATTTTGAACTGACAGTTTTTTAATGGTGTTTCACTGAGTACTGGACTTCAGAGTTTTCGATGATACGTCAGTTAAAGTTTACTCTGTATGTAATGTCATCATCCCACCTCTACCCCTTAGCAGCTTTCAAGATTTTTCTCTTATATCTTTGGTTTTCAGTAATTTGACTATGACTGCCTAGACATAGGAGTCTTCATATTTATCCTGCTTGGTGTTTATTGAGCTTTAAGGACTTTTGGCCATTATTTTTTTAAACATTATTTCATTCTGTGCTCTCCTGACTCCATTAATATGTATATGTCTTTTTACATTTTACTACAAGTTCCTGAGATGATGGCCTCTTCTATTCTCTTATTCTTTTAATATTTTTTCCCTCTGATCTTCAGATTAGGTCATTTTTTATTGGTCTGTCTTTAACTTCACTCCTATTATCTTTATTTTACTGATGTATTTTTAAGCTCTAGGATTTCTATTTATTTCTTTTTAATAGATTCTCTATGTCTCTATGGAGATTTTACTCTTTTCAATTCATTGCAAACATATTTTCCTTTGTATCCTTGAGAATCTATCCTGTCTAATAAAGAGGTAATATGCAAATTGACTGTCACCTTCGCACAAGATGGCCATCCCCATGTGGTCACAAGATGGCCAGCAGGGGAGGGCAGTTGGGGTGACTGGCCAGCAGGGGAGGAAAGTTGGGGACAACCAGGCCAGCAGGGGAGGGCAGTTAAGGGCAACCAGGCCTGCAGGGGAGGGCAATTAGGGGCTACCAGGCCAGCAGGGGAGGGCAGTTGGGGGGCAAGAAGTCTGCAGGGGAGGGCAATGGGGGGGGGATTGGGCCTGCAGAGGAGCAGTTAGGCATCAATCAGGCTGGCAGGGGAGTGGTTAGAGGGTGATCAGGCTGGCAGGCAGAAGTGGTTAGGGGCAATCAGGCAGGCAGGCAGGTGAGAGGTTGAGAGCCAGCAGTCCTGGATTGTGAAAGGGATGTCCGACTAACAGTTGGATATCCCCCGAGGAGTCTCCTATTGGAGAGGGTGCAGGCTGGGCTGAGGGCCAACCCCCAAACCAGTGCATGATATGCTAAGTGTCCAACCATCTGACCAGCTGCTATGATGCACACTGACAACCAGGGGGCAGATGCTCAGCATAGGAACTGCCATGACACGCACTGGCCATTTACAGAGAAAAAGCACCACAGACCTGACACGCACAAGGCAACACTCAGCTTCTGCCAAGTGACACCCCACCAAATCACAGCCAATGCTGCTGAGACCCCAAGGTGCAAAATGTGGCCCACAGCCCAGCCCAGCCCAGCCCAGAAACGGTAGCTGTGGGTACCAGGCACTGATGTCATGTAGCAATGCCTGGCTTTTCTCTTAGCGACTAGCCTCCTTGGAGTTTCTTCAGCCTAGGAACACGACTTGCTTTACAGCCAGGTGGAAACATTTTACACTTTAACCAAATGTCTGTGAAGTGTTTTCCCATGCGTCATCTCATTTGATCCTCACAGAAGTCCTGGAGTAGGTAGGTAGGAAACTTGGTAGAATCCTTTTTTTTTTTCATTAGCCAGAAAATGGAGATTTAGAAAGCTTAGAAATTTGACCCGACTGAAAAGAAATAAATGGTGGACCTTGAAAATGATTTCATGTTTTCTCACTGTGCAGAATATAGTTAAACACTGCTGCAGTTAAATATTTTACCCTTTGTTCTCCCTATGTGATCTGCAATAATAATCTGCTTTCTGTTGATACTTACTGCTGTGTTACTGATAATTTCATGGAAGAAAAGTTGGGATGCTTCACTAGGTGGTAAAAAGTTTAGCTACATCAGAAAGCAGGCTTAATTAAGCAAGTTTATTCTATCTACTCTATCTAATAAAAGAGTAATATACATATTGACCATCACTCCAACACACAAGATGGCTGCCCCCATGTGGTTTAAGATTCTGCCCCCATGTGGACACAAGATGGCCAGCAGGGGAAGGCAGTTGGGAGGGACCAGGCCTGCAAAGGAGGGCAGTTGTGGGTGATCAGGCCAGCAGGGGAGGGTAGTTGGGAGGGACCAGGCCTGCAAGGGAGAATATTTGGGGGCGATCAAGCCTGCAAGGGAGGGCACTTAGGGGTGACTAGGCCAGCAGAGGAGAGAAGTTGGGGGCAAAGAGGCTGGCATGGGAGCAGTTAGACATCAATCAGGCTGGCAGGGGAGTGGTTAGGAGGTAATCAGACTTGCAGGCAGAAGTGGTTAGGGGCAATCAGGGAGGCAGGCAGGCGAGCAGTTTGGAACCAGCAGTCCTAGATTGTGAGAAGGATGTCCAACTGCCTGTTCATAAAGTAGCAATAAACAGGCAGACGGATATCCCTTGAGGGCTCCCAGATTGGAGAGGGTGCAGGCTGGGCTGAGGGATACACTCCCCCCCCCCACACACACACCCCATGCATGAATTTTATGCACCGGGCCTCTAGTGTGTGTGTGTGTGTGTGTGTGTGTGTGTGTGTGTGTGTGTGTATACACACACACAAATAAGTCAAACAGCAGAACAAGTGAACAACCGAACAACCGGTCACTGTGATGTGCACTGACCACCAGGGGGCACACGAGGAACATGGTGGGCACTGGTAGCAGGAGCAGAGCATGGAATATGGCGGGATGGTGGAGCAGGTGCATAGGGGTGCCAGACCAAGGAGGGATGCTGGTCACTGTAGTTGGGGCTAGCCTCTGGTGGTTACTAAAAATTCTTTGCTCCCACAAGCCACAGTCCCACCCGGTGCTTGCACCTGCTGCTGGAACCGGCCCTGCTTCTACCCACTGCCAGTGCCAGTGCCAATGCTTGCACTGCTGCTGGTGCTTGGTGCTGGCCTCAATCACTTGGCGCCATCAGTGGGTGCAAGCAGGTTGCTGCCAGCCCCAATCGCCCCTCAGGGCTTCTCTACCTCCCCCTGCTTCTGAGGGGTGGTCGGGACTGGCAGCTGCCTCTCACAGCCGCTGCCAAGAATGGCCCTGCTCACACCCGCTGCCGGCCCCTGGCTCCAGTCCTGATCACTCACTGCCATCAGCGGTGCGATCGGTGACTGCTAGCCCCAGTCACCCCCAAGGGCTTCTCCACCTCCCCCTGCTCCTGGGGCGGCAATTGAGGCAGTAGTCACTCCTTGCACCCATGACGGCACCAGCCCTGCTCACACCTGCTGCTGGTGTCAGCCCCAATCACTCCACATTGTCAGCTGGTGCAAGCAGGGTTGGCACTGTCAGCGCATAAGAACAGTGACAGCAGCAGTGGGGCTGCAGACAATGGACTGGGGGCCATGGAGTGAGGGACCAGGCGGAGGCGTGGAGGATAGGCCGAGACCCATCCCTGTGTCCACAGCAGTCTCATGGCCCACACTTCAAGGTGCATGAATTCATGCACTAGACCCCTAGTCCTATCTAATAAAAGAGTAATATGCAAATTGACCATGCCTCTGATACACCCACAATCCATGCCCACCAGCCAATCAGGAGCAGATAAACCACAAACAAGATGGCTGCAACCACTGAAAGCAGGAAGGAGGCTTGGGCTTTCCCAGCAATGGAGGAAGCCAAGCTTTCTGCCTGCCCTTGCCATTTTAGGCCTCCACTCAGTGCTACAGAGTTTCAATTATAGAAGATACATATATCCCAACAGAAATGGTGGCAACCACAGAGCTGGAGAGAGCAGAGGCTAGGGGTGCCCAGGCGATGGAAGAAGCCAAGCTTCTGCAGCCCTAGCACCTAGGCCTCCATTCTAGGCTACAAAGTTTCAATTATAGAATTAAAATAAACCCAAACAGAAATGGCTGTCGCCATGGAGTGAGCAGAAGGCTTGGCTCTGCTCCAGGCTACAAAGTTTCAATTATAGAACGTAAATTAATCTCAGATCCCAGGGCCTCTGCTTGGGTCACTGGGGGGCGTGGCTGGCCTGCAAACCACCACAGGCCCCTCACCCAGGCCGCCCCATGCCATGCTCCAAAGGAACCCCCACCCTGATCTGGGACACTCTTCAGGGCAAACCAGCTGGCCTCCACCCATGCACCAGGCCTCTATCCTATCTAATAAAGAGTAA
Organism: Antrozous pallidus; assembly: GCA_027563665.1. Lineage (NCBI taxonomy): Eukaryota > Metazoa > Chordata > Mammalia > Chiroptera > Vespertilionidae > Antrozous > Antrozous pallidus. The sequence continues at coordinate 165,552,838 of CM050508.1, read as the reverse complement.
TATGAAGATTGACTGTCATTACAACAAACAAGATGGTTGCTCCCATGTGGTCAAAGATCCTGCCCCCATGTGGACACAAGATGGCCACCACAAGATGGCCAGCAGGGGAGGGCCGTTGGGAGGTTCCAGGCCTGCAAGGGAGGGCAGTTGTGGGAGATCAGGCCAGCAGGGGAGGGCAGTTAGGGGTGACCAGGCTGGCAGAGGAGGGAAGTTGGGGGCAAACAGGCTGGCAGGGAAGCAGTTAGACATCAATTAGGCTGACAAGGGAGTGGTTAGGGGGTGATCAGACTTGCAGGCAGAAGTGGTTAGGGGCAATCAGGGAGGCAGGTAGGCGAGCAATTTGGAGCCAGCAGTCCTAGATTGTGAGAAGGATGTCTGACTGCCCGTTTAGCCCTGTTCCTACTGGGATCAGGCCTAAACGGGCAGTCAGACATCCCTCGAGGGGTCCCAGATTGGAGAGGGTGCACGCTGGGCTTAGGGACACCCTCCCCCCTCATGCATGAATTTTGTGCACTGGGCCTCTAATATATATATATATAAGGGTAAGTTGACTCACACACGTGTGATACATATAAAGCTCTCATTGGCACCAATCACACATGTGTGTTTCTATCTGTCATTGTCAATTGTGAATTTGTTGACACTTTTATATAGAGGAAGGGCAAATAGCAATATTAAAATATTTCTTCTAATTAATTTCCTTTCAATGTGCACAAATTTGCGCACTGGGTCACTAGTAGTTATAATAACTGCTTTAGATTCCTGTCTGCTAATTCTAACATTAGTGAATTTTTAAATCTCTGTTGATTGTCTTTTTCTTGAGAATAGGTCATACTTTGCTTTTTCCTTATATCTCAAAAAAAATCAGAGATTGTGAAAAACTTTGGATTTTGTTATATTCCTGTAAGGAGTGTTTATTATTTTGTTTGTTTTAATAGGCAATTAACTTGATTGAACACAAATTGCTACTTTATATCTGCATGAACAATTCACATCTCAGTTCAGGTGTTTAATTAGATATAGTTTACCATATAAATGTATAGTTCAGAAATCTAAGAATTTTTCTGCCTCCATAGGTGTTTCAAAATATGATAGTATTTAAAATACATTCTGATGGGAATCTAGTTTTTCTTAATTAGTTGTATAAATTGTTGATGCTAATAATTCTATCTGCAAGATTTAAAGTTTAACATTTTGCTTCACCAAATACTATTTACTGGGACAAAGTAAAGGGGAAACAAACATCGGTTTTATAAGAAATTGATGCTTATTAGGTATTAATACTCCAAATCTTTAATATAAATATGAACCCGATGCCCCAGTTATGATGATTTTGGACCAGTTCAAAGCAATGGATTGGGAGCCATCTGAAAAAGCAGGATATAGATCTTGCATAAATTATATCCCTTTATTCATAGGACAAGAAAGATATTCTATAGCAGAACAATTACTTGTGGCCTTAATTAAATAGCTCTTTCTTTAAGGAGATTATCAATCAATCTTAAACTGATGGTACTTTATATGCTAAAATGTAAATAAACTATCCTAACTAGCATGATATTTTAGGATTTTAAAGCTTACGGGCCCCCAGAGACCATGGGTACAAGGCCAGAAAGGTTAGGAAATTTCCTTTCATTCTTTTTGGGACAGCCTCCTGTAGCTCAGTTGGAAAATTAAAGAATTTCATTTTTTTATTTGAAAACTTGAGTTTCAGACAGGATTCTGTCATTGACTATCTGTTTGACTTTTGGCATGATATTTAACTCAGTGCCTGCATCAATTTTATCTACAAAATGTGAATAATAATTTATTTTGCGAGATTGTTTAAAAGAAAAGTATTTTGCATTCTGTTTTCAAAATACAAAATGGTGAGAGAGTGTAAATATAAGGGTACACTGTGAGATTATTGCTATTCTTACTCTGTTATTTAATCTTCTTAAGTAACATATGCCTAGAAGGAAAGATCTGTAAACTTTTTAAGAATTTCCAAGAGAGAATGATCCCAGAAAGGCCCTGGGAGGGACTCGTGGGACCTTTAAATAGTTGAGAAATGTGAGCTTGGACATGGGATTTATATTGGCTTTGAATCTGTATTAACTCTGTATATCTACTCCTAGAAACCATCCACTGTAGGAAAGTTTATGTCAAATTATGCTTTGGACCACAAGGAGAAAAGGGAAAAGGGTTGGATATGAAGAGGAGGTGTGCACTTAGGAATCTTGTCTTTGACTAATGGCTTCCTGTGACTGGTCCTAGGTAGGCGGTTAGTAAATATTTGTTGGGAAAAAAAAATGACTGGAGATACTCTTGCATCTCAATATCTGGATTTGTTTTGGGGTTGCCTTGCCAAGTGTAAGCTAGTGTGGTGGTAGCCTGAAGGCTCTCATTTTGTTTACAATTACCTAGTGAAGTATGTTCAAGGCTCAGACTTGTCCAGACCAAAGGAATCCCAGAGGTGGTATGGATGGATTCCATTCTTTCTTGGCCCCTAACCCTTCCCCCATCTGTTCCCAGGGGATTTGTTTGAGCTGAGTCCTGGTTTAGTTCACCCCCTTGCCCAAATCTACACTTAACTCTGTGTTTATTGTAAGAAAACATTAAATGTTAGTTGAATGGGTGAAAAAAAGGCACTAAATCTGTAGAAAGGCAAAAGAAAGGTTGAGCGGTATTGAAGCTGTCCAGGTGGGGAATCACAATGAATCAACCAAGGATCCGAGCAAACAAATGACTGTTCTCTCAAACCACAGCCCCAGCAAGTTTAGCTGGTTAGTGTTTAAGTTTTCTTGATTGGAAATCAATCTAGGTCTGTCTCAGCTCTTACTGTTCTTGGTCTGACTCTCCAGAAAATAAGTTAATTTTTATTTTAGGCAACCCTCTTCCTGGACTACCTCTCTGCCTTATTAATAAGATGGGATGGTGATCTGTGGTTTTGGAAAGATGATAAAAGAGGGGATGTGATAACTGAATATTCAAGTGCTTCTTTATTTTCTTAGTGTTTCCATGTATATTTTCTCATTTTATCCCCTAATGACATTGTAAAATGTACAAGTATTATTAACTCATTTTCCATATGAGAAAACTATATCTCCATAGATGTTATAAGTGGTTAAGGCCTCACAGAAGTGCTGAAGTGGTTGAAACAAGTTTTAATCCTAGTTTTGTGCTTTCTTTGTTTGTATTGTATTGGCTATGATAATAACTAGCATCATTTATTGAATATATGTTACTAATTAATATATATTACTAATGAAGCATTGTCCTTAAATCTTTTCTCCTTTAATCACATGGCTTGTTCCCTTATATCGTTTCAGTCTTGGCTCAATGTTACCCCTCAGTGAGGCCCTCCTTGGAGACCCATTTATAAATTTCTTAATTGCACCCCTCTTTACTTCTTCCTCCTTCTCTGCTTTTTTAAAAAAAATGTATATTTTATTGATTTATTACAGAGAGAAGGGAGAGGGATAGAAAGTCAGAAACATCGATGACAGAAACATCGATCAGCTGCCTCTTCCACGTCCCCTACTGGTTATGTGCCCGCAGCCAAGGTACATGTCTTGAAGGAATCGAACCCGGGACCTTTCAGTCCGCAGGCTGACGCTCTATCCACTGAGCCAAACCGGTTTCGGCTCCTTCTCTGCTTTTTAAAAAATATACTTATAATTGAACACCTAGAACTTACATGTATCTATTTTTTTTATTGTGTATCTTTTCTAATAGAATATAAACTCTGTGAGGGTGGGGATTTTTTCTGTTTCATTCTGTGTCATGTCCCCAGTACTGTGAAAAAAGTATCTCCAAGTAGTATAGGGTAGGCACTCAGAAAATATTTGTTGCATGAATTAATAATTCTCAAAAACAACTTTACAAGGTTTACTAACAAGAAAATCTATGCACAAAGAAATATTTTGTCCAAAGTCACCCGACTAACATGTTAGAGAACCTAATTTTTAATTTAAGTATATTTAGATTCAATGCTTCCCTATATATGTTCACAATACATAATGTGTTGGGCAGGGGATAGAGGGAGTATTGCAGAGTCTGTTACAGGGCATAAAGAACCAGGTTTTGTTTTTTTTCTGTTCCCTTTTTTTAGCAATTCACCTTGCTTAATTAATATTTTGGAGTTTAGTTTGAGGTATTTTGTTTTCTTTAAATAGTCTAACACTTAAAAAGAAAAGATTCATAAACCGTTACACTACCTCATGGTGCTTTCCCAAAAAATTATGCAAGGTTGACTTTGAGTTTGTTTCAAAAGAAGTACAAAAATATTGTGTTTAGAGGATACTCCTTAAACTTTGGAAAGAGTAAGAAAATATTAAATAAATGTTTTTACAGCAGAGAAAAAAATGTTTGGTATTCGTTACCTCTTCCAAAAATAAAAATTAGGTTGCCTCCTACCTCTGGTAAGTGGTAAGCAGTTGAATTCAGCAAACATTTGGTGAGGAATTAGTCTGTACGGGGCATTGTAGGAAGAGAAACAAATGCTTATCCCAAGGACATAGTTCAATCACAGGAGACTGTTCTCATTTTGGTAAATTTTGCTAATCTCTTGCAGATGATGCCCTGAAGGACAGAAGTGCCCCCTAGACATTTCGGAGAGGCAGAAGGGTGGTCTAAATAGATGATGGACCCAATTTAGTGTGGTAGTACTTTTGGATATGTTAAAATTACATACATTTTTCTAAAAATTTTAATATATGAGGGATGAAAACAAGAACTAGTATATTCCTAGTTTGTGTTATGTTTTTATAAAAGTTTAAAAATTTGACATGATAGTTCATGTTTACTTAACAAATACTGCTTCGTGTGAGTTATCTCATTAAACTTTTACCACAACCCTGTGGTACGGACACAATTTCTCCCCCTTGGTTTTAAAGCCAAGGAATTGAGACTCAGGTGTATTAAGTGATTTCTCAAAGTTACCCTTTTTTAAATAGTTATAAGGCTCAGATACCTTTATTTAAATGTTTAAATTTTAGTTTTAATTATAGTCGACATGCAACATTATGTTAGGTTCAGGTGTACACCATAGGGACTACACATTCCTATACCTCTCAAAGTGATCACCATAGTATGTCTTTGTTTCCATCTGTCACCATACATAGTTGTAATGATATTAACTCTATTCCCTATGCTGTACATTGCATCCCTGAGACATGACTAGAAGTTTGTACTTCTTAATTTCCTTACCTTTTAAAAAAATGTGTATATATATATATATATATATATATATATATATATATACATTTTATTGATTTTTTACAGAGAGGAAGGGAGAGGGATAGAGAGTTAGAAACATCAATGAGAGAGAGAAACAACGATCAATTGCCTCCTGCACTCGTCTTACTAGGGATGTGCTTGCAACCAAGGTACATGCCTTTGACTGGAATCGAACTCGGGACCTTTCAGTCCACAGGCTGACGCTCTATCCACTGAGCCAACTTGGTTAGGGCTTTTTTTCGGGACCCTTCAGTCCGCAGGCTAACGCTCTATCCACTGAGCCAAATTGGTTAGGGCTTTTTTCCCCCCCATTCCCCTACTCTCTTCCCCTCTGGCAGCCATCAGTTCATCCTCTGTATGAGTATGTTTCTGTTTTGCTTTGCTGGTTTGCTTATTTTGCTTTTTAGATTTCACATATGATATAAGTAAAATCATATTGGTATTTGTCTTTCTTTGTCTGAGTTATTTCACTTAACATAATACTCTCTAGGTCCATTTATATTTTTGCAAATGGTAAGACTTCATTCTTTTTATGGCTGAGTAATATTCTATTACATATCATATCAAATATCATATCATTCTATATTTTTATCCATTCATATATTGATGTACACCTAGGCTGTATCTGTATCTTGGCTATTGTAAGCAATGCTGCAATGAGCATAGGGGTGTATATATCTTGCTGAATCATTGTTTTTGTTTTCTTTGAATAAATACCCAGAAATAGAATTGCTGGGTCCTATGGTAGTAATTCTTTTAAAAAATTTTTGAGGAGTCTCCATACTGCTTTTCATAGTTGCTGCACTATTTCACAGTCCCACCAGCCATGCACGAGGGTTCTCTTTTCTTCACATCATCGCCAACACTTATTTCTTGTCTTTTTGATAATAGCCTTTCTGACATTTGTGAGGTGATATCTCTTCCAGTATTGATTAGCATTTCCCTGATGATTAGTGATGTTGAGCAGCTTTTCCTGTGTCTGTTGCCCATCTGTTTATCTTCTCTTTTTCTACCTGTGTATCTTCTTTGGGGAAAATATCTTTTAGGTCTTCTGCCCATTTTTAAATTGGATCTTTTGTTTTGTTTTACTCCTTTTTTAAATAAATCTTTATTGTTCAGATTATTATAATTGTTCCTCTTTTTTCTAACCATACAGTTCCCACTCCTTTTTTCCCTCTCCTCCACCCCCCCCGCCCCCGCTGTCCTCATCCACAGGTGTATGATTTTTGTCCAGTCTCTTCTCGCACCCCCCACATCCCTTCCCCCTGAGAATTGTCAGTCCACTCCCTTTCTATGTCCCTGGTTCTATTATATGCACCAGTTTATTCTGTTTGTCAGATTTTTAATTCACTTGATTTTTAGATTTACTTGTTGGTAAATATGTATTTGTTGTTCATAATTTTTATCTTTACCTTTTTCCTCTTCTTCCTCTTCTTAAAGAATACATTTCAGCATTTCATATAATACTGGTTTTGTGGTGATGAACTCCTTTAGCTTTTTCTTATCTGTGAAGCTCTTTATCTGACCTTCAATTCTGACTGATAGCTTTGCTGGGTAGAGTGATCTTGGTTGTAGGTTCTTGCTATTCATCACTTTAAATATTTCTTGCTACTCCTGTCTGGCCTGCATAGTTTCTGTTGAAAAATCACCTAACAATCATATGGGTACTCCCTTGTAGGTAATTAAGTGTTTTTCTTCTGCTGCTTTTAATATTCTCTCTTTGTCTTTTGCTCTTGGCATTTTAATTATGATGTGTCTTGGTGTGGTCCTCTTTGGATTTCTTTTGTTTGGGGTTCTGTGCGCTTCCTGGACTTGTAAGTCCTTTACCAGGTGGGGGAAGTTTTCAGTCATTATTTCTTCAAATATGTTTTCAGTATCTTGCACTCTCTCTTCTTCTGGCACCCCATAATTCTGATGTTGGTACACTTGAAGTTGTCCCAGAGGCTCCTTATACTGTCTTTATATTTTTTAACTCTTTTTTTCTTTTTGCTTTTCCGGTTGGGTGTTTTTTACTTCTTTGCATTTCAAATCTTTGACTTGATTCTTGCGATCCTCTAGTCTGCTGTTGGATCTCTGTATGTTATTCATTATTTTAATCAGTGTATGCTTAATTTCTAGTTGGTCCTTTTTCATATCTTTGTGGATCTCACTAAATTTATTGGCAGTTTCTAGAAGATTCTTTAAAAACCTTATAACCGTGGTTTTGAACTCTATATACAATAGTTGGCTTTCCTCCATGTATGTCATTTGTGACCTATTTGTCTGCCTCCCTGTTTTAATAGAGTGGCTTTGTGTGGTAGGTGTCCTATTGGGTTCAGTGTCTCAGCCTCCCCAGTTACCTGAGGTGGACACTTTTGGTGCAACCCTTTGTGGGCTGTGTGCAGAGTCTTGTTGTAGTTAAGCCTTGTTTGTTATTGGTATCACTGGAAGGAATTGACCTCCCGGCCAATTGGCTATGAGATTCAGCTGTGTCTACACTGGGAGAACTTCTGTGCTAGAGACACACTTATGGGGTAAGACTTGTTTTAGTCGGGCTTTGGTGCTCACTGAGTCTGCCCCCTGAGTGTGTCCCTTATGGATCTGAGGAGTTGTAATCTGGATGGTCCCAGTCTGACCACTGGGCACATTGGCTCTTGGATCTCTAAGGAGGTGCTAATCTAATCTCTGCCTAAAGCCACCCAGCCGAAGCTACAGAGAGATCTGCAGATTCCTCTTCTTTTTATGGGGTTTGGAGGTGAGGCCCAGTTGTGAAGCAGTGCAAGCTGCTGTGGGGCCTTGGGCCTTCTTTTGGATGTTCTGGGTCTCTCTGTCCCAGCTGCAGTTTGTTAGATAATTTTAGATTGCAAAGTGCCAGGCCATTCATAGGCAAAAGCCTCTGTGCACAGCTTGGGTGGGGTGGGGTCTCGAATCAACAGGGTGGAGAAAACAGCTATGGCTAATCCTCAGCCCTGCCCTAAGAGGCTCAGGGTCTCAGTGTCCCTCAGTAATTGCTGCAAGCACCTCTGAGAGAAAGCTACCCTCAAGTTCCACCCGGTGTCAGACAGTCGTATGAATCTGGGTCCCCAGGGTCTCACCTGGAACTGAAGTTCAGAGCATTCAGGAGCTTGTTTTTCCCTTCCCATGGGGGGGGGGGGGAGACAAGCACATCTCTTTCCAAGTGCATGCACCTTCGTACCTCTGCACTTTACTTCCACACCTCCTCTGAGTCTCAGTGTGCTTTTCTCTTTCCTTCTAGTTGTAGAATTTCCACTCAGCCAGCCTTCCTGTGGTTCTGGATGATGTCTGTTTTGTCTTTTAGGGGTAGTTTTGAAGTGGTTGTGCGAGACAGCAATTTCAGGTGTTTACCTATACCGCCATCTTGGTTTCTCCATGGATCATTTGGGTTTTTGATGTCAAGTTGTATGAGTTCTTTATATATTTTGGATATTAAACTTATCAGATATATCCTTTGCAGATATCTTCTTCCAATTCAGTAGTTTGTCTTTTCCTCTTATTCATGATTTTCAATAAGAAAAATTTAAAAAGCAGTGCGAAGGCTTTTTAGTTTAATGTAGTCCCATTTGTTTACATTTGCTTTGCCCGAGTAGATATAGCCAAAAAAATATTGCTAAGATCATGTCAAAGAGTTTACTGCCTATGTTTTCTTTTAGGAGTTTTATGGTTTTCAGTCTTACATTTAAGTCTTTAATCCGTTCCCAAAATCATTCTTGAATTAGGTGGTAGGTAGAACCAGGATCATAATAAATGTGGTCTAACTCTAAACCCTACGTTTTTAAACCACTGTGCTATGTTTCTTTTCATACTTTTTCCACTGCCAATTTTTCTACATTGTCAAATTTTTTTTTTTATTGAAAGTGGTTTATTCTCTCCTGAGAACATTGCACATCAACCAAAGTAATATAAATAATATGTCTAAACATTTTAAGTATTATGATGAAAGCTTAGCTGCTAAACGCTGAAAAGATGGAGCTTAACTGCTCAGTTGATATGAGTAAAACAGTGATGGGGTGCCTTCTGTGCTGTTGTGGAAAAGCCTTTTAGCTTGAGTAAAGGGGCCTTATGAGCAAGGGCATTCTAATACTAATGGATCGTCCCGCGGGAGCATAAACAAGGTATGAAAACAATGAAGACCTTGGTTTCTTGGAAGAGAAGACTTTAGTCCTTTTCACAAGGCAGTACTCCATTATTAATATAACTTAAAGCAGTTGGTTCTAATTTGCATCATTTTGGAATTTCTATGGGCTGTTGGTTTTATTTGTTGCATTGTTGTTGTTGGTAAGTAAAGGCTTCCTAAATAAGAACCTTTATCTAATGGAGTGAGTGAAGAATTGCAGCTGTTGGGCCAGGAAGTAGGATTACAGGATAACATAGCGAGCTTCTTTTCATCACACAGGAGTAAAGGTTGATAACTGTGGCTTCCTTAATGTAGAGCTGTGGTTGGTAAAGCTGTTGTGCAGTTTCCCTGAAGAATGCAGCAAACCCTTAGCTCCCTCATAGAACTCAGCGGCTCATTTCCAGTATAAAGCTTTGATAATAACTGGAATACTGGGAGAGCTGCTCAGCCAGCTTCTTGGGGGGACAACAAGGTGGGCCAGGAGAGAAGCAGCAGCCTGACAGCTCCTTATCTCATATTTAATAAATAGCTATTTTGAATTTAAAGTGGTTAACTCTCTTGCTTATAGGTTAAGGAAAAATACATGCAGCCTATGTTCTGCGTGCCTATGGATAGTATTTGGAAGTTAAAGTATCTGAGTGTGCATGCATGGAAGCTTTAATTCCTGTACTAAATATAGACCAGCTGACTTCAAGGGTACGTATTGTACATTTTTAGCCAATGTATATGCCTGGGGTCCCGATAAGCTGAGGTAACTCTGCCTACATACAACCCTACCCCCTCCTGTATACTTGCACATTCTTTGTAATGTGCTCCCTTTGAAGACATAAAAATGCGGTATATATCTATTGTTTACATATACAGTTGTATTCTGTGCATACATTTGTAGTGTTTACAACACAGTGTTCACTTTTACATTTGTATATATATGTCTATGCCAATGATAGGAGAAGGAAATCTCTTATGTCTGCCACCACCACCAGGTACTAGTACTTTAAGCTTGAAAATTCTGGTTATAGGTTTCTTGTGTTGTTGTTTTGAAAACAAACAAACGAACAACAACAACAACAAAAAAACAGAATAGTCCAGACCGAGGCAGGGGAGAAGGGAGTGTTGCAGGCAGGCACAGCTGCAGCCAGCCAAGGGGTGGGTTGGCTTTTGGGGCAGGGCAGGAAAAGACATGTGAGCTCCCACCATGCATCTATCCCTGCTCCAGCTGGGACTGAAGCTTTGCACGTAACTGTAATTCATATGTGTGCTCATGCCTTCTTTCAGTAAAGCAGACCCTGAGCTTCAGACTCAAACCCTCAAAGCTTCATTTAACTAGAAGGGAATAGATTGAGCTGCCATTCTAAAGGCCAGGAAGACTTCATCATGAGAAATGAATATTCCACTGAATATGGAAACAAGCTCATTTTACATACATTGCCTGCATCTCAAGGTTGGCTAGTACTCAGAAATGCTGGTGAAAAATTACCAGCCAAGATTTCTCCAAATCTCCACCCCGCTAACTCCATTCCCTCCTCCCCCTCAAAACTGCTGCTCCTTCTAGAAAAATAAAATAACTTCAAGTCATCTGCACTGGCAGAATGCATAAACAGAAACTCAGCTCAGAGTGTGTTTTAAAATCAGGTAAGAAACTTAAGAGTAGGGACCGATTTATCCCTCATATATTTCTCGGTGCAGTAGGAAATACTTGCAGTAATGATGTGGAGGAATTAATTGCTGCTAATATAAAAAAAAACTCCTGGATTGGCTAAACACTTTGAAAATCTGGACACACGAAATAACACATGGCATGATCAAATTGGAAGCTTACCAAGAATTACAAATTATTTTCATATTAGAAGACCGGGCAGGTAGGGATCATGTTGAAATACGTTTGTGGGTGCATTCACGGTGGTTGTTACTTAAGCGGCCTTTAGTCCTTTATATGCTCCAAAGACCGTGCTGGTTCTTTTTCAAAGTTATCAAGAAATGTCACTATCACCTCCGCTGACATCCGTGTCGGGACCACCTCCAGGGGAAGGCATTAGCAGTGCACCCCATGGAGACGCGCAACCGATGGCGAGCAGCCGCGCCCTGATCCTTCTGTTTGCAGTCCTCCCTGTCATCAGATCGGGGATGAGAAGACCCTGCTAAATCCAACTGTGAGTTAGAGAATGGTATCAGATGCAGCTTGGCAAGGGAACACACAGAAGAGTTCGGAGGAGGATATAATAAAATTGTTGTGGCTGAGGCAAATATCCTCATTCCTCTGGTTTGGGACCCACATGGGAAACATTACTTGTGTTGTTGTTTCTAGCAAGCCTTACTAGCAGTGCCCTTTCTGCTTGCACCGAACATTTGCACCTCATCGAATTGATCTGTGTGAGGGTTGCTGTTTTTTTTCCCCAATAAAAAATAAATTAAAATGGAACATTTCTATTAGTACTTAGAGTTATATGCCTGCATTATAAAGGCACCTCGATCTCAGGGATTGCTTTGCCACTACTCTAGTATCTTGAAACTGAAGCCAAGAAGAGCCTTTTCTAGCTACTGAGAGAAGCACATGACAAGCTGGCTTCAGTGGGTGAAGGTAGGATGAGGAGAGGGTGTGCTTCCACCCCCTGCAGTTGTCATGCCACCCTCCAGATTCAGGGGGTTCTGGATACTCTTCAACAGCTGAAGAAATCAAGTGTTTATAAGACTCTTTCTCTTACAGTGTTCTTTTCCATTGGTTTCAAAGGGAATCTATGTCACAAAAATTTGTCCCTACAAATATGGAATACACTGTACATCGTGTCTTGCACTGACTTACGTTTTTGCAATGGGGAACAAGGAGTGACATCGTATTTACTATAATTGAGCTGTACTGCCATTGCAAGGGCTATTTGTCAGTGACATCCTAAAATGGCACAGTATGTATTATCTTCCATTGGAAAAGCAATTCAGGTTAACATATTATTAAGAAAGGAGAAATGGCTGAAACCGGTTTGGCTCAGTGGATAGAGCGTCAGGCTGTGGACTGGAAGGTCCCAGGTTCGATTCCGGTCAAGGGCATGTACCTTGGCTGTGGGCACAATCTCGATAGGGAGTGTACAAGAGGCAGCTGATCGATGTTTCTCTCTCATTGATGTTTCTGACTTTCTATCCCTCTCCCTTTCTCTCTGTAAAAAATCAATAAAATATATTTTTTTTAAAAAAAAGGAGAAACGGAAACATCTAGGTGGTTGTTTATTTGTTCTTTTATTGTGTCTCAAGATTGTCTTTACAGCCTTAACTGGTGTGGCTCAGTGGATAGAGCGTTGGCCTGCGGTCTAAGGGGTCCCAGGTTCAATACCGGGCAAAGGCATGTACCTTGGTTGCAGGCACAATCCCCAGTAGGGAGTGTACAAGAGGCAGCTGATCGATGTTTCTCTTTCATCGATATTTCTGACTCTCTCTTCCTCCCCTTTCCTCTCTGTAAAAAATCAATAAAAAATGTATTTCAAAAAAGATTGTCTTTACAGGAATTGGATTTAATAAGATATTGGCCACACTGAGAGTAAGGAATTGGCTAGTGACAGCAGTGTCCCTGCCAGTGACTTCTTACCACTTCATTGCTGAGCTGACTGATACTTGCTGGCAAGTATTTGATCAATATGCTCTCAAAGGGCCCGTGAAGAACCCTAAAATGCTTGGTCAGTTAGCCCCTAACTGGAGGGTAGGTCTGGTTTCATCCTTTGTTTATACAGAAAACATTTCCCGAGTGCCTGCAGGGTGCCGGGCTCTAGCCCAGACTGTCAGCTAGGTTCAAGATGAGGCAGTATTTGCATTGGGTATGGGGAAAATGGCGTGGGCTAGAATGTACTTGCATGTTCCAAGAGCCCTCCCAGTGGATCCTTGGTTCCTCTTGCTCCCCACCTCTTCGTCTGTGACTTGAAATGCCTCTAAGTTCCACCTGGTGTTTATAGGTTTGTACAGATATTTGTATTCTAAATAAGAGCTTTCCATGATAAGAGTAAAGGGACGGGGTTTCCTTTCCTTTTCCACCATCGTGTCTTTCAAAGGCCACCAGTGAAGTTCTAAGTTACAAATCTGGAGAATGTTTCCTCCTTGATTAATATCCTATAAAATTTATCTCAAAAGTTGTGAATTAAACGGTGGAGAATATTCTGTATTCTGTGGCTCCTGCCTCTCCCCCACTCCGCAGCTCTCTCAGCCTCTTGATTCTCTGTAGGGTCAAGACTGGGTTGAGCTTCCTCTTCCTTGTGAAGCAACAGGCTGTAAACTTTCAAGGCCTGAACACTTGCTTATTTTGGTTTAAAGGAACCTCAGCTCAGGGGCTCCTATTACAGAGCCAAGTGAGGAGAAGTGGGTTAAAGCCTGCCTTTCCCTTTGCTGCTTTCGTTATGATCTGGTTGTTAAGGGTAGAGTGGGGTGAAAACCAGGGCAAGAGTCCATTGAGCCCTTGCGTTGATAACCTTGGCTTTCAGGAGACTTGGGTGTGTGTTTCCAGGACTCTCCCAGAACACCTAATACAAACTGCTGCCCAAGCTGAACCCCGTTGTGACCTTTACAGCAAACCTTGTATTCTGCTGAAAGAGAGAAGCTGCCACTCTCAACCAGCTCCGCCAACTCTGGTTCTCTGGCATGTCAGCACTTGCGTTCTGTTTTTTCCATTGCACTGCTCCCCAGCTCAGCCACAGGGGCCTCACCTCTCACAGGATTCGGGTATGTGACCCTGGAGCCCAGGGAGCCTTGCACATAAATCTTCCTGGTCCACCTGCAGTTCGTCTGTCAGCAGCTGCCCTGCTTCTCTGCTGGGTGTTCTATTCCCACCCCCCACCCCTCAACTTCTCCCCCCCACCCCCCTCCGCCCCCTCAGACAACCCTGAGGCCTCTGCAGGCCATTGGAAATTCAGACCTGTTCTGCCTCTGGGTCTTCATCTATCTTGTCCTGTTTCATTGCCTGCCATGTCCACTCTTGGCTCTCCAGGGTGATTTCATGAAGCTCAAGTGGATGAGTAGCCACATCGTATCTGTGGCCAACTGCTACCAGGGCAAGACATACTTCAGAGCAGAACTAGACAAGCCCTAATCTCTGATTGCCTTGAACCAGACATAAGCAATATTCTTAGGTTATCTGCCCTTTTCTAGAACTGGAAGCAGATTTTTCCAGTATGGCAAATAATAGTATATTATATGGGGAGCAAATGAACATAGTAATGAATGCTTTTAAGTATCTTCTAGAGGCTAGGCACTATATTAAATAAAAATGCATAGTGCAGAGTGGTTCTTGACTATGGATTTGATCTAATTATCCTGCTTATTAGCTGTGTGACCTTGGGCAAGTTAATCTATCAGAACCGACTATAAAAATAGCATATAGTGAATACCAAAGGTTGTGAGGATTAAAAGGCATCGTGTTAGGTTGCACTTTCAAAGTGCCTGGCACATAGTACGCAATCAATAAGTTGGTTTGTTAGGGGAAATAGAATCCTTAAAATAAGGAAAGATCAACAGTATAAATCAGGATATGAGTGGCACAGGTGGTGAATCCTAGGCAATTACTGAATAAGAGTGTCTAACAAGCCTTGAAAGAGGCCAACATTGGATTGGTATTGGGAACAATGACTATAATTTAACTAATTTGATCTGAGAGAGTTCACATTTTTTTGCAGTTTGGGGGTGTTGTGTAGCCGAAAGAGAACAGAGTAGCGATTACAAGAAGTGGTCTCTGTTTTCTACATTTATTTAGCATGAGTTTGGGCACACCACTGAGCCTTGACCTCCTGATTGTAAAAAAAAACGGGGCTGGGGATGCCCGCTCTCCTCAGCTCTCAGGGTTAGTAGAAGGGACACTCAAGATGAGTCTTGTGAAAATGCTTTAAAATGCAACATAAGAGGGAAGTCATTACTGGACCTTTAAGAGTAGAAAGAGGGGATCCCAGAAGACTCTTTAGTTCCCTAAGACTGTCATCATGCGACTTACTTGACAGTACTGTGGAAGAAGCACTGACAACCCCAGAAAGGCCACAGCCCACTGTTAACACATCCACCCTGATGCCTTTTCAGTTGCTGAAAATATGTTTTTGGGATCTCTATCCAGCGGACTGGAGTCGGTACATCAAATCCTCCAGACAATAACAACAGCTACAATAATAGCAAATAGCAGTTACAACAATAGGAAAGCAACAGCCAGGACCATTTCTTTGGCACTTACCACATGTTCCACGTTCTGCTGAATATTTCTCAAGCAACATCATGAAGCGACTAGTATTATTTCCAGTGTAGAGGCCGTTAAGTTGGCTTAAAGAGATAATTTACCTGGTTTCCTTAGTGGGTGCTAGACTACATTTCACTCAAATGTATTTGACCCCAAAGCTTAAGCTCTCTTTTGTCATTTTGCTGTTCATATCCACTATCCCCCCAGACTCTGTACCAGGTTACCTATGGAGGATTAAGCCTGAGGATGAGTTAAATGAATAAAATGGTTACTGCTCAGCCCTGGCTGGGTGGCTTGGTTGAGGTGTTGTCCCATACACCAAAGAGATTATTGGTTTGATCTGGTCCAGGTGCCTTTGGTGGGCAACTGATTGTTATTTCTCTTTCACATCAATCTCTCTCTCCCCCCCCTTCCCCCTTCCTCTCTCTCTCTAAAAATCAATAAACATATCCTTGGGTAAGGATTTTAAAATGGTTAATGTTCAGATAGTCCCTCTCCTTTTACTTATAGCTCCATTATTGGAAAATGTAGGATCCCCACCCCCCCATTTCTCTATCAGCAGAACATACTCTTTTTAATCCAGAGACTGGGGTATAACAATAAGAATAATGCCTGTACTTATCCTGGGTTAATATATATATATATTCATTGTTTAATTTGATGATCACAATAAGCTCTTGAAAAGATTATGATTCATATATTACTCATAAAGAAACTGAAGCTAAGGGTGTTCAAAGGACTTGCCCATATTCACACCAATAATTCGGAGAACTGTTTGAAATGTTAAACTACTAATAAAAATAATAGCAAGGGTAGAGCATTTCTTATAGCCCATATATAGTGTGCAACATGTAACAACAGGATGTTTTCTACTTGAGCTATGAAATGCTATGTTATGTTCAGAGATGTTAAATATTTGTGCTTCCTTACACTTAAAATTAGTTCTCTTTCACAAATATTTAACCAAATCCTGGAACTTGCTGGAAAGCAAAAGGTTTATTCTTGAGTCATAGGGCTGGAATTGAAGGACAGGGGATCAGCTATTAAATTCTTACCATGTCACAAAGGTTTTTGAATGTCAAATGTTAAACTCTTCTGCATTCAGTAGGAATTTTGCTGTGAATCTTGGGTCCCCTGGGGTACCTTTCCTGTCTGTGCCCGTCAGCTTCATCGTTCTATATTTTAAATAAAGCTTCCCCTAACATTCAAAACTCCTCTAGCCCTTCCTTTTAGGAAGCAGACATAAATAAAATGTGTACTATGCCTTTGCATTTTTGTTTTCTTTTACCTTTTTCTAACAGTGTGCTCACCCCACCCCCAATCTTCAGAAGTGTAAAGCTAAGAGCTTTAAAACGAGGGAGGGGGGGGTAAGGCCTCTGGGGAAGTATGCAAATGACAGAACTGTCTATGGGAAAATTAAGGGAAGTGAAATTCAGCAAGAAAGAAATTCATTGATGTTGTGATGAAACGTTGTCACTGGAGATGATGACAAATTAGAATCCGTTCCCATGGGGACCAGTGCAGTACCTACTGATCATTTGACCCGTGGCTGGATGTTGGCTAGCCAAAGAATTGACCCAAAAAGATGACAAGATGGTTTTAGTCCGTTGTCTCATCAGCATTCAGGAACCCCTTAGGGGATGAAAGGGAGAGGATAAAGAAGGATAAAAGATGAAAGCTGAGCTGTGGAAAGAAAAATGTTTTTAATTACACTGAGGAGGATTGTGGGTCCACCTGTAGCTTTTTGTTGAGAACATCCTTTGTTTTCTCCTGTCTGCGGAGATCATGGCAGGATAGGGACCCAGGATCTGCCTGGCCTCCTGGAAAGGGCTGTGCTGGCAGCTCATCTCCTTCAGTGTAACGGACACATTCAGGATTTAATCTCTCTGTGGGCTATCTTTCCTCTAATAGAGTCTGTTACGCCTGCCGAGCACCCTGGATTTGCTTGACATGCTAAAAGAGATTGCTTTTAGAGAGAGAAGAACGTACCCTGCGGTGGAGCCTGGTTTGAGGTTTCCATAGTGAGTCGCTATCACATGTCTTGTCTGAAGGGCATGGCGAGGTCATCTCAGGCAGTGGGGTCAAGGGAGGCCAGCTCACCCCCTGGGAGTCAAGAGACCCTTAAGCTCCATATGCCTCAGTTTCTTCACTTGTAAAAATGAGAATTATAATTTCATCTCAACACGGTGATGGCAGGTAAATCAATTCAGAGGAAAATATTAAATTCCGAAATTCACTTCCCTGAAGGAAAGGAACAATACATCCACTCCATTCTCTTTCTGGGCTGCCAACAAATGGACAACCTCCCTGGAGTGATTAGAATGGTTCAAGTTAGTGTGATGTAACTTATACCACAGTATTCAAGTAATCACAGGTAGGCATTGTTTTGGAGAATACATTCTTTCATATTGGTGGTAGAATCTGGCAGTTCTAAACTTCTTCAATGTCTTGATTTTCATAGGAATTATGAAGAATTCCAAATGAAATAATTTTTAAAAATGTAATTCTTATAAAATGTTAAGCCTGTGTATGGCTTATGGTATTTTGCCAAAATTTTCACAGCATTTGGTAAATGCCTTTGGACAGAAATGGGGGAGGAGTTGTCAGTCTGCATATTATAGAATGTTGCATGCCGGTTGAAGGCTCAGGTTCTGAAGTTAGAACACTTCTGGGTCTAGGTCCCAGCTCTACTACTTACTAGTTTTGTGACCTTGAGCAAGTCCTTTAACCTTCGGTGTCTCCTTCAGGGAAATGGAGGTGTGTACCTTATAGGGTGCTTTGAAGGATTAATTGTTGTGTGCGTGTACCATGCTTACAATAGTGCCCTACACAGAGTTAGCATTCAGCCACTGTTAGCAATTACGATGTTTTCGTAAATACAGCAAGATGGGGTGTCACAATGTGAAAGCTGAGGGGTTTCTGACAGAAGTGGGGACCCAAGTGGAGAGAGCTTGAGCTGGAGACCATGTGCTCATTGTCAGATGTGTCTGAGTTCTGCATGCCAGGTACTGCCTCCACTGTCGATGAAAAGTGAAGCTTGCAGCCCACCCTAACCGGCAGACATCCTGTAGCTCTGGCCTTGGCTGATGGTGTTAACAGAAGTTCCATTCACACAGTCTGTGATTTGTCATATGTGCTATCTCAAGCCACCTTTGCAGCTTCTTTGAAGTTTGGTTTGTCTGGGGCACCATAGCTGAACAGATGAATACCCAGGCTTTGCAGACCAGACAGCTCTGACTTTGAATTAAGTGAGTTGGTTCTTTTAATTATTTTGCAGCTTTGGGTCACAAAATAATGTCATTGTCATAAAAATGGTAATCCTGCATTATGGGGTCCTTGTGGCTAACATATGAGTAAGTACCATTCTACAGTGGCTATTATAATTTTCTGAGGGGCCCTGAAACCTCTTTACAGCGGGTTTCTAACACTCAGGCTCTACTCTTGATCATGCTGATGATTTAGACATGGCAAATGGGTCTGAGCAGCTTTGTCTGGTGTGGCTTCATTATGGAATTCTGCCGTTTCCAGCTGTGCCAGTTAGTTGTTGCTGCATAACCAACTGTTTCAAATTTAGTGACATAAACAATTTTATCTTGATGTCCATGGATTTTTTTGGGGTGAGGAATTTGGGTCAGGCACAGCAAGGATGGCTTATCTCTGCTCTGTGATATCTTTGGGGGGGTGGGGGTTCATGAGGGAGGACCGAAGGCCGGGATTACCTGGAGACTTCCTGATTCCTTGAAGACTTACCCAGTGGGAGCTGCCAGCCAGGCACTGAACTGTGACCTCCGTGTGTTGTGGACCTCGTCACAGTGTGGTAGCTGAGAGCGTTCCGAGAGAGAGGGCAGAAGCACGGCCCTTCTTGAGCGAACCTTAGAAGTTGCAGAATCGTTTTCACCATGTTCCACTGGGAGAAGCCATCAGTAGCCCACCCAGATTCAAGCAGTGGGAGTAGAAGGAACTAAGATCCATTTGTCCATGGAGAGGTGTGTCCAGCCAATCTTTATAAAGTTATGGGATTGTAGCTCCCATCTAGGGACATGTTAGGGCTTCTTACTTGTACATATAGCAAAGCAGGCCACACGGTCTCTATTGCAGCCACTCACCTCTGTGCTGTATAATGGAGGTAGCCATAAGCGATATGTAAACAAATGAATGTGCTTTCATAAAACTTTACTTACAAACGTAGAACTTTGAATTTCAAATAGTCACATAGCATAAAATGCCTTTCCTTTATAAAGACACTTAAAAATGTGAATCATTCGTCCAGCCAGCATTGCTCAGTGGTTGAACATCAACCTATAAATCAGGAGGTCACAGTTCAATTCCTGGTCAGGGCACATGCGCAGGTTGTGGGCTTGATCCCCAGTGTGGGGCGTGCAGGAGGCAGCCAATCAATGATTCTCTTTCATCATTGATGTTTCTATCTCTCTTTCCTTTACTCTCTGAAATCAATAAAAATATATTTATAAATAAATCTGCGAGTCATTCTTAGCTCCTACAAAAACAGGCAGTGATTAGCTAGATCTGACTTTTTTTTTTAATTAGAATTTTCCAAATGTGTAGAAGGAACACGTGGATATTTTTCATGTGTTTGTGAATGTTTCTATTTATGTGAGGGAAGGAAATAATTGTCAATTTCATTTTCCCTTTAGAAATGAATCTGTGAAGATATTGGGATTGGCAATTATTTCAAGAACACTTTATTTTTAATGATAGACTACACTCTTCATACTTATAGGTGGAAAATTCATGACATTTATTTCAGAACACAGAAAAGAGAGTTTAGTCTTGGAGTTTCCAGAAATGCATATTATTGTATATTTTTTAAGTAAGCACTCCATGTTTTTAAAAAGGTCATTGATCCTTAGACCAAAAAGATAAGGGTGATAAGGACTCTCGGGGATCAGATATTTTTTTTACCTTTATTAATTTATTAATTTTTTGTCTGACTGTAATGCCAGGCAGTGTACTAAATCCTAAAAATAAAGAAATGAACAATAAGATATATACACTGGGTGGCCAGATTATTATGATCTCTGAACTCAGTGTATATCCTATAATAAAAGGCTAATATATAAATTGTCCCCTCGACCAGGAGTTTGACCAGCAGGCAGGCCGGCCAACCACCCATGTCTCCTCCCCCTGGCCAGGCTGGCCAGACCTCAACCATGCATGAATTCATGCAATGGGCCTCTAATACACACACACACACACACACATACACACTGAGTGACCAGATTATTATGTGTTCAGAGATCATAATGATCTTGCCACTCAGTTTGTGTGTGTGTGTGTGTGTGTGTGTGTCTGTGTGTGTGTGTCTGTGTGTGTGTGTATCAAGTGGGTCCCTCATCCTGGCCTACTGTCCTCTTGCAATCCAGGAGCCCTCAGGGGATGTCTGACTGATGGCTTAGGCCTGCTCTTAAGCAGGCATTTGGACATCCTTAGCGCTGCTGCAGAGGTGGGAAAGGCTCCTGCCACTGCCACTGAGCAGTGTTCCACCTGTGAGAGCAGCTCCTGCGTTGAGCATATGTCCCCTGGTGGTCAGTACATTTCATTGTGACTGGTTGTTCTGCTGTTCAGTTGATTTGCATATTAGCTTTTTATTATATAGGATAGTGCTTGCCCTTACAAGGCATAGAGTCTAGTGGAATAACCAGATGTTAAATAGATGATTGCATGAAAGTGTAAAATGTGTTATGAGGGGGAAATATAGAGCACCATGAGAATATACATTAGGTTTAAGCTGGAACTTTGCCTGTCGCTCAGCTGCCCATTGACTGTGAAGGGCTAGGAAATAGGGATGGTTACAATAATGCAAACTGCTGTTTAAAAAACATGTCCACACATCTGCCGACAAGTGGATAGTCCTATAGCTCTGTATTTGGGTTACATTTTAAAGAACTATAGGCATATGTGATCCCTCTTTCACATTGCTTTGAGAAAGGAAAAAGAAGGATCAAAGTAGAATTTTGTAAATATTAAAACTGGTTAGATTTTTTTCCTCCTTAAGGTACCATTTTGGGTGGGAAGAGAACTAACCTGGAAGGACAGCCTGGAACTGATTGACTGAACTGCAAAATTGGGATAATTGTCTTTGATTTTTCACTACATTAGGTTTTCTCCAGTGGGGCACTATTGCCATTTTGGATTGTATAATTCTTGGTTAGGGGGCTGTCCTAAGCATTATAAAATGCTAGTAGTATCTTAGCCTCCAGCTACTACATGCCAGTAGCACTCTACCAAGTTGCACCAACCAAAATTGTCTCCAAACTTTGCCACATGTCCCCTAAGAGGGTAAAATCACCAGTGGTCTAAGTGAAGATGGGAAATGAAACTGTTTCTCTACATTTATTGCAAAGACTCCAGCAAGGAAAAAATATACATTTCTTTTTCATAGTAAGAATTCTAGCTCAGGGAATAGAATTGCAGGTGTTAATGTTTGAGTCACAAAATTCCTCCTTTCAAAATGCTGAAATGAATTTGGACAGTTCATTATCAAATTACACATGATACTCGTTCATGCTCTTGTTAAGTCCAGAAATTTTTCTAAGCATTGTAATTTGTACAGTATTTACCAAAGCTGAGAGAGAGCCTCATTTATCTAATTGAAACTTAAAGTTTCCAAATATCACTAGAATGAGATCAGATTTTACAATCAACTTGAAAATAACAAGTGAAGATATTTTGAGTCGGCTCCATGTTTTTAGCCTGTAAGCTGTTGGATTTGTGTGAGAGGCACGACCCAGAGGAGATGATTAGTTCTCCACTAGTATGCTGATAATGAATAGCTCTACAAAACCAATTAGCTATAATTCTATCAGTCATTTCATTTGGGTAACATTCAGTTTAAGGGGAAGGAAAACAATACTGTTTTCCTTGGAGAGCTGTAATTAAGCTGTGATGTTTGATGGTAACAATGGAGGAAAAAAGCAATCTGCGTATCCATTTGCTTTTGTTATTCCCACATGAAAGTAAATTATGATGAAGTGCTCTGTTCATAACAGTTAAGAAAGACATTTGTCCGTTTTAAAGGTGGAACAGACCAAATGAGTGTATTTCTAATTCTACATTTTGTTTTATACGGATATCTGCATTGCAACAACACCCAAGGGATTTTCCCTTCACATGGAAGACGGTGATGGTGACCCCAGAAGTTGTGTAGCCCGAGACACTAAATGTCCTTCCCCCACCCCCCGTTATGTATTTTCCCTCTAAAAAAAAATCTGTGAATTCAGAACCACATATAGTAGGGTTTTTCCTTTCAGTCACTATTGTTGCTCCATAACTCCCAATGCTCCTTATCAGACTGACGATCATAGCAATAAACTTTGTTTTTCTTTATCTAGCAAGGCATGTCATGGTTTGGTGCTGCTTTATTGAATTTGGACACGTGAAAAGCTCTTAATGCGTTATCCTCTGTTTTAAGACAGAAGATATTACTTGATTGTATCTGAGTATCCTTCTGTGACTTCTGGGCATTTTGCAAGTTTTAATCTCAATGTACACAGTGGAATAAGACTTGGATGTGTGTTGTTTTACCTGAAGTTTAATACATGCTGTTTGTGACACACATTAGCTTAATAGAAAAATATAGTAGGTTATTGTTTTGGGCTTTCAATTTATTTTGCTCTCTGTTGTCCCACAGCTGGCCAAAAAAATCCGAGAGAAGTTCAATCGTTACTTGGATGTGGTCAACCGAAACAAGCAAGTTGTAGAAGCCTCTTACACGGCTCATCTGACCTCTCCCCTCACTGCGATTCAAGACTGCTGTACGATCCCACCCTCCATGATGGAGTAAGACTTTAACGTTTTTGTTGTCTTAAATAAGTCCTTTACTATTACATAGACAAGTAATCTTTAAAGACTCACTCTTCTATATACAGGGAATTCCTGGACTCCCCCTGATCATCTTTTTGCCTTGCTGGAATTCAGGTTCAAAAGTATCAAATATTGTTTGAGTGCAGAGCTGACTAAATCTGGAAAGTTGCAAACATTTTGTCATGTGTCAACTAGTAAGTCATGAATAAGGTCATCTTACTGATTCTGGTAATTTGCCTGATTTAAGGGAGTGTGTTTCATCTTTGATGAGAGCAGCAAAAATTCCTACTTATTTTAGTGTCAATGCCACCTTTAAAACACCAGGGGAAATGTGGCTTCAGATGATGTTGAAACAGTTAGTATCTGTATGGTTGCAGATAGTTTTATTTATTGGGCTATATTTATATCTAAAAGAGTGTACGGTCATGTGATGCTGGGAATTGTTTGTGGTGAAAAGAACACTCATCTAGAGGTACAAAGAACTTAATTTTCAATTTGACTTGGCCTTTAATTAGCTGTGATATTAATCAAGTTACTTAATGTTTATCTTTATGTGCAGTTTCCTGTCAGTGGATAATAATATTTATTATACCAATTTCCTGGGCTATTTAGAATGTGTACAAGGTGTTACCTACCATAGTTTAAAAACTATGAGTGGAAATGTGACCGTAATTAGTATGTATTACTTCTCTTTCTGCACAATACATGTTTTTGAGGTGATGCAAAGGATGGGTGCAATATAGTTTTTTAGTAGTTAAATGATGCTTTGTTTCTACAAGCAAGTTTTTACTTATAGTTTCTTGGTGGGCTATATTGGTAGCAGGGCATCCTTCAGCTATTTTATTTCCTCATCTGTGTAATATTATCATGAGCCTTCTCTCTGGCTTTCCCTGTCTGTGGCCCAAAGCAGCTCACATTAGTTGTTTACTAAATTAACTGGAAAGTGTATACAGTTTGGAACGAGACTACCTGGATATAAATCCTACCTACAGCACATAATATCCGATGGTCTTGTGTATTTGAAGTCTTTGAGCCACCCTGTCTTCATCTCTATTATGGAACAATAACCAGTACTTCACAGGTGTAAACATTCAGTGAAGTCAGTGTGAAAATACTTTGTAAACTGTAGTATTCTGAACAAATAATGGTAGTGATAGTTGTATGCCCTCATTGCATGGTAAACTTCTTATTTTTATTTTTGCTTACTAGGTTTAGTCAAAGGAGATATCCGTATGTATAATTAACATCAGTAACAATGTTTTTTGACAAATTAATCTCTTAAATAAAATTAATTAAGCCGAGACCGGTTTGGCTCAGTGGATAGAGCGTCGGACTGCGGACTGAAGGGTCCCAGGTTCGATTCTGGTCAAGGGCATGTACCTTGGCTGTGGGCACATCCCTAGTAGGGGGCGTGCAAGAGGCAGCTGATCGATGTTTCTCTCTCATCAATGTTTCTGACTTTCTATCCCTCTCCTTTCCGCTCTGTAAAAAATCAATAAAATATATTTAGAGAAAAATAAATAAATAAAAAATAAAAATAAAAATAAATTAAGGGTCCAGTAGTTTCTCAACTAAAGGGAAAAAATCACACTTTTAGGACTTAGAGAAAAGATAATATAGTAAGGGAGAAGTCCTTAGAGCTAGACTTAAACTTAACCAATGATTCTCGGTCACCGGAGGTGATTTTTTTTCGTTTCCGCCCTTAAGGGACACTTGGCAATGTCTGGAAACATGTTCAGTTGTCATGGTTGGAAGGTGGGGATAGTTGCTGCTGGCATCTAGTGATTAGAAGCCAGGGATGTCGCTGCTCAGACCCTGTAATGCACAAGAGAACCCCCCAGAACAAAGAATTGTCTGGCTCAAGACGTCATTGGTGCAGAGGTTGAAAAACCCTGGTTTAGAAGATTGGAGAGATCTTCATGGTTTCTTTTGCTGTAGATGTCCTATTGCTGTAGATGAACCAAAAAGCTTAAATAGACTGGTGTCTACTGGTGAATATGTCTAATTTCTGTTACTTGCATGTGTCAACTAGTAAGTCATGAGTAAATGTTTCATGAATTTCTATTAATGTTTCCTTTAATGTTTCCTTAAACATCTCATGCATTGTTGATGGTGAGTCTGCCTCCCCTGCTGTTCTGGGTGGGAATTACACCTCATCCATTTTTACCCCAGCACCTGCCCATTGAGTTTAATTACTATTGGTCGGAACAGAATTGATTTGAATATGGGGATGAATAAGGGGATGTCCACTCTTAAGAAATTTAAAAATTATTGGGTGAGGGGCAAACACTGAACATAATTTCTGGTCAAGACAAAATGTGACCCAGCAGAGAGGTGCTGTGGTTCCTCAAAGCAGAGAAATATCCCAGGTGAATGGCATCACTAAAGACTAGGCACTTTAGAACTATGCTTCGTATTTGATCTGGCCATTTGGAGGAATAGCACAGAAAATAATCAGACACGTTTATAAAGACACACATGTAAAGAAAGTCATTGTAGTGCCATTTAGAAGAGAGAATATTGTAAAGACCTTACATTTCTAACAATAGGGGATTCATTAAGGCAATTGTATTATATGAAAGTGAGAAGATAAAATGCAACCATGCTGTAGAAGATTATTTACTTACTTGTGAAAATGACCATACATGCATAGAAACACATACATAGTACACATACATGCACACATTAAAAGTTTGGGAGGAGTTACACCAATATGTTTTGGGATAAAGACAGTGATTTCCATTTTGAATATGCTGAGATAAGAGTGGAGATCTGAGATGGCCATCCAGATGTTTGGTAAAACCAGTGGTCTACCCTTTAGTGCATATAGTAAAACATAAAATTTCTACCCTCCAGAAATTTTTCATCCAGTGAAGATAATATCCAGGAGACCTTAACTGCACTCCTACCAGGATACATGCTGAGCAAGCAAGTTAGTGCAAGGCTGTTCCTCCTTCAAGGTTGGACTTCTGCATTGGAGGTTGAATGGGGGCTCTGCAGAGCTCTGGTGCAATCTTCTCTCTGCACTAGTGATTGACAGAACTGAGAATTGCCATTTGGGATGAATCTTGTAAAACCAGAGCTGTTCTGACTCTAAAGTTGAGTACTCAGAAGATGTACAGATGAGCAAAAGATTGGTCCCCTCTGGTGGAATGAATTTTTGGAGTGAATTCTCAGCTGAAGCTTTTCTTAGCATTGGCTTAAGCAATAACACTTTCTAAAATTATATACTCTCCCACCTTCTAAAAAAATATATTTTTTTATTGATTTTTATTTTATTTTTTACAGAGAGGAAGGGAGAGGGATAGAGAGTAAGAAACATCAGTGAGAGAGAAACATCAATTAGCTGCCTCCTGCACACCCTCTACTGGGGATGTGCCCACAACCAAGATACATACCCTTGGCCGGAATCAAACCTGGGACCCTTCAGTCTGCGGGCCTATACTCTATCCACTGAGCCAAACTGGTTAAGGGCACTCTCCCACCTTTTTAATCAAGATTCAAAGTGGAAAGAGTTAGAGTAAGTGAACAAGGGTAAGCATGCTTAGCTGCTTTTTTTCCAGTCCCTCATAAAACAGTTTTATCTGTATTTTATAACTTTTGTGGTATTTTACCACATTTCTCAGTCCTTTCTTTCCTATTTCCAGTACCTCTGAAAATGTCTGCATTTTTAATCGTAGGAAGTTCATGTTGGAGGTCATTGTGAAAAGGAAGGCTCCCAGTCTTTGGAAGCAATATATTTTAGGACATAACTAAAAATATATTTTTTTAAATACCAGGCACATTTGGTTTTGAGTTATACTTCTTTCACTCACAGTTGACCTTGGGAAGTCACTTCATTCTGAGCTTCAGTTTCCTTAACATTGAGCTAGTACCTGCCTTTCAGGATTATCTCCTTATCAGTGAGATGAAAAGAATGATAGTACCTACCTCACCCTGAGATGTTTTTAGGTTATAACTTTTAAATTTGATACGTATGTATTTCAATATTATCTTCTATTACAAGGAATATACTGTTTTTTCTCTTATGGCAATAACACAAGTATCTTCTTAAAAAATAAATATAACTAAATTTTTTAAAAAACGAGTTAAGTTAAATAAAAATATTAAGTGAATGTGACCAAACTTTTGAAGGTGATAGATATGATAATGATTGAAATTTATGAAAAATGGACTCAAGATTATTGCTGAAGTCCTTCCAATATCTGGCCACATGCACATGTGTTAATATAGTTATTACAATAAATATAAACAGTTGGACTTGAGATATAGGATCTTCAGTGTTAGACCTGGATCTTACCCATTTTTATTCAGGGGCCCTATAAGCATTTTTCAAAACTCAGCGTTGGCACTCTACCTACTTTTCACTAACATTTTACATGCCTGTGGCCTATTGACTTTGATTCTTCTTCAAGCATATTAAAGATAAGCAGATACTAGGGGGGAAAATGTTCACCCTTTGTTTTGGCCCTAGAATTTCATTTATACTGAATTATAGTCAGCATTTGGTTTTCCTCTCTAAGGCTTAATAATGCATATTTTTTAAAAATAGCTCAGTTGATTGGAACATTGTCCTGTACACCAAAAAGTTTGCAGGTTCAATTCCCAGCCAAGGCACATACTTAGGTTGTGGGTTTGATCCCCTCTCAGGGTGTTTATGGGAGGGCAACCTATCAATGTTTCTCCCTCACATTGATCTTTTTCTCTGTCCCCCACCCCCCTCCCTCTCAAATAAATATGCATACCCTTAGGTGAAGAAATAAGTAAATAAATGAATAAATAGTAAATAAATACCCAATGCTGAGGAGAGAGAGGCTGTAAAGCATTCTATAACAGAGCATTCTGCAGATTACACTTTGTTTATACTTTGATGACAACAGAGAACCTGCAAAGCAACAGAAAGTTTGATTTTTTTAGATGCTTTTGATACTTTGCTTCTCAAATTAGTCACCTCTTAAACTTCTTATGCGGGAGCCCAGAAGTGAATTATTTTGTACAGGACCCTGCATGATGATGATTAGACACTCCATCATTATTTGTTGAAGAAATTCTCTGAAGAATTAACATTCTCAATATGGAGATAAAAAAACCATAAGCTAAGGCTTAATCTAAGACAAACTCATTTTTATTGCTATAATTTAAAATAATATAATTTTGAAAAAATAAGTTCATTTAATGGTGTAATTGAATTAACAGCTCCCTTTGTGTTGTGTTGGGTCAAGGCATGAGGACCCATGAGATCCGGGGCTCCCCCACAAGAAGTGCAGACACCCAAACACATACTCACACTCACGGACCGTATCTAGCCTACAGATGTGTTTATTTTGGCCCCATAAGATGTTTTAAAGGTTTTTAAATTTGTAAGATTTAAACTCTGTTGCCAGCATTTATACTTTGGAAGGTTACACATGTTAAAAATCCAGATTTCTGTTTTCTGTCAACATAGACGATTTGGCATGATGTGTCCGCATTCCCTCTGGGGCAACAGTTTCTGCGAAGAGCAACTCCCCTTGGAAGACTTTCTCCCATTCATCATGGTTCCCTCAGTCCATATTGCATCATATCCAACCCATTCCCCAGACTGCCACTGACTGCTCAGCCCACATTGATTGCATGTGAATTTGCGACTCATGACCAAAAAAGACTATATAATGTTAAAAATTTTAACTTAAGAGAATGCCCATGGGCATTTCCCTCTTTGCCTGCTTAAGCATGCATTTGCATTCTCTCACATTTAAAGAATATAGCTCCTTTATGTGTGTACTAAGAATATCTACTTCAGAAACCTGGCTTGCCACAAGCATGGGGCTCTACTGTGTACATCTGAAGCTACTGTTTAGTGATCAGGCCCTGCCAATCTTTGACCTTTTACACATACCAATCAATTTTATTTGCCCACATCTCTTAACCCAATCTCTTCTATAGATGTCCTGGCTGGTGGCCTTTTTATTTTATTTTATTTATTTATTTATTTATTTATTTATTTTTATGTCAATATTTAAGAAGAAGTGAACAATGGAGAGGGTGAACTAGGGAGGAAATACTGGGAACAAGCACTTAGATTTTCCTTTTTATGTTTCCAAGTGGATTCAGTGCTATTAACCTCACTCAGTTAATGTTTGTTAATTAGTTGATCATGGTACAATTTGGCATAAAGGCGTCTAGATTCCAAAGCTCTCTGAAGCCATCCCCCTGGAGGTAGCGCTTAGTGGCTTCTCATATTCACCAGGGAAGATTTTAAAAGCTTGCCTGGTTCCAAAAAATGCAGAAACTTTGGAACTGTTGTGAAATTGGATCCCTGCTATTTTACTAGTTGCTTTTTTAGTTGGGGCATCCACTGAGATTGATAGAGTCTCTGGGGAAAGCAGATAGGACTCATCTCATTTCCCGAGAAGCCAAATTTAATGCATCCCCAGCTGGTGCCCATTAGAACTATATGATTCAGGAGTCAGGTCTTATCAGTCAACCTGTTGCGGGTATTGTGCTGTAGGCAAAGCAAACCAGCATGGGTTCTGAGAAGAGCACAGAGTCCTGGTTCCAATTCCCATGAGTAGCCACTGTTATAACTGAATTACTCAGGATTCTCCAAAGCAACAGAACTAATATGGTGAGAGAAAGATTTATTGTAAGGAATTGGCTCACCTGATTGTGGAGATGTAAGTCCAAAATCTGCAAAGTAGCCCAGCAGGCTGAAGACTCAAGAAAGAGTTGCAATTTCATTCTGATGGAAGAATTCCTTGCTTAGAGGAGGTCAGTATTCATCTTGTTGGGTCTTGCTACTAACTGGATGAGGCCCACCCACAAGTTCACTGATTTAAATGTTGATCTCACCCCCCCAAATCCTTCACTGAAACATCCCAGATAAGTATTGGACCAAATATCTGGGTACCATGGCCCAACCAAATTAACACATAAAATTAACCATCATACCCAGCCCCCTCAAAGAAAAAGGATGGAAAATTGGGCTGAAAAACCTACCATTGAAGTTAAATTTTTATTTACCCTTGTATTTATACTGGAGGATGTTAGACTATTATTCCTTGGAGCTTTCCAAGTTGAAGACATCTGCTCCCTGATTTTAAACTATGTTACAAAGCTCTAATAATCAAAACAATATGGTGTTGACAATAAACAAGCAAAAAAACAGAAACATAGATCAATGGAACAGAATAGGGAACCCAGAAATAAACTCATTACATACATGGTCAGTTACTTTATGACAAAGGAGCCAAGAATATACAGTGGGGAAGGAACAGTCTCTTAAATAAATTGTATTGGGAAAACTGGACCACTATTTTACACCACACACACACACACACACACACACACACACACACACACAACAACTTAAAATGGATTAAATCCTTGAATGTAAAAACTGAAACCATAAGAATCCCATAAGAAAACATTAGGCAATAAGCTACTTGACATCAGTCTCGGCCAAGATTTTCTGGATCTGACTCCAAAAGCAAAAGTAAACAAGTGGGACCACTTTAAACTGGAAAGCTTCTGCACAACAAAGAAATCATCAACAAAATAAAAAAAAAACCTACTGAGTGGGAGAAAATATTTGCTAATCATATAAATATATAAGGAATCTATACAACTCAATAGCAATAAAACAAATATGATTTAAAAATGGGCAGAGGATCTGAGTAGACATTTTTTACAAAGATATACAAGTGGCCATCAAGTATGTGAAAAGATTATCAACATCAATGATCATTACCACCACAAGATACCACCTCTTAGAATGGCTAACATCAAGAAGAAAAGAATGACAAGTGTTGATGAGAATGTGGAGAAAACAGAATGCATTGGTGGTGGAGATGCAAATTGGTACAGCCACTATGGAAACAATATGGAGATTCCTTGAAAAATTAGAGCCACCATATAATCCAGCAGTTCCACTTTGAGTATTTATTTGAAGGAAAGAAAAACACTAACTTGAAAAGATATCCACACCTTCATGTATTGCAGCATTATTTACAGCTTGAGGCCCAGTGGACAAAAATTCATCCACTGGGGGGGTTCTTAGCCCAGCCTGCCCCCTCTCACAATCCAGGAGCCCTCAGGGGATGTCCTACTGATGGCTTAGGCCCTCTCCCCAGGGGTAGCAGGTCTAAGCCACAGTCCGGCCTCCCTGTGGCGGAGACAACTTGGTTGATCAGTGGAAGACACCGCCCCATCACCCCACTGCAGCTGCCACTGCTGGCCGCCACAGCTGCCAAGGTGTTTTCATCAACATGGAGTCCAGTCCCTTCACCACAAAATATGACAACTTTCTTTAGGCATTTTCAAGATGTTTCTTTTATAGGATATGACCTTTCTCTCTTTCTTCCTCTTCTTCTTCTTCTTTTTTTTTTTTTTATCCTCACCTGAGGATATTTTTCCATTGAATTTTTAGGACATGTGGAAGAGAGAGGGAGAGACAGAGAGAAACATCAGTGTGCAAGGGACACTTTGATTGGTTGCCTCCTGCATGAGCCCTGACCTGGGCCCCAGCGAGGGAGGAGCCTGCAACGTAGGTACATGCCCTTGATCAGAATTGAATCTGAACCCTGCGGTCAGCTCTATCCACTGAGCCAAACTGGCTAAGGCAGGAAATGACATTTCTTTGCCCCTCCAGCAGCAGATCTTCTTTTTTCCCTCCAGAAGTGTGTTGGAAAAACCCTAGATCACCTTCTTGGATTCTTATTACCCAAGTTACCAAGAACACTGTGAGTGGCGTACAGGGAGCTTAGCCAACGAGCAGTCAGAAAAGGTGTTTTCTCTGCAGGACTGCTGGCGCGCTGTAGCTTGCAGGCCCTGTTTTCTCTGGGCCTCCCCTCACCTGTGGAGGCTGGCAAGCCCTGTTCTCTCTGGCCTCCCGCAGCCACGGTGGCTGGCAGGCCCTCTACTCTCCAGGCCTGCGACATCTATGGCTTGCTTCACCGTCCATGCAGTCCCTTCCTGTCCCACCTGCACACACAGCCTCCTCCTGAGCAGTCATGATATTATGGTGTCCCAGACAATTTGCATATTCCTTCTTTATTATATAGGATTGTCAAATTATGGGGACAACACGAATGTCTCTGAAAGGATAAATGGATAAAGATGTAGCTATACAAAATGTAATATTAGCCGAGATCGGTTTGGCTCAGTGGATAGAGCGTCGGACTGCGGACTGAAGGGTCTCGGGTTCGATTCTGGCAAGGGCATGTACCTTGGCTGCGGGCACATCCCCAGTAGGGGGCGTGCAAAAGGCAGCTGATCGATGTCTCTCTCTCATCGATGTTTCTGACTTTCTATCCCTCTCCCTTCCGCTCTGTAAAAAATCAATAAAATATATTTTTTAAAAATGTAATATTATTCAGCCATATAAAAAGAGTAGAAATCTTGTAATTTGCAACAATGTAGTTGGACTTTGAAGTCACTATGCTAAGTAAAATAAGTCAGACAGAAAGAAAAATACCATATGACCTCATGTATATTTTTAAAAAACAAAACCAAAAAACAAGCTCAGAGATACAAAGAACAGGTTCGTGAGGGTGAGGGGCCAGAAAAATGGGTGAAGGATCCAGAAAAAAGATACAAACTGCCCTTTACAAAATAAATATGACATGGGGGCATATTGTATAGCACGGTGATTATAATTAATACCATATTGTTCATTTCAAAGTTGCTAAGAGAGTGAATCTTAGAAGTCCTCATCAGAAGAAAACAAAATTGTGTTACTATGTAGAGTGACAGATGTTGTCTAGACTAACTGTAGTGAACATTTTACAACATATACAAATGTCTAGTCATTATGTTGTATACCTTAAACTATGTTAATTATACCTCAATTAAAAAAAAAAAGAGTTAATGCTCATGATAAGGGGCTACCTGCGAAGGAATCTTGGCCTTTGAGTAAATTTTTTCCATGTAAATTGGTTGCATTTTTTGTGTCACGATGTAGCTGTGCAATTTTCTATATTCACATTTCAGGTTCTTTAAGTATTATTGACATCATTGGAACCAGAAATAAGTTGCTTAGAGAGTTTTTTTTAATTTTGTGATTAAGTTCCTAACCCATAATGTCCAAATTCCTGTGCTAAGCTCTCCTCGGGGGATTTAGCTTCAGGTCAGGTTTTCGTGTTGGGTTTTGTTTTTGTATTTTTTCTTTTCTTTTTTCTTTTTTTTCGAATTCAAACTCAAACAGGAACTTTTTCTCATTTTAAGAAAAGACAAGCTTCTCTAAATTTTTTTTCTTAAATCATCACTCAAGGACATGTTTACTGATTTTTAGAGAGCGAGATCGGTTGCTTCTCTTATGTGCCCCCAACTAGGGATTGAACCCGCAACCTAGATATGTGCCCATCGAAACCTTTTGGTGTACTGCACTGTGCCCCAAATAACTGAGCCCACCTGGCGAGGGCCGAATTTTTTTTTCTTCTCCTTTTTAAAATCAGCTCAATATCTACCATGGTGGAAAGAATTCCCTTAAGCAGTAAAGACAGTTTTCCTCTCAGTGTAAGCTCAGCTGTGATGCAGCTTTTATCATAGTAATAGAGTACTAAAACTGGGCGGGCTCTGCTGGGCCACTTTGCTGTGGGAAACTCAACCCTTTCCATCTTCAGTTTCCTCAACTATGACATGAGCAGTTTGAAGTATACTCCAGAGACCCATCTCTCAAGAGTCATTAATTTCCCTTACTCTTCTTAGAAGGTTTGTTCTTAACTAGAGCCATTTGCCATTAGAGGCATCTTTTCCTACTGTCCAAAATTGGGCATTCCTCCCTCCTTCCCTCCCTCCCTTCCTTATTTATTTATTTATTTATTTATTTATTTATTTATTTATTTTTTTAGAGTTATCTGTTTGAGAGGGGAGAAGGAGAGATTATTCAGCAAGGCCCCAGTGGGTGCCTGAAACCAAGGAATTACTGAGCCCTGTAATACACTATATGTACACATTTATGATAAAGTTTATTATCCTATATAATAAAAGCCTAACATGCTAAGTGTCCGACCATTCATTCAATCTCCACTGACCACCCAGGGGCAGATGCTTTGACTGGTAGGTTAACTTGCGGCTGGGGTCCAGCTGATTGGGACTGAGTGAGACATGCCAGTCACGCCCTGGAGCCAACCTCCTGCGGTCCCTCCTCAGCCTCTAAAATATTTTTTCTAATTAGTTTCCTTTCAATGTGAATGAATCCATGCACTAGGCCTCTAGTTTATCATAGTAAGGTACACTAAGAAGTTAACCATAATAATCTATACTAATAAAAGGGTAATATGCTAATTAGACCAGATAGACCGGACATCTTCTGGATATCCTTCCGGATATCCTTTCGGACAAAGCTATAGTGGCAGGGCCAAGGCAGAGGTGATTAGGGACAATCAAGATGGCAAGGGAAAGCAATTAGAGGTGATCAGGCCACCAGAGGAGAGCAGTTAGGGGCAATCAGGCCATCAGGGGAGAGCAGTTAGGGGCATCAGGCACGCCGACAGGTGAGTGGTTAGGTGCCAATGGTCCCCAATTGTGAGAGTGATCTGCAACTGCCAGTTTAGTCCTGTTCCTGCAAGGATCAGTCCTAAACCAGCAGTTGGACATCCCCCACGGGGTCCCGGATTGGAGAGGGTGCAGGCCAGGCTGAGGGACCTCCTCACCTCCCCATCCACAAATTTTGTGCACCAGGCCTCTAGCTAATAATAAAATAGAACAATTATAACAGAGAGTGCAGGCCAGGCTGAGAGACCTACCCACCCCCATGCACAAATTTTGTGCACCAGGCCTCTAGTTAATAATAAAATAGAAAAATTATAACAATTATATTAATATCCTGGAATAAAGTTTTGTGAACATGGTCACTTGTTTTAGTGGATTCCTTGCTGAAGTCTTTGTATATGCTCAATGCTTTTTGGTGCAACACATTGCTGTCAATCAGAACACATTTTTCATTCATATCATTTTCCACCCACAAATGTAATGCCTTCTTTGTTTATAAATTTAAATTTTATTATTATTATGTGAATTATACTGATTCATTTTCTTTTTTATATTTCTTTTTATTATTGAAAGTATTACAGATGTCCTTTTTTTCTCCAGTGACTACCCTCCACCTTACCCTCCCCAGGCCTTCACTGAACTATTGTCTGTGTCCATGGGCTATGTATAGATGCATATAAGTTCTTTGGTTAATCTTCTTGCCTCTCCCCTTCTGAGATTCGTCAGTCTGTTGCATGTTTCTGTGTCTCTAGATCTATTCATGCCTTTCTCTCTTAACTAAGCATTTATTATGTACTGTGTTGTAACTTTGACAGTTTGAGGTATGATAGCAAAACTAGTTATGAATTTCTTTTTCCTTTTCACAATTTCAAGATAATTCATTCTTACTGTAGATCTTAGCAACCTCAGCATACAATTTTTTTTCTTTCCTTAAGTAAAAATTTTCACTTTTTCACTCAGAGGAATCACTTTACATCTTCTCTTTGGCATATCCAAACTGCCAGCATCACTACTCCTATGCTTGGGCCGTTGTCAGGTAAAATAAGAAAGGGTTACTTGAACAACACTGCCATTCTGTGATAGTTGGTCTGATAATCAGCATGGATACTAAGTGACTAAGGAGCGGGGAGTGTATCCAGCGTGGATACACTGGACAAAGGGATGCTTTGTGGTCTTGGAGCAAAGGAGCAAGAAGGCATGAGATTTCATCATGGTCTTCTCAAAGGCATGCAATTTAAAACTTATGAATTGTTTGTTTCTGGAGCTTTTTATTTAATATTTTTAGACTGCAGTTGACCACAGGTCATGGAAACTGGAAAGCGGAACTGCTGATAAAGAGGAACTCTCTCTATGTCACTTTCAACTCAACTTGTCTGTATCGTGTTCAAGGGAGTTAATGTATGAGACCTTGTACGAGATACTGTCTGATAGACAGAGATGACTAATACACTCTGTACCTGTATAAGCTAAGGCAGGTTTAACCAAGAGACTAGCCACGTGTCAGGAAAGGAATCTAGTGACTGCTTTAGAGAAGAAAGGTTATGAACAGAGGCTTCTTAGACTCTGGCAGTTGTGGCCTTGACAAGTGGAACTTCTGCAAATAGATCTGGGGGAAGGATGCTTCAGACCAGAAAACAGCAAGAATTCACAAAGCATTGAGAGTGGTGATGTGGAAGACATACAGCTGGAGTGGTGGATAAGAGGTGACCTGTGGTGGGCTCAAAATCCTTGGTCGCATGGACAAACTTCTCACGGTAAGCAGTATGTTTCAAAGCAAGGTCTGTGGTCCTGCCTGCAATTTGGGCAGATTAATTAGTTGGCAAGTGAAAGATAAATTGTGGTGCAAAGGCATGTTGCTTGTCATGTTGGGCCATCCTAGTAATCCAGGAGAAAAGCAGTGACACATCAAGGAAGGATTGTAGAGAGGCAGAAGCTGTCCAGGGTTGTGGTGGGTTACATGGAATCTGCCAACTCATTATTTTTTGTTTTGTTTTGTTTTGAAGTGTATTTTATTGATTTCAGAGAGGGAGAGAGAGACACACACATCAATGATGAGAGATAATCAATCATTGTTCGGCTGCCTCCTGCACGCCCCATACTGGGGATCAAGCCTGCAACCTGGGCATGTGCCCTTGACCAGAATCAAACCCGGGACCCTTCAGTCCACAGCCTGTGCTCTATCCACTGAGCCAAACTAGGTAGGGCTCAGCTCGTTTCTATTGGAGACTTGGATGGGGCGGGAGATTTTAAAAGACGGTTCTAAATTTTAAATTGTGCATCTCAGGATACGAAAGAGTAAAAATCAAAACAAAAGGATATTTTTAAGAGGAAGATGATGAATTTAGTATAAACATCTGGTTTTAATTTTGAATTGCATGTGGATCATTTTTGGGTGGGAGGTGTCTGACAAGCAGTTGATCAGCCTGTTGTATTATTTTTATTCCATAAATATTTTCACCTCCATAACCATGTTATGTGCATGGTAGTTCAGGAGCAAGGGCAAAAGTGGAAATGGATAGTATTAATGTGTTAATGCACAAATGAGTTTTGTATGAAATCATATTTCCAGACATAACAGTTGACCCACGTGTAGGCAACTACTATTTTTCCCAGTGCTATTTCAAGATAGTGCACATGGAAAAAAAGATGTATGACGTTTAACCCTAGAAATAATTTATTTCTTATTACTGTTTTCATGAAAAATACAGCATTGACTTAGCCAAGTGCTTTGCACTTATGACACTTGTTCTTTTATTATTTTAATGTCACAAGGTCAAATAATAGGACAAGCTTAGTTCTTAACAACTGAGCTTATTTTTATTTCTGGTCCCATTCTTTTCCCAGAAAGATGTGTTTTGTGTTTTTGCCCTTCCAGTACTATAAGGTAAATCTTATCAAGTCATTCTCCCTGCTTTATCTCAAACTTCCACCTCCAGTCCTTTTAGAAATTGTTATTACCTGCAGGCATGCACAATGTTACAGGTACAGTCTTTATGGCTGTTGCTGCCCAGAGGACTTGAGTTGAGCTCAGAACTCAAAAAAGATTTTGCAGAATGCTTACATTACAGGGGGCCCATTCTGTTACATTATTTAACGTATGTAAAAGAGTTACAGATGTTTATACTACATTAAAATACTTCCTTGGGCTTTTACTTCTGTAAACATCATTTTATTTACTTTAGATCCTCTCAACAGCGGTGGTAACGTGGATACTGTCCTCTCTCCACTCCTGCCCCTATTTTGCTCAGAGAAGTTGTGTCAGGGCACATGGGAACTTGGTTTGGAATCAGAGTTTCCTGAATGCAAATAATTTTCTTTGCATGATAAAGTATTTTGGCCGGTGGTAAAATTGGAATGGCTTATCTGGCCCTTGAAACACTAAGCTATTCCTTCTTGGAAATTTACTTGAGGCTATTGTATGACCCTTTGAAGTGTCTAAATGGGCTGAATATAATGCCCCCATAGTCTGGTTAGTTGGTTTCTCAGCTTTAAAAACATTTTCCTGCAGCAGTTTGTTCCACTTATGAGTGTGCACCTGTGTGTGTGCGCACACACACGTGTGTGCGTGTATGTGTAGTTCGTGTGTGTATGTGTGTGTGTGTGTGTGTAGATAGATATCTTTGTCTTTAGAACTGTTGGTGAGCATCATCACAGTGGAAAGCACCTACACTTGGGTCTGCTGCCAGTCCTGCTTTCTGAATTTTCCTTGTGTGACCTTCACTGAAGCAAGGACGGGAGATCTGCCATTCTGCTTAGAATACTGAAATTCACCAGTGGCCTTTTATGGATTTCAAAAAGAGATGGTCCTCTGATTTTCTTCCTTCTTTCCTCTCTTGTTTCCTCTCTCCTTTCCTCTTTCCCTCCCTCCCTTCTTCCCCTCTTTTTTTTTTCCCCTTCCTTCTTTCCCTCCTTTCTTCCTTCATCTTTCCTCCTTCCCTCTCTCTCACCCTCCCTCTTTTCCTGAAGACCTGGGTTTCTGGAAGAAATTGCCAGCCTTAAGAAATAGACCCGATTTCAACAGAGGACCAGAAACTTTTTTTGAGATTTTTAAGCGTTTTCTTGGGCAAAAATTCATTGTTTTCAAAGAAGACCAAGATTTCAAAAAGCCTTTTGTCTTTAATGTCTCTCAGGGGGCATGGCTTGTTTGGTATGATGGTGTACAATTCTGTCTTCAGACTCACAGCTTTATTAACTTTTTACTATGGGGTCAGTAATTGCTTCTGAGGATCCATTAGCCACCAGTACTCCCTGTCTTACATGTCATGTTTCTTCTGGGGAACAGGATGATTTGGACAGGCCTCTCCCCTCGGTGAGTATATGCCTGAGAGAGCGAGCTAGTCCATCTTCAAGGTCATCTGCTTCCTCTGAGGTGGTTCGTGCTTCTCCTCAATGTCTGTGTCCTTCCACTCACAGCTGTCTGCCATTTACTCACTACTCACTGCGCCTGCATTTACGATCTCTGCTCTCTAGAAAGCCACACCTCCTGGGTTCTCCACATGTATTCATTCAGCAGGCATGTATGTACTAAATGTGTGCACCTTACAGGGCTGTGCCCTGGAGATCCCCACAGGACAGTGTGTATTAACTAGCAAGGTGTAAAGTATATAAACAAACAGTTGCAAAGTGTGTGCAGTCCTTTGTGGAGGTCAAATGGCAGGATAGACAAGGGCTACGGAAGAACACAAAGGGAGCCCATGGGTCCCACCCCCACTAGGCCGCTGTCCACCTTCCTGTTCTCCCCTTTATCTTTCCAGATACCCTCCTTTCTTCTTTTCCATGCACCCTTCCTGTGATGAGGAAGATACAAATAAATATAAATGCTTAATGGGGTTTTGGATCCAGCTCTACTCCCCCCTGGATGTCACCTGTGCAAAATCCCAAGCGTGTGTGAGCAAGGAGATTAAGTGGATAATAGCTGGACTCTGGCCTCTCCATGATCTGTGGTGTATATTGGGGGGAGGGGGCAGGAGGAAAACTGAGAAAAAGAAATATGGCTGGTTTGTATGATAGTTTGACTGTAATGAAGAGAGAGATGCTTTATTGCTCCGAAAGCCCTACCTTCCAAGGGCATTTGAAAGCAGCCCTTGTTTCTACTCTGGCGGAGTCGCTGAACCCTGAAGGTTTAATCCTTATTGCTGATAAGAGCAAAAGGAATGTGACTTATCTCTCCCATCTCTGCAGAGATGGAAGGAAACACCATTTCTTGGGACACGATTACGCGTTATTTGACAGCTTTTCAGTTTGTCCATTAATTTAGGTGTTTGAATGTGTAAACACAGTTGTGTGGGGAGGGGGCAGGAGTATCATTTACTTTATGAATGTGGTAGTTCCTTTTTGAAGTGATCCCACTTGTACCCCTTCCTCCACCATTCAAACAGAGTTTAAATATTTGCCAGTACAGATGTTTGATTTTTATCTTAGCTCTTTCTTTGTTTAACTTTATTCTCGGGGGTGGCTAAGTGGAAGATAAGGGGGTTCTTGTGTAATTCTTCTCAACTGGTGTTGCTCAAATATTTGCAGAGCAGATACTTCCCAGAAAGAATGAGCAGGAACCTGGTTGAATGGAGGTGAAGTGATATGTCTCCCTGCCTGTCGTAGTCAGCAGACACTTTGGGCTGTTCCCAGGACTAGAGGGACGACTGGGAGGCCTGGGCCTCTCTCGGCGTCCAGGTCATCTTTGACAGGCTCCGGCAGCTACTAGTGAAGGGACTTTGCCTCCTTTGGTTCCCAGAAAAAAGTGTGCTGTTGTGGGTTTTTGTTTCGTTTTGTTTTGTGTGTTGTTGTTGTTGTTTGTTTGTTTTTGTTTCTTGGGTTTTGTTCTCTTTTTTGCAGAATTTTGTGATTGTATTAGCACAAATACCAAGTACCCCCAAGCTGTGTATTCGTTTTCCTCGCTGAGCAGCCTGGCATCGGGTTGGTGACTGACGGCCCGCTGGGCCGCTCTTTGCACAGTGGCTCCGGTTTGAGGAGACACCGGGCGCGGTCTCAGCACAGGGAGATCCGCTGCACAACAGCAGCACTTCAAGCTCCGTGATGCTGTGGGCCAGAGACGTCTGAAAGCCACTGGGCACCATGTGATTGGTTTTCTTGTTGCTCCCATAACCGATGTTGGGCATGAGGCTCTGGCCCTTGAATCTTCCGTGCGTCTTGTTGTCAGTGCCTCTGGGTTTCCACCGGCTCCACTTCATTTGGACAGATTGGTCTGGATGAACCATTGGTGCCGGATGAACGTGTCGGTCCTCTTATAGACAATCTTGTGTTTCACACAAGGTCTGGGGGCAGCTATGGTGCCGAGGAGGAGACGGCTGCTACATCCTCTGTAGACAGCTCCGAGAAAGGGACAAAGTGTGCTGTTCTTCAAACGGAACCCGCTAGCTCTGCAGCCCTGGAAGCGAGGGCCTGCCCTGTGCATTGAAACTCGGTCAGAAACCTTGTAGCCTTTGCTCCACACTGGCTTCTGAGCCGATCCCAGGGTTTGCTTCAGAAGAAATGGTGGGTTGTGTGTGTTTCTTAACCTTTTGCACCCATCTCAGCATTTTAGCAATGATTACAAGTAAGTACAAAACATCCACTACCCGTTAACTGTCATCAGCAGCCTTGTTTATGGATTCCATTATCAATTTAAGCCTTACTCTTCTGAGATATCCACAGGGATTTGCTTTTAAAATGTTACCATAAAAATGTGTCCATGAATAAGACTGCA
The DNA here is from genome assembly GCA_027563665.1 of Antrozous pallidus. Taxonomy (NCBI): domain Eukaryota; kingdom Metazoa; phylum Chordata; class Mammalia; order Chiroptera; family Vespertilionidae; genus Antrozous; species Antrozous pallidus. The sequence continues at coordinate 165,511,315 of CM050508.1, read as the reverse complement.
TTTCACCACCACCCTTGGAACTGTGGGTGTGGCTTTTATGTGCTATGTGATAAATTGGGCAGCCTTCACTGGAAATGTTGAGGGAAATCCATTGCAAATTTAAACAAAGACAGGAGATTCAGGAAGTAAACCCCAACTGGTGTTATGTGTCGCTCTCCTTTATGTCTTTTTTTTTTTTTCCTTGTTCTTCTAAACTGGGACTCAACTGAAAAGTTGATTTACACTGTGAATCGAGGCTGAATGAAATCCAATTGGAACTCACTCGAACAGTTTTGATGTAAGATTCAAAGCTTCTGCAAATTTATCTTCTGCATTTGCTGATCTCCTGCTTGTAAATCCTGTTGAAGGAGAATAAAAATGACTGCAGCCTGATGGGAATTAAATGTCTGAAGTTCAAAGCAGTTTGCACATCAGAGCAAACGTCAATCAAATGAACATCTTGCAAGCCAGGCAGGGAGTGAATTTCTCCATGGGGAAGAGATCAAAGTGGGAGTCACAGTTCTGTTTTCTCCCTCGGGATGCAGTTTCGATCAGTTGTTCATGAAAGTAAATCCAGAAGGAAGTCGGTTCTGTGTGTGTGTGCGTGTGTGTGTGTGTGTGTGTGCGTGCGCGCGTGTGTTTTAACTTAAAGGGGTAGGAAAGATGAAGTTATTTCTCTTGAAACTGAATTTCAGGCACTGGTTTTTAAGTTATAAAAATAAGTATAGAAAGCAATCATATTCCAATATCTCCCTTTTTTTAGGGTGAGGATTTACAGAAGATTTAGAAAAGATTATTCTCTTAATGTTATCACTTTTTAAAAACACAGATATAAAGATAATTTAAATTGCCTGCTCATTTAATGTGAAACTTTATTAGTATACCAGTTCCTGACCTTTCCATAAACATGGAATAGACTTCTCAATGAAAAGTCTATTAGGTAACCACTAAGATGAAATGACATGTTTTGATAAAGTACCTTAGGCATGAATTTTGTATTTCTCATAGTTCCAAATCACGGTGAATGGCATGTTTCTCTTTATCCATGGGACACATTCATGTCTTAGGCAAGGCAGCCATTCCTCAGGGGCCCAGAGGTGGCAATGTAAGGAGCTGGCTAAGCAAGGTTTTCTCCCGTGTTTGGCATCCAGAAGAGAAGCAGGGACTAGTGAGTGTGGGTGAAGAGACGGTCACAGTGTTGTGGCTCCTGTAATTGTTTTCTCCTGGCTTGCTCACCAGCTTAGGACACACTGCTCTCCCGCACCTCGTAAGCCCTTTGTTGACATCTGCTTCCTTACTTGACAGGACCCAGAGGTGTGGGCAGGGACCGCAGCAGAGCGACGGCCATTTCTAGGCACTTCATATTAACTCAGCTGAGGAGTGCATGCTGCCTGGCTGAGATTCAGCACACACGTGTGAAGGGATGCAGACAATTGAGGCTACAGTGAGACTGTTGCCATTTAACCCCACCTAGCAGGAGGACGGAGAGAGGTTGGCATGCCTCTGAATTCCTGAAATATCAGAATGTGGGGGACTGATAGGAGTCAATTAACTTAAAAACCACCAGCAGGGCCCTGGGCAGTGTTGCTCAATGGGTTGGGCATCATCCCATGCACTGGTTGCCACTTTAATTCTTGGTAGGGGGCCTGAAGTAGATAGCCGATAGATATTTCACTGTCACATTGATGTTTCTCTCTCTCCTTCTCTCCCTTCCATTCTCTCTTTTTAAAAAATCAATTAAAAAATCTTTTTAAACCCCAGCCAGTTTGGATCAGTACATAGAGCATCGACCTACATACTGAAAGGTCCCGGGTTTGATTCCGGTCAAGGGCACATGCCCAGGTTGTAGCTTGATCCCTAGTCAGGAGCAGCCAATCAATGATTCTCTCTCATCATTGATGTCTCTAGCTCTCTTCCTCTCTCCCCTCCTCTCTGAAATTAATAAAAAATATATTTTTTAAAAATCTTTCTAAAAACACATTCATTACATGCAGATTACTCAGGAAGCTAGAATTAAATTATCTTCTGAAATGAAGTGACAGTCTGTTTTCACTCCTTACTAGTAAACTTCCAGAACTCAGATGTCCTTGAGCTAGCAGATAGGTCAAATTGACCTGGCGGAGGTTCTCGTGCAAGGTGGTTATTCATTCATTCTGAAGCATCCAGAAAATTAGATGGATTCCTTCAGAAGAAGGACTTTCTTCATGTATTTTACGTTTCATTTTTGGATCAGGTTTGATCTCTGGAAGGCCACGTCAACTGGCGTTTCCCTGAGCTGTGTATCGCCTTGCCCACATGGCCATTGTCCGTCATAGTATTCAGCTCCCTGTATTCATTGTCCCATGTGAGAATTTTTCAGAATGTAGTGCAGTTTTCTCTTTCTTGCTCTTATCTTCTATTTTATGTCACCTTTGTTGTACATAAGGCATTTGTTTGTTCAGGATCCTCAGATTACCAAAATGCCAGGGTCTTTTTCTCAGAGGAGAAAGTTGGAACCAGGGAAAGGAGACACTAATATGAACTGGCGCCAGGTCTGCCATCTCTGCTCCATGCAGACGTATATACATGCTCAGTCTTCTATCCCAGACCTCTCAGAGTTCCGTGGTGAATGGGAAGGGAGTATGAGGCTTTTCTAGAAAAACATAATAAAAAAGTAACTGAAAATGGCCAATTCCAAAGCTGTCCCCTTGGTGAGCATGTTTCAGTCTATTTATAATTAATAGAGAACACCTGTCTTTAATGTCTTCTTCCTCTTCCTCCCCATCCAAATCTTTTGTCCACAGAGTTCATTTTCTGTAGCTATCCATTGTGAAAGCCTTATGTTTAGCTACTGTCATTTTCCATTAAGTAAAAAGCAAAAATCTCCCTTAAGCCCTACAATCTTTTATCATAATCCTTTTCTTTGAGAGAATGGAATTCTTCTTCAGCTGTTTTAGATCATGTTGGTGGTGATTTATTTGTTGATATATTGAGATACAATGTAATGTATTCATTCTGAATGAAAACTCCTATGTTCACATTTTTAAAGACATTTTATTGACTTTTTTTTTTTAAGAGAGAGAGGTGGAGGGAGGGAGAAAAACATCAATGCGAGAGCAAAACATCCATTGGCTGCCTCCTGCACGCCCCCTACCAGGGATCAGGGATTGAGCCCAAAAGCAGGACATGTGCCAGAACCCCAAATTGAGCCAGCAGCCTTTCCATGCACCAGATGATGTCCAACCAACGGAGCCACACCAGCTGGCCAGGGCATATGTTCACATCTTGGTTCTGCTAAGCCCCAGCTGTGAATCTGGGCTTCTTAATTTAAATTTTCTTTTGCCTCAGTTTCCTAGTCTTCAAATGGCTTTAATAATAGTATTTCCCTCAGAATTTGAGAAGATTAGATGAATTAATCCATGCACCACATTTGAAAGATACTTGTCATATGATAAGCATTTGGTAGCATTACTAAGATATTCAATACTTGTTATTATTTATTAAATGTTTACTATGTGCTAGTCTCTTAAGAACCTTTTTCTGATTGAATTCTCAACACCTTGTGAAATAGGTACTATTATTAGTACTGTTTAATAGATGAGGAAAACAGAGGCTTAGAAAATGTAAATTATGTGCAAGAATTATATAAACTAGAGGCCCGGTGCATGAAATTTGTGCAAGAGTAGGCTTTCCTTCCCCTGCTGCCAGCACCGGGTTCCCTCGGGCACCTGGGACCAGCACTTACTTCCTGTCAGCCGCCAGCAGGCACCTGGGACCCAGGCTTCCCTCAAAGCCCCAGCTTAGTCTAGGAGGTCGTCCAGAAGGATGTCCAATCTAATTAGCATATTACACATTGTGTGTATGTGTGTGTGTGTGTGTGTGTGTGTGTGTGTGCGCGCGCAATTTAAATCCAAACGCTAGTCCATGTCTGTGTACTTCTCAAGCCTATGCTTCTGACAGTGACATAATCATGCTTTGCCAGGGTGGCAGTGCCTTATTCATCAGAGATATTCAATGAATGTGATTGACTAAAACACGCAGGTCTCTCCAGTGACTTAGCTCTCTGCCTTTTCTCATTAGTCAGTCCCAATGAAGATTGATGGAGTCCACATTCCCAGCAATGTGCTAGACCTGAGAGGGAAACATAAGCCCTCAAGTAACTGACAGTCCACCTGGAGGAACTAAGTCTTCTCATTTATGTAAAAGATTTTATTTTTCTTTATATACTTTTTGTGATTTCAGAGAGGAAGGGAGAGGGAGATAGAAACACCAATGGTGAGAGAGAAGCATTGTGCGGCTACCTCTGCACGCCTCACACTGGGAATTGAGTCTGCAACTAGGCATGTGCCCTGTTATAGAAGCCTCATGGTTCATAGATCGACTGTGACCTCCTGGTTCATAGGTTGATACTCAACCACTGGCTGGGCTATGTGAGAAGTTTCAGAGAGAACTGGGAGTTCAAGTGCTATGTGCGTGGTAGGGTTTAGACCAGGAGGCTTCCATAACAAAATCGGAGAAGGCAAAATAAGATAATTTGCTCATTAGTATTTATAATAAACTAGAGGCCCGATGCATGAAATTTGTGCAAGGGGCTTGGCCCCTGCCTGCTGTGGCAGCCACCTCCCCTGCCTTGGCCCCTGCCCGCTGCGACGGCTGCCTCAGCCCTCACAGCCCGAGCCTTGTCAGGAAGGTCTTCTGGGAGGATGTCCAGCCTAATTAGCATATTACACTGTTATTATAGATTTTATTTTTAAACTTTTATTGATTAGTATGTTGTTGGTATAAACGAAATCTTAATCTAATCGACTGGGTTTAATGAGCATCAACTGTGATGACACTATGTTAGGCCAAATTTCAAGGCAATGTGAAAAATAGGAAAAGACACACAAGCCTAGAATTAAGACACAGAATGACACTGATCAATTTGGAGGAGGTAGGTGTCATCATAGGCTGGAGCCGACAGGAGAATTTTCAGGGGAGAGGATGTGGACAGGTAAGCTTTTTGTGGGTGCATTGGACACTGGAGAGCATCAGAGTTGGGGTCTAGAAGTTGAGGGACTGGTCTGGTCAGAACTAAAGGTTGGGAGATAGTGGGAGGAAAGATTGGGTAGATTATCAATAACAGGTAATAGGGAGGCCTTTTTATGACTGACAACTATTTGCTGAGCACCTGCTTTCATTAATGAGTCCCTTTCATCTTCTTTGTTATAAAAATATTTTCTTTGTAGCTCTTAGAGATGATCTTTTCAGTACAGAAAACAACCTAGAAAAATAGTTCCCTAGTCTCCCCAGTCCAGGAGCAAGCCTTCCTTGCACAAAGGCCCAGGACATCTCAGTACGCTCCATACTGGACTTCAATGTTCTCAGGGGGAGAGGCTGATCGCCCAGGTCCTGACAGTGGAGACTTCATTCGGGGAGGCAGGGGCTCTCTGCAAGTGTACACCTCACCGAGAAGAAAATCCCAGTGGTTCTTGAGTTACTCCTCTTAGCAAGTTCTTCCTTATGTGTCATTTCAATTAAGCAGTGTGGTAGTTGGCTCGTCCTTAGACAGGGAGTCCACTGATGGGATTCAAGTTCCTTTTAGGTCCCTGACTTTCTGTGTGATCCTTCATGTCACTTTTCTCATCTGTGAAATGGGTAGGTCTAAAAGGGATTTGTAATTCGTACCACAGAGTCCAGATATGAGTTTCAGGCAGACCGTATAGCCAGCAAAGCCTAAATGTCATCTGGTCTTATTAAAATGAGTATGTGAGGGCAGGCATCTAGAGCACGGAGAGCAGATGACTCACTTGTGTAACGCTGCTCTTGCTTTACCCAAGGTCAAGTGTAAAACAAAAGTGGGAAAGTGAGATTATATTGCTTTGCTGCCAGGCAAACAGCCAGCTGCTGATATACTGTCTTCTTTTCTCTTTGTCTGTGGCTTTCGAGGCAGCAGTCTTCCGGTCTAGACAACTGGAGCAGGTCCAGGGAAGAGTGACCATGTTGGTGAAGTGTCTGTGTCCCTGGAGGCACAGTTGATGATGTTGATGTAATTCTCTACTGGGTTAGAGGCTGGACGGAAGGTTACCTCCTTCTTTGAGATGATACGTTTCAAAACAAAACGTTTAACTTTGGGGACCCAGCACACCCTGTGAAAACCTAGCCCCTTGCTTATGCAGTCCATTCAGTTTTGCAGCTCTTAAATATTATGGGATGTGATCAACAGATCATCAAAGTTTATGTGAATACTCAAGTGGATCTAGAGTTTTAGGATTGTTTCTTGTAAGTGGTACAATGAGATAGCTTCTCTGCCCATGGAAATGGAATTCCATTAATGGCATTTATCATCTGAGGACACATTTTCACACATTTATCTTTTTTTGAAAAAATATATTTTATTGATTTTTTACAGAGCGGAAGGGAGAGGGATAGAAAGCCAGAAACATCGATGAGAGAGAAACATCAATCAGCTGCCTCTTGCACGCCCCCTACTGGGGATGTGCCCGCAGCCAAGGTACATGCCCTTGACCGGAATCGAACCTGGGACCCTTCAGTCCGCAGTCCAACGCTCTATCCACTGAGCCAAACTGGTCTCGGCCATTTTCACACATTTAAAAAAACATAATTTCGGACTGAATTTATTAGGGTTGGAGGATCCAAGAAATGTCATAAGTCCTCCAAGTATCTGAAATCCTAAATGGGTTATTTGAAGTTCACTTTTTTCTCTCTCTCTTTTGTTACTTCTGGGTGAAAATTCTCTTTTAAAAATACTCTTAGTGCTTTTTGAGAACCAAGATGGCGGCATAGGTAAAACACCTATCTTGCTGTCATACTCAGCAATTTTAATACTATAACTTAACGAAAGAACAAACACCTTCCAGAATCACCAGAAAGCTGGCCGAGTGAAAATTCCACAAATAAAAGTGAAAATAAGACACTGTGCGAGTCACTGTGAAAATAAGACACTGTGCGAGGAGCAGCAGCGTTGAAAGATTCGCGCGGAGAGAGGTTTGGAGCGCGCGCCAGTGGAGAGGGCGGGCGGCTGAAAACTGGCCAGTTTTCTCGAATGGGGAGACAAAGATGTCCCACTGGACTGATTCTCCAGCTCTGGGCGAAGTCCAGGGAACCCACTATCATACGGGGTGAAAACTGGACAGTGGGAGGGCACACCGAAGCTCGGGTGCTGCAGGGCTCTCCCGGCTTGTGGAGAAGGCAGCTTGCGCGAACAGCTCAGCTGTGTGACCACGCAGAGAGCGCTCTGTGACTTGCTCTCTCATTCAGAAAACCGTCAGTCTGCTTTGTTTTACGACCCTGGGTGAGACGTTGGGTGTGCAGACTCATTTGGGCAGAGTCTGAATTCCCTGGCAGCCAGTGGAGCTTGGCAGCGGCTCTCTCTCAGAGGTGCTGGCGGCCATTGCCACCAACACAGAGTCCCTGGGGCCGCATAGGGTGGAGCTAACGCTGTCTGCTTGGCCCAGAGACTCCGCCCATCCAACCTGAGCACAGCTGAACTTCACAGACAATTGGCCTGGAGGTCAACCCCTCCAAGTGCTAACAACAATTAACCTGAGCTTAACTTCAGCAAGACTGTGCAACCCATATCCACCTCAGGTAACTACGGAGGCTGAGCCACTGTCTCTAGTAGGAAGTCTACCACACAAAGCTAATTGACCAACTCAGGGAAGCAGCCACCATACAGAGACATGGAAAGAAATCAGATGTGAAAGAAATGGAGGGAAAAAAACGACTGGACATGGAATTCAAAACCACGGTTATAGGGCTTCTCAAGAGGCTCCAACAAAAGGTCAAGGCCTATAAGGAAATAAATAAGACTGCAAAGGAAATGAATGAGTCCTACAAGGAAATGAACGAGACCCTCAAGGATATGAACGAGACCTGCAAGGAAATGATCAAGACCAACGTGGAAATGAATGAGTCCTACAAGGAAATGAAGGAGACCCTTAAGGATATAAAGGAGACTCTTAAGGATATGAAAAAGGACCAACCAGAAATCAAGCATACACTGACTGAAATAAAAAATATTATACAAAGACCTAAAAGTGCTCTAGAGCACCCCAAGAACCAAGTTAAAGATTTGAAATACAAAGAGTTAAAATCCACTCAGCTGAAAAAGCAAGAAACCAAAAGAATTCAAAAAATTGAAGATAGTGCAAGGGGCCTCTGGGACAACCTCAAGCATACCAACATCCGAATTATAGGGGTGCCAGAAAAAGAGAGAGAGCAAGACAATGAAAACCTATTTGAAGAAATAGTGACCGAAAACTTCCCACACTTGGTGAAAGAAATTGACTTAGGAGTCCAAGAAGCGCACCAAACCCCAATATATAGGAACCCTAAGAGGACCACACCAAGGCACATCATAATTAAAATGCCAAGAGCAAAAGATAAAGAGAGAATATTAAAAGCAGCAAGAGAAAAACAGATGGTTACCTTTAAGGGAGCACCCATATGATAGTCAGCAGATTTCTCAACAGAAATGATGCAGGCCAGACAGGAGTGGCAAGAAATATTCAAAGTGATGAACAGCAAGAATCTACAACCAAGATTACTCTATCCAGCAAAGCTATCATGCAGAATTGAAGGTCAGATAAAGTGCTTTGCAGATAAGAAAAAGCTAAAGGAGTTCATCACCACCAAACCAACATTATATGAAATGCTGAAAGATATTCTTTAAGAAGAGGAAGAAGAAAAAGATAAAAGTGTAAATTAGGAACAACAAATACACATCTATCAACAAATGAATCTAAAAATCAAGTGAATTAATAAGCTGATGAACAGGATAAACTGGTGAATGTAACAGAATCACGGACATAGAGAGGGAATGGACTGACAACTCTTGGGGAGATAGGGGGTGTGGGAAGTGCAGCAAGAGACTGGACAAAAATCATGCAACTATGGGAGAGGACAGTGGAGGGGGCTGAGGGCGGAGGGTGGGATGGGTACCAGGTGGAGGGGAAGTATAGGGTGAAAAAAAATAGGGAACAATGTAATTAATAAACTGAACAATAAAGATTAAAAAAATAAAAAAAAACATAAAAAAATACTCTTAGTGACGGAATTGGTACATTTTCCTGTTATTTTCTTGCAGATTGTTGGTAGCGCTGACAAATAAGTCATTGATTGCACTGGTATTCATTGATCTGCTGCTGGCCAGAGCACTAACATTGTTTTAGCTTTAGTACTCGCATTGTACTACTGCTGGATATCAGAAAAGACCTTGGTCTTATTTACATACAGTCTAGAAGGTGCAAGCTGTATGTCATGTACAAGGAAAGGAACTTTGGTACATTATCATTTTTTTACAGCTTTGGGAAATAAGCTTTATTATTTCTTTTTTTTAGATAAGAAAAAAAAAAGGTCAGAAATATTAAAACAATTTTGTCCAAGTAACATAGATTTAGTAGTGACATAGCAGAGATTCAAATCTAGATCTTTCCTACTCCACAGCCATTCTTTCTCCTTCACTACTCTCTATTTTGGTTCTTGGTCATTGATTTTTCAGATAGGATAATTTATATAATTGTTTCATATGGAACATCAGAGCTCAAGTCTGTATTTTTGTAATTCCACTCTGAATATATTTCTGCATGATTTTATTAATAGTGCCTCACTCAGGTTCATGGAAGAAAATTTGATTTGAAGGATGGTTATTTCTTCATGTCCTTAGAATAGAACTTGATTTCTAAAAATTTCTAGATGCAAATGTTGTTTTTCCCCGCAAACTCTTCTGCAGTAATTTTTTAATATTTAAAAATTTAAATCACAATTTTACTGATTAGGAGCTGACCTAATTATATATAGTATGAACTCTTACTTTTGTTGACTTTGTTTTTCTGGATTGAATAACCACCAAATAAATATTGTCAACTCTTTCCGATTCTTTCAGATTCGATGGCAACTTCAATACCAATGTATCTAGAACAATTAGTTGCGATCGACTTTCTACTACTGTGAATAGCCGGGCCTTCAATCCAGGACGAGACTTAAATTCAGGTCAGTGACCTTTGAGTTTTATACAAATAAACTGCATCACACCACATTTAAGTACTTTAAGTACATGAATAGATGTATTGCTTTAGACAGTTTCCTTTAAGTTTTGAAGAAAGATATGTACTTAAAAGTGGATGTTTCTTCCTGGAACAAGGACATTCAGAAGAGGGAAGTAGGAAGAAAATTGAGCTGCCGTGCATTGAGCATTTGCTCTATAGTACCTTGCTAGGCTCTTCATTGTCTCCTTTGCTGGAGTTTTACATGTGTGGCTATAAAGGATATTTTAGAGACTCAGTCATCTTTGCAATAGGAGGTGTTGAGTTCATTTGCATTTCCTATTTATAATTTTTAATTTGTTTTGGGAAGTGTTTTGGAAGAATGATGAAGGAGCTTTTCTAGTGATAAGTACAGTCTCATGATGCTTTATACTGAGTTTGAACTTTCTTCCTGGTTGCAGTGGAACTCTGTTATATATAATAGTAATAACTTCCAGGTTACCCGTATGTACACAATTACAAAGTGACTACTATTTCTGCTCTCTTGCCCTGGAGTTTCCATTTATATGTCTCACCCTCCGGTTTTGTTATTCACACTTGTTTGCTGGACCTCAGAATCTAAAGGCTTTACCTTTTCAGAGCTGGAAGGGACTTTGGAAATTGCCTATGAGCCTCAATTCTCGGATTTTACCAAGGAAGAATCAAAGATTCAGAATGGTCCTAAGAGTTCCTTTACTGCTGGAGAGATGAAGTATCTAATCTTTAAACATGCAGAACTATATTTCCCAAATTCCAAGTCTCTTGCAAACATGTAAAACCCAAGAGAAAAGCCAGAGGACCAGAATATTTATTTTTAAAGCCTCAGCCAATCTCGGTCCAGGGGAGGACTTGTAGTCTTTGGGAATTGTATTCACAAACTAGCCAACCTATTAGGTCTGGAAAGAGAACTGTAAGCTTTAAAAATCATAAAACTATAGCTAATATAGCTAAGTGGTCCAACCTAAATCAGCGAGGCACACATTGTCTAGACCCGTGGTCAGCAAACTGCGGCTTGAGAGCCTCATGCGGCTCTTTGGCCCCTTGAGTGTGGCTCTTCCACAAAATACCACAGCCTGGGCAAGTCTATTTTGAAGAAGTGGCATTAGAAGAAGTTTAAGTTTAAAAAATTTGGCTCTTTTTTACAAGAAATTTCAATCATTGTACTGTTGGTATTTGGCTCTCTTGACTAATGAGTTTGCCGACTACTAATCTAGGCCAATACATAATGGATTCAGTCATTATTTTTATTGTTTTGAGAATCTGGAAAACTTCTGGAGGAGATTGGGCTTGCTAATAGAAAGGATGATAAATAAAAATAATTTTCATTAAAAAAAAACTTAACTGCTGAAGCCAGTTTGGCTCAGTGGATGGAGCGTCAGCCTTTGGAATGAAGGGTCCCGGGTTCGATTCTGGTCAGGGGGATGTGCCTTGGCTGCGGGCCCGTCCCCGGTGGGGGATGTGCAAGAGGCGGTTGATCGGTGTTTCTCTCTCATCGATGTTTCTGGCTTTCTGTCCCTCTCCCTTTCTCTCTGTAGAAAATCAATACAGAATATATTTAAAAAAAAAAACTTAACTGAAGAGAGTACAGAAGGGCAGAGAAATGAATTATGGAAGTGTCTATAGCAGGCACAGAACACAAAGCTAGAATTTGAGTTTCCTAGTTCCCAAATTTATTATTTACCCCCTTAACTTCAAGTTTACAGTAACATAGGACATGCTGCTGGGTCTGAAGACTTGAAATTGAAGCAAACTTTGAGCAGGATCAGATTTAAATGTGTCCCAAAAATGCACAATTTAATCCTCTAATATGTGTAGTTAAAGTTTTTATAATACATGTTAATCTGTGGGCCATTTGAATTAATTAAAAAAATTACTGCATAACATGCATCTTTTTAGTGATGGAACAAATAGTAAAAAAAACACAAAAAACAAATATTTTTACTTCTCAATTTTCTTAATTTTAAACTAAGCATGCATTGCTTTATAATCAGGGAGAAAATAAAACAAGAAGGAATTATAGACTACTTTCCAATTAATTAATTTTTACTCCTTTCTAGTAGACAGTAGCTTTAATAGCAAGTCCCTGATACTCAATCCTGTCTAGTGCCGAGGTTGAGGCTCCATTACTCGCCTGGCTGTGTGGTTGGGACAGTAAGAAAGGTAGTTTGAGCCAGACGAGGGGGCTGCACACTCACTTGGGAGCCGGAGCCATGCTGGGTCACTCATCTCCGTGGGCCAGACCTTGGAGGATCCTGAAGCGGCTGCCGACATGGCTGTATCCTCATTCCCTTATTTTATGTCTGTATCTAATGAGCATGTTGTTGAGATCTGTCTCCATCATTCATAATCACATCATTGTGCCTTTTTCTTAGTAAGTACAAAAGCCATTCTTTCTGCCAGGTAATGGCCTCCCACCTACTAACTAGAATGAATAAGTACAATAAAAATGCACTGAACAAATATTTCTTAAGCATCTTCTATGTAGTGAAGGAAGAGGGTCGTAAGGGCGGCGCTATATAAAAATGAGATGTTGAACATACTCCCTAACAAGAGTTGTTCTCAGCACAGAGGATGTAGCTAGATTTACAAGCAGCTTTTGGCAATATCCAGGTTTTTGAGAATGGACTTGCTTGCACGTCAAGTGTGTGACATTCCACCAGGCAGTGGCTGCATCCCAAAGTCCACATTCTCGAGCAATTATTTGTAACAGGAGAGGAGCGGTAGATGCTGAAGGGTGACCTCAGAGCTCCTTCGTTTCCTCCTCTCTAGCTCATGCCCCTTTTCAGAGCAGAATTAATGTACTTCATCGGCTATCACATGTCTGATATTTACATCTGTAAGATATCCAGCCTCAGGCCCTTTCAGACTGTATATAATCCATCAATGAGTCCCTAATTGATAACACAGTTTCAGGTTGCCCCTCAGACTTGCTGGAAACAGGCTCACATAAATTGTAAACGATTCTTAAGTTCCTTTATCCAAAGCTAGGTCATATGTCCATCCATCAAACACACATGTGTATTCTTTTTCTTAAAACCACTCCTGCCAGATCTCTACTCTCTAAATTGACTCCTTGTCCCTGATTCCATTCAAATAACTAATGTTTGACAGTGCATGTGTTATATTACGGTACTGGTAATGTTTCGTTCAGGTTCTTCCTGCTTTTATCCCTAGTTTCTCACTCTTTTTTCTTAAAATTCCTGCTGAGCTATTTTCTTGTGCATAGCCTGATCCCTAAAGAGAGTTTATTTGAAGAGTCCCAGGAAAGTTGCCTCTTGCTCTCTTGAGTTATGCAATTGAGGTGAGAGTGGAGCTGGGAGTTCGTCTTTCTCACCAAAAGAAAAAGTATCTGGACTTTATTGCATTTGATTTAAAGAACATTTGAAGTTACAAACTTCGATCCAGGTAGCATTGCAGCCTTCACTGAGAAATGGGATTCATGGGGTGTAAGGGGCATTTGCAAGTCACATGACAGCACTAAACGTGCAGGAGTTACAGGTGGGCTCTGGAGGCTGGAGTGGATTCATCACTTCCTTCTATGAATGGCAGACATTGGCCAGGTGCTATAGAGGTTCCTCTCTTTTCTTTAAAATGCTATGGAAGTTAGCTGTTAAATACACTAATACCAATGCAGTGAAAAGATGCATTCTATCCAAAAAAAAAAAAAAAAACCCTAAAATTAAAAGAATAAAAATCAACCAAACTAAGAATTTCTGGTTTGTTTTTATGCCTACTTATCCCAGCTTCATGATGCATATGTGCCATAAAAGATGTGGCAATTATTTATATAACTAGGGGCCCAGTGCACGAAATCCATGCATGAAGGGGAACGGGGGGGGGGGGTTGTCTCTCACCCCAGCCTGCATCCTCTCCAATGTGAGATCCCTGTGGGATCGGGCCTAAACTGGCAGTCGGACAACCCCCTCACAATCCAGGACTGCTGACTCCTAACTGCTTACCTGCTTGACTGCTTGATCACTCTTAATCACTCTGCCTGCTGGTCTGATTGCCCCAACTGGTCCGCTCTGGTAGCTTGCTCAGCCCCAACTGCCCCCCCACCAGCCTGATCACCCTCAACTGCCTTCTCCTCCTGGCCCCATCACCCCTAACTGCCTCTGCCTCGGCCCCGCCATCATGGCTTTGTCCAGAAGGACTTCTGGAAGGTCTCATGGTCTAATTAGCATATTACCCTTTTATTATTATAGATAGGATATGATATACTTCCATACTACAACATGTGTACCAGTATTACTCTATGAAAATACATACTTCATGCGGTAGGAAGGCATCTAATACATTACATTGTATATGTTGTAAGTAGTGGGAAATACTGTATTCATAGCAATAATATATACCCTCTGATTTCCCTTCCTGATCTGGGAATGGTTCCCCAGTTCTTTGAATGTTTCCTGGACCCTAATGTATTTTTTTTGTCATTCAGTGTAACTTTATTTACTGTTTATTGCACATGATTTGAGGTCTTATCTGAATTATTCACATTTTCATAGATCCGGAACTCATAAGCATGGACCATGCACAGGCTGGCAGCAAGCCAGGAAGCCATTCTGAAAGCAAACAGATACTCTGCATAAGGAGAAAAGTCATTGCACAACATTTAATGTCCAACCTCAGTCACTTCAGAATGATATATATATATATATATATATATATATATATATATATATATTGACCTCTTAATTCATATAGCATCGGGAACTCAACTGCTTGGTTGGTGACAGGGTTGACCTGGTTTCAGGAGGATTACTCCTGAAATAATTAAGGAAAGGGGCTCAATCTTTTCTTGGTTGCTTGCTCCTCCCCAGCACCTTTATCTTTCTTCTCATTCTCAGCTTATTGGGCATCTTCTCCTTCACCTTCACCTCCTTCTTCTTCCTCCTTTGCATCCTCAAATTATTCCTTGGCACTTTCTTCCTCTTCCTCTCCTTCCTCTTCATCAGCCACTTCCTCTCCTTCTCCTCCTCTTCAGCATCTCCTTCAGAAGGGGTTTCACCCTTAGTTTCCTCAGCTTTTGCATCCTCCATGGTTTCCTCCACCTCATTCTGCTCCTCCTGGACGTGGCTGGTGTATTAAGAAGAGAAGGAGCCAGATGACATCAAGTAGAAGCTGGTCTAAACCACCATAGGCAGATCGACCAAAGACCTGGGAACTGTGGGAGTAGCCTTTGGCTATGTTGCCCACGCTGGTGAAACTGAGCCAAATCTCATCTTCCAAGAGTTTCCTATAAGCTGCAATGCCAATGTCCAAAGCCTCAATGAGGAGGTCCTGGTATTCTTTTAAATATCATGCCATTTCATTCTTTGTAGTTCTCAACTCTGTTTTCTAATTTGTTGATTGTGTCCTGCAGAGCACTAACACCTGAGTTCTGCTTATCCTCCAGCTCTCCCAGTTGCATTCCCAGAGCTTAGTTCATGCCCTGGCATGCTTCCATCTCCATGGTCTTGGCCTTGAGCAGGCAGCAGCTTTCAGACACCTCCTCCTTGGCTTCTTGCTCCCCATAGATGTTCTTGACAGTGCTCTCAGTCAGCATGGTGAAGTGGCTCTTGTACCATTCTTCGGCATTCTGCATGTTCTTGGCAGCCAGCTTCTCATACTGGGCGCAGATGTCCTTGAGCTGGCAGAGAGGTCAGACTTGGAGAACACATCCATCTCCACGGAGATAGGAGCATACTGGATTTGTGCCTGTAGCTTAGCGATCTCCTCTTCATGCACCTTCTTCAGAAAGGTGATTTAGTCCATCAGGCTGCCGATGTACTTTTCAAGCTCAGTGCCAGCCAGAGTCGCCTCATCTGCACCTTTGCATGCCTCCATTAGCCAGCCCTCTGCCT
Source organism: Antrozous pallidus (assembly GCA_027563665.1). NCBI lineage: Eukaryota > Metazoa > Chordata > Mammalia > Chiroptera > Vespertilionidae > Antrozous > Antrozous pallidus. Next base: position 165,495,486 of record CM050508.1, on the reverse strand, counting down.
CATCATAGTTCAGCACTTCTTCCTGGTAGCATGCCTGCATATTGCTCCCAGTCCCAAGCCCGGGTGCCTGCTAACTGCCCACTGCCCTCTCCTTCCCAGAGACTGGGCTCGCTGTGTGGGGGCATAGGCATCCAATTTTCATTAAAATGGTCAACCCTGGCCTGCTCCACTGGTGTACACAGGCAGCCCGGGGGCATACAGTGAACCAAGAAATCCTGGCCACCCCTGCCTACCCACGTCCCCGATGGCAGCCTGGCCCTTACAGGCGGAGTCAGGCATAGCCACCCTGCCCTCCCCTAACTGCCCTGTTACTGATCTTGGCCTTGACCCAGTGGGCAGAGTCCGGCGCAGCCAATCTGCCCTGCCCATCTCCAATGGCAGCCTGGACCCTGCGGTAGGCTTCAGGTGCTGCCACCACGCACTCCCCTGCCTGCCCAGTTACTGATCATGGCCTCTGCGCTGCCCGCCTGGCCTGCCTAGTCCTCCATGGTGGGGCTGCGATCCAGACCCTGGCCGCCCTCAGTGAGAACCGCCTCTGTGGTCAGCACCTGCTGGGGCTGGGCTGCGATCGGTACCCCCAGCTGCCTGCAGCGAGAAGCACTGCTTTGGGGCTCCTGCTCGCCCTCCGGCCACCTGCAGCGAGAAATACCACCATGGTTGGGTTTCTTGCTGCCAGCAGGCAGGGGGCTGGGGCTGCGATCAGGATCCTAGCCACCCACAGCAAGAAGTGCTGCTATGGCCGGGCTTCTCACTGCGGGGAGCCGGGGACCAGGGGTCCTGATTCCCTGCTGAGGCTAGGGCTGCGATGAGGACCCCACTGCGCAGCACCGCCATGGCCAGCTCAGGGGCTCACCCACCATCTTGCTTGGGGGTTAATTTGCATATTGCTCCTATTGACTGGTAGCGTAGTGAAGGTATGGTCAATTTGCATGTTTCTCTTTTATTGGATAGGATATCTAAAAACTGTTATTCAGTCACTTAGAAACCCGGGTTCTCAAGGTTGTGTGATTCAGTTTGTGTGTGTGTGTGTGTGTGTGTGTGTGTGTGTGTGTGTGACATCCTATCTAATAAAAGAGTAACATGCAAATGTGACCGTACCTGGGCTCCTGACTGGCTATGCTACCAGCCAGTCGGAGCAAGGGGTGGGGTGGAGAGGCGTGAGATAAAGTGGTGAAGCCATCAAGTGCCGGGCCGGGGCGCGGAGACCAAGCGAAGGCAGTGAAGGCGGCCAGAACTCACCACAGCTGAGTCAACTGAGACCTTGGGGCGCTGAGAATGGCGGCAGGAGAGGTGGTGGCGGGAGCGGTGGCGGTGGGGGCGGCAGCGGCTTCGAAAACTCACCTCAGCGGCGGCTACAAGAACTCACCGCAGCTGCATCTAATGAGGCCCCAGGCATTGCTAATATTCCGTGTAGCTTCAGCTGTTTGCCAGCAAAAAATGGAAGGCAACTGCCTTAGGGAAGGCCCCAGAGTCCCAGCTTCAGCATCCCAGCTGAAACTGACAACAGGGAGGCGGAAGTCCCACCCCCACAGAATCTGTCCAAATCAGCCTTTGGTCACACTCCTGAAAGGCCTGTCATTCTCTTCTATCTCAGAACATGGCAATAGAGAGGTGGGACTATGTCCAAAGAAAAACTGTTGAAGTTTGCTCAACTCTATATTTTGGATACAGCCAAAGCTACACGTAAAAGATTAGCAATCCCAGCAAAACAGGCCTGCTCAGAAAGACTCATAATCAACAACTTCATGCATGAAATAAATGAATTAACAAAATTGTACAAGATACTACGTGAGGTAGAAAAGGAAGCCCAATTTGAAGCAGCAGCAAAAGGTATAGCTCCCACGGAAGTAACTATGACAGTTAAATATGATCATAATAGTGACCCAGGTAGATATAATTCTCCCCATGCAATCGAGGTTGCTGTCATATTCAGAAACGAAGTTGTAGAACCTCCTTTTGAAAGGGACTTGCTCATTCATTGTAAACCAGATCCCAATAATCCAAATGGCACTAAAGTGAAACAAATCAGTATCCTGTTTCCTACATTAGATGCAATGACATATCCTATTCTTTTTCCACATGGTGAAAAAGGTTGGGGAACAGATATTGCATTAAGACTCAGAGACAACAGTGTACTCAACAATAATACTAGACAAAATGTAAGAACACGAGTCACCCAAATGCAGTATTATGGATTTCATCTCTCTATGAGGGACACTTTCAATCCTATTTTAAATGCAGGAAAGTTAACTCAACAGTTTATTATGGATTCATATTAAAAAATGGAGGCCAATCAGATAAATTTTATTAAAGCAAACCAATCTAAGTTGAGAGTTGAAAAATATAGCGGTTTGATGGATTATCTCAAATCTAGATCTCAAAATGACAATGTACCCATTGGTAAAATGGCCCTGGGGCTGCAGCATCTCCAGTTTCTCAGCTCGTGCCCTCTCTCCAGGATACTGGGGAGAATATACATGGTAAAGTTCTTTACGCCATGGCAGTCAGAGTAGTGGAACTTGGCCAGGCAGGCACATAGAAGGGCTGGGGCCCTTTCTGGCTCTGGGGTTAGGCAGCATGCCCTATGGTCCTGGGTGCCTGTGGGTGCCTCTGGTTGCGGCCGGCCTGAGTGAAGTTGGCCCAGGTCCTGGGTGCCTATAGCTGTCCAGAGGGAGGGAAGCCTGGGTCCCAGGTGTGGGGCAAGGCAGAGGCAGTTAGGAGCAATCAGCCCAGCAGGGGAGCACTTAGGGGCAATCAGGCAGGTAGGCAGAGGTGGTTAGGGGTCACACATCCCCGAAGGGGTTCCTGATTGGAGCAGGTGTAGGCTGGGCTCAGGGAACCCCCCTCCGGGCACGAATTTCGTGCACTGGACCACTTGTACACAAATATAAAATTAAATACACAGGGGGCCCTTTTCTTCACCTTGATCCTCTTCAAGCTCTATTCCTGTACTGTGATCTATTTCAAAGTCTAGTCTTACAGTTTCTCACAGCAACTCTATTATACTGCTTTTACAAGATTTTTTGCCACATATATTCTCATGTATATCCTATGTAAAGAAAAACATGCAAATTGACTGCACCTCTGCTATGCCCAGAAGCCAAGCCCACCAACCAATCAGGAGCGATTATGCAAATTAACCCAACCAAAATGGCAGTCAATTTGCATATCCAGATGCAGAGCAAAGAATCAAGACAGTGTAAAAGGAAGCCAAGACCTATATAAGGGAGCAAAGCTGTAGAGAAGCAAGCAGGGTGGCTGAGACAGGAAGGAAGCAGGCAGAGCTGTGGAGAAGGGAGGAAAGCAGGCGGGGCTGTGGAGAAGGGAGGGAAGCAGGCGGGGCTGTGGAGAAGGGAGGGAAGCAGGCGGGGCTGTGGAGAAGGGAGGGAAGCAGGAGGGGCAGGGGAGAAGGGAGGGAAGCAGGAGGGGCAGGGGAGAAGGGAGGGAAGCAGGAGGGGCAGGGGAGAAGGGAGGGAAGCAGGAGGGGCAGGGGAGAAGGGAGGGAAGCAGGAGGGGCAGGGGAGAAGGGAGGGAAGCAGGCGGGGCTGTGGAGAAGGGAGGGAAGCAGGCGGGGCTGTGGAGAAGGGAGGGAAGCAGGCGGGGCTGTGGAGAAGGGAGGGAAGCAGGCGGGGCTGTGGAGAAGGGAGGAAAGCAGGCGGGGCTGTGGAGAAGGGAGGAAAGCAGGCGGGGCTGTGGAGAAGGGAGGGAAGCAGGCGGGGCTGTGGAGAAGGGAGGGAAGCAGGCGGGGCTGTGGAGAAGGGAGGGAAGCAGGCGGGGCAGGAAGCAGGCGGGGCTGTGGAGAAGGGAGGGAAGCAGGCGGGGCTGTGGAGAAGGGAGGGAAGCAGGCGGGGCTGTGGAGAAGGGAGGGAAGCAGGCGGGGCTGTGGAGAAGGGAGGGAAGCAGGCGGGGCTGTGGAGAAGGGAGGGAAGCAGGCGGGGCTGTGGAGAAGGGAGGGAAGCAGGCGGGGCTGTGGAGAAGGGAGGAAAGCAGGCGGGGCTGTGGAGAAGGGAGGAAAGCAGGCGGGGCTGTGGAGAAGGGAGGTAAGCAGGCGGGGCTGTGGAGAAGGGAGGGAAGCAGGCGGGGCTGTGGAGAAGGGAGGGAAGCAGGCGGGGCAGGAAGCAGGCGGGGCTGTGGAGAAGGGAGGAAAGCAGGCGGGGCTGTGGAGAAGGGAGGGAAGCAGGGGGGGCTGTGGAGAAGGGAGGGAAGCAGGCGGGGCTGTGGAGAAGGGAGGGAAGCAGGCGGAGCTGTGGAGAAGGGAGGGAAGCAGGCGGGGCAGGAAGCAGGTGGGGCTGTGGAGAAGGGAGGGAAGCAGGCAGCAGGAAGCAGGTGGGATTGATTTGCATACTCACTCCTGATTGGCTGGTAGACTTGGCTTGTGGGCATAGCAGAGGTATAGTCAATTTGCATGTTACTCTTTTATTAGATAGGATGTGTGTGTGTGTGTGTGTGTGTGTGTTTACACACACACACAAAATTGTGAACAGGTGTGGTTCCTAGGCCTGGCCAACAATTGAAGCATGAGTGTCTGGCATGGAAGGATAGATCCCAGCTGACCCCTGGGCCCCCACGCACCTCCCCCTGCACCTGAGTCATTGGGTCCCTGCCCAGCTCCCTCAGTGCCTGGGAGCCAGGTGGGGCTTTGCCCCCATTGCCACCGCAGGTCACCATCTGCAGGATGATTGGCAGGGCAATTGGGCCTCTGCTCACACCTGCCTTGGCTTGGCACCACCTACTCACCTCTACCATCCCACCACGGTCCTGCTCTCATCGAGGCCCATGGGAGTCAGCAGCACATCCACTGCCACCTACTGCCAGTGCTGCATCACCAGAGCCCACCATGTTCTGCACTGCCCCCTGGTGGTAGTTTACATCATAGCAAGCAGTCAAACTAGTTAGAACTCTCAGTCGAGGGGCAATTTGCATATTGGGCTTTTAGTGTATAGGATACTCTCTTATAACATAGTAGAGGCCTGGTGCATGAAATTCATGCATGGGGGGCAGGGGATGTCCCTTAGCCCAGCCTGCACCCTTTCTAATCTGGGACACCTTGAGGGATGTCCGATGGATCGGGCCTAAACAGGCAATCAGACATCCTTCTCACAATCCAGGATTGCTGGCTCCAAACTGCTCACCTGCCTGCCTCCCTGATTGCCCCTAATCACTTCTGCCTGCCAGCATGATCACCCACTAACCACTACCCTGCCAGCCTGATTGATGTCTAACTGCTCCCCTGACTGTTTGCTCCCAACTTCCCTCCTCTGTCGGCCTGGGCACCCCTAACTGCCCTCCCCTGCGGGCTTGATCTCCCCCAACTGCCCTCCCTTGCAGGCCTGGGTCCGTCCCAATTGCCCTCCCCTGCTGGCCTGATCTCCCACAACTGCCATCCCTTGCAGGGCCTGGAATCTCCCAACGGCCCTCCCCTGCTGGCCATCTTGTGGTGGCAATCTTGTGTCCATATGGGGGCAGGATCTTTGACCACATGGGGGCAGCCCTCTTGTGTGTTGGAGTGATGGTCAATCTGCAAATTACTCTTTTATTAAATAGGATATGACCATAATGGATACAGTCTGTTTAACTTAGCAAAGTATCTGAACATTCTTCTGTGCATCCTATATAATAAAGAGCTAATATGCTAATTAGGCCAGATGGCAGAATGACCTTCCGAACGACCAGTGGGCAGGGCTGCGAAGTGGCCAGGGCTACAAGGGCCGGGCTCTTTGCATGAATTTTGTGCATCGGGCCCCGAGGATGTAAATAAATATACTTATATATCACTGTAGCAGTAACTACATAATATTGTTGAATTAATGAATCTACTCCACTTCAGCATTTAGAATGTCCCAATTTTTCACTATATCATTGTTCCCTTGAAAGATTTTAAATGACCCTTTCACAATTTTACTTGACCACCGTGTGGCAGTTGACATGTAAACTTCTCACTGTCATCCTTTGGTTTCCATTTATCCTCTTACTTCTCTGCTCAGTCCTTTCCCATTTCTCCTCAGCTCCGTTTCCATTATTCTGTCCTGAAGGGTCGATGTCTCCACTGTCATGATGTCATTGTTACCTCCCTGAATGTTGTCAGTTTAGCCAGCATCTCAACTCCCACCACGTGCTGCTGAATTCCAGATCTTCATCTCCACCCACGACCTATTTCTGGGTTTATGTATTGTGTAACCAACTTCAGAGCACATATTTCTCTATGATTGTCCTGTCATTATCTCAAAAATTAAAACACAATCTTTCCTCTAAACTTAATTCCCAATCTGGCTCATTATCCCAAAGATCAGTACCCCCATCCTGGTTACACTGGGGACTCTTTCTCGCCTTTTCCACCCAGTAGAACTCCAGGTTTTATTTAACAGTTTTGATTAAACTTGAGTCAGTGACCAAGTAAAAGCATGAGTGAGTGAATGTTTGTCAGGTATTTGCTGTGTACAAGATCCCTCCCTGGGCTCTTACCTGTGTGTTCCTCTTCTTGCTCATCACACCGATTTGTGACATAGGTCTCATTGTCCTCTCTTGATTGAAGGGGAAACTTGGCTCAGACTTTGTAGTTCACAGATGACTCTTGAGTCTCCTTTGGCTTCTGTACTGCAGATGCCACACACTTAGATCTTCATTGCCTTTCTAGAGGAATAATTATTTAGTATGTCCCAAAAGGTTCCCCTGCTTCTCTTCCCTCTTTTTTTCTTTCTTCAGTATATCCTGCATACTGTTGGTATTTTGAAAATACCTGCTCTATACCTCTACTTTTCAAAATCCCCTGGCAGCTCCCCTTTACCTCTAAGATAAAGGTGGAGGCCTTTCAACTCCATCTTCTGTTCCTCTTTCTCCTTCACAAGCCCTCTGAGCTCTCCCCTCTGGGATCACTTTCACTTCTTCAAATCACCAGTCTCTGTTCCTCTTCCATACTCTCATTCACATTGTTGTTTCATCCCATGATGCACTTCCTGCCTTCTCTGACTTGTAAAATATTGCTCATTCCTCCCACCTCTTTGCCACCTTCCCTGTGGCAAAGATGAGAATTCCTTGTCTGTTGTAGCTTGTTATGTTTACCAGGAGGCTGACTCGGAGATGGGGACTGGCAGCTTGTGGGGAAAGAGAAGGAAGCAGGGTTGAGCAGTAGGAGAAATGTGCAGAGATACAGTCTCGGCGGAGTTCCCAGCCACCGCTCAGAGAGCTCAAAGGCTGTGGTGGCCCAGCTACAACTCTTGTTTATTACTTTATTCTATGGCTCATCTTACTATAGAATTTTAATTTTTTATATTGGACATCTACTTGACCCTCTGCTCCAGTTAATTTATTTTTTGTGTGCCTACTGCTCACACAAAAATAAAAATCCAGTGCCTTGCCATAGCAGATACACAGAAAATGTTTATTGAGTGAGTGAATGAATGAATGAATGAAACAAAACTAGGATTTTCTTTGTAATGTTGTTACCTCGCTTTTATAATGGAATAGTCAAGACTTTGGAAGGACCTTAGTGAAGAAAGAAATGTGGATGTGAGTCAGCACCCATAAATGTCTCAGGTGTATAGAGTGACACAGACTATGCAGGTGAATAGTGTCATTCTCATGAAACCAACTGTGCTGAGTCCAAACACACACTATACACAAGAAAATCAACCCATCACTTCTTAGTGCCTCATAAACCTTTTTATGCATTTGTCTCATTCTTACCAAAGAAAGTCTCTGCTCTATCGTATAGCTGATAAACAGGCCCAGAGAAGTTAACTGATCTCTCTAAAGTCAAACAACAAACTATTGCTATCGACATGACTGAACACTGTGTCCTAACTCCTGGTTCAGTGGCTTCCCTGCCATAGACTGCTTAAGATGAAGAGACATATCTCCACCGCCTCATCCTGCCTATTGATACTCACTTTATGTCTAAAGCCAAACTTATAACCTTCTCTCTTCCTACCCAAACCTCCTCCTCAGCTCATGTTTCATGTCAATTAATAGCAATTTCATTTTGCTTTTTCACCGAAGCCTGAGACCCAGAATGAACCCCAATCCCTTCCTCACGCTTCCTCATAAAGAGCTTCCCTCAGATGACAGCTGTATGGCCGCATGGTGCTATGACAAGATAATTAGGAGAATTCCTACCTTCAGAGAGCTCACAGCCAAGCTGTATGTATGTGTGTGTATTGGGGAAGTCAACAGGAGGAGGAAATCAGCTGACAGGTACAATACAGTGCTAAGTGTTGTCGTGATAATGATAAGCCGTGCACTCGGACCAGATTGTAAAGTTGCGCCGTGTCTTAAAATACAATAGGAATTATCCAGGAGATAGGCTTATGGCAAGCGCATTTCCCATTTCAGAATCTGTAAGAAGTGCAGATAGCAGGGATCACTGAGTCAGAGGGGCTAAGGAACAGAAAATAAAGATAGCGTTAAGCCAGATTTTAATGGGCCTTTATACATCAGCCTAAAGGTTTTGTTTGGGGTTTGGTTTTTGTTTTCACTTGTTTTTAGCTTGATATCAACCAACTGATAGACTTGAAGCAGTGGGTACAAGAGAGCTTTGTGCAGAATGGATGGAAGTGTAGTTGGACTAGAAGAAGGAGAAACCAGGGTAGACTATTAAAGGTCCCCCAGAGGTAGAGAGGGCGGTGGGGAGAGGCTGTGGCAGAAACGCAGTGACCAGTTGAGAAGTGATGGGATGGCAAGAGGTGGAGAATCAGCCTGGCCTGTGTGGCTCAGTGGTAGAGCATCCACCATACACCATGGCTCACCTATTCCATTCAGGGTACATGCCCGGGTGCGGCGGCAGGCTGGTTCCCAGTATGGGGCATGCAGGAGATAGTGGATTGATGTTCTTTTTTATCAATGTTTCTTTTTCCCTCTCTCTTCTTCTCTTTAAAATCAATTATAAAGAAGAATTAGTGAATCAATATACACCATTCTACTAAGCTGTTTGGCTAAGAAAAGGAGAAAGCCACTGAAAACTTCGGGAAAGGTCGGAGAGAGGAAGGGTTTTATTGTTCTTGCTGCTGCTAACATTTTTTGAATTAGGAACATAGTGTTTATAAGCCGAAGTCAGAGAAACAGTGTAGAAAGAAAGTGAAACTAAGGCAACAGGATAATGAAGTTTAATGTCTTGGACTAGTTGTCCCACCTGAGTGATCATGAGTCAACTGGAGTGCATTGTTAAGAACACCTACCAAGTGAACCAGGATGTTGGCTTGGTGAAGCTTGGGAATCTGTATTTTTCAAAGCTGATTGTGATGGTCAGCCAGAGTTGAGAACTCCATCCTGTTTTCGCTCTTATTCCTTCCGGAATGTTTGAAGACCACCTGGACCTGTGGGTCCTTTGGGAATGGTCTGCTAGAAAGGAGGACAGTAGATCCCACACTGATTGTAGATTTTCCCAGGAGTTTACTCTGGATTCTGAGCCCATGACCAGGCTGTCGCAACTGGATGAAGGACAGAATGGACTGGTTATTTTACATGATAGAATCAGCCTAGAACAGACATGACAGGCTTGGAACAGAACCAGGGCTGTGAGGATTCCTCTACTTAACATTACACTGAAATGAATACCATGAGATAGGTGGGTCTGTGGTCACTAATGTAACTTTTGTGATGGGCTTTCGCGAGTATAATTTAGAGGAATCACTGTGCTACATGATCCAGATTCATTCAGCTCAGAGCTCAAGTCACTCCCCTCTCAGAGTTAGAGTAGCCTTGACTCTGTAACGGGGACAGTACTATCTCTTGCACGAACCTCCACATTCTGGCTTTCGCTAGCTGCCTGAATAACAGATAAAACCTACCTCTTAGGATTGTTGTAAAATTAACTGAGCGAATACATATGAAAGGCTTCGAAAAGTGCTTGGTACCTAGTTAAATGCTTGATATGTTTGCCACTTCTGAAGCAGCATAAACAATATCTGGGGAGTCCATGAAAGGCAGCCTCTCCGGAAAACATGGTAAAGCAATACTCCGGATGAGAGTGAGGGGTAGGGATTGGGAAGATGTGATAGGGTGCAATGCCAGAAATCGTGAGGAGTCCTCAGAATGTTAACTTATTTTATCCACCTCCAAAAGGAGGGCTGTTGCACAGAATATTACTGAAAGGTGCTATGTAATTTCTGGTCTGTTGGGGAAGTCGGAGTGTTTTTATATGTCTGCAACTATGTGTATTTAGGACAGCTCTTGTATTTGGTATTCGGTAAGCCGTGGGAGGTAGATAGCTGTGGGTATTTTGCTTGGTGGTGTTGGGCTGGGCATTAGAAAGCCCAGAATTCCTTGAGGTGGGAGGCAGTAAGCTTTCTATTATAGAGTATTTTCATCTTGTGCCTACCCCCTGGTGGAGAATATGTTGAGAAAAACAATAGTCACAGCCCAACTACAAGCAGTTTGTATCCCAGCCCTTTCTCATCAGCTTGGTGATGGAAGCATTAAAGAGAGTAGATATGAGTTTGGAAACATGGTTGGGTTGGGTTCCACTGAAGAGGTCAGTGAGTTTAGAACAAGTTGGATGTAGATGGTGAAATTGGAGGGAAGATACTTGGGGCATGGACGCTGGGGCCCGCAGGTTAGAGTTACCCTCAGACAGTTCAGTACACTCTGTGCAGGCAGATTTGAGCCTCAGTGAGGGGAGTTGTAAAGAGCACCTGGAAGGGGGAAAGGCATGCTTTTTAGCTGCTTTTCTAATAGCAGTTAGTGTGTGATAGTTGAAGAAAAGTAAGCCAGTGGATATTCCAAGATTGTTTGTCTTTGCCCAGAATTCACATAGAAACTGTATGAGGGAGAAATAATCAATTTGTTGAAGGCTATGCTGAGGGGGATGGAAGGGGTTGAGTTTGCCTTTGAAGAGCAAGGTGCCATCACAGGTAGCTCTTTAGTTTTTTAATGCCAAGGTTAAGTTTCTCCATCATTCTCATCTAAGTGTTTCTTGGCACTGTTTGGACATTTTATTTAATTATTGGATCACTATTACTATCTTATAGTCCTGACTCTCCCCCTCCCCCCTTTGGCATAAATTTGATGAAATCCAGTTGGAAGTTTGCTCTTTCTCTCTCATTGTAAACCTGTGTATCTCCCTCCTATTAGCCTTCATTCTTTGCCCTTTGAACTCTTTTCTCTTTTGGTTTCTAAAGAGGGTCATTGGGAACACCTTGTTGAAAATCCATTACTTTACAGATGAGGACATTGGAGGAAGTGATGGGGACACAGGTGAAAAGCCTTGACCCAAATCACCATTCACTAGTTCACTTAGTACATATTGACCGAGCACTTCCTAAAAACCAGGCCCATGCCCTAACCTGTTTGGCTCAGTGGATAGAGTGTCGGTCTGCAGACGGAATGGTCCCAGGTTTGATTCCTGTCAAGGGCATGTACCTTGGTTGCGGACACATCCCCAGTAGGGAGTGTGCAGGAGGTAGCTGAATGGATGTGTCTCTCGCATCAATGTTTCTAACATTCTATCCCTCTCCCTTCCTCTCTGTAAAAAATCAATTATATGTATATATATATAAATATATATATATATATATATATATATTTTTTTTTTTTTTAAACAGGCCTGTGCCAAGAGGCCAAAAATGTGAGGAACAGACCTGACCTGGCTCCTGCCTTCTTGGAGCTTACAGCCCCTCTGCACCAGAGACTTGAGTCATATAGCTTCAAACATAAAAACAATGAATGTGACCCATTTTTGCTATGAAGGAAAATACTGGGTGCTCTGCGGGAAAAGTCTCTCTGAGAGTGAAAAGTGTTATTCGGGACCTAAGGATCACTTTGTGCAAAGAGCTTGGCAGATTTGCCAAACTGAAAGACAGTGTTCTACAGCGTAGCGAGGGGGTGGTGGGAAAGGTGAGGTTGGAGAGTAGGAAGGGGCCAGGTGGCACAGAGCCCTATTGAGTTTGGATTTAGTACTAAGAGTGGTATAGTGGGAAATCTCTGAAGGGTGTTCAGCAAATCCATGGCGTGACTTGGTTTCCATTTTTGAAAGATGCCTCTGCATGCCGCCTAGAGAGTAAATTTAAGGTCAGAAGGCTTGCCAGTCTCAGAGATGGGACTTCAACCCATGGCTTTTTATCCCCAGTCCATTCTGATTTATCAGGTCTCCCTTCTAGTTCCTAAGTCCCTACCTGGATTCAATAGAAAGTGCAGAATAGCACTGGGCCTGCATCCAAACAGCTTACATGGGCTGCTGTCCAATGGACAGGCAAAGGAAAAAACACCAACAAAATAATTCAGAGGTCTCAGCTAGGTCGTTTCTCAGTTCAGTAAAACCTCCTCCTGTTGTCTAAAATACACTCTCCGTTAGATGTCGCTCAGAATCATGAGTGCTGTCATTCCTGTTGGTTCTGCCTGCCAAGCTGTTGCTTGTGTCTGGGCCACATTCCAGCTAAGCTAGCCTGTGGGGTCAGAGGCACACCCCGTGACATCGGACCACCCACCGCGGGGTGCCATTTTCAGCAACTCGGCGGTTTGTTTTAAAACGCACACGATTAAGTGTTACTTTAGCCGTATACCTTATATCAGTTGTGAAATCAGTCCTTTTCATCATGTCTCAACTGTATTTGCTTGCATTATATATTCACAAGCTAATGCAACCAGTTATTTTGATTGAGTAACACCAACATGTTTATCTATGTTTATTCTGCCTCTCAGGAAATAACTCGGTGTGCTTTTTATCCGATGATTGCTGACTCATCTCAGCATGTATTTATTGACATGTAGGAGCACTGTAGTATTCTGGCAACAGCAAGGGCTTTGGACAGACACATCTGCATCAAACCATCACTCCACTCTGGAGACTTTGAGCAGGCCCCACCTCTGTAAAATGGGTATCATAAACTCACAGGGCAATTATGAAAAGTGGCACACCATTTATAAAACTGGTTTATGCCACACTCAATAAATTTTTACTATTTTATTATCATCAGCTTGGCTGAGGTATCATTGACAGCCAATAAACTTTTGTGTTCAAAATATACAGTTAATACATTCTGACTTGTACAGTCCCATGAAATCTTCAGACAAGCAGTCTTTTTATCCCTCCCCTTATCTATCTATTCTGTATCTATTGATTTGGTGGTAGTGTGGGGAGAAGGGAGTATTTATTATTTTTTAAACATACTTAGAATGATCATTGCTCTATGTTGATGTACACCTGATAGTTACTTTATTTTTAATTGGATTTGGCATTAGAGGAAAGTAAGTTTTTGGAATTGATCCCCCAACAGTATCCGGAAACAGCTGAGAAATAGTGACGTGCAGCCTCTCCCCCGCCCTGAGTCCTGCAGGTGTCACTTCCACAGTCCTCCCTCATCGGGTGGGTGCCTCGATGTGGAAAGCACTGGGGGGCCTGCCCCGGGGTACAGAGGTGACCCTGGGGATCTTAGAAGCCAGGGACCGAGAAGCGAAAAGTTACTCTCACAACAATCCTATGAACTAGAAAGCTGGAAGAGATAAATACCCGAGAGATTCAGAGGCCATGATAACTTCTGTCTCGGGAATAAGCTTCAGTGAGGAAAAATCCATCTCTTGCCTCCTCCCCGGTATCTGTCTGAAGTAGGTGTGCAGAGCAGTTTTGACAGATACGGGACCTGCCCGGGGATAGCTTAAGGCCTGACTCTGTGCATCCTGGGCCGACTACTGGGCACCTGCCCAATTTTTCTTGGATGCCGTCCAGCGTTTCTGAAGAAAGAGTGAGTGTGCAGGACCCCAGCCCGAGTTTTCCAGTGACCAGAACACCTCCCTGACGCCTATGAATGGAGAAGCCCCCTCTGGGCTGCCCACGTGGATAATGGGGCTCTCGTTCACCGCACATCTCGGTCAGCGAGGGGCCCTCCGGGGGTGCGCACCACAATGATAGATTGCTTCTGGGCTCTGGGGTCCTCATTACCATCATATCCATCATCTTCTGCTAGTACCGAATAATGGATGAAATTTAATCAGATGCCAGAGGAGTTCTCAGGGGGAAGATTTGAGGAACTTCGCCTGATACCTAAGCTCTCGTGCTGCAGCGATGCTGGGGAGCCGGCATGCTATTTGATGGTGGAGACTAAATGTATCATGCACTGTAGGAACAGTGATTTATTTTTAAAACATTCCTGCTCTCAGTGGCTCCCCTTTTAACAGCCTCATTGTAGCCTGTTTATTGTTACAGATGTTATTTTTAAGTGAGGTCTTGGAGTTAGCCTTTACTTCCAAAGGCAGCATTTGCCTTTTTCTTGCCGGGTTGGCAGGGCTGCCTGGAGAACAGGGCTAAGATGAGGTCAAGATTGAGCCTTCAGACCCACAGGAGATGAGGCGAAGGAAAAAACCTCTCCCCTGTGAACACACACTCCCATCTGCCATCCATCTTGGGAGAGAGCCTGGTCCAGGTGACGACCTTGAGAAGGTCGCCCGGCAGAGTGGAGAGGGGATGGGCATTGTGGTCACAAGCTGGATCGACATCTTCCTTTTCCACTGAAACCTCAAGCAGGTCCAAAACCTCTCTGATCCTGGTTGCCTATCTGTAACTTGGGGTGGTCATTTTTTTTTACTCCTGGGACTGTTATGAGGATGAAATGTGCTACAGCTCATTGGTGTGTGTTGGGCAGGGCAACTGCTGGAGGTGTGAGGCACTGAGCATGCTGTGGCAAATGCAGCTTGCCACCGCTATTTGTAAACAAGTTTTGATTAGCACACACCAACATGTCTCCATATATCGGTGAGTGCCAATCTGTTTACAGGTGTCCATGGCTGCTTTCACACGACAGCGGCAGCGTTGCAACAGAGACCATGTGATTTGCAAAGGCAGAATCATTGACAATCTGGCCTTTACACAAGTTTGCCGACTCCCAAGCTAGACCAAAGGCTGGTCACGGCGCACTTAGAGCATGTGTGTTTTTCTGTGCTTTCCTCAAAGTCATCTCACAGTTTCTTTTTGGCTTTGCTCAGACTCCTCCTCTGTTGCATTGCTTTATCCATGTCCCTGTATGTGATTCTTTTGGTATAGTGGTTATTACAGTAGGGTTTGCTTTGGGGTAATCTTCTTCGTATATTTTGCAGCATGTAAAGCAGCACCCTACACATAGTAAGTGTGTAATACCTGACTGAGTTGGTGTGGAGCAGAGTGAAAGGGCATCAGAGAAGGGACGGAACTCTGAGTCCAGGAAAGAGGTTAAGGAAGACTTTGTGGACAGGATTGCACACAGTAAGGTGGCTGTCAGCTGCTGGTCAGTGACAGGGATGCAGTATACACATGACAGGAGGCAATGCTGCACGAGCTAAAGAAGACAGGAGCCTGGAGACTAGGCGTGGACGCCAGCTCCATGACGTATGATGAAGCCTTAGGCCAATTGCTTCAGCTTCTCTACACTTGCTTTATTCTCAACTCCAAAGTAGGGAATAATGATCCTAGGGTCGTTGTGTGGGTGAAATGAGATAACATCAAGGAGAGCCTCCATCCAGGGCTGGCACGTTGGAATCATTCCATAAACGATCACCAGATGATTATGGTTCTGGCCTTTCAAGTACCGTTGGCTGTTTCCCTCATTATGGAGTGAGCAAGGTCAAGGTCACGCACCTAGCCCCTCTGGAGACTAGGCCTATTAACATTACTGTTTTCTAAAGCTAGAGAATGTTATCCAAGTCAGTAAATATATGCTGGCCCAGGAGGGACCAGCCCAGTGAGGGGAGGCATTAGTACAACTGAATCATTCATGCTGGGAAAAATGATCCTGGACATAACATGTCACCACTCAAAGTTAGGATGCATAGCTTCGCTTGACTGAAATATTCATTTCATTTTCTAATAGGGGTATGTGTTGTTTTTTAAAGAACAGAAAGAAAATGTTTAATAGAAAATGTACGGCTTTATAGTGGCATTTCTTCATACGAGAAGCATTTTATGCAAAACAGATGCCTGCGGAGTGGTGCCCTGTGCACCTGTGGGCTCGGCGGTTGTGTTTCATATTCCCCCCTTCTCCAGTTCTTGCAGACAACCTGAAATCCAACCCTGGGATCAAGTGGCAGTATTTCAGTTCGGAAGAAGGGATATTCACTGTCTTTCCGGCACACAAGTTCCGGTGTAAGGGCAGCTATGAGCATCGCAGTAGGTATGTTGACTTACCTGCTAACATTGTAATTACTGCCCCTGACAGTGATCTGCATGAAATACCGGCTCCTCATTGACATACCTGGCTCTGCCTCTAGGCTGCAGTTTTAGAAACTTGAACTTATTCTGAAATGATTTCGCCTTTGAACATGGGTTGACTATACAAATGCTAGGGAAGGTTACATGATAAAGCCCAGAGCTTTTCTAGAACTATCTAACAGGCCAAAAGTGAACAAGATATTTACTAAAGAAATTAAATTGCTTGCACTACCCAAACTGCTCTGCACTTCAGCCACCTTCGGTGAGACAAACACGGCGATTCGTTGCCTGCAGTTCAGCCCTGGAAGATATAGCAGTAGCATGTCTCAGAGCAGAGGCTGTGATGCTCACGGGTCCTGTCTGTGACATTGTGCTTGGCCATCCTTTTGAAATTTACACCCAAATCTCAGCTACTCAAAGTGTGGAGGTTGTCTAGGAAACATTGGATTAAAGATCCATCGTTAGTGTGGAAATGACTCGAAGTTGTGCTGCTTAGCCAGAAGGGCAGTGACAGAGATCCTGTGTAGGACAAGGCTCATCAATTTACAGAGCCCCTGAGGCAAAGATTCCTTTCTTCCTTGGGAATCCCCATGGTTCACTTTTTGCAGTGTCAGATGCTTGATGCCAGAACCTCTGCAGTTGGTACAAGACACCCTCTTTGCCGAGTCAAAATGAGGCATCGCGTGAGCTTCCTTCACTTAATTTTCATGTGCTTCTCGGAAGAGAAATTAGATGGCGTGCTGTTTTTATTTTTAATATATTTTTATTGATTTCAGAGAGAAAGAGAGAGATAGAAACATCAATGATGAGAGAGAATCATTCATCAGCTGCCTCCTGCATGGCCCACACTGGGGATCAAACTACAACCTGGGCATGTGCCCTGACCGGGAATTGAACCGTGACCTCTTGGTTCATAGGTCAATGCTCAATCACTGAACCACACCAGCGAGGCAGCATGCTGTTTTTAATGAATCACCTGTGAAGGATAATCCAAAAGGACAGGCAGGACCTTATCCCAAATCAGCATTACCCTGCACTTTGGAAGGTTTCATGCATCTTTTTTTTTTTAATTGATTTCATAGAGAAAGAGAGAGGAACAGAGAGATAGAAACATCAGTGATGTCAGGGAATCATTGATTGGCTGTCTCTTGTACGCCCCAAACTAGGGATCAAGCCTGCAACCCGTTCGTGTGCCCTAACTAGGAATCAAACCATGACCTCCTGGTTCATAGGTCAATGCTCAACCATTAAGCCACACGAGCCAGGAGAGTTTCATGCATCTTGATCGTAAATATGTTACTATGTATGTGTTACACTCAAGCAGTTTCTACCAACTTATGGTGACAGTGTGAACACATATGCTGCTTATTATTTATGTGAATTGAGTTGGAACAAAGAAGGTGTGTCCTTTTTTAAAAGACCTATTCACCTAATTTGGAGGACCTAAAAAGTTCCATGGATAACACGATCATCAGTGTTGGGAGAGTTAGATTTTCTTCTTTTCTGTTCTCACTTTCATTTCTGGAGCCACATCTCCTGGATTTTTTTTTTTTAATCCCATTTCCCTACTGGCTCAACGGTATCAACAAGTGGTACCTTAGTATTAATGCAGGACTTGGGGCTTGAGAACAGTGAGTGTCAGCTCGGCCAGATGTTTTAGTACTTTGCCTACATTTCTCAATTTGTGCCCAGGCTTTTGTGACTCAACTGGCATCTAACATTTCCCAGAGAGGAAAAAAAAATCTAGTGTTTTTTAGGGGTGCCCATAATGAGAGCTTTCTTTGAGGCTGATTTGCTTTCTTAAGCTCCCCCTAATTTGTTCCAGCTTAAACACTGTGAATAGAGACCTCATTAAGCCTCCCCTCACAACCCTTCCTGTACTGCACTCTGGCAGAAGCCTGCTTTGATGGGAGGCCTTTTTCTGGGACTCTATCCCTCCCCCTTCCTTAATGTTGGCAAACAAAAACCTGGCCAGAAGAGTGGCTATCACAGGCTCGGGCAGCCCTGACAGCATGGCGTTAAATGCTTAGATAAGGGGCCTTTAGTGGCTGACTTGCGTGGGCTGCTGCAGTCCTAAAAGGGAAGGGCCCTCTTCGCAGTGGTCTTCCTCTTGCGAGAGAGAAACCAGACCTGCTATTCCATGTCGCTCAGTACACTCACTGAGTGTAAGGTGCCTGGGTTTTCTCAAAGTCCCACTCTGTCATCTGCCAAGGAGGACCCAGGACAGGCGAGCGGACCTTTCTCCCTCTGAGGCTGTATCTGCAGCTTGAGGCGGCCACCCGGTCCATCTCCTGGAGCAGGACGTTGGGTAACACTGAGCAGCATCACCACCACAAGCAGCGGAGAGGGTTGCCGTGCGAGGAAAAGCCAGCCTTCCAAAGGGTTTGCTTCTTAAAACCATCTCCCAGTTGCTTTCATCTTTGGGAGACACACTGTACCAGCCTCTGGGCTGCAGGACCGCACTGTTATCTCGGGGTGTTGTTTTCAGGTCCTCAGGATAGTTTCTCCCACTGGCTGATCTCTCATTCTCCTGCCCTCTGTGGAAAAACGTAGGCACCAGCATGACTGCACATCTGCTCACGGCTTAGGGTGAGGCCTTTTCTTAAAGCAGGATTGACCACAGAGAGCTTCTCCTCATTCCAGACCTATCTACGTCTCAACAGTCCGGCCGCAGTCCAAGCATATAGTAGTGATCCTGGACCACGGGGCCTCCGTCACCGACACCCAACTCCAGATCGCCAAGGATGCCGCCCAGGTCATCCTCAGCGCCATCGATGAACACGATAAGGTGAGCATGATCCCAGTAGCCCGAGTGGCTGTGGATCTGCCTTGAACACCTTTTTAAAAGCATTCTGTGCTTTATGACATGTTTTAGAATCCATCTTTAAGATGACTTTGGGAGAAAGGGATTTAGTTTTCACTCTAGTATTTGAGAAAGCAGCTGCCAACTGAGATTCCAAACCTCTTATAAAACCATCCCCACCCAGCTAAACTTTGTACTTCCTTTCTGCCTCCCCTTAAAAATTCTAATTAACTGTGACTCTCAGTTAATTATGTTAAGGAGCAAAAGGGCCAGGGCTTGGGTGCTGGTGGATGGCTGACTTTATCTGAAGATTGCTTGGGAGGGAAGGGAGAAGGTAAGGCCACTGAGACAGGTGTGTTTGCAGCTAATGATAGTCTGTTGCCTGTGGGCAATTTCTGCTTTATCATTTTGACTTCCAAATCTTAAAGTTTTACTCACTGAGGTCGTTTAAAACCTCCCCCATTTCTTTAACCTCTCCCCCACCCTTCCACATCCAATTGGACAACCAAGATGTTTAGCACTTGCTAAGACTTTTCTTTGCATGAAAAAAAAATTTAATATTATATGTGAACACCATACTGCTGACTTCATCTTGGAACAAAAACCAAACTCTAGGGTCCCCTCCCTCTGACCAATCCTTAACGAATCCTTTTCCATCTGGATAGCTGTGTGCCTTCAGGCATTTATTTTTACACTCTCAGAAATCTGTATGCTTTCTCACTCCTGGCTCTTCTGGAATTTAGAAAACAAATAAGAAGACAACATCCCACACCTTTCCATGGTAGGATAAGGCGTTTCCTTTTTCATCCGTCCAGATCTCGGTGCTAACTGTGGCAGACATTGTGAGGACCTGCTCCCTGGACCAGTGCTACAAGACGTTCCTGTCTCCAGCCACCAGTGAGACCAAGAGGAAAATGTCCACCTTCGTCAGCAGCGTCAAATCTTTGGACAGTCCTACCCAGCATGCCCTGGGATTTCAAAAGGCATTTCAGCTGATTCGGAGCACAAATAACAACACAAAGTTCCAAGCAAGTAAGTGCATTTTCTCAGAAGAAGTGGGTAAAGGGTGGCAATAGGAATATGTTATAAATGTATCTATCACACAACCACGTCTGGAGGGATTTTTAAAAAATTGACTTGGGATAAAATTTTTGTCTGTTGTCATAATGTCATCCAATACTAGGCTCTTACTAGATTTTCTTTTGTTTCCTAATCCAAGTACTCAATCTGCACAATGTCTTCACTCCCAGAGCCTCTTTCTGCCCCTTTGGTAAGGACACATCCCATTTACTCCCCGAGGGAATACCCACATCCTTTTTAATGCAAATTGTCAACCTGGCCTCCTCTTTGACTTAGAATGGATGACCACTTGTGCACCTGTGAAGGTAAATGGGCCACAGGAGTTCTTGCCTTAACCCTTCTGTCCTCTAACCAGTTGTCATTTCGATGAGCACAGCCCTTAAAACGAAGGAAGGCACTCTAATTTAATTTCCATGTATTAAAGAAGATGTGGAATTAGGGTGCATGCTAATGGAAAGGATACTTTGAAATAAGATACGTACTTTGAAACTACCAAAAGGAATCTGTTATTTTCCCTTTTATATTTGAAAATCTATTTGTAGGTGTGTGTTTGTGGTTTGTAATGAATGTATCCTTGAGATAAATTTAAAGAATATATTTTTAAGCCAAAACTAGTTTGGCTCAGTGGATAGAGTGTCAGCCTGTGAACTGAAAGTTCCCAGGTTCAATTCCGGTCAAGGGCATGTACCTTGGTTGTGGGCACATCCCCATTGAGGGGTGTGTAGAAGGCAGCTGATCAATGTTTCTCTCTCATCGATGTTTCTAACTCTCTATCCCACTCCTTTTCTCTCCGGGAAAAATCAACAAAATATATATATTTTTAAAAGAATATATTTTTAAGCTCTTTGTTGTGTCTGCATTAAAACTAAGACAGCATTGCTAAATGCAAAGCATAGTGCCTGGCATGTGGTGGGACCTTGAAAGAAAGAAGCTGCTGCAACTAATGGGGGTGGGTAGCATATTCGTTTTGTTGTTTCTGTATATTATTATCTCATCGTTTATTGTATTATCTCACAGTTTCCCTGGGTCAGGAGTCTAGATACAGCTTAGCTGGGTTCTCTTCTTAGGATTGTGTAAAGCTGCAATCCAGCTGTCAGCCAGGTATGTTGTCTCATCAGAGGTTTAGAGTCCAAGCTCTAATTGTTGACATACTCACTTTCCTTGCAACTGTAGAGCTCACATCCGCTTGCTTCTTCAAGGCCAGCAGGAGAGCATCTCCTCTTCAACTCCTGACTTCAGGGAAGGCCTTAAAGGTCTCATCTAAACTAATCAAACCCACCCTCCCTTTTGGTTTAAGCAGATCGTTCTCCCTTGTGATTGACATTAAAACCTTAATGACATCTGCAAAATTGCTCTATCACCTTTGCCATAGTCAACTGGTTAGAAGTGAATTCCTGGGCATGCCTGCACACAAGAGCGGGAGGAAATCATTATGCAATGGTGTCAATAATCAGGCTCATCTTAGAATTTGCCAACCAGCATTGAAACCGACCAATATTAAAGGCTGGCTGAGTGTAAAGTTTACGATGATTCAATAACGCCAGAAGACAAGGCTTACCTGTTAAGTATTCAAGAGGATTGGCTAATTGGTGGATGCCATTTACCTGTAGGTGCCATTTACCTCAGTGGAAGTGTTTCTACTTGATTCTTCAGCCATAAAACCAGTTTGAGAGTTTAAGTCCAGTTTTGATGGTGATACTATTTAAATAATGGAGAGAAATGTCAGCTCAGCAGTGGGCAGGCAGGGACTGTGACTCAGCAAGCCCTGAAGGTGA
Source organism: Antrozous pallidus (assembly GCA_027563665.1). Classification (NCBI taxonomy): domain Eukaryota; kingdom Metazoa; phylum Chordata; class Mammalia; order Chiroptera; family Vespertilionidae; genus Antrozous; species Antrozous pallidus. The sequence goes on along the minus strand of CM050508.1, from coordinate 165,473,723 downwards.
GATAAGGAGGATTGTTTGCAGGGTGTAGTTAGTCCAAGAGCGAATACTCCATCAGGGAGACAGCCACTCTTCCGTTCAGCCTGTGTTGCCAGGCAGGAATGCCTGCCCTGTGTTGCCAGATTTTCTGTTTCAAAAGCAGCCAGAAATCTGGATTTTTTATGTGAAATCCCTTGATTTTTGCATGTTGACATTTGTTCCAGCTTTAAAACTATGAGTAGAGACCTGATTAAACCTCTTCTTACAAATCTTCTTGCACTGCACTTGAGCAGAAGGCTGATTTGATGACTAGCATTTGTCTTCTGTGTTCTTTGTTTTTCTTAATGTCGGCAGACAAAAGCATGGCAAGAAGAGTGACCATCACACACTGGGACAAATTTTGATGGTACTATTTTTTCTTTGTTTTTGTTTTTGTTTTGTTTTGTTTTGTTTTTAATCCTCAGAGGAGTCCCTTTGAGGACAACTAATGTGTTTCTAAGGTTTCATAGGCCTCCACCTAAAGCTTCTCCCAGCAGTTCAAAGGAAAAGGGATCCAAATGAGTTGCATAAAGTATTTACTTTAGGAATGAGCATTGTCTGGTTAATTAATGAAAATGATTTGAGGTGCTCTCGAGCAGTGTAGCATAGTGTTTTAAGTATGTGGGTTTTAGGTTTCCACCAATGCGGTTTCAAATTCCTACTCTGGAATTTTTCTGACCTGTGTGAACTTGTGTAAATTATTTGATCTCTCAAGGCCTGCGGGTGATAATAAGATCCAGGATTTCATCATAAATATTAAATAAACGTAGCTGTGGTTGTTATGTTATTCAGTTTCCTACAAGACTTCCAGCTGACCTACAGAGGATACCCCAGGCATCCTAAATTGACCTCAGGCCCAAACAAGGCCAAGGACCACTAGTAGGCTTGGCTACAACACAGTGAGGGGTCTGTATACTCCTTCTAGGAGTTTACACTATATATACACACCACTGTTCATGCCACAGATAGTTATGTAACACCTGCTCTGTTCCTGGTACTGTTTGAAGGTACTGTGAGTAGGTTAATCTAATAAATCAGATCTACCCTATAGGATTATTGTGAGAATTAATTTTTGCAGGAGAGTAAAGTATCTGTCCCCCATTAGTGATAATAAGATCCAGAAACTACATGTCAGAAATTATTGTAACTTTGCACTAATCAGAAAAATCTAAAACTTTTATCCAGTGCTGGCTCTTTTTCAAGCCTGTAGTAGATTTATAACTGATGAGATCAGTACATTTGGGTTATTTGTTCTGGTTTTATTATTAGGGTAATTGGTTGGTGGATCACTTTATAGCGGAAGGAATAATATGGTTAAGAGTGGTGGTCTGTTGACATGGGCAAAGTCTCATTTGAGTAGCTCTTTCCTTTTTGATGGTGACCATAAGGAATGCATGTGACTTAGTCAGGGGCTTGCCAAATGGAGAGTCCATTGCATTTTTTTTTAATTTAAGTTCTTTATTGTTAATGTATTACAAAAACTATTGCATTTTCCTCTAAGTATATGCTGTGTCATTTTTTTTTGCCCACATTCCTATAATTACTCATTCTTAACATTACTAATCACAAGGTTTAAAGTTCTTCTAACTGTGGAGAGAATATCCTGTTAAGTAAAAATAAATGAATAAATCAGACTAAATTTGGCAGGTCTGCTATCTAGAGAAATAGAGAAATAACTGTTTTGATTGTGCATACGACAGGAATGGAATCAGGGATGAAGCAAAAAAAAAAAAAAACAACACATCAGTAAGGATGCTTACAAAGTATATATCTTATTGTGGGGATGGAAAGAAAATGGACTAAGTGCTGAAGGCTGCAGACCTTCTGTCTTTCCAAGTATGGGCCTAGGCCCTAAAACCAGCTCTCAGTGACAACATATTTAATCCAAATTCCTAAATAGAAGTAAAAAATTCAATGGGTTCTCTTTAAAGTCAGTTTTACAGGTATGTCCAGGAATTTATCACACATGGTACCTTTGGCATTGGGCAGCCTCATGGTGTATTTGTACACACACATACACACTATTTTTTTCCTGTTTAAAACTTTAAATGAAGTGTTCTCAGGTGTGTATTTACAACATGGAGTATTATTATCAGTTAATTTAAGACAAGGATATTCCCAAGCTTTTGGATGTGTGTGTGTGTGTGTGTGTGTGTGTGTGTGTGTGTGTGTTGCATCAGTATTTACTTCCTAATTTTTGATAAATAGTGCAATATAAATTTGCAGTTAGTATTTATTTGAGAATTATTCAAGCATCAAAAGTAGCTTTAAGACTTGCTTATAGGTCCTATCCAAAGGCACCCGGCCCCAGCAGAGGGAGCTACAAGCTGAGGATTGCTGATAGTTTCAAAGAGCATACTCAGGGCCAGTCACAAAACATTTCTCACATTGTCTTGTGCTAGAGATTGGGAGTAGCAGATCTATCTAACCCAAACAGGTATCCAAAATGGGGAGACAAAAAACAAGCCCAAAATGAAAGAACAAGAGAATTCTCTAGAAGAGATAAATAAAAAAACATAAGAAATTTATCAGACATAGATTTCAGAATAATAATGACAAAGATGCTCAACAGCATGAGAAAAGATATAACTATGAAGAATGACATAGTACTAATAAAGAACACACAGTGGCGGAATACACAGTAGATTAGAGGAAGCCAAGAATTGGATCAAGTAATTAGAAGACAGCCTAGAAAAAAAATCACTTAATGATAAAACCAAAAACGGGAAAACAAACAAACAAACAAAAAAAACAGGTTAAGGGAGCTGTGGGGCAACAGGAAACATAACAATTTTTGCATAATTGAAGTGCCTGAAGTGGAAGAAAGGGAGCAAGGGATAGAGAACTTTATTTGTCAAAAAACACATTTTATTGATTTTTTTACAAAGAGGAAGGGAGAGGGATAGAAAACTAGAAACATCGATGAGAGAGAAACATCGATCAGATGCCTCCTGCATACCCCCACTGGGGATGTGCCCGCAACCAAGGTACATGCCTTTGTCCAGAATCGAACCTAGGACCTTTCAGTCCACAGCCTAACACTCTATCAACTGAGCCAAACCAATTTCGGCATAGAGAACTTTTTTGAAGAAATAATGGCAGAAAATGTCCCTAACCTGGTGACGAAAAATGTCACAAAAATTCAAGAGACAAAAAAACTCCCAAGGAAGAGCCTGAACAGGCCCATGCCCGGACCCATCAAAATTAAAATACTAAATATTAAAGACAAAGAATCTTAAAGCCAGCAAGAGAAAAAAAATTGCTTACATACAAAGAAGCTCCCATAAGGGTGTCATCTGATTTTTCATCAAAAATTCTACAGGCCAAATGGGAATAGCATGAAGTATTCAAGGTAATGAAAAGCAAGGATCTGAAACCAAAATTAATATATCCAGCTGAAACTGGTTTGGCTCAGTGGATACAGTGTCCAACTGTGGACCGAAAGATCCCGGATTGGATTCTGATCAAGGGCATGTACATTGGTTGCCAGCAGATACCCAGTAGAAGGTGTGCAAGACGCAGCTGATCAGTGTTTCTCTCTCATCGATGTTTCTAGCTCTCCATCGCTCTCCCTTCCTCTCTGTCAAAAATCAATAAGTTATACATTTTTTGAAATTATATCCAGCAAGGCTGTTGTTCAAAATAATTGGTGAAATAAAGAGCTTCCCAGACAAAAGTAAAAGGCTAAAGGGGTTTATTGCCACTAAGCCAAGGCTACAAGAAATAATAAAGGGACTACTGAAATGAAAAAGAAGAAATATATATGGAAAGAAACCTACCATAGAGAATTAAAATGGCAAGAAATAAGTACTGGTCAATAATAATCATAAGTGCAAATGGATTAAATTCTCCAATCAAAACACATACGGTAGCCTAATGGATATGAAAACATGACCCAATTATATGCTATCTAGAAGAGACCCACCTCAGAACAAAAGACTCACACAGGATGAGAGTGGGGAAAAAATGGAAAAATTTTTCTAGGAACTTTACTCAGAGACATCTCATTTATTCCTGTGCCTGAGCCATGCTTTACTCTAACTCATCTTACTGAGGTTTATATGTTCTTTAGGACACCCAAATCAGGCAGCAATCTTATGTTAACCTATGACTGAGTCATGTTATTGAATTCTGGCCCTGAGAGACACTGCATAGAACCATTTGAGGTAGGTTTGTATGCTGTTTAGGACACCCAACTCAAGCAAAAATATTGTGGAATCCTGTGCTTGAATCATTTCGTTGAATTCTGGGCCTGAGAGATATGTTATACACTCAGTTGAGATGGTTGGGCAGAAATACTGCCCTGTATACTAAATATTAGGCAATCCGGTACACTCATGTGGTCATTAGTTCAAATGAGTGTACCAGAAATATGATGTCATCCTGTGCCTAAGTCATCTGACTTGGAATCCGCTGAGTTGTTAAATAGGATGCTTTTTATTTCAATTGAGTTGGTTAAATAAGAGAAAAATCTGTGCTGGAGCCACTCTCTACCTACAATCATCTGATTCAGTCCTGGGCTGTGGCCACTCCCTACCTACAATCATCTGTTACAAAGATTAGAATGGCAATGTTCCTATCCATAATAACCTTAAATGTAAATGGTTTGAATTCTGCAATCAAGAAACATAAGCTGACTGAATGGCTACAAAAACATGACCCAACTATATGCTGTCTACAAGAGACCCGCCTTAGAACTAAAGACTCACACAAGGTGAGTGTGAAGGGATGGGCAACAATTTTTCATGCGAATGGAAATGAAAGAAAAGCTGGAGTAGCAATACTTATATCTGACAAAATAGACTTCAGAATGAAGGGCATTACTAGAGACAAGAAAGGTCGCTACATAATACTAAGGGGGTCGATCCAACAGCAGGATATAACCCTGGTAAACATTTATGCACCTTGTGTCGGAGCACCTAAATATATTAAAAAACTACTAGAGGATTTTAAAGCAGAGATAGACAGCCATACACTCATTGTAGGGGACTTGAACACCCCTCTGACTTCACTGGATAGATCTTCCAGACAAAAAATGAACAAGGAAACAGTGGCTCTACAGAACACACTGGATCAGATGGATTTAATTGACATTTATAGAACATTTCACCCCAGTGCTGCAGGATACACATTCTTCTCAAGTGCACATAGGTCATCCTCAAAGATAGACCACATGTTAGGACACAAAACAAGTCTCTATGACTTCAAGAAGATTGAAATCATATCAAGCATCTCAGATCACCGTGGAATACAATTAGAAATCAATTATAAAATCTAAGTTATACTGCAAAAAGAAATAAATCAATAAATAGAATAAAATAATTTAAAAGAGGAAATCAATTATAGAGGAAGAATTATCACACATGGTAGCTCCCTCAGCCTAGTCTCTGCATTGCCCAGGATGGCAACTTTGAGTGTCATGGATGTTTAATTTTTTAAATATACTTTATTGATTTTTCTTACAAAGAGAAAGGGAGAGATACAGAATTAGAAACATCAGTGAGAGAGAGAGAAACATCTATCGGCCGCCTCCTGCACACACCGTACTGGGGATGTGCCCGCAACCAAGGTACATGCCTTTGTCCAGAATCGAACCTAGGACCTTTCAGTCCACAGCCTGACACTATGTCAACTGAGCCAAACCAATTTCGGCATAAAGAACTTTTTTGAAGAAATAATGGCAGAAAATGTCCCTAACCTGGTGACGAAAAATGTCACAAAAATTCAAGAGACAAAAAACTCCCAAGGAAGAGCCTGAACAGGCCCATGCACGGACACATCAAAATTAAAATACTAAATATTAAAGACAAAGAATCTTAAAGCCAGCAAGAGGAAAAAAAAAAAGTTGGTTACACACAAAGAAGCTCCCATAAGGGTGTCATCTGATTTTTCATCAAAAATTCTACAGGCCAAATGGGAATAGCATGAAGTCTTCAAGGTAATGAAAAGCAAGGATCTGAAACCAAAATTAATATATCCAGCTGAAACTGGTTTGGCTCAGTGGATACAGTGTCCAACTGTGGACCGAAAGATCCCGGATTGGATTCTGATCAAGGGCATGTACATTGGTTGCCAGCACATCCCCAGTAGAAGGTGTGCAAGAGGCAGCTGATCAGTGTTTCTCTCTCATCGATGTTTCTAACTCTCCATCGCTCTCCCTTCCTCTCTGTCAAAAATCAATAGCTTATACATTTTTTAAAATTATATCCAGCAAGGCTATTGTTCAAAATAATTGGTGAAATAAAGAGCTTCCCAGACAAAAGTAAAAGGCTAAAGGGGTTTATTGCCACTAAGCCAAGGCTACAAGAAATAATAAAGGGACTGCTGAAATGAAAAAGAAGAAATATATATGGAAAGAAACCTACCATACAGAATTAAAATGGCAAGAAATAAGTACTGGTCAATAATAATCATAAGTGCAAATGGATTAAATTCTCCAATCAAAACACATACGGTAGCCTAACAGATATGAAAACATGACCCAATTATATGCTATCTAGAAGAGATCCACCTCAGAACAAAAGACTCACACAGGTGAGAGTGGGGAAAAAATGGAAAAAATTTCCTAGGAACTTTACTCAGAGACATCTCATTTATTCCTGTGCCTGAGCCACGCTTTACTCTAACTCATCTTACTGAGGCTTATATGCTCTTTAGGACACCCAAATCAGACAGAAATCTTATGTTAACCTATGACTGAGTCATCTTATTGAATTCTGACCCTGAGAGACGCTGCATAGAACCATTTGAGGTAGGTTTGTATGCTGTTTAGGACACCCAACTCAAGCAAAAATATTGTGGAATCCTGTGCTTGAATCATTTCATTGAATTCTGGGCCTGAGAGATATGATATACACTCAGTTGAGACGGTTGGGCAGAAATACTGCCCTGTATACTACATATTAGGCAATCCAGTACACTCACTTGCGGTCATTACTTCATCATGTGCCTAAGTCATCTGACTTGGAATCCGCTGAGTTGTTAAATAGGATGCTTTTTATTTCAATTGAGTTGGCTAAATAAGAGAAAAATCTGTGCTGGAGCCACTCTCTACCTACTATCATCTGTTTCAGGCCTGTGCTGGGGCCACTCCCTACCTACAATCATCTGTTACAAAGATTAGAATGGCAATGTTCCTATCCATAATAACCTTAAATGTAAATGGTTTGAATTCTGCAATCAAGAAACATAAGCTAACTGAATGGCTACAAAAACTTGACCCAACTATATGCTGTCTACAAGAGACCCGCCTTAGAACTAAAGACTCACACAAGGTGAGTGTGAAGGGATGGGCAACAATTTTTCATGCGAATGGAAATGAAAGAAAAGCTGGAGTAGCAATACTTATATCTGACAAAATAGACTTCAGAATGAAGGGCATTACCAGAGACAAGAAAGGTCGCTACATAATACTAAAGGGGTCGATCCAACAGCAGGATATAACCCTGGTAAACATTTATGCACCTTGTGTCAGAGCACCTAAATATATTAAAAAACTGCTAGAGGATTTTAAAGCAGAGATAGACCGCCATACACTCATTGTAGGGGACTTGAACACCCCTCTGACTTCACTGGATAGATCTTCCAGACAAAAAATGAACAAGGAAACAGTGGCTCTACAGAACACACTGGATCAGCTGGATTTAATTGACATTTATAGAACATTTCACCCCAGTGCTGCAGGATACACATTCTTCTCAAGTGCACATAGGTCATCCTCAAAGATAGACCACATGTTAGGACACAAAACAAGTCTCTATGACTTCAAGAAGATTGAAATCATATCAAGCATCTCAGATCACTGTGGGATACAATTAGAAATCAATTATAAAATCTAAGTTATACTGCAAAAAGAAATAAATCAATAAATAAAATAAAATAATTTAAAAGAGGAAATCAATTATAGAGGAAGAATTATCACACATGGTAGCTCCCTCAGCCTAGTCTCTGCATTGCCCAGGATGGCAAGTTTGAGTGTCATCGATGTTTAATTTTTTAAATATATTTTATTGATTTTTTACAGAGAGAAAGGGAGAGATACAGAATTAGAAACAGCAATGAGAGAGAAATATCTATCAGCCGCCTCCTGCACACACCCTACTGGGGATGTGCCCTCAACCTAGGTACAAGCTCTTGACCAGAATCGAACCTGGGACCCTTCAGTTCACAGGCCAATGCTCTCTTCACTGAGCCAAACCAGTTTGTGCTCTCATCAATGTTCCTAACTCTATATCCCTCTCCCTTCCTCTCTGTCAAAAGTCAATAAAATATATTTTAAAAAAGAAAATGGCTCGTGTACATTCATTCAGCTGATAGTTGACTCCCTCATTCACTTCTGCTAGAAAGACAGGATTTCTGGGAATGTCGAAGACAATCTGATCAGCTTCCATGACTGAGTTCAAGTTAGTGCTGCCGAACTGCAGTGGGAGGGTCTGTGTGCTCAAGTTCAAGGCAGGATCCAAACAGCTCTTTTTCTGGATATAGGAACCTAAAGCAGACCAGGACAAGGAGCATTGCTGGAAATTCTGCTAGTATCTGAACAACCCGCAGATGCCCAGAGCACTGGGAGTGAGTGGGAGTGGAGGCCATGAGCTGTCTGCACTGGACGCCAAGGGCATGAGTCACAGCCAGCTCATTCAGCTCATCAGACCCCGCCCACCTCGGAGGACTGGATGGGCTAGAGGCCCTGACTGGGCTAGGTCTGGCCAGCTTACTGGGGAGTGGAGGGCCTCTGGCAAGCAGCTTCTCATCTAGCTCCCAGTGCCAGTCAGTAGCTATCACCCCATCCTCCACCACCTCTTCTGCTTGTGCCACCCCAGCCCCTTTTGCTCCAACAGCTGCCTCGTGACCAGCCTGAGCCCCATGCCCAGTCTAGGAAATGGAACTAGCATAGTAGCTAGCCCAAACCAGCCCATCCAGCTGAGCAACCTCCAGAGCACTGAACGTGCCACTATGAATGTGCCAGCTGGGCCAGGAGGCAGCCAGCAAGTTGACCTGGCCAGTGTCTTGATGCCCGAGATCATAGCACCTATCCTCGCCCGGCCGGCATCCAGGAGCGCCTGCTACCCTACCTGCCCTCTGGGGAGTCATTTTCACAGGCCACAGAGGAGATTCAGAACACACTGACCTTCCCCTAGTTCCAGCAGGCCTAGACAGGTTCAGTGCAGTCTTGGCCTTAAGGCGGCTGGGCCCCCTCATGTGCCCATTTGGCCTGCCTGCAAAGGCTGTGGAGGCTGCCATCAAGGGTGATGCGGAAGCTTTTGCCAAAGTGATGCAGAACAGTGCTAGATCGGAGCAGAAGGAGGGTGATGGGAAGGACAGGAAGGGTGAAAAGGAAGACATGAGCTTAGATTAAGTTATTTGCCGTCTTTTACGTGCAAGGCTGTTGGCTGGTGGATGAGCAGTGTGTTTGTGGGCCATCGCACACCCTCACACCTCTGTTCTGTCTTGCTAATCAATAAAAGTTTGTTTCTTTTTCCTGCCAAAAAAAAAAAAAAAAGAAAGAAAGAAAGAAAGAATTACAAGCCATGGTGAAAGCAGTCTTAATAGTCCTGATGATACCTAGAAGAGTGAGCCAAGTTTATCCTCAGAATTGTGTCTTGTGAAGCTGAGGAATGAAATCAAGGACCAGGATATTAAGCACAAGTGTAGAAAATGTATTGCAGGCAGATTCAGGCTCCCTGCAGGGGTTGCTAATCGGTACAGGTTATATATTTGTTATAAGCCTGCTCTATATCCACCCATGTCACCTCCTGATTGATTGAATTGTCTTGCCCAGGAACAAACCTGAACTTCCTCTGTTCCTACGCATCAGTTCACATTATTGTTGCAGCCTCTCCCTAGTTTCACATACCTCCTGTTCTGAGTCTGAAAACATTCTGATATACTATCAACAATAAAAAATATGTTAAAAAATAAAAACATCCTGTTATTTCTGTATGGTTGATTTCGATGGATAAGCTTGCTCAAAGAATAATAGTAATTATTATAATTATTATAAATGATTTAACCCTACCACTTAAGGAATCAGGAAGAGAACAACGAGAAAGCCCAGAGAAAGCAGAAGGAAGGAAAAATAAATAAATGACATAGAGGCAAAAATAAATGACATAGAGAGAGAAAAAATTTAGGAAACCAAGAGCTGGTTCTTTGAAAAAGATAAACAAGATTGATGAATTGTTAGCCAGACTTATCGAGAAACAAAGAAATGGGACCCAAATAAATAAAATCAGAAATGAAAGCAGTGAAATAACAGCTTTGGAAATGAAACTAGCACAGCAGCTAGCCCAACCCAGCTCATCCATCAATGAAATAACATCAGAGAAACACAAATGATTGTAAGAAAATACTATAAACAACTATATGCCAGTAAGCTGTACAATGTGTATGAAATGGACAAATTTCTAGAAAAGTACAATCTTCCAAAACTGAATGAGAAACCTGGTTAGGCCAGTAACAACTGATGAAATAGAAGCAATAATCAAAAAATTCCCAGCAAACCAAAGCCCTGTTCCAAACAGCTTCCTAGTGGAGTTTTACCAAACCTTTAAAGGACAACTAATACCTGTCCTGTTCAAAATATTCCCAAAAAATCTAAGAGGAAGGAACACTTCCAAGCTCTTTTCATGACGCCAGCATTAACCTACTTCTAAAACCAGATAAAGACACTACATAGAAAGAGAAATACAGACCAATATCCCTGATGAACAAAGATGCTAAAATCTCCAACAAAATATTGACAAATGGGATTCAGCAATGTATTTTTTAAATCGTATACCATGACCAAGTGGGATGCAAAGCTGGTACAACATTTGCAAATCAATAAACCTGACACGTCACATAAACAAACTGAAAGAAAAACATCACCTGATCATATCAATAGACACAGGAAAAACATTTGACAAAACCCAATATCCATTTTCGGTAAAAACTCTCGGCAAAGTGGGAATAGAGGCATTAATAAAGACCATGTATGACAAACCTACAGCCAACATCATATTCAGTGGGCAAAAACTAAAACTGTTTCCCCTAAGAACAGGAACAAGATACAAATGTATCTGATTGGGGAGGGAAAATACTTGCTTTTACGTATACTAAATTGTGGTAGTAAATAAGAGATAGCAACTTTGAATGGATTTACTTCTTTGGGTCAGATTTTATGAAATCAGTTCATTTGTCTACAACATTGATGCAACTTAAAATTATCTAGTCCATGCTGCACAGTAAAGGATACTTTCCAAGTCTAAACTGGAAACTTACAAACTGCAGGAACTTGTTTAAAAGAGTAACTGTTGCTAGTTATCTGTTATCTGTTGCTAGTTGACTGATTACCCCAACAGTCAGTGATTTAACATAATAAGAGTTGATTATCTCCGTGTCTATAGGTACAGAATTGGACGCAGGGTAGCCGGGTCCACTTTTGGCTACAGGTGTCTCATGCGGTGCAAACTATTGCCAGGGCTGCTGTCTCCTCAACATTCAACTTGGGAAGGATTCGCTTCCATGTGCACTCAAATGGGTGCTAGTGGGATTCGATCCTCAGGGCCTCTATCCCCCTGCTTTCCATTGGACTCGTACAACATGCTACCTGGCCTCCCTGAGAGTTGAGAGAGCACCCAAGGTAGAAGCCACCATCTTCTTGTAACCTAATCTGTCTGACATCTCCTGTAAGTCATTAGCTCCAGCCCACAGTCACACTGGCACGGCTACTTGAGGATGTTAATATCAGGAGGTGGGATCACTGGGGGCCCGCTCAGAGATCACCTGCCTCAGTAACTGTGAAGCAACCTCATTTAAATGACAACAGTAATGACCTGAAGAAATAAGCATATAACATAATGTATAACTATATATTTCTTTATAAAAGGATAAACTCGTATACCGGATGTCTTACAATATATAATCAAATCAACAAATCTCATATTACAAAGAAATGGTAAAAACCCAGTTCTCTTCCTTCCTCTGCTCCATGAAAACCACAGCTCAGCCTCCACGCCCATCACCATGACCCACGTGCAGGGAATCTGGTTACTCTTTCTGAGTAAATCCACTTGAAAAAAGTTCTTCGCACAGATCTGCAATGGCTTCTCAGTTCCTCTAACCGTTAGCCCTCGAAGGAGAGTAGTTTTCATTTTGAGTCACAGGTGCTACTTTACACCTGTTTTTGGCTTTGTTTCATTTTGTTTTTGTTTTGTGTTGCTCTTGTCTTTTGTCCTCTATTGGCCATCACTCTTTTGCTCTCACTCTTTATGCAAATTAACCTGTTAGTCCTCACAGCACCCCTATAAAGTAAGCACTGTCAGCCCCATTTTATGGACGAGGAAATGTGGGTGTCGAGAGGTTCAAAAATCTGTCTGCATCACCCAGACGCAGCTTGGAAGTAGCAGAGCTGCGAGTGGAACACAGGCAGCTGGCTCCTGACACATTTTTTGGTTGTTTACATATACTATTGATTTCGGATAGGAGAGGAGAAGGAAAGTGAGATAGGTGTTTTTAAATGTATTTTCATTAATTTCAGAGAGGAAGGGAGAGGGAGAAAGAGAGAAATATCATCAAGGGAATCACTGATCAGCTGCCTCTTACATACCCCTACTGGGGATTGAGCCCAAAATCTAGGCATGTGCTCTAACTGGGAATCAAACCAGGCTCCTGATGAGTTTTCAAAACAAACATATTGTGCAGCTGCTTAGTTTAGGGGAAAGGGCCTTGAAAGAACCGCAATTTTTAAAGCCTAGCGCCCTCCCCCGACACACAAAAAAGATATATATATATATATATATATATATATATATATATATATATATATCCTGAGTCACGGAGGAAAAGATTCATTTGGGTTCTGAATCTTCATTTTCATTTGGGATGGCTAATTTTTTCAACCATGGGTGCCCTAAGGAGATCTTCTTTTATCTAGAAATGTATTTTTACCTGACAGCCGACACTAGTAAACAAGGCCTTGTTGCCCACAAAGTAAAGGATGGACGTGAAGCAGAGGCAAGGAGATGAAAGGCCCAGCATCAAATGGGAAGGAGTAGGAACGTGGGCCAGGCAGGTCCTGGGCCAGGACAGTCTGGGGGTGAGTCGGGGAGGGAGAAAGACAAAGGAACTGCACCGCTACCTTCAGCCAGAACCCAATGTAACAGTTTGTATGTTTCTGTTTAGATACAGACATGGTCATCATTTACCTGTCAGCTGGCCTTACATCAAAGGAAGAAGATAAAAAGGCGACTCTCCGTATCATCAATGAAGAAAATAGCTTTCTAAACAACTCCGTGATGATTCTCACCTATGCCCTCATGAACGGTAGGTAGTGTTTCCACGATCTTTCTTTCAGATGAAAGTTCTATCTAAATGTATGCTGCTTTCAAAAAAATAAAAAAGAACCACAACGGTGTGCTTTGATGGAGGCCATAAGCAGAGAGGCAACTGTGCAGCTTCCTTCTCTGCAGCTAATGTTGGTATTCAGGGCATGTGTTAGAAGGTCCTTTCTCCTCTCTTTCTCTCCAGACAACAGCTCGTTTCTAAACCTTCTCCAGTTATGTGGTGTCCCAGAGGATTCTGTGTGACTCTCCCCCCCCCCCTTTTTTTTCCAGTTCTCCTTCATAGTCTGGAATTTTCATACCACATTGAGGTTACTAAGTGTTGTTTTTTTTTTCATTGATTTAAGCTGCAGGAAGTCAAGGTACTGACCTAGATTGTTGTGCAGGACTGTGACTGTCACACTTCTCTGCAGAATTGCCCCTGAAGTCTCCCTGCTACTTCCTCCTCCTCAGCTTCCCTAGGCTATGGTGAAGATTCATTAGCCCTAATGCATAGTGAACATAGGACACGGCGTAGCATTTGCAAGGTGCTCATCAAGGTTGATATTTTTTTCTTTTTGCTGTTAAACAGGACTTTATGTGAAAGTCTTTAGTCAGTTGGCCCCTCTGAGGAAAAGCTTGCTATATTCTTTCCTTCTGCTCTCTCCTGTCCCCTGGTCTGACTACACTCTATCTTCTAGCCTCTCTGCTGTATCCTGTCTCCCCAACTGTCAGTCATCACTCTCCTCCCCAGGCATCTCCTTCTTCAGGCCTCTTGGTCGCTGTTCAAGGTAGCCATAGGCTCTTGCTTTTAGAGGCCGTGTCTTGCTCCAGCACCCCTGCCCAACCTACGGTCTTGTATGTCTCCTATCCACTTCCAGATTCCATGTAGAACCACATGGCTTGAGGGGCAGCGGTTCTCATATTTTAATGTACTAATGATTACTTTAAATTATTTTTATAAAATGCGGACTCCCTCAGGTTTTCATTCGGACCCTCTTAGGTGGGGTCCCAGAATTTGAGCTTTGGCCAGCAGGATTCTTGCCCAGGTATTTTGTGGATTGCACACACATGGATGAGCACATGGTGTGTGGCCTGGAGGTTCTGAGTTCCAGTCTCCATGTATTAGCCACGTGACTCACTCCAAGTAATGTTTTCTCTTTAGGCCTCAGTTTAATCTGTAGAAAGAAAAGAATAAAATGTATGTAGGGTTTGCCAGGATAATAAGTAAACAAGACATGAGTGTTTAAAGTTCCTGACACAGTACCTGGTAAGTCACCGCACCTCAAAGCCACCTGAAGGAGAATGAAAGATGGTGTGATTCCCTGTCTCGGAACAGCTCTCTGTTCATATTCTGTTCCCATATTCTGTTCCCCGGTGTGTTGTGCAGGTTGCCTGTTAACACTGCAGTGATGCGCTCACCTCCATATTGTTGTCTCCTGCCTTCACTTTTCACAGGACTGTGAGCTTCTCAGGCGTGAGAGGGTTTTCATTTCCTTTGTGTGTCAAGCACAGCTGAGGGGCAGGGATGTTTTCCCATGGCACATACCTTTCGGTGTTTCCTCTAGGTGCCCGTCACTCTTTTTTCATATGATTTAGCTTCTATCACACTTAAGAGAAAAGCAAGGATCGAGAAAAGGAAAGGAGGGTGGGGAAAGGAAGGGACAGGAGGCGAAGGGAAATGTGTTGAGCCTACAATATATCCGTGCACTGAGGTTTTAGAGCTCTATCACACAAAGTCCCTGTCCTAGGAAGCTTATAACCTAGTGAAAAAGACGGACTGGCCCAGCAGATAAATTCAATGCAAGAATTCAGGAGTGAGGAAATGTAAAATGAAGGGATCACTTCTTTTCCATTGGATTTGGAGGTCTGCTCAGGCAGACACTAAGGAAAGAAGCTTCGTTGCTATCACCCATCTCGTCACTGATCCTGAGTCTTCCCACCAGAGAATCTTATGCACCTGCTGTGCCCTGATAGTTTCCTTGTTTAAAACCTCTGGTGACTTCCCTCCCACCATCCCCATCTCCCCTCTTTTTCCCTTTAATCCTCATGTGCTCACTGCCATTTTCTCCAAATGCTGTCCATCTCTGAGCATTGTTCACTGGCACTGCCACATCCCCTTACTCGACCCGACCAGTCAGGCTTCAAGTAAAGAAAGCAGAACCACCCTGAGAATTTGGGGTGTAACAGTTTTATCATCAGGATTACAGTGTATAAAATTATGGGGAAACTAGAAAAATAAAGAAGAGTTCAAAAAAGAAGAGTTGGCAACATTTAGTAGCCAGCTCTGGTACAGGTGGACACGTTGGAGCTTTTAGGGATATCTAGAAGCTAGTGTAGAAGTCTGTGGGAGGTCATTGGCTCTTCGTGGCTGTACCCCTGGGAATTCTAAGTGAAGCATCTGGGCTTCCCCAGTTGTGAGCAAGCCAACAGCTGGGAAAGGAAAATGAATCAGATTAGCGTGAGCTGGACAAACCAGGACATTCAGTCCCTCTGTGTCTGTCTCTCACCCTATCTCACTTCTCTTAAATTTTACAACACTTCACTTTTGGCCACCTTTAACCTGGAAGCATAAAGGAAAGGGAATTCTGGGAAATGTAGTTTTCCACATGACTGTTGACAATAGAATTACACAACATACTTAACCAGTCTGCTCCCCTACTGCCAGCCCTACGTAACAACATTTCATGATAGAGTGATATAAAATTTCCAGTCTTTGGTAACCTTGTATCCCAAACTGTTCTTCTTTAACTAGTAGATGTTCCTGTTTATTGCTTTTCTTTTTTACATTTTGAAAGAACCAAGCAGTAAATGACAAAGAAAAGAAATGTATTTATTGCCTTAAATTGTGTGCTTTTATCATTCACCTCTGGGAGCTTCTGAGCTTCTGAGCTTCTCAAGGGTATAAGGTCAGAGATCAGCGATCAGTGTATCTTTTGTGTTGTCTTTTACTTGGAATGTACCACTTACCCACACCCATCCCTCATCTCAACTTTGTGTCAAGCAAGGGAAACAATAATCTGGATCTGGCTTTCCTTAAGCATTACATGAGTGAGGCAAAAGCCAAGTTATTAAAACACAATATATTAAGAAAGAAATAGTATCCATTAGATCCTACTGTAACTCTAGAAATAGACTTCCAAGATTAGAGCTATGTACACTCCTTCCTGAAAAATGATAATGCCACATAAGGTAGGTGAACAAGGAGCTCTTCAGATTTTTTTAAATGACTGAATAGTTCAAGAACATGAGGCAAAGCCTTTTTAAAACTCATTGGTAGAATCTCAGTAGTGATTGAAATCATTTGAATTTGTTTACAGTGGTACCCATATGGGATCAGTTACTAATCCTTTTGACTGTGTTCCAACAATAGCAAACCAGAATTTTTAAAAGGTTTATTAAATTTATTTTTGTGCTATGGATTACAGATGTTGTAGGACAATACATCCCGGTATGCCTAAATCTTTTTCAAAGTTTTTAAACCATCTAAACATAAAAAATATACATTAAATAAATCAAATCCAGTATTATCCTAACAATATCAAGCATGAAAACATTTGTAATTAAAATGAGCTTAAAGGCACAAGATTTGGAGGCCTCCTAAATGCAATCCATAATGCTTTCATTTAATTGCATGAGACTTTGGCAAGTGTTTAATAGGCGAAGAGGGTAAGAAATGAAATGGTAAACCCCTATCCTTTAAAACTCTTACATTTTCATCTACTAATTTAAATTAAATGCAGACTTCTTCGTCATGACTTTTGCTTTCAAATATTAAATGCAGAAAAATAATTTGAATATAATTAAACTTTTAGGGGAGAACACATCCTTGCTAGATGGAGCTTCTTTATTTACTCATGTGTTTTGCATTGTTACCTGTTGAAGAACCCCTTTGCCCTCTCGGCTATTTGAAGAAAGGCTATGCATCAGGCTTTGATCCTAAACAAGAACTGGTACCTCTGTTGTCAGTCCAGATGGTCTCTGCAAAGAGCTCTTCAGCAGAGGGGTCTTCATTTGGCAGAGGTCTTACAAGACCTCAGCCAAGCCTTTCTTAGATCTAAATGGCTACGTTATTGTAGAAATTTATACCATGTTGTGTTACATTGTCTTCCCGTGGCTTTGCATTTCAGATGGGGTGACTGGTTTGAAAGAGCTGGCTTTTCTGAGAGATCTGGCTGAACAGAACTCAGGAAAGTATGGCGTGCCGGACCGGACAGCCTTGCCCGTGATTAAAGGCAGCATGATGGTGCTGAACCAGCTGAGTAACCTGGAGACTACAGTTGGCAGGTTCTACACCAACCTTCCCAACCGGATGATTGATGAAGCTGTCTTTAGCCTCCCCTTCTCCGATGAGATGGGAGATGGTGAGTTTGGAGGAAACTTCCCGATAAATGATAGGGAAAAGAAGTAGACTTGGAACTAAAGAGTACATAAAGCTCAGAGTGCTTAGGATTCATCCTCAATAGCGGGGCAACGTGGAGTAGACAATAAATACAGGCTTAGCATTAGAGAGGATTGCAAATCCACGCCACAGCTGAGATGTTGTCCTTGGTAACTTATTTAACCTTGTTAACTCCCATTTGGTCATTGGTTCAAAATGTGATATATTTCTCCCCCCTTTTTATTGAATGTATTAGGGTATCACTGGTTACAAAATCATACAGGTTTCAGGTGCACAATTCCACAACACATCATCTGTACACTGTATTGTGTGTTCATCACCCCAAGTCAAGTCTTCATTCATCACCATTTATCATACCCTCTTCCATTGCCCCATCCCCAACAGTTGCCAGACAGCTCTCTATCTTTGAGTCTACAGTTTTGAAGTCATTATAATTATGAGATTTATTAGTGCCTGACGTTGCTCTCAATAATAATAATTGTTCTTTTATTTATTTTGCCTTTGTTGTTATTGCTATTATCATTATCATTCTGATGTCACAATTACCCAGAGTTTGTTATTTTACTTTTGTCAGTATTCCTATTTTTATCACCATCACCCCAGTATCACAAGTTGGGTGAAGTGTTTAATTGTCATGGTTAAATTTCTTAGTTTGTAAAATGGGAAAAATAATATTTCCCTCAAGGCAGTTATGAAGATTAATTGCACTAATATTTGTAAAGCATCTAGAATAATGCCTGGCCAATGGCATGTGCCTAGGAGAAGCACAATCTTTTTCTTTTTCTTTTCCTTTTCACATTTTTACTTATTCTTTTCCCTATTCTTTCCTGTCAGAGAAGATAGGAGAGGCAGTTAATTACTAGCCAGCCAGACACCATCACCATATGAGATTTTATTTTCATGTTCCATTAACCAGGGACTCTCATGAATACAGATATTCAGAGGAAACTCTTGTATAAAAAGTAACAAGCCTATAGAGAGTGTGTTTTCTAGAATTAAGTAAACATATTTTGTATATAAGGAAGAAATATGGTAGCTACTACCACACCCAAATTTTTTTATCCTTCCTATTTCTGGCAAGGCCCATTGAAGTGTATAGATTAAAAATGGCCACCTTTAGATAAGGCTACTTTATCTTCTGGGGGAAAATGTCAAGCCTTACATGCAAGTAGCCCTTTGTTCATTTAACCAATATTACTGAGTGCCAGCCAAGCATTATTTCAGGCAGTGATGAGTAAGGCACACATCCCATTCTCAGTAAGTGTTTAAGTCTATAAAATAAAGATAAATCAATAAGCTCAGTTAATATCCATCATCTCACATAGTTACACATTTTTTTCTTATAGTGAAAATTCTTAAGATCTCTCTCAGCAACTTTCAAATACACCATACAGTATCATTAATTCTAGTCACCATGCTGTCCAATACATCCTCAATGCTTATTTACCTTATAACTGGGCATAAGTTTCACAAAGTTTTTCATTGTTTCATCCACTTCCTCCTACCGTGTGATGCATGTACTTGGCCTTGACAATCACAGCAGCTCAGTAATACGTGGGTGGGCGTCATGCACAGTTCTCTGGGTGGAAGCCCATTCCTTGTAGAAATCTTAAAGAAGATCCAAAGCTCTTTCCCACATGTTCGTAGAAGGATGGCTTTCTGATATATGCTGCTGCTAAGCTTATGAAGTGCCATCAAGCACAGAACAACACAAGAGGATGGCAGAGAGAAGCTGTCCCTCATTTTGTTTGGGATTTGAATTAGAGCCATAGGATTGTAGAGTTGTTTGGAGTCCTAGAGATCATTTTGTCTCACCTCCCCATCTGACACATGAAGAGTCTAGGTGGCACAACTTACCCAGCACAATAAATAGTAAAGCTAGGAGGAAAGAATAGCTTCCCTACTGCCCAGGGCCAGTCATTGACCCACTCACTGTTCATTCTTTCCCCATTTTGCTTTTCTCTTTCTGTAAGCATTCCATTGTTTTTTAATGGCCTGTAAGTCAAAAATGGTTTCTATATTTTTAAAGCTCCGTTAAAAAAAAAGAAGAAGAAGAAGAAGAAGGTGTGTGTAACAGAGACTACATAGCCCACAATGCCTAAAATATTTACTATCTCGTTCTTTACAGAAAAGTTTTCATATTCCTGGCCCAAGGGACAAGAAATATGTTCCCTTGGAAACTTAGTGTCTCCTTTAGCTAGTCAGAGTTCTGAGTGGTCAGGTAACAAGATTCTGTGCCTTTCTAAGTTTTTTGTTTCCATTAGTCTGTTTTTGGATAGGGTGAAACATTGTACCTTACAGACTTTTCATTATCCATAATATCTTTTCATCTAACAACCCCTAGAGCACTTATTACTGTGTCCTTCAAACAGATGTGAAAATCAAGCTGTAGGGAAGTTATGTCCAATGAGATATGCATGATACACAAGGGGCACAATTGGGTAGAACCCAGATTTTTGGATCCCCTGTCTAAGTGATCTTTCAAGTTCAGCTGAATTTTCCTTACTCCAGGAAGTAGAATGATGTATTGAGTGCTGCTGATGATTTGCACTGGTCTGGAATGTCATGTCCTTCAAGGTGAAAAATAGTGGGAAATGTGCACATTGCCTCAGTGTAACAGATATCTGAACCCCCAACAGACTTGATTTTCTCACTTACACTGCCTGGAAGGGCAGTGACTGGCTCCTGGGTCACACGGGAACCTTTCCTTCCCAGCAGCATTGGGATGGCTGCTAGGAGCCTTGAGGATTCACCAGAGCACAGCTCCCGTCTTTGTCCTTTTCTGCTATTCTTTGGATTTTTTTTTAACCCATAGGTTTGATCATGACAGTGAGTAAACCCTGTTATTTTGGAAACCTACTTCTGGGAATCGTAGGTGTGGACGTGAACCTGGCTTACATCCTTGAAGACGTGACGTACTACCAAGACTCTTTGGCTTCCTATACTTTTCTCATAGATGACAAAGGTAATCTGCTCAAGTTAATCAGGGGAAAGAGTGATTTCTTTAGCATCCTGAAAAAAAAAAATCTGTAGGTATTCTGATCCTAACCAAGTAGGAAATGATAGCATTTCTACAAACACAGTGTAACTAGGAACACTACTTAAAGTAGAATACCATAAAGGTGGCAGAATGCATCTAAACAGGATGCACATGTTCCTATGTTTTGGGGGTTGGGGGGCGGGGGCGGGTAAGTAACAGTTATTTGTAATGTTGGGAAATTAGACTTGAGGATTGAATGACACACAGAATGTGATCCTTTGGACTTTTTTGGTCTGTATTGTTATTTTTGGCTTTCTGGCACTAAGGTTTATATGATAGATAGATACATAGATAGATAGATAGATAGATAGATAGATAGATAGATAGATAGATAGATAGATAGATCAGGACATTTCATAAAACGAAAACCAAATCACCAGTACCTCCAAAATAGTCTTGATTAAACAGATGTCCGATAATTTAAGGACATCTTTCTACACTTCAGGAGTTTTATACAAGAACACATAAAACAAGTTTAGTTTTTATTAGACTGGTGAGTTACATTCTGAGAAATTGAGTGTTGGGCAGCCGTCCCAGAGTATTCCATATTTCAAACCTACGATAGGCACTTTATTAGATTCACTACTTCCTACAACATGTTTTCCATAGCCTGTGTTTTTCTTTCTTATTTCAGGGTATACACTTATGCACCCATCTCTTACCAGGCCTTATTTGCTATCAGAACCCCCTCTACATACTGATATCATTCATTATGAAAATATCCCAAAATTTGACTTGGTTCGGCAAAATATTCTAAGGTAAGGAAAAGGTGAGGTCTGTAGTATTGATTTTTCCCTGAGAATAGGATCCTTTGAGGTCAAATATAAGTGTTTATTACAGGCTATAAAATAAGTAAATAAATTATTTTCGTGTTACCAAAAGTATACTCAGTAATTTTTTTCCTAAGAATAATAGCCAAAAATATGCTTACTTTGAATAATAGGTAAGGACTCTTAGAACTGTTATTCAGGAGAAATGTCTTGTAAATCAAACTCTGTGTTTACATTCCCTTTAATTATAAAATCAGATATATGTTATCTCATTTAAAAAGAATACTCCCATTGTACCAAGTTGAAAAATGCTGGCAAAATGAAAGGTTAAGTTGAGGCCCAGCTCTCCCACATGCCAGAAAATATCTTGGCAACGTAGTGTCCATTCCAAGTTGACAGCACCATCATACACAACATTTCTCTTGAAATAAAGAGCAGGTTGGATTTTTTCCAGCCATGATACATTATTTTGGCAGATGGTAACCTATAGAGAAACAGGTCTTTGTGCTCATTGGTTGCAAAGTAATAACTGAGTGATCTGAGACAACATGATTTCTGGAAAGAATTAGAATTGGGGGGTGGGTGCAGGGGTAGAGAGTCAGGAATGTTTTTAGTGCAGAGCTGACAGCATACTTTTACAAAATTGAAAATCTCACATTCTCTCTTTCAAAAGTGATGAGCTTCGTTGCTTTTCAATCTCAGGAGGTGGCCATTGACTCGCAGCTTCTTCCCAGCCTTTAATTAAGTGCTTAATTTTATCTTTGGCCTGAAATATTTCATTCTGTTTGCCAACACAGCCTCCCTCTGGGCAGCCAGATTATCGCAGTGCCTGTGAACTCCTCCCTGTCCTGGCACATAAACAAGCTGAGAGAGACCGGGAAGGAGGCCTACAACGTTAGCTACGCCTGGAAGATGGTGAGTGAGAGGATGCGCCGTTGCCTGAGCAGCCGTGGGTACAGGAACTCAAGGGACCTTGGGTCCAATCAGTTTTAAAGTGGTTGGAAAAGGAAGAGATACGCCAGATGTTTTATAATTACTTTTTCTTTTTTATTTATTATTCATGGTAAATGAATCAAACCATATAAAAGAATATGCAGTAGACAGTAAACTGTGCCATTTCTCTCCATCCTGGCTTTGACTTCCCATTCCCCATAAATAATCACTTTGGTCAATTTCCAGAAAAATTTTTATGTGCACACAGGCACATATATCAGTGTACATTTCTGTGTTAGTGTGCATGAATGTTTAATGACTATATAGTGTTATATAGATGGACACAATTTTTTAATAGTCCTCTATATAGACACATTTAGGTTATATCCAGTGAATTCTTATCATTTTAAGTTCAAATTATGGAAGTTAGGAATTTAAAAAAGAGATATGAAAGCGTAAATGCCCTCTGCTAACATATTCCAAGGGAAAGGAACTTTCATATTAGAATTTGGATAATTCATATTCACCACAAGTGCATTGACACATTAGCCTAACGTGTGGTACCCATTTCAGCTTTTTTTTTTTTTATCAGCCTCAGTCAGAGAGGGGGCCACAAAGAAACTGAACCTAAAACACACTGTCCATATGATTTATGTTCCTGTCCTTAACTCCCTCTTCCAAGCATACCATAGCGTGTTATGGGGCTCTTGATATTGTAATTGACCAAAATAAGAGTGGACTTGTGTTTTTTTTTTTTTCATCAAATTTCAATCACTAAACCTCAATGCAGTCGTCATGGATTTCTTTGGATGGCCATATCTGGTGTTTAACCTTTTTATTTCAAATGGCTATTTATTTATTCCTTTAAGAACTTCTTACGAACATTTATTATGAGCTAAGAAGAATGAAAAAGAATGATACTCTCTCTGCCTTCATAGAGTGTCTAGCCTGTTGGCGGATGCAGGCAATTAAACAGCTTCATATGGGGCTGTGTCTGGCTTAGGAATCACAAGGATTAGAAGTAGCCAGCGTAGTTTAGACCTTTTCATTTGGTTCTTAAAGCATCATAATGGCAGCAGTGATTTCTACATTAGAAGCAAAAGCCAACAAAATTCTAAATGAAACTTTTTGAGAAACGTACATGACAAACCTAATCCTACTGGTATTTTATTGTTTGACTAGAGGCCTGGTACATGAATCCATGCCTCAATGGGGTCCCTAGGCCTAGCCTGCAGGATAGACCAAAACTGGCTCTTCCACATTCCCCAAGGTGTCCCAGATTGTGAGAGGGCAGGCTGAGGGACCCCGCAGGTGCACAATCAGGGCCAGGGAGGAACTCGGGGAGGGTGGCCAGCCAGGGAGGGACCACAGGAGGGCTCTAGGGCATCTCACTCAGTCCCGATCACTGGACCCCAGCAGCAAGCTAACCTACCAGTAAAGCATCTGCCCCCTGGTGGTCAATGCACATTATTGCGAGGGGTTGAGTAATCTTAGCATCCATTAGCATATTACGCTTTGATTGGTTGAACAAATGATCAGACATTTAGCATATAAGATAGTACAGATCTGACAAAGATCAAAGTCTTTCTGAAACTGAGTCAGCTCATCTTCAGGAATTTTTTTTTTGAGAATGATTGCCCTTATTTTTCATATGAATAGAGTTTTTAAATAAAGATTAATTGTTTAATTTTCACACCAGAAAGGGTGAGCCAGACACCAGAATACTTCATTGAAAAATACTTTTATTTGAAATTGGAGATTAGTTACGAGCAGTGCAACCTGATTGAAAGCAACTCAGTTATATACTGGGAAAATATCTACCTTTATATGTGTTGTCATTGAAAGAGAAAGAAGGAAACATAGGCATTCTGGAAGACCTTCTTTGTAGAGTAAATAAACCCAACGTTAACATTTTTTTAAAAAGTACTATCTTCTTAAAATAGATGTTATTTTTTTCAGTGATATTGGTAAATTCTGGCCACTCTGCTCTACCAAATAGGTGTAATCATGAAATCACTTCAGATAGTTCTGAAAAATTGTCAAGAACATCACTATCAAGAGAAAAATGAAAGAGGTAATAATAAATAATGAGATTAGAGTTGAAAAGTCTGGACCGGTTACCCAGCAGGAAGAGTGGATATGTTTTTGAGTTACATTTGAGTTACTTTAGGGAGAAGGTGCTCATTGTGTCCTCAGGAATAAAATGAATTCCTCTCCTAAGTATAATCCAAATAGACTTAGCTCGTGCTGAGACTAGTTGGTTAAATTGCTTAGCATTCATACATGTAGCGGACAGGTAGAGACGGGTTATTTCATTGAATTAATTTAAATGGAACATGAGGGATTATGTTAGGAGTGTGAAGAGATTACGACTCTGTCATTTGGGAACCCAAGTCCATCTTCCAGCATTTGAGGAGTCTGCACAATGTGAGGGAGGGGAGGAAGTATGGACTATCAGAAGGTATTACAGTATTCCTGTACTAGAGAGCCTTGCTTTCGTTCGAGACGTGAATCCTGTGGGCAGTCCGTGAGAAAACCACTCCCGCTCATGGGGAGCATCGTAGTCCTGGAGGCAGAGGCTGCATTTTTCAGATGAGAACACAATAGAAAGACCTATGTTGACGTCTGTTTTCCTTTCTAGTTACGAACTGCTTATAAACATAAATAGTTATAAAGTATTCAGGGGTAACTTCGTCTTTAATTATATTTAACTGTTTGATGACAGTTGATATACAACATTATGTTTTAGGTATTAACAACATGGTGATATACCTTATGGTTAATACCTTTAGGTGTTAACAACATGTATAAACCTTATGAAGTGATAACCCCAATAGGTTCAAGACTTGGGTAACTTCTTGATTTTCTCTTCCAGAATAGACACAATTATAAAATGATATTCTGACCCTTTAGCAAAGTTTTTATCATTTGGTTCCTTGGGACACGCAACCCAGGAATCAAACTCGAAAGATGGGACTCAGTGAGCAGGGAAAGGAGAAGGAGTGAATGCCCCTTCGGAACACTCTGTCATTCTCTAATTTTGTGGGTAGAGGAAAAGGATTCAGTTTGCGAATCTAATTGAACATCCTTGGCAGGGATACTTGAAAGCAATTCCAGGAAGATGAAAATTTCTCCCGTGTTTAAAAAGATTCTGCCACCATCCTCAGAAACCCTAAATTACACTTAACGCTAACCTGCCTTGTTTAGCATTTTCCCCAGGGGCATTAAGTAAATCCTTTGAGCTGTGTTATGTCTGACTTCGCTGATTTATCACTCTTTTTACTTATTTACAGGCTACCTTTTAAATAGATCCCGCCATCTCCTGATGTAATAGACTTAAGTGGTTTGGCTCTCTGCTGTTTTTAAGTTAAGGAGCTAGGACTAAATAGCTCGACTTGCCTTTGATACTTGGGTGGACAATTTTCCCACCAACCTTTAGGCAAGCATTCATTTCTAGGAGCAAAGTGCGTTTGAAAGTGCTCTGACATGTGACCTTAATAGTTTAGGCTAAACTACAGCACATTGCTTCCCTTGGTGAAAGTGGCAGGTCAGGCAGCTTTGTGAGAGAGTCACGGAATATGTACTTGTCATCAGCAAGAAATGCTGGGCATCTCCAACCAAGAAAAGAGAAAGTGGAGAATACATGAATAAACCTGATTCGGTATGGGCTTTATATGCGGAGTCATAATTTGCTTTTAAAATAGGCAGCTCTGAAAACACTCACTGTGCCCGGCCGGCGTGTCTCAGTGGTTGAGCGTTGATCTATGAACCAGGAGTTCACAGTTCAATCCCCAGTCAGGACACATGCCCAGGTTGTGGGCTCGATCCCTAATGTGGGGCATCCAAAAGGCAGCCAATTGATGATTCTCTCTCATCATTGATGTTTCTACTTCTCTCTCCTTCTCCCTTCCTCTCTGAAATCAATAAAAATATATTTTAAAAAATAAAATAAATAAAAACACTCATCGCAAAAGCAACTATGTATTTTTTAATGCATCGAAAACCCCATAACGATCATGTTCTCATGCCGTATTCCTGCTTAAATAAGCAAAGGAGTGCTGGGGTCGCTGTATCAAAGGGACTCAAATTTAAGTTTCTAATCCCTTTGTTAGCTCCATGATTTCTGGTCCCATATATTCATTTCCCTCTATCAGAAAGGAAAATAGGAAACATAAAATGTAATCTTTTGCCAGAGATAGTGTCTATCACCCCCATCTTCATGTCTTTCATCCCCTCATCAAATACTTTTCCATGTGGGATAGAAGACAGAGAGAGCAGAATTCCCAGGGACCTTCATTTTCCGTATTAGAAATTCTTTATCGATTTTTTTCAGGTACAAGACACTTCCTTTATTCTCTGTATTGTGGTGATACAACCAGAAATACCTGTCAGACAACTGAAGAACCTCAACACTGTGCCCAGCAGCAAGCTGCTGTACCACCGGCTGGACCTTCTGGGCCAGCCCAGTGCTTGCCTCCACTTCAAACAGCTGGCCACTCTAGGTAAAGTCTTGCACTGCTCAGCTTCCTCTGTGGTCTTACTCATAACCATTCACCATACATAATCAGTTTGAATTTTTTAAAAATGTGCAGGCCTGCAGTGCTAGTTTCAGGATACAAATGTGAAAACATTTTGAGGCCTGGCTTTGGATAGAGTTCTCCAGCAGATACTGAGATGATGATGATGTGTGTGTGTGTGTAGATTATTTATTAAAGGGTGGGTTCTTGGAGGAAACCAGTGACCAGATGAGGGAAACAGGGTAGGGAAGGAGGAGAAAGCAAACAATCGTTTAATTTTAGGTAAGCTCCCAGCCTCAGCCCAACCCTGATCCTGTAGGGGGCCTTTGGAATATAAATTATACTGTAGCGTTTGCCCAGACTCAAGAAGGGTACTGCACTTTCCTATTCCATAGTCACTGGCAGCTTTCTGTCAGTGCCGGCAAAGGGGTTATAGTGGCTCAGAGACAGTAAACTCAAGAGAGTTGCAGAGATGGCCTACTAAAATCAGATATGGGGATTTGGGGGGATAGAGGGCAGGAGGTGGAGAAATAGTAAAAGGAATCCCTATATATCTATATCACATAGCTGTGTCTGCCACGGGCCCCTGTGCTCCAAAGAGCTTAGGAGATAGGCAAAGAAAGCCAAAAGGATTCCATATTTGTATGAGCCAGGTATTCGACATTCATCATCTGAGTTGACCTGTCATAGATGAGGTCATCGGGTTTATTGGAAACACGGACTGTTCCCAAGGTAGCACAGAAAACAGCAAGGCTGTGATGTGACTCATGTCCCTCCCAGGCCACGATGCCACCTCCTGTGTTGCACGCTACCCTGTGCCAGGCCCATGCTGAGCATTTGTGGTGTGTGCTGTCGAACCAACACAGTGTGCTCGCAGTACTGTAAACTTCTCTTTCCCACGGTTGAAATACTTAAGGTTTAAAATTCATGACTAAGAATTATTAGACAGTCAGCACACAGGTGGGAAGAGGATCAAGGATAGAAGAAGCCACCAGGCTGTAGGTTACACAGGAGAGCTCTGTGTTTGGGTTCCTTGTTTAAACTTTGTCCTTTGGAGTTTCTGTCTGGTTAGGAGATCGGGGGAGCAGGGCAGACCAAGCAGTCTCTCCCCGGACACAGTCTAGCAGCATAGACACTGGGAAAGGGCCAGAGATGTCCATCAGAAAAGGTCAGAGTCAACTGGTGTTCGTGGTTGAATTTAGGTTTTGTCTTTGGTTTTTGTGCACGAGAGTTTGTATGCCCTTTAATTCACATTTTTAAGAAATGCTTATTGGAGTGCTAGCATGTGCATGATTCTCCTAAGTGCTGTGGGGGCAAGGTAAGCATGACTGCTGGTGAACATGGGGTCGCTGTTCTGAGCTTTGAGATGGTGAAGTGCAGCAGTTTTTCTAGATGAGAGAACACCTCGAGCCTAGATTGTTGACGTTCTTTGGAGTAACCCCTCATAGTTGCACTGTCCGGTTTGGTAGCCACTAGCCCGTGTGTTTACTGAGCACTTGACACATGACTAGTTCAAGTTGAGATTCACTGTAAGTATAAAATACTTAACTTTTTATATTGATCACATAGTAAAGTGTTAATGTTTTAGATAGATTGGATTCTATAAACTATACTGATAAAATTAATTTAACCTGTTTGCTTTTACTTTTCTTAATGAGACTACTGGAAACTTTTGAATTAGATTTGGGGATTGCATTGTATTTCAGTTGCCTAGTGCTGCCTAATAGAGATGGCCAGAAAATGTACTTTATCAACTCACATACTTTTTATGAGATGAATGGACTGATCCTATATCACAGACAGACCGCAGGCCCATGGCTGACTTTCACTGGACACTCGCACCACCCAACTTCTCCTGGGCAGTAGCACCCCTTCTCGCCCCAGGACAATGGGGGGATGGTTCATCGAGAGCAGTTTAGTACCAGTTGGTAATGAAAGTGAAGCAAAATAATTATAATAAAAAGGGAATGGCACATAAGTGGTTTCCATCTAATTCCATAGGTGATGGAGATTTTGAAGCAATGTGCCAAACACGTATCAGAACTCCCTCGGGAGAGCTGACGGAGGGGCATTGTCTTTGCTGGTACACAAAGAAGTAAAGAACTTTTCAGTGTATAGAATCCATTGTGGTTAAATATACATGTATATATATAAGTATATGGGTACCTGCTAGACAGAAAGCCTTGTATCCTCTCTCGTGCTTGGTCTTCTCCCTCCCTCATTCCCTCTTACTGCAGCAAGCTTTTCTAAAATGCAAGTCTCTGTCACTACAAGAAAGGCCAATTCCCCAAAGTGCCTCTCCTCTTACCTCTGGCCCTACTCTTTTGTCTCTGAATACTGTGTTGCCTTTTAACATTTCTTATATTATTGCATGATTCTTATAGTCTTATTTTCTTTCTCCTTTTTAAAATTCCTTGTCTCTCCAACTGCATCCTAAGCTCTCTGAGTTCAGAGACAATCCTCGTTCTCTGGCACATTCCTGCACAAAGGCCCGTGAACACAGCACACTGCTAGGCAGCCTACCTTTTTGAGCCTCTTTAATAATCTCCCAAGCTACCCCCTGCTGATAGCATGAGAATGAGATGAGACAGCATTCCTAGAAGCAACCTCTCTCGTAATGGTAAACTACATAATCCTGACCCATCCTTCTGAGGACAACAAAACTCCTGGATGGAAACCCCTTTTAAAAAATTCTTGAAAAGCATCAAAGAACCAATATGATAGGTATGTCCTGGGTCAACATATAGGAAAATCGAAGAACTCAGGGAAGAAAGTCAACAGCTTAAATCCACTTTTGCAGTGAACATATTCACCAATCCAGAAGAAACAACTGTGAAATTAAACTGTGCTTTAAGTATCTTCTTATGGCTGTGGGGAGAGATGGAAATCAAATCGCAGGTCTCCAGAAGGTGGAGACTAATAACCACTGTCTTCCACATACATGCTTTTAGCAGAGATCTTATCAGACTTCATCTTGACGATAAGGATGAATTGAAACTAAATCAACCCTTTACTTGGGATTCCTGTCATCTGCGTGGTCTAAGGAATCTCAGACATTAACTAGTCATGGATTAGTTGAATTCCAAAATCCCACCATGCGTTACCTAGGCTAGTATCCAGTCTCCTTATTGGGATGTGTTTCGACCTTACCACCTGCCCCCTCTAGGGGGTACGAGAGGAGGGGCACCTGGCCAAATCACACAACAGGCCTCTCTGGAGGAAGGTATGCCCATCCTGTTAGGCCTCAACTATTCTTACTAATTTGCATTTAAGTACAATGTCCAGCACAGTCAGAAATAACTAGGCCACAAGGAAACAGGATACCGTGAGTGAGAACTAAAAAAAGGAATAATAAGTGACCCATAGATTTAAATGAGATAGCACACAGGATTCTAAAGCTTTTAAAAATATAATAACAATGAAAAATTTCAAAGCCGAAAATGTAGTGTTTGTAATTTATTATGTAATTCCCTGAGCATTTCTGTCTTAATAGAGAACAGGGCTTTTCCTCTTAGATAGGATCCACAATTACATATGTCTAAGTAACTACTATCTTTCTACAGGCTTTTGTTTATGCCAAGTTTGTCTGTACCCATCTGTGAGAATCTTTTTATTTTTATTTTATTTTTGCATTGACTCCGATAGTCCATTTTTTTCCAAGATACTAATACTAGGGTGAACAATAATAGTTAACACTTAGAGCATTTTCGTGTGCCAAGCACCAATCTGCATGCTTTACATTTAACTCATTTGCTTTACATAGTATGTTAACTCCATAATTCTCCCCATAACTCTGTAAAGTTGGTGCAGTTATCCCACTCTCCCCGTCCCACACACACACACTTTGCAGTACAAGTTTTGCCCAATACCACACACAGCCGGGAAAAAGTAGAGCCCAGGTTCAACCCAGTCTGACTCCATGTTCTATGCTGCCTCCTCGATCCTGATAAGTAAACCATGTATAGTTTTCAGACATTTTGAACACTGGCCATACCAGGCACTTGAATGTATTTGTTCGCGTATCTCTTCTGGTTCGCTCATGATTGTAGCTCCACGTCAGGTTCTTGGCTTTCAGTCTGGGAGACTCTAAGCCCCCACAGCAGACAGGCTGGCAGGGCCTTACGGGTGCTTCTGTGGGGGCCTGAGCAGAAGGCCCAGTGTTCTCAGGCCTGCTTTGTCTGCTGTCTTTCAGAGAGTCCAACCGTCATGCTGTCTGCTGGCAGCTTTTCCTCCCCCTACGAACACCTCAGCCAGCCCGAGACAAAGCGCATGGTGGAGCACTACACAGCCTACCTCAGTGACAACACCCGCCTCATTGCCAACCCAGGGCTGAAAGTGAGTGCTGGAGTGGGGCCCCAGCCCAGGGTGCCCTGTTCCCAGGCCTGGAGGACCTGCTAACTGTGAACCTTGAAAGTGGGAAGCCCAGCCCTGGATCTGTGCCTCTTGGCTGGAGAGCCAGAGAGACAGCCTGTGGCCAGGGCAGGTTGGTCGGTGATGCCCCTTCTGATGGATGAAGAAGCCTTGGAGCCAGATGAGCAAGCTGTTTCAGGCCTTTAGATGCATGAGGGGTGTTCTAGGTGGGGGTGTGAGTTAGAGACCGGTGACACTTTCCCAGGCCTGTTTTTCCCAGGAGAGAGAAGAAAAGTGCCCTACTATCTGCTGAGATCACTATGATGACATTTAAGGAGCAGAGATTTAACTCAGGGGTGTGTGTGTGTGTGTGTGTGTGTGTGTGTGTGTGTGTGTGTGTGTGATGTGATGTGTGTGTGTAATGCTTCTGTAGAATCTGTCCTCTTAAACGCAGAAAGAACTAATGGAGTAACAGGAATGAACAATGGAGTAAATCCCATTCCCACATCCACAGACTTCATTTCAGTAAGCTTTTGTTTCCCCCAAGTTTGGCTATGCCCATCTGCTGAGGCAAGATTTTGAAGAAGTAATTGAGCTTGGCTTCCCTGCCAGAGAGCGCTGGGCAGCACTGCCAGCAGTCCCCTCTCCTTTCATGTGCGTCTTAAAGGATCCCCGCTATGTCTTCCTTTGTCTCCCAGTTCTCTGTCAGAAATGAAGTAATGGCTACCAGCCACGTCACAGATGAATGGATGACACAAATGGAAATGAGTAGCCTGAACACTTACATTGTCCGCCGTTACATAGCAACACCCAATGGCGTCCTCAGAATTTATCCTGGTTCCCTCATGGACAAAGCATTTGATCCCACTAGGAGACAATGGTGAGTTTTCAGGGCTTCCACTATCAAAGGTTCCCCCAAAACCCTGAGAGACATGATAAGTACATACTATAAAGCAACTCAGGCAGTCACACTACAGAAGGTACTTTCATGGCAGTGAAAACATGTTTTTTTTAATAGTGTGTTATTGTTTTGAATGTACTAACAGCAGCTTTGTGGGTTTCCTCTGTGTACAGTGTTTTTATCTCTTCATTGAAATTTTGAGACCGGAATGCTGTATGTTCAGCCATTTCCATCCCTAGTAGTTCGTTTGATTATACCTGTGTGCAGTGTGTCTGTAGTGGGTATACTTAACGTCACTGCGCATGATTATGGCATCCAATTACAGCTCAGGTATGACCTATGAAAAATAAACAAGTACGAATTCAAAACTTTTTTTTTTACTCCTGGGCTTTCTTTTTCTGATTTTCAAAAACAAATGCTAGTCAGTTGGTATAGCAGGGGAGCAATTTGTGCATAAAAACAAGATTTCTAGTCTTGTGCTGTTTGGTAACTAAGTCACTAATGAGTAGGCTATTGTTTTACTGCCTGGTTCCCCAACCTTTCCAGTCCAGGATGCATTTTTATGTGCCCAATTGTATTTGTTGCTACCTCATTCATTAATTGATTTTTATTTAGCCTCTAAAAACATGTAGACCAGTGGTTCCCAAGGTGGAGCACTGGCCCCACAGGGAGGCAATTTGACTTTCAGGAGGGGCAATTTGAGAGGTATTAACAGTGAATTTTTTGCATTTCTGATGGTTCTAGGGGCCTCATAAACAGCACATAAATATATATTATGATATACTTATGCATTTCAGTTCTCTATTATATGTTTTGAAACTTTATTTGCTATTTTTTATATCACTTCATATTATTATTTAACAATTTCTTAGTGATTTCTTTCTCAGTTCTTCAACTGTCCTTTCGTTCTTTTATTCTTCTCTTTCATGGATGCCGTGTTCTTTGGAAGCTTGTTTAGATCAAG
Organism: Antrozous pallidus; assembly: GCA_027563665.1. Taxonomy (NCBI): domain Eukaryota; kingdom Metazoa; phylum Chordata; class Mammalia; order Chiroptera; family Vespertilionidae; genus Antrozous; species Antrozous pallidus. The sequence continues at coordinate 165,440,533 of CM050508.1, read as the reverse complement.
TTAATGTTGTTTTAAATTTCTTCCACATGAACAGGAGTTCACTTTTTTAATAATAAGAATTATATGTCACTGGGCATCAAGATTTTAGAGATGCTGAGGTGGGGCATGGCCAGAAAAGGTTGGGTACCACTGATCTAGACTATAGGTCTTGTTAAAAGCTCAGATATATCCTGAGTTCAGTATCTTTTTTAAAGGAGAATTTTAGATTTTCTTGAACTTTTGTGTTAATGCTACTATGGTCAGACATAAAAGATATGAACTCCTTTGAATTTTATTGTAACATAGGCACTATCTATAGTAAATACTTTTTATGGTTTTAAGCTCTTTTTTCAAATACTGTTGCATTCAGTATTATTTTATATTAGATTCAGGTGTATATTGTAGTGGTTGGGCAATCATATACTTTACAAAGTATTCCCCCTGATATTTCCAGTACCCACCTTGCACCATATATAGTTATTACAATATTATTGACTGTATTTCATATGCTTTGAGTCCCCATGACTATTTTTTAACTCCCAATCTGCACTTCTCAATTTCTTCACTTTTTTCACCCAGTCCCCCATAAATATTTTTTTGAAATTCACAGAGTTGATCATATCCTAAAATAACGTGACTGTCTTTGGTCTCTACTAGGTATCTCCATGCAGTAGCTAATCCAGGGCTGATTTCTTTGACTGGCCCTTACTTAGATGTTGGAGGAGCTGGCTACGTGGTGACTATTAGCCATACAATTCATTCATCCAGGTAATATTTTCATTAGTTCTTAGTCATTTCTTGACCATGGCAAGGGAATTTAGAAAATTTGAATAGGTTAATGGCAAAAATGGCCTTTGAAGAGAAGCAAGCTGAAGTTTGATTGTTTTCTCTCTCTTTTTTTTTTTAATGTTTTAATTGATTACAGAGAGAGGGCGAGAGAGAGGTAGAAACATCAGTGATGGGAGAGAATCATGGATCAGCTGCCTCCTTCACACCCCCTACAGAGGATGGAGCCTGCAACCTGGACATGTGCCCTTGACCAGAATTGAACCCGGGACCCTTCAGTCCACAGGCTGACGCTCTGGCCACTGAGCCAAACTGGCCAGGGCTTGAGTGTCTTCGTTAGCCGTGTTGTCTCGGATTCTCTGGGCTTCCCTCTGCCATCTGAAAAATGGGTATAACACCACATCACAAGACTATTGTGGTTGAGTCACGAAAAGCTCTTACCCTGTTCTTGGCAACCAGGATGATGCTTATGAAGAAAAATAAGATGTATGTTAGAGTCACTAGAGCAGGTTGTAGAAATACCAGGCTTATCTTAATCAAGAAATAGCAATAGGAGCCTGACAATTAATCATTACCAAAGAGTGTTTACTGAAAGAAGGGCACATTCTTAGTGAAGGGAGAAAAGTATCAAGACATCAGATTTATTACCTCTTGTATTGCCATCTAACTTTAGAACCATATAGGAGTCTGTTGTTTTTACTTTGCCTTCCCACTGCCTCCTAAAAAGTAAGAAGGCATTTTGGAAATTGATTTTCCAGGAATGCTATAAAATGTCAGTATCACTGTAAATATATTTAGGGTGCTGTGTATTTCCTACTTTTGAAGTTTCGGTATTTAAATTGCAAATGTCAGTGGAATGTTGGGTGGAGAGGCAAGTCAAGCACATTAAACTGTTTTAATGCCTTCATTATACAAATAGCTGTTTTCCCTAGTTACCAAAAAAGACCATATTTTGACGAGTACCTGTAATGATACCTTAAAATTTATGGGAGACAGATTTCCTTGCTCAACCTTATGCTTCTCACTGGTGCTCATTATATACCAAGTGATTGACATTCAGTAAATTCTTCTAAGGCAGGTTCATTGGGAGTAAGAATTTGGGAGCAGCTCTGTGTGGAATTTCAATCATGACCTGTGTATCCGTGGAGAGTAGGGCCCTGCTGCCAGCCAAGTGTTGATTCCTTTGCAGGGCACTGTATCTGTTTGGCTCAATCAGCTGCTCCCATAATATAATATTTCACGTGTCAACAAAGAAACGCTCAGTTAGAACAGATTTTTTTCCATGCTTTCATTAACAGACCATCTGCTAGGCATACGCCTACTATTGTCTGAATAGCAAGGCTTGTCATCCCTCCTACACTGCTCAGTTGAGAAAAAGTAAACAAAGGTGATTTCTCTGAAGAGTCAGCAGCCTCCTTGGCCTTAAAGATAGTATTGGGAGGCAGGTTGCAAACAACTACCCGTGTGTTTCTTCCTTAGTCTCTGACGTTCTAACAGGCTTCTCCCACCTGGCCACTCATTATCTTCCTTCTACCTTCTATACAGCATTCCTTTTGTTGGTGGAGTGTGGTTGCCACAGGTGCAGATTTTTATGCTCATGTACATGTGTACATAAACATGTTTTTGTTGGGATGGAAGAACTTTCATTGAGTTAACTTATAAATATTTACAGTGTTAGTCCAAATGAAACATGATGGAAATGTGATGAGCTTCCAAATTAGAAATACCTGCATTCAATTTCCTTATTTGGTTAGTTTCTAGAGTGTGTTTAAACTAAACAAGGTTAGTTATTTGAGTATAGCAGGAGTTAAGTGGCCATTTAAATCCTAGGTTCTGTCCACCAGTTAGTGAGAATTAATTCCAGGAATAAGTACCTGCTCTTGCCTTGATCAATGTGCAGTCTTGGGGACTTGTTATTTGAACATTTTTCTCAGCTGAGCATGCTTTTCTTATTTAAACCCATGTACTTTTCATTCAACACAGTTTATAATGCAAGTCCACCACCTCTTCTGGTTCTCAAGCAAAGCCTCTGTAGCTTTAATGGGTGTATTGGTAGATGGGCTCTCTGCAAAGGCAGTTTTTTTTAAATAATTGCTAGTGAATCTGGCCTCATATGCCAGCTTGAGAATCTAACCTCCTCCTAAGATCTGATTCTGGCCTCAAAAGGTAGATTTGCCACTTATTATTTGTATGACTATAAACAAGTTCCTTCTTGCCTTGGTTTCCTCACCTATGAAAGAAGTATATTTGGTTCTATCTCAAAAGATTATTCAATGATTACATTAAATAATTCATGTGAAGCTCTTAGAACAGTGCCTGGCACATGGTAAGGGCTCAATACATGTTACATACTATTACTATTACTATTATTATTATTATTATTATTATTATTATTATTCCATGACCTCCTGGCCTCATATGCACAACAGAGACAATAATGCCCATGTTGAATGAGGTAATGTATGTAAAATGCTTAGCACTGTACTTGACAATATCGAATCCCAAATAAATGGCAGTTATTTTTATCATCATTCCATTTGTGTTTTAAATTTCTGGCATTTTCATAGGTCAGAAGAGAGGACTTAAGCTGACAGTCAGCTGATCAGGAGGCATCCTCATTTATCCTTGACTTATGGCAGTGGTTTGGCTGATAGCTTGGGGAGGAGCTTTTCTAACTCAGTGCTCACTTATCAGATTCTTCCAAGAACATCATTAGTGGCCTGAGAATTGAGGTGTGCATCTTTGGAGAATGATAATGCTGATAAAGATGATGAAGTACAGTCAGTGATTAGGGACTGATCAGATGAGTCCTTGGCAGAGAAAATCCACAAACAGCATGGTCTATTGTACATAGAAATATATGCGTGGTTTGATTTCTCTATGGTAATCTTTGAGAGTTGCTATGGTAACAGTGTACATTTTTGAAAGGCAGGTAAAATATGAATGTTAGACTTACATGGGCAATATGCATGCTTTTACTTCAGCATGTTGATCGTATTGGAGCAGATGACAGTCAGAGGACATCATTTTAATTTGTCCCAAAAAACCTGAATTGTATTTTTGACTGAGGCAGCTGAAGTAGTGTAGAAAAAGCCAGATTTCCATAACCTTCCCAAGCTTCCATTTTCTAGAAATAATAATGCCTCGTAAGTTTTCTGTGAAGACATCATTGAAATGATACCAGAGTGCCTATCAATTGTGACTATTCAGTAAATGGAAGCTGTTACTGTTATCATAATGGTGGCCGTTATTTAGACTCATCAAACTCCTGGACAACCGAAAGAGGTTTAAATTTCTTTTGACTTATTCTTCAGGAAAACATTTGCTATGAAGCACAAATTCGATGGAAGGCGTTAAGTCACTAATTTCTTTCATGGTGGAATTTAAGTTACTTCAGTCATAAGGAAGCTCTAATTGAGGCAATAGCCTCTCAAAGATAATCCCACATGATCCTCCCCCATCCCATGCCAAACACAGTTATGACAGCAAAACTCTGATAGAAATTTTAGTATGGGTCATGGTTCTTTTTTCCCAGTGGTTATTTTGGGAAGGGGTGTGGAATGGGGATGTGGTCTGAGGTGATATAAGTTAGATTCAATGTTGACAGTAACTCACAGGAGTCAGTTGTCTATATGGCAAGGCTAATTTCATTCCCAAATTTTGATTTTCCAAAAGAGGATTTCATTTTGGGAAGTTCCTTGTGAACTTTCCAATTAAAAAATTTTTAAGATTTTTGTCAATAACATTGCCATTTTTCTTTTGGTATTTTCTTTATAAAGAGATCAGTTAGGTGGACGATGATAATTATGGACTCTCGGAATGTGCCATGTTGGGTAAACCTTGAAAAGTCCCAGCCACAAAAGAAGCCAAATAACAAAGCCCTTTTAACTGCTCATGGACATAGATTAAAAAGAACCTAGGTTCCAAGTGAGAAGCCAATGCTTCTGATAGATATTTAGCAATTTCTCTGAAAGAATAATAAATTCATGCTGTCTAGAGCTGAATTTTAAGCCCTATATAGTTTTTTTTTTTTAGAATAACTTTTACTAAAATACCTTATTGGGTGGTTTTTTAATATGTTTGACAGTTTGCTAAGTATTGTAAATATACTACCTCATTTAATAGCTTTATGAAATAGGTAGATTATTATCCCAACTTTCAGATGAGAAAACTGAAGTGTAAAAGGTTTAAGTATTGTCCCAGGAGCCACAAAGATAGAAACAAACAGGGCTAGGATTTGATTCCAGATCTGCTTGCTTCCAGAGCTAAAAGGGTGGCACCATGTTGTACTGCCCACCTTTGTTTCCTTGGCACTCCCATTTTTAAGAATAGATTTTTGAATGGTGAAAGATCTGGCCTGTGGACCAGGAGATCTTGTTCTAAAATACGAGTTGTGTTTTGCATAGAGCCAGCGTTAGTATTATAGAAAGAAAACTTGTTTTTATTAAAATTTTTGTGACCCTACACTAGTCATTTAACCTTTGAGAGATCTCATTTTCTCTACCTATAATTAAGGGGATCACTCAGGCTCCTGTTTGTAGTCCCCTGTTGTGAGAAACCATAGTAGCCAGGCATCCGGCCTGCTACTTGATGCCTATTCCCTCCCACCCTCATATTCTTGCCAAAGAGTAATTCAGTCATTGTCTGAACATCTATAGTCAGGACTAGCCATATTCTACACCTGCATCTTATTTGGGCTGGGGTTTTTGTGTTTTTTTTTTATATATATAAAGTTCTACCTTTCATCTTTTTCTCTTATCACATCTCCATGTTACGCTAGCTCAATCATTTAGTTAATTGTTTTTATAGGGGGTTGGAAAGTGTGGAGGAACGGTAGGCATGCATTTCTTATGCCATACAATGTCCTTATGATGAGCATGGCTTTTACCTTTAAATAACCATACCTACTCTTCTCTTTGATCTTGTTTACATGCAGTACACAGATGTCTTCTGGTCACACTGTGGCTGTGATGGGCATTGACTTCACGCTTAGATACTTCTACAAGGTTCTGATGGACTTATTGCCTGTTTGTAACCAAGATGGCGGCAACAAAATAAGGTAAGCTTTTGGGGGCACCATTTCCTTCCTAGCTGCAAAATACAAGGAAAATGATGTCAGGTATCTCTAGTTGGATGGCAACTACAGTGTCATGGTCAGGGCCAGAAACTGAATCTGTGGTCTCAGTGTTTTATTAAGAAAGTTTTTCTAAGATGCCAGGTGTGATTTAGACAAACAGACTTGGCTTATAATAGAGTGAGTAACTGTGCCACAGGATTCTCTGAAAGCTCTTGTATCTTTAGAAGTCAATAATTAGAGGTTTCCTGTATCCGGGGTGTTAGAAGGCGCAGAGAGTACTCTTGGGTAGCACTTTTGATGTTAACTTAGTTATTAAACCAAAGTCCTTGTGAGATATTTGAGATGCTTAGATTGTTCCTTTCACATTTCCCCAGAAAGAGGCTCATGGAACTAAAAGTCTTTTCTGCCTGAATTTCAAAAGAACATGTCTGATCAAAGCAAAGGCATTCCCTTGATTTAATGCAGGCCACTTTTAAAAATAGCTTTCTTATTTCAATCTCATGACCCATGCTTCATATCACTGCTAAGATTCACATTGGCCCTTAATGGGGAAATACAGGATTCATGGCAAATTGTTTTGAAGAGTGTAGGGTAAAATAGAGCAGAATATAGTCTTGATTAAAGCAGTTCTGGCTTTACTTATTTAGTATTTCCATCCAATATATTTTTTATGTCTCCCAAATGTCATATTTTATGTATGCTTATCATCGAAAGGAGAAATTATATGGTTTACTTCAAGTGTGTGCCTATAAACATTCAAGGCCACGCTTTTCAGAATCTCCCTCCTCCAAATAAAGAATTAACTTCTTGTTTATACATCCTTGCCAAAGATCTTCGAGTCCACATTCCTTGGATTGGATGCTCACATTCTGTATGAACTGTAGGTGACATCAGAGGTAGATGTAATGCTCTCATCTTAATCCACCGCCTCAAGAATGATGTACCTGTTTACCTGGCTGCCAGTGGTCCTCCATGTTATCAATGAATGTTTATCGAGAACCTGGAATAAATGCAATTTGTTTTGGGGTTAGCAAGACCAATGCTCTGTGAAAGCACAGAAAAACAGCTCCAGTGACAGGGCTGTCACTTGTGTTGGTGCAGGTGCTTCATCATGGAGGACAGGGGTTACCTGGTAGCACACCCGACCCTCATTGACCCCAAAGGCCACGCGCCCGTGGAGCAGCAGCACATCACCCACAAGGTATTTGTCGCAAAGCGGGTAGCTCCACTCTCCCGCAGCCTGCAGCTCATTCATTACGTGGCCTGTGTCTCCTGCTTGACCTTCTTAGGAGCCTCTGGTAGCAAATGACATCCTGAACCACCCCAACTTTGTCAAGAAAAACTTGTGCAACAGCTTCAGTGACAGGACAGTTCAGAGGTTTTACAAGTTCAACACTAGCCTCGTGGTAAGTCTGTTCCCGAACACTCGCATCCCGTCCCACTTTGTAATGGAAAGTAGAATAATGGTGATGGTTATCTTACTCTCGGCTGTTCTATTGAGTTAGAATTATAGAATGATAGGACAGGACCCGCATCCAGCCCTGCAGTGTGGCAACAGTGGGATATGAAGCCCAGAGTAGAGAAGTGACTGTTACAAGTCCTCCCACCAGGTATTTTGTTTCAGTGTTGTTTGTTTAAAGACACTGAACGTCTGCTGACGTCTCCCCCTCTCTTATATGAATACACGCGGCACCGTGCTTTTCTCTTCCTGTCTTCTAAACATCACTCCGTCTTCTGAAATTTGTGAAGCTAACTTAGGTCAGCTCTTGGTCTTCCACCCTGTAAGATGGGAGTTCTCATATATATCACCCAAAAGTCCTTTCTTTCTTTAGCTTAGAGTACTCTGTGATTTGGGGTACTGCAAACTTACCTAAATATAATTATAGATCTTGAGAGTTTACTTAACAATTTCTAAGTAATCCTAGCCGGGCGAGCACTAAAACAGGTAACGTTGGAACCAACAATTGAAACAAAAAGTTACCCAAAAGAAGAAAGCTTTTTATTTAAAATAGATATTTACATCATCAAATGTATAATTAAAATTGATTTTTAAATGAAAAATCCTAATTCTGCTTAGTCTCAAAAAAGCAATAGCAAAAACAGTTTTCTGGGGGAACAGAATAATTTTTTAAATGGATACATGAAAAGGAGAGTGTGTTCAGAACAAGGAAAGTGTCAGAACAAGGAAAGTGTCATTACTCTGTTCAGAGCCCACGTCATTCCGAGGAGCGCACTTTCCAGAGGGGACATTGACAAACCTGAGCGTGGTCTCGGGGAAGCTGCCAGGGAAGGTCGTCCTATGAAAGTCTAACTTACCCAGTATCTACTATCATTTGTACAAAGATTTCCTGAGGCAAAGGCAGAACATCTTTTAACGAAATACAAGGATGAGCAGAAATAGGGTTATAGCTGTTTGCATGGAAAATAATACAATGATTAATAAATAATAATGCAAGAATAAACTGTATGTTTTACGTACTCAGTGCTGTAAGCCTACTTTTGCCAACCCCTGTATGAATTAGGATAATTTCTTATTCCAAAATGGACCTGGAGCATTCCTGGCCATTGGAGCTAACAGGATGCAAAGCCTATACTATTGCTTATATTATAGAGGTGGGCATTTTCCAGGCAGTGGAAAATTTTCCTCGACTCTAAGAGCCCATTCAGTGCTGTGGTTCTCGGTTAGGCTTATCCTCACCACGCATGCGTCGGGGATGCTGGCATGGAGACAAGCATGCCTTTAAATAATTGGCTTACTACATAGGATACACATGGAGGCAAAAATGGCCAGACTCAATGTTACAATGACAGCTTTTAATCTTTGATTTTCTAATATGGTGACAAAGTTGGCAATTCAAGAAACTGGCTGTCACACTTTCTTGTTATAGAATGAAAAAAAGGGTGCGTGCTTTACTTGAATTGTTTGACTATTCTGGAAGCAGGACCCTGGCCTCTTAGAGAGGCTTTGGTTTTAAAATAATGTTATTATTCTACAAGAACAGATGTTTATTATCTAAAGGGAGGGGGTAAATGCCTGTTTTCTGATTATTTAGGCTTGCCTTTGAATAAATTCCAAACTATTCATTACCAGAGAGTTGTCTTTCATTGCTTCTTGCATTTATTTTCATTTTATGATATATTATTGTGAGTTAAAAAGGAAAGAACAGCTTATAAAAACAACCATGAAAATTTTATTTTATAATTATAGCTTTAAAAAAAAGGTGTATATACAGCTGTTAAATGAGCATTATCTATGATGGGATTGTAAATAATTTTTATTTTCCAACTTTTTAACATGACAAAGTCCTACTTTTCTAATCAGAGACCGAGTGTCATTGTCAGCTATTTTCAGCAGATGGTTCAGAGGTTGTTTTCACCGTGGTAGGGCTGAGTCTTTGCATTGTTGTCTGTCACTTTTGACGCCTCGGTTGTCTACAGGGGGACTTGACGAACCTTGTGCACGGCAGCCACTGTTCAAAGTACAGACTGGCAAGGATCCCGGGAACCAACGCGTTTGTGGGCATCGTCAACGAAACGTGCGACTCCCTCGCCTTCTGTGCTTGTAGCATGGTGGACCGGCTCTGCCTCAACTGTCACCGGTAAAAATGCTATGGGTCCTAAGTCTCTGTTTATCATGCTGTGAATAACTTAACTGATGCCAGTCATTCCGAAGTGGCATCTGCAAAATAAACAGAAAGTGCTGTGTGTGTTCTGAAGAAAAGAGAAGTCCTTACAGAAGCATTTAGAGCTGTGTTGTTTCCAGTATCCTTATCCAAAGAGCAGTGGGTTGAGGCCAATTCTGTATCTCAAATTTCGGTCATCATTTCGTTGTTACTATCCATTTTAACTAGCTCCAGTGTTGTTTGGTTTGTTTTACTTCCCCTGATATGTGAACATGTAATTTGTTATTGACCTTCTGCGGGGTAACTTTCTCTTTGCTTTTCAGAATGGAACAAAACGAATGTGAATGTCCCTGTGAGTGCCCTCTGGAGGTCAATGAGTGTACTGGCAACCTCACCAATGCAGAAAACCGGTAAAAAAAATTTATGTACTCTATATGGGGTATTCCCCAAAAGTGTGTCCCTACTTTAACGCTGATAGCTCAGTTTTGAGACTGAAATATATTTTAACAAACACTACCTTTTATTAGTCAAAGTATATGTATACATTTTTGGGGACAATAAAAATAGTTTAAGTCTTATTTATAGATTTGTTTGGGTTGGGACATAAGAAGATGATTCATTCTTCTGATTTAACTGTTGGTGAGCCACATTTCAAGTTCCATAGTGCCTTAAAATGAGGTCCACTTCCAGGTTTAAATGTAAATGTGTGGAAGACTGACGGTCTATGTGCTGTACACAAAAAATATGAGATTGTTACAGGCATATACCGAGCACCTATCCCATGGCAGTTACTTTATGTACATTAGGTCACTTAGTTTTCAAATTAACCATATGATAAATATGTAGGTATATTTTATACGTACACACGACATAGCATTATTTATGCTAATTACAAATTTTAAGACCAGTTAAATAAATTGTGGTAAGTTCTAGAACTTAAAAGGAAGAATATTGTGTGTATGCATATTAGTACAGTTGACCCTTGAACAAAATAGAGGTTAGGGGCAGCACCCTCACATACACCCAGTCAAAAATCTGTGTATAACTTTTTACTCCCACCGTAACTGGTTTGGCTCAGTGGATAGAGTGACCGCCTTCAGACTGAAGGGTCCCAGGTCCAATTCCAGTCAAGGGCATGTACCTTGGTTGTGGACACATTTTTAGTAGGGAGTGTGCAGGAGGCAGCTGACTGATGTTTCTCTCTCACTGATGTTTCCAACTCTATCCCTTTCCCTGTCCTTCTTCCTTCCTTTCTGTAAAAGTCAATAAAATATATTTTTAAAAAAACTTTTGACCCCCCCCCAAAAAAAACTTAGTTGTCCCTCGATATATGTGGGGGATTGGTTCCAGGATCCCCACGAATACCACATATGGCTCAAGTCCACTGTATCAAATGCCATAGAACAATGGAGAGAGTCAGCGCTCTGTGTCTGCAGACTCCCAGCAATGAATCAAAAACAAGACAGGTACTTACTGTCACCGGTAAAAATGCTATGGTCTCATGTTGTCTCGTATAAGTGGACCTATGTAGTTCAAACCTATGTGTTCAAGGGTCAGCTGTATATATTTATTTAGGAATAGAGTAAAAGTATAAACAGACCCCTTTAAACTGACAGCAGTGGTTATTTCTGAAAAGTAAGATTTAGAATGGTGAGTGAGGGAAGGTAACATCCATGTTTTATTTTATATGCTTTTATTTTGTTGAATATTTATGCTTTCCTACTTTTTTATATATTTTTTGTATGTAAAGATGAACAAATTGAAGCTCAGATTAGTTTAGTGTTTGGCCCAAGATTTTAAACAGCTAAGGTGCAAAGCCAGGATTCAAACCCAGATTTGTCTGACACCATAGGGGCCAGGGGCATGATGAGCTTGGCATGTACGTGGTCCTAACCTCCAGACTTGCTCCTGAATAGAAACCCAAGCTGCGAGGTCCACCAGGAGCCAGTGACATACACAGCTACGGACCCCGGCTTGCAAGATGCTCTTCACCAGTGTGTCAACAGCAGGTGCAGTCAGAGGATGGAGAGCGGGTAAGCAGGGCTGAGGGATGCTTTCCCGTCAACGTGATGGTGTGGGGAGTAGAACCCAGCAGCCTCACTGAGCTTTTCCAGCTGATATTTATTATTCATCTTCTTGTTGTTTTAAAAAGTAGTATCTTTTTTTTTCAGATCCAAAACTGATACTCCATAAGCCTTTTATTTATCCACCAAGTTTAAGTTCATCCAGTTTTCACGTGTTACAGCTACTTGGCATTTGTACCATGTGTGACAAATAAGTGGGAAGGTTATCCTTGAGATAAAGTGTGAAAATAAATGAGTGAGGGGACATGGCATGAAGAAGCGAGGGGGTGGACAGGAACTCTTGGGCTCCAGAACCCAGCAGTCAAGTTTCTGTGTGTGATGCATTGAAGCTTATCCATTTTATCTCTCAGAAAGCAAATACGCTTTCTGGTGGTTTTGAGAAATGAAAACTGTGTGTCCCCTTCTCCTTCCACCTCCTCCCTAGAGTGTGTTTGGGACTAGCCAGTATGGGCACAGAGGCTGTGGTAACATAAAGGAATGGGAGTGGGGTGATTCATTTATTATATATAGAGAGCTGCATGTCCATTTGATGAAACAGTAAGTGGGTGGAAAGGGAAGCCAGTTCTACTTTGGGTATAGATTTTGGCAGAGGAATAAATTGAGATTTCATACAGTAACCAAAAGTTTGAGAAATATTGCATTTATTTTTAGAGCCATAGCACACTTAACTTATTAAAAGCTCTAAGAAATTGGCAGTAAGAAAATCTGTTTAACTCAACCTCTATTTCCCAAAGTTATTTGACCATATTTTCTTCCTTTTTTTTTTATGACCGTACTCTTGGGTGGTGTTAGGCCAAAGTCCAACAAGCCTTGGGGGCCACTCGATCTTTTAAAGATGATTTTAAATAACCTTGCACTCATCCATGCTGCATGGATTTCATGGTTGGATTCATAGAGAGCAGTTTTCTTTCTCTCATTTCCAAGTTGTTGAGGGACATAAAGCAGGTTGTTGCTATTCTCGTTTTACACGGAAAGGACACTGATGCTCCAGGAGTCAGAGCACTAGTAAGTCATGGACATCTGGAGAGCGGGGTGCCCAAGCCCACGTGCCCTCCCCCCCGACACTGTTTCCTGGAACACTCAGCCTCGTCTCTCTGGCAGGGACTGTTTTGGTGTGCTGGACTGTGAGTGGTGCATGGTGGACAGCGATGGAAAGACTCACCTGGACAAAGCCTACTGTGCACCCCAGAAAGAGTGCTTTGGGGGGATTGTGGGAGCCAAAAGTCCCTACGCTGATGACATGGGAGCCATAGGTATGTTTGTTGGGAACCCATAATAATTTGATTCTTGAATACACATTTTCCTGTCTTTATAAAGGACAGAAATCTTAACACGATCCTCTATACTGCCTCCCTGATTCCTTCGCCAATAGTTTTTCATTACAAAACCAAGGCTGCTGATTACCTCCAAAGCTGGCGAGATAATTCTGTGCAGAGTGAGCAGCCGTCAGTCCCTGCCGGGTTTTGCAAGCCTGGAATTCACTCTCATAAAGCGTGTTCTGATGAATGTCAGGCCCGATCTCTGCATGGCTGAACCCCAGAGTTTGTTTGAATGTGAGTCCCAGCTGTCAGAAGCACAGGGCCGATGGTGTGTGGAGGGACCGCCACACATCCATTCCCTCACAACCTTTGCAGAGCTAGAAGTCGTGAGGCCACAAATCATTATTTAGGGCCATTGACGTCAACAGAAGCCAGAGCTACCCAATGCAGCTGGAGTGGCTTAGAGCGGGGGACAGGATCACTGTAGAGAAGAAAGTCTCTGGGATTGGGCTCCAAGACCTGAAAAATACTACCCACATCCCACAGTGAGATCTTCTCAGTGTCTTCACGGAGTTAGCATAAAGCCTAAAGCTTAGCTGGCAAGAGAGGCTAAATATTTAAGTCTTTAGTGAATACCTTGTTTATTAGCAACTCTCCACATAGCCCATCAGTAGAAGAAAAGCTCCAATGTGAAGACGGGTCCTGAGCTCACATATGACTACTGAACCAGGTTAGCACACAGTGGGTCCTGAGCTCACATGTGACTACTGAACCAGGTTAGCGCACAGTGGGTCCTGAGCTCACATATGACTACTGAATCAGGTTAGCACACAGTGGGCGTGACCTTGTTTTAAGTCACTTTGTATACCTACCTACAGTTTTCTGTCTAAAAAGTGCAAAGAGTGGCCCTCGCTGGTTTGGTGCAGTGGATAGAGTGTCGGCCTGTGGACTGAAGGTTCCCAGGTTCCATTCTGGTCAAAAGCTCGGTTGCAGGCTCAGTGCCCACTTGATCCCCAGCAGGGGGCATGTAGGAGGCAGCTGATCAATGTTTCTCTCTCATGAAAGTTTCTAATTCTCTATCCCTCTCTATAAAATCAATAAAATATATTTTAAAAATTAAATATAAATAAAAAGTGCAAAGGTTTCCTTAAGCAGCGGTTGCCAACCTTTCGGACCTCATGGACCACTGTTTTAAAGGAAACCCATAAGTTTTGAAATGTGGGATCTTTTAAAAAACACATTGGTTATACTGGTGCCATTTATTCTGGTGAATTCAGTCACATGACCCCAAAGAACCCACCTTGCCCTCACCACTCTTACCTCTCTTTGAAGAGCAGCCCCACCCCAGAGAGCTGGGCTCCCAACACTAACCACCACGTGTTTAAGTGGTCCTCGTCTACTCACTCATTTCAGTAGATTTTGCTAATTGTGTTCTGACTCGGTTCAAATTTTATTTGAGAACCAGGAATTAAAGGAAGTCACTGCTCCCACGTTCTTATGGGTCATCTTTGAGGAATTCAAAGCTGAGAGCAGCTCTCCTTGCTCTCAGCAGACCCCTTCCCGCCCTGTTCCTGACAAGGGACATCTGTTTGTTTTCATGAAGGTGACGAGGTGATCACATTGAACATGATTAAAAGTGCCCCTGTGGGCCCCGTGGCCGGAGGCATCATGGGGTGCATCATGGTGCTGGTCCTCGCCGTGTACGCGTACCGCCATCAGATCCACCGCCGGAGCCATCAGCACATGTCTCCTCTGGCCGCTCAAGGTGAGCTCACAGTGGAAGACCCTCCAAGCTTCCCGCAGGGGGCAGCAGCCTTCCTCAGGTGCTTCCAAGGCCGAAGGATGGTGGCCAATCGTGGGGGCCTCTGAGCATTTATAGGAACAGGGCTGCATGTCCGGCCTCTCTAAAGGGGTGCAGAGGGGCCCAAGCCTGCTTGGCTCCTCCAGCTTCTTTTGAGTCCCTAGGAAATTCCTGGCTCCTCTCCCTTCTTACGCAGCATTTGCCCACCATGCCTGCCCTGGAGCAGGCCAGCCAGGGATCTGGAATGCAGAGTGGGAAACCTTCTCCTTCACTCAGCTCAGATGCATTGCCCTTGCTGTTCCCAAAACACTGGCCAACCACTGATGCCCCAGATCACTATGGGCAAGAACACGAATCATTCTGCTGTTGTTGAGTGGCCCGATGGTTATGATCTCTGAACGCATAATAATCTGGCCACTCAGTGTACTTCTCTTGAGTACCTCATTTATTTGATATCAAAGATACTATAAATCATGCACTTGATCAGTTTTCCCCTTTGCACTGGCTGATAGGAAGCTCAGGGCAAATAAGTAGTTGGTCTCTGGCAAAAGTCTAGAATACTTTTGGTACCTATTTGAGATACAGATACACTGAATGGCCAGATTATTATGCGTTCAGAGATCATCATAATCTGGCCACTCAGTGTATATTTTGTGAATGAACACACACTCAAAGGAATAATCACATCTCTTAAGACAGGATAGGTCAGTGGTTGGCAAACTCATTAGTCAACAGAGCCAAATATCAACAGTACAACGATTGAAATTTCTTTTGAGAGCCAAATTTTTTAAACTTAAACTTCTTTTAATGTCACTTCTTCAAAATAGACTCACCCAGGCCATGGTATTTTGTGGAAGAGCCACACTCAAGGGGCCAAAGAGCCGCATGTGGCTCGCAAGCCACAGTTTGCCAACCACTGGGATATAGGTTACTGAAGCCAGGTGTAAAATGATCAGTCTGAAATTACTGCTTCCATACCAAGAGTTAGGTGTGATATCTGTGTTCCTTTGCAAGGGACAAAACCATTTAACCGCCACACACACACACACACACACACACACACACACACACACACCTCCCCAACCCATTTCGAAAAGCTCCCGGGTGTGCTCACTGAGCTGTATGGAGCTGAGGCTGATCCAGAGTTCTCCCTGGACCAGATCAGGAGCCCCTGAGCTCATCTGGCAGCTGGAAACACAGGGGGCATCGGCCAATTTGACTGTGGCCACAATCCTGATGGGGAGATCAGGGGTAATGCTGCCCGATTCAGTGACAGGGCTAAGTGCAGGCTCTCGCCCCTCGGTAAGGTGAGTTAGACTGAGGGTGGCTGTCATCCAGCGTTGCCTTATGCCTGACTTTTTATACGATTGCGTAGCACCATTTTATCGACTCAATCGGCTGGCGTTTAAGACCGTTTCCTTCTGTTTGGGGTGTCTCAGCAGAGTTTGTCTCTATCACCTTTTCTTCTCTTCAGAAATCAGTGTCAGGTCCAATTGTTCCCTTATTCTCCCTCTTCTGATTCCTGTTTTCTGTTTTTAAAAAAGGGGGTGTTGGTTTTTCTTTCCCCAAACCGGTTCTTCTTGATGGAATGCTGTCACCCAGCCATCCAGCGAGCACGCTGCAGGGTATTGCAGTCATTGGTGTTGTTTGATTAAATAGTCATGTTCCTCTCTCTTTAACGATGGGTAGAAATGTCAGTGCGTATGTCCAACCTGGAGAACGACAGAGATGAAAGGGACGACGACAGCCACGAAGACAGAGGCATCAGTGAGTACCCCGCTGCCTCGTGCGGAGGTGTCAGCAGGAGGCTAATCCGGAATAAATATTCCTTTTCATACCCTTTTGGCTTGTATTAAAATTGAAGAAGCTTTGACGTGATAAGGTCTTTCCCCCTGTTTTCATTAGGGACACGTGTAGGTGTTTGCTTTGTTTGAGGAAATCTCAAAAGATTTCTTGATGTTCTTTTTGGAATTCATTGCTTTGGCCTCGCCCTTCCATTTCTTCCTCCTCCTCATTACTGTCCAGCATTAGACAGGGAAGAGTCCCAGATGCATTTTCTTTAATCCCTAAACTAATGCATACAACTCCAAAGGGGCGGCTCTTTATCAAAAGAGAACTCCATTTGTGTTGAGATACTGCAGGCTTCAACTACTTAGAGCAGGGGTGGGGTACGTCCATCCCTCAGGCTATATAAGACCCACAAAAATCATTTGGTCTGTCCTGCTGAGGCATTAGGGGTGAGTTAATTAAATGTTTGAGCAAAGTCCTTACCGGTTTGGCTCAGTGGATAGAGCCTCGGCCTGTGGACTGCAAGGTCCCAGGTTCGATTCCGGTCAAGGTCATGTACCTTGGTTGCAGGCACATCTCCAGTAGGAGGTGTGCAGGAGGCAGCTGATCGAAGTTTCTCTCTCATCGATGTTTCTAACTCTCTATCCCTCTCCCTTCCTCTCTGTAAAAAAAATCAATAAAATATATTTTTAAAAAATAAAAAATTAAATGTTTGAGCAAAGATAGCAGGCTAATTTTTAAGTTCATAATTTTGTATGGCTGGCAAATGATGTTATAAATATCTGCCCCTGGCAGATAGAAGGCTCCCCACCCTGGACTTAGAGCCCATCTTCTCGATGCCTTTGGATATATGCAATTGGGAACCGCTCCCTGCCCCAGTTCTAAAACCAGCTCCCCTAAACCTCAGATTAAAAAAAAAAAAAAATTACGTATTCTAACTCTCCACAGAGAAGCCCCAACATGTAAGGGAGCCTGTCAGAGTAAGTGTCCTGGATACAATAAGGACACGGCCTGGGAGTGACTCGCTGTCCTTGTCTCCCACAGTCAGCAATACTCGGTTCATAGCCGCGGTCATGGAGCGCCACGCACACAGCCCGGAGAGGAGGCGTCGCTACTGGGGCCGCTCGGGAACAGAGAGCGATCACGGTAAGGTCTCGCTTCCTGCGTGTGGGCCTGCGGGCCACAGTGACACCCCTGCGGGCCAGTGCTCATACCCACCCCACTCTTCTCTCTCCTTCTGTTCTGTGCTCAAGGAAATTATTCTGACAGGGCTTTCCAAAAAGACACATTCCAGCGTGACACTGTGATAAGAGCCCAGGGGTGGCCTTGGTGTGTCTCCTCGCACCTGAGCCCAGTGAGATGACCTCTGGGTACACAGGTGGCTTTCGCCCTGAATAACGTTTGAGTGAAAGCTTCTCACCACCCACGTAATTCTCAGTCAGTAGGCAGCCTAAATAGGTCCTACCGCCCAGTGTTGCTAGTTGGTAAACAACAGCATCCTGCAGGCTCCTCCAGGCAGGTATGTTGGGGACAGGGCAGAGACAGCATTTGCTCTGGGCTTCGACGGGTGAGGAAAGAACGTTAGGGACAAAGGGACTAGCAGGCACAGTCCTGGAGTTGTACAGAGTCCTTGTTGGATGCTCAGAAGGGCCGGGCTGAGTAGTGAAAAGGTGCTCCGTGCCCAGTGAGCCATGAATCCGTACCACTTCGCTGCTCACCTTCCTGGCCCGGCGTGCAGGTGGCTGTTGTCTCAGAGAACAGCAGTTTTTATTTTTCACATAGCTGATTAATTCTCCAGACGTACTTATTTTCTCGCCAGAACCAGGGTTTGTTTGTGGTTGTTGTTTTTTTAATGCATGAATAATGCATTTAGTTGACTCTGCTTTCTGCACATCTGTCCTGAAAAGGAAAAGAAAAACATGTCTTCAAACAGAGTGCTCCCACACCTGGGTGAGAAATGCGGGCGTGGGTATTTGTCAAAGCAGCCGATGTGGCCTTGTCCCCCACAGCCCGGTACTCGGGCTCCCTTTGGGAAACGGGAGCTAAAGCTCTGGTTGTAAATTGGAGACTGTTAATTGGAGCTTTGAATGACATTGTTCCCATCAACAAAATAGAAACATTGCATTTCTGTGGAGAGTCAAAGCAGAACTTAAATGTTTCTAATTCTTTGACTTTCTGCTTTTTTCCCCCTAAAAACCTTTGAACATTCTATAAATGCATTCTGCCAGGCAGTTCTGTGCCTCTTCTCCTTTGAATAATAAAACAGGTTTGAGGCGACTGAAGTTCAACAGAAATAATTTCTTATTCAGCAGAAATACTGAATTCTCTCTCCCTCCTTCTCCCCCTCTACTTTATTCTCCCCCAATTGAAATTACTTCAGTATTAAATTGGAATTCTGAGTGACATTGAGAATGTTCCATTAGCTCTCCCATTGTCTTAGTAAAATGGCACATGAAGCAACAGCTTAGATAAAAGGAGCGGAGCAGTGTCAGTATTGGAAAGCCAAGGAATCCGGCTAAGGGCTTGCTTGCTTTCATTTTTCACAATAACTGAAGCCCTGTTATCCCCAAGGAATAAAAAATAGTTTCTCGTGCAGACAGAATGCAACACTAAAAGAAGTGGGAGACATTGACATTCCGCGTAATTCCAGATGCACTACCAAATCAATAGCCTTTAACTGCGTGTTGTCATATTCCCGCACCGGTATGGCGGGTCAGTAAAATTGGTGGCATTGAGTTAATGTCCCTATCATGCATAGAAGATGAAGCCGTACGTTCACATTAAAACAAGGATCTACTAGTAATCTAATTGTTTTGTCAGCATGCTTCTAGCTCATCTTTATTGTCCTATATGGTGACTGTATTGCATCTGCTATTTGCTAGGCATGGGGGAGAGGGACTTAGAGAAGGGGAGGTGCCATTTATGTGAGGCAGCCGAGGTGTAGAAGAGCTTACAGGAGAAGGTCGAGCTCACTTGAGATCTCACCGCTCCTTCTCATTACAAGTTGTGAGACCTATCGAAGCTACTTTGGATCTCAGTTTCCTAATTATTAAAACAAGATTAGAACTTCCTTGCCAGTGAAGTTATGTGGATTAAACAAAACAATGTATGGCAGACAGGAGCTCAGGATTGACCTCCCCACCTGCATACCCACTCTGCCCTCGAGCAATTTACAGTCCAGGAATAAACAGTAAATGAATGCGTGTTTCTCTAGGACTGATAAAAGACCAACTATGACAGCTTCCTTAAAGGAGCGGAACAAAGAAGAAGGTTAGATATTCCTCTTTTATCTGCAGGGAAATCGTGGAAGACCCCAGGAGGAAAGTGGCATGTGCTGACCCTTGAACTGGTAGGATTGAAGGACCATAATTCTTTGCTACTCAAGGAGCATAGTTCCACAAGAGTTTGGGGGTCTGATACACAAAAGAAAACTCAAAACAGTAACACAGATACACTTGACTTTTGTGGTATGGTTTAGACTTGTGATATTCCTAGAATTAAAATTAAGTATCAGACTAACCTTTCAGGCTCTGATTTTCATTTAGAAATATTTACTGTGACCAATGGAGTTCTGTGTTTCAGAAGAATCTCATTTTAATTTTTGTACTTCAATCAAAAATTCTATTCAAACTAAGAATGGTTTTTGAAAAGTGAAATCATCTTTGTCAATATTCTAAGGTCTCCTGGAATAATTGTTTTCAGCAGTCAACTATTGACTGTTACTGTTGCGAGCAGGTTAAAACAGTCAATACCTACCTGTGCTTTTAATTATCTGTCTGCTTTGCACATTATTTCTCTTGAAGATATCATGTTCTTTCAACCATCTACTGGCTTTTTTTTTCCTTTTAAGATTAAAAACCACCAATAATTTATTCCTTTTGGGTCTGTTTTGGTTACCATCTTATTAGAAACTTTATGTATATGTATATGAAACATTTTTCTTTCTTTGTAAAAGGGACATTTTCCCCAAGTTAAGCAAATTCCAAAACATTCAAAAGGCAAATGCTGAACCTTCAAAATCTGGTCGAAACCTGTATAGCGCAGCAGACCATTGTGTAGAGGTGTAGATACTGTCCTGCAGTTACTCTATGTGGCCACAAGGTGGTGAGTGAGTCCCTGGAGAGACCTAACTCAAGAGAGGTTTCTTAGAAACCTTCAGCTAAATATACAAGCGGAATACCAAAGACCAGAAGCCTAATTTGACTCTTCTCTTCTTAATGGACACCTGACCTTCCTGAAACCTTTTTTCTTGGTTGAGATCATCTTTGCAGAGATTTCTCTGCATACACCTTTGGACAGTAAAGATTTTTTTCCTTTGAAAAGTATTGGTAAATATCCTTTTGTGTTTTAAACAGTGCTCCCTCCGTGAGTCAGAACTGAGTCTTTCTCATTCATCAATGTTCCCTGTGCTCAACAGAGGTATATGGCACCAAGTGAACAATTAATTGAGAATATGTGTTTGTCTTTCTCTTGCTTGTCCATAACTTACTTCCTCCCTGCAGCTTTTTGTTAATTATTGCCATAAAGGGAAGCCTACATTACAGAGGGATTGAGCAAGTTAAATAGGATGGCCCCTCAGTGGGTGGTTCACTTTGAAAGGGCCCCTGCTGGGGTTCTCATCAGAAAGCATCAAGAGAAATGGGGTGCCACCATATTGCCTCGGGACACCTGCACCATCCCCACTGCCCTGGGTCTATGACTAGTCAGGTTCAGAGCATCCCTGGACCCTAAGTCAGAACCCCTGGGCAGGGTCCAGGGAATCCTCGACTGCCTTCCTTATTAGATAAGATTGTTGAATGTCACCACAGATAATTGGGAGGAAAAATTCACTGACGCCCTTTTTTGGGAATATAATAACGTGGTTTTTTTAAATTGTGTGAGTATCGTGTTGAATATTAGGAGTACAGAGATAAATAAATTCTTGTGTTTTTTAGAAAGAATTTGCTAATGGACAAGACAGCCCCATACTCTGTTAGAACATGGTGAAATCTAAGATAGTGATGTACACAGAATGCCGTTTAAATTCACAGAAGGAAACTGGGCCAGAGGTAGGAGGTGTTGGCTGGGGATGCTTCCAGAGAAAACCCTCAAACGGAAGTCTGGAGCACAATAACAAGAGGAGGATGGGAGCCAGGCAGACGGACCCCTGAGTTTTATACCATGAATGTGAAAATGAATTATCAGTTACTGTGGGTGTGTGCCAGTGACTGGAGACAGAGGCTCAGGAGTATGTGGAGGAAAGATGAAGGCAGCGTAGCTCTAAAGGTTGACCAGAAAGAATCAACACAGACACTGTACTTTGACTAAAACCAGGTTTTCCACATCAGCCCCTTCTTTGTAGAGCAAATGGTGATGTAAGAATATGTAGCACTTTGTAACTGAGGTTGGGAGTCTACCATCCAGAATTTTGGTTTTTTTCCACAGTTTATTTTTTTAACATATTTTTTACTAGAGGCCCGTGGCACAATATTCATGCAGGAATAGGCCTTCCTTCCCCTGGCTTCGCTCCCAGCCACCTGGGAGCCTGTAAGTCCTCGCTCCCAGCTGCAGCATCGCTCCTGTAGCTCCCTCCACCGCCCCTTCTCCCCATCATAGCAGGTGCTCTGCCCCTTCCAGCTGCTTTTGCACCTGCATATGCAAATTAACCTACCATCTTTCTCAGGTTAATTTGCATACTCACTCCTGGTTGGCTGTGGGTGTAGCAGATGTATGATCAATTTATATGTTTGTCTATTATTAGGTAAGATTGTTGATAGTATTACAGATATTTCCCATTTTCTCCCTCTTTCCCTCCTCCTACCAGTCCCTACCTCCCCCGCCTCTCATCTTCACCACCTGCCAGTGTCCATAGGCTATGCATATACTTGTATAAGTTCTTTGGTTTATCTCTTCTTGTCCTCCCAAGCTCACACTGAGGTTTGTCCGTCTGTTCTAGGCCTCCCTGCTTTGGGTCTTAGTTTGTTGGTTCCTTTTGTTCATTAGATTCCACAAATAAGTGAGATCATGTGATATTTGTCTTTCTCGGTTTGGCTTATTTCACTTAGCATACTATTTCCACATCCATCCATGCTGTCCCAAAGGGTAAGAGATCCCTCTTTTTTATAGCTGCATAGTATTCCATAGTGTAAATGTCCCGCAGCTTTTTTATCCATTCGTCTACTGAGGGGCTCTTGGGCTGTTTCTAAATCTTAGCTGTTATAAATGACACTGCTATGAACATAGGAGTGCATATATTCTTTCTGATTGGTGTTTTGGGTTTTTAGGATATATTCCCAGAAGTAGAATCACTGGGTCAAACAGAAGTTCCATTTTTAATTTTTTGAGGAAACTCCATACTGTTTTCCACAGTGGCTCCACCAGTCTGCATTCTGCCATACAGTCTTAAAATCCAGACACAACACTGCCAAAGCTAAGAAACTAAGACTCCCTTTGGCTCCCCATCTCTTAGTCTGGGGAGAAGGCATCCCAGTTTCCCCAGCCTCTGAACCTAGAAATCTTGACCTTATCCGAGAGGTAATAACGCTCGTCATACACCCCAGGTGAGTCCATTTAGTCACAAAATCCAGCCCACTCTGCACTTGAGTTTCACCAAGCCCACGTCAGGTCCTTGACGTCTCCTCCGGCTGACACTGCAGCCCCGTTTTCTGAGCGCCTGATCGCTCTTTCCTTCTGTCCAGCCTCCTCATTGCTACAAGGGATCACCTTTAACACACGATAGGTCTTTGCCATTTGCCTCCCTTGCCCATTTCTAAAGCCTAACTCGTACCTTCAACCAGCCTCACTGATCTGGTCCCAGCCTCCCTGTCCAGCCGCATCTCCCACATCGTCCTCCCCCACACCAGGCTTCTCACCACGGGCCAGCCCACGGGCCTGTCTGCATATGCTTGTCTCCCTATCTGTGGCACATTTCCTCTGCCCCTTCCTTTTCCTAATAAATCCCGCCTGTCCCATGAGGGCCACCCGAAGTGGCACTTACGCGAGTATCCTAAGGTCTTTTCAAAATCGTGTATTGTCCCTTCATTTTCTTGATGTGACTTGAACTCACCTTCCCACCTTCTACCTGCTGGCACTCATCCTGGCCACATAGGACAGGAATGTCCTTAGGTTCCCACACCTCTGTGGCTGTGCGCATCTGTTCTTTTGCTGATATCCACTTACCCAACTCCTCTTCATCCATTTAAGCCCAACTGAAAGATGACTTCTCCTGTGGCACTTCCTCATTCTCCCCTCACCTCGCCAGCTGTAGTTATTCCCTACTCTCGATTTTAACTATACCTCAATTATAGCACTTACCATTATCCGCATTACAATAAGCCTAGCTTTGTGAATATCTGCCTTCTGAAATCTTTAAGGAAAAAAGACATCTCTTATTTAGGTTTTATAGTCTCTCCCCTCCAGCCCCACTGTGGTCTTCAATGAATGAATAATTGAATCGAGTTATGTTTATACTTGTTTTATTGCTCAAGCACTAGCTTTTGAGCTCCTTATACAGGGACCAGGTTTCCATCTTGGTATCTCCGGCAGGGGCCTAGCAGGTGCCCAGTAAATATTTGTGGCATTGGACTGACTTAACTAATTGTCATTTGGGAAATGTTCCATTGAGGGCAGAGAATTGCCTTTCTCACTTTTGCATGAAGCACACATTTTCAGCCACCAGCTATTCCTGCTTGGCCGTGTGCAGGCACGTCGATTGCACAGCCACAAATGTGACTAGCACGGCCCCTGGGGGAGGGCTGATGGATGCTAACTGTAGATGCAGCAGAAATATTAATGAGCTGTCACTTCTCAAACATTTTAAAGGGGATTTTTGCAATATTTAAAAACATGCCAGGATTCTTGGAATGGAATCCTTTGATCAGCAAGACCATTTTCTTTTGAAACGTGTACGACTTAGAATACCAGAAGAAATGAATCTTTAAACAGAGTGGGCCAGCGCCCACAGAGAATAGTCGATTCCTTTGCTAGGTCCTGTGTGGGGGGAGTTGGTACTGGAACCTCAGGCAGGTTCATTAACCTTTCTGATCCTCGCTTCCCTCACCTGTAAAATGGATGTTACAATGCCTGCCTTGTGGGGATGCAGGAATGACATGACATGCGTGCCTGCCGTGGAGCAGATGTGCAGACAACGGTGGCAACTGCTTCTGTTCTTACTGTGGCATCACCTTCGGGCATTTTGAAGCCCAGCTTTATCCACCAGTCCCCAACTGATCGAAGACCTTTTTAAATATATGTATGGTATTGATTTCAGGAAGGGAGAGAGAGAGATAGAAACATCAATGATGAGAGAGAAGCATTGATTGGCTGCCTCCTGTACAACCCCCACTGGGGATTGAGCCCACAACCCAGATGTGTGCCCTGACTGGGAATCGAACCGTGGCCTCCTGGTGCATAGGTGGATGCTCAACCACTGAGCCACACCAGCTGGGTGACGCCACCGATCTCTTTCTCTTTCTGTAAAATAAAAACAGAATTAATCTCATCCCAGGGAAAAGTGTAGGAGGAGACTTCCCCAAACGTCACTGGCGATTATATATGGATCAGACGGGATGTGAGGTCATTTTGGCTTTTATTTTGTTGATTTCAGGAAAGGATTCTTGCTTTTTTTTTTTTTTCCTGATCTAGACTTTCTCAGTTTTCTGACATGAGTAGGTATTTCTTGGGCAATTGTTTTAAGAAGATAACAGTCAACAAAAGCTCTCTTTAAAATAAGCACCGGGCTGTCTGCTGCCAGCCTGCCAGCGTTTGCACCTGTGTAGTCCACAGGCAGGCCCGCCTCCTGTGCCCTGCCGATGGGAGGTGGCATCTCCCTGCATCTGGAAGCTCCCAGCGGCTTACTTGTTTTGTTCATTTTCTAGGCTACAGCACGATGAGCCCGCAGGAGGACAGTGAAAACCCTCCGTGCAACAATGACCCCTTGTCAGCAGGGGTCGACGTGGGGAACCACGATGAGGACTTGGACCTGGACGCCCCGCCCCAGACCGCGGCCCTCCTCAGTAACAAGTTCCACCACTACCGCTTGCCGCACCCCACGCTCCATCACAGCCACCACCTGCAGGCGGCCGTTACGGTCCACACCGTGGATGCGGAGTGCTAACCGCCCCCCGCACCTACCTCCGTTGGGAAGGCGGGAGCGGCAGGTGCAGAGCGCTCCGGGGAGGGAAGGAACCAGCCTCAGATCCACAGCAAGAAACCCCCTTGCATTTGGGCTTTGTCCCGAGGGATGGAACTCGTGTCCCACCTGCGAATACATTGGGGCTGGAGAGAGACAACCCACTCGCACCGGGGAAGGTGCCCGGCTGGTTCTGCCGTGGGAGGGGAAACTCGCCTGATAAACCAGCCTGACCCTCCCGGAATGGAACTGAAGGCAAACCTCCAAACACGGAGACGAGACCTACACAGGGAAACATTGGGAGCCTTCGTTAAGCTGAGCCAGAGGAATGTGCTGAGGAGCCAGAAACGCTCGGCTCTCCTGAACCGGACTGGACGAGGGGAAATGTGTGCAAGCGGAGCCGGGGAATGAATGAGTCCCACACCATCCCGGGAGCAACGTGTGCGCTGACGACTTCGCTCTGGTCCTCGGCGGTACCCAGACACCGCGATCGCTGTGTGGGACTCGTGTGAAGCTCTAAATGATGCATCTCAAGATTTCTAAGCAAAGGATTATTTTTCTACTATTTATTGAATTTGCAAACACTCTCAAACTGTGGGGGGAAGAAGAGGAAGCACGGGAGACGTTTTCCGCAGTTGATCCCTAGCTGTGTTGTGTGTAATGAAGTGGTTCGTTGACTAAGGCATTTTGTTTCTTATTTAACTGATCTCCTCTCCCCTCCCGCCCCCACTCCCACCAAATGGGAAAATGAAGAACTCTTTCTCTCCGACGCGTTTACATCCATTTCCTTTAGACCATCCCTGCAAGGCCGCACGCCTTGGTCTGTAATACAGAACAGTGTTCTTTCTCTGGGTTTGACAGAGGCGGGGAGGGGCAGAGAAATCCAAGGAACTGATCAAGAAAATTGTGTTCCTTTTGGACACATTTCTACTCCCCAGGCAATGCTTTTCTTGGGTTTCTAGGAAACCTCACGACACAACCCCAGCCTTTCGGTTCAGGGAGGTTGAGTTTAATCCTCCCTGTTTCAGAGACGATAAATTTGAAAACATCCGATTTCGATTCTGAAAACACTGAATGCGTAAAGGAAGAAGTTTTTAAAATTAGAAGTTTGGATTGTGTGTGAGAGATTTCTTTTGACATCGTTGTTCAAAGCTGCTGCCGGGTATGCAGGAAGTTACCCACCACGCCGCCGTGTGGCACCCGTCTTCAGAGATGAACCAGATCGAGCTAAGTGAGCAAGGTGTTGGAAGCGGGAAGTCGTGTTCTAATGACAGTGATGTATTTTAGATTCACCCATTGTGATTCCAATATGTTATAAAGACATTCTTGCACCGTGTGTGTGGTAAATATCCGTTTATATGTAGTTGGAAAAGAAAGTCTGAATAATGTTTTTACGATAGGGTATTACGATGTAATGTTTAAAAAAAAAAGAAAGGCTCATCAGCAGTACTGAATATCAGGAACCCCCTTCGTACTGTGTGTGACGTGGCAGTCTAGTGGAATAAACTGTGCGAACGGACCGTGTTCATGTGATAGTGATCTGTTCACGTACACTCACTGGTCGTGCCTCCAGGCAAGGTGCATCCCCTGTGTGCCTTAGCGGACGGGCCACCAGGCTGAAAGCAGGCCTCCTCGCTAGGCTGTAGTCAAGGTCAGGGGCTCCTGGACCATCTCGAATATGCAAAGAAATTTAAGAATGTAACGGGATAAAATGAGAAGCCAACATTTTAAAGTGTGTGGGACATAGCTCCCCTTCCTGAACATCTGAATCAGTGTCACTAATAATGAATAAACGGTTGTTCTTGAACCGCTGGAGAGAATGGATGGCTTTCCTGACTTCCTGGAAAATTAAACCTCTCCTTGGAATACTGGGGTTGTGTGTGTGTGTGGTTTTTTGTTGTTGTTGTTGTTTTTTGTTGTTGTTTTTTCCCCTAAAGTTTAGAACCTTCGTGCT
Organism: Antrozous pallidus; assembly: GCA_027563665.1. Lineage (NCBI taxonomy): Eukaryota > Metazoa > Chordata > Mammalia > Chiroptera > Vespertilionidae > Antrozous > Antrozous pallidus. Next base: position 165,413,073 of record CM050508.1, on the reverse strand, counting down.
GTGACACTGGTTTCTTGATGGGGAGTGAGGGGGAGGGGGATTTGATGTTTCTAAAAAAAAAACCCACAAAGCTTAGAGCTTAAAAATAGAAAATTGTACAGCCTACTCAAATATAATAACAGAAGTGCATTTTGTGATAAGAATCTTCCTTACCCTGAACTTTAGGGGGAAACCATTGAATTCTTGTACCTGAGTAAGAAAACAACTGTTTTACAGTTCCTGTGGAATACAGGACAACCAGGTCTGTGAAGTTTGAGTTGGGGTTACCTTTTGTCTTCTTCCCTAAAGGGTTGCATATGATGTTGTTTAAACATTTGTTGTTTGTGTTGCTGTTCTTTAAGTGGAATAATATGCTTTGGGAAACTTTTTGTAGTGACCAGTATTGTTTCCTTTTCTCCCCCCCACCCCCACCCCACCCCCGCGCCAAATACCATGGCTTTGTTACACACTAGTCTTCCCTGAATCCTGGAGAGAGGTCTTATGAATGCCTTGTCATTCACTAATTCCTATAACCAACATTGCTTTTCGGTGTTGATAAGCACCAGGAGCTAGAGGTTCCAGGTCCTTTTATACAGCTAGAAAAGGAAATGTCCACCCAAGTGGTGTGGCTCAGCGGTTGAGCATTAACCAAAGAGCTAAGAGATCACTAGTTCGATTCCCAGTCAGGGCACATGCCCAGGTTGCAGGCTCGATCCCCAGTAGGGGCCGTGCAGGGGGCAGCCAATTGATGTGTTCCTCTCTCATCAATGTTTCTCTCTATCCCTCTTCCTTCCTCTCTCTGTAAAAATCAATAAAAATAAATTAAATTTTTAAAAAAGAAAAGGAAATTTTCTATTTGTGGCCCCAAAACAAAGGGTTCAGGCCCATACTAGTTCTCATCGTATCTCCGTGACGGCGAACCTATGACACGCATGTCAGCACTGTCACGCGTAGCCATTTTTGATGACACACGGCCACATGCGGTCAAATACAGAGAAGTATGGGGCTGCATGCTGAGAAGGATGTTCCATCCTTGGCTACTGTACCTGGCCGTGCAGTAGCCGAGGATGAAACATTGCAAGTAAGTTAAATAATTAGTTTTTGGTTTATTAAATACAGTTATATATTACAATTATACATTTTTGTTATTTAAACTATAAATATTGCAAAATTATGGATTTTTTTCTCGAAGTGACAGACCACCCGAGTTATGCTCTTTTTTTTTGGCAAATTTTAACACACCAACCTCAAAAGGTTGCCCATCACTGTCATATATAATAAAATAGTAATATGCAAACTGACCGTACCTCTGATCAACCCACGCCCATCAGCCAATCATGAGCAAATTATGCAAATAAACCCCAATCAAGATGGCTGCAACCACTGAGAGCAGGAGGGAGGCTTGAGTTTCCCCAGCAATGGAGGTGGCCAACCTTTCTGCCTGCCCTTTGCTGGCCTAGGCCTCCACTCAATGTTACAAAGAAATGGCGGCAGCCACAGAGCTGGAGAGAGCAGAGGCTAGGATTGCACGGGCGCTGGAGGAAGCCAAGCTTCTGCAGCCCTAGTGCCTATGCCTCCACTCCAGGCTACAATGTTTAAATTATAGAAAGTAAATGTCCCAAACACAAATGGCTGTCGCCACAGAGTGAGCAGAAGGCTTGGCTCCACTCCAGGCTACAAAGTTTCAATTGTAGAACATAAATTAATCCCAGACCCCAGGGCCTCCACTTGGGTTGCTGGGGGGCATGGCCGGCCTGCAAACCACCACAGGCTTCTCTCCCAGGCTGTCCCACACCCCAAGGGAGCACCCGCCCTGATCTGGGACACTTTTCAGGCAAACCAGCTGGCTCCCACCCATGCACCAGGCTTCTATCTAATAAAAGAATAATAAGCAGATTGACCATCACTCCAACACACAAGATGGCTGCCCCCATGTGGTCAAAGATCCTGTCCCCATGTGGACACAAGATGGCCAGCAGGGGAGGGCAGTTGGGAGGGACCAGGCCTGCAAGGAGGACAGTTGGGGGCAATCAAACCTGCAGGGGGAGGGGCAACCAAGATGGCAGCATAGGTAAACACCTATTGTGCTGCCCCGTGCAACAATTCAAAAACTACAACATAACAACAAAACAAACATCATCCAGAATCACCGGACAGCTGGCTGAGTGAAAACTCGACAAATAAAAGTAAAGGTGGGACACTGAGACTCAGAAGAGTGGCGGAGCGCAGCCTTGAAGATACAGGCAGAATCAGAGGTTAGGAGCCGTGGCCACGCGCGCGGGCTGTAGGGCTGGCAGCAGCAATCCCAGCTGGATTTCTCCAACGGGGAGGGTGGAGACGTCCCACAGCACAGATTCCCCAGTGCCAGGCGAGGTCCGGGGTACGCACCCTGGAAGCTGGGCACGGCAGAGGACTCCTAGTCTGAGGAGAATCCAGGTTGCTTGGAACAGCAGTTTGCATGCATAAAGTGTGCGACTTGCTCCCTGGTCCCGGAGACCACCGGACTGCTTTGTTTTACAACCCTTGGTGAGACTTTGGGTGGGCAGACTCATTTGAGGAGCAGCAGAGTTGTCTGGCAAGGGGTAGAGACTAGCGGCTTTCTCTTGGAGGTGCCTGCAACAATTACCTCCCAACAGAGACCTGCGTATGAGCGCAGCATAGGACATAGCTGATGCTGAGGCTGCCTGCTCAGCTCAGAGACTCTGCCCATCCAACCTGAACACAGTCTCCCTTCACAGCCAATTGGCCTGGAGATCAAACCCTCCTAGGGCTAACAACAAGAAGCTGGGCTTAAATTCAAAAATACTGTACAACCCATAAAGGATTGCAGTAAGAGTACCCACCTCAGGTAACTGGGGAGGCTGAGCCATTGTCCCTTAGAGGACATCTACCACATAAAGCAGCCACCATGCAGAGACATGGAAAGAAATGAAGTGTGAAAGAAATGGAGGAAAGAAGACGACTAGACATAGAGTTATAAGTTACACGGTTATAAGGCTTTTCAAGAGGCTCCTAGAAAAGGCCGATGAACTTAATGAGAACTATGAGGAAATGAACAAGACCAATGAGGAAATGAACAAGACTTACGAGGAAATGAATGAGACCTACAAGGAAATGAACAAGACCTACGAGGATATGAATGAGACCCTCATGGATATGAAAAAGAACCAACTAGAAATCAAGCATACACTGACTGAAATAAAAAATATTACACAAAGTCCTAAAAGCAGTCCAGAGGGCCACAAGAACCAAGTCAAAGATTTGAAATACAAAGAAGCAAAATCCACTCGGCTGGAAAAGCAAAAAACAAAAAGAATCCAGATAATTGAAGATACTGTAAGGGGCCTCTGGGACAACCTCAAGCATGCCAACATCCGAATTATTGGGGTGCCAGAAAAAGAGAGAGAGCAAGGTAATGAAAACCTACTTGAAGAAATAGTGACTGAAAACTTTCCCCACCTGGTGAAAGAAACTGACTTAAAAGTCCAAGAAGTACACAGAACTCCAAAATATAGGAATCTAAAGAGGACCACACCAAGACACATCATAATTAAAATGCCAAGAGCAAAAGACAAAGAGAAAATATTAAAAGCAGCAAGAGAAAAACAGTTGTTTACCTATAAGGGAGCACCCATACGATTGTCAGCGGGTTTCTCAACAGAAACGATGCAGGCCAGACGGCAGTGGCAAGAAATATTCAAAGTGATGAATAGCAAGAATCTACAACCAAGAGTACTCTATTCAGCAAAGCTATTATTCAGAATTGAAGGTCGGATAAAGTGCTTTGCAGATAAGAAAAAGCTAAAGGAGTTCATCACCACCAAACCAATATTATACAAAATGCTGAAAGATATTCTTTAAGAAGAGGAAGAAGAAAAAGGTAAAAATATAAATTATGAACAACAAGTACACATCTATCAACAAATGAATACAAAAATCAAGTGAATTAATAATCTGATGAACAGGATAAACTGGTGAATATAACAGAATCATGGACATAGAGAGGGAATGGACTGACAATTCTTGGAGAGAAAAGGGTTGTGAGAAGTACAGCAAGAGACTGGACAAAAATCTTGCAACAATGGGAGAGGACAGGGGGAGGGGGAGGTGAGGGTGGAGGGTGGGATGGGTACAGGGTGGAGGGGAGCTATAGGGGGACAAAAAGGGGGGAACAATAATTAATAAACTGAACAATAAAGATTTTTTTAAAAAGCCTGCAGGGGAGGGCAGTTAGGGGTGACCAGGTCACCAGAGAAGGTAAGTTGGGGACAAAGAGGCTGGCAGGGAAGCAAGTAGATATCAATTAGGCTGGCAGGGTAGTGGTTAGGGGGTGATCAGGCTGGCAGACAGAAGTGGTTAGGGGCAATCGGAGAGGCAGCCTGGCAAGCAGTTCAAAGCCATCAGTCCTGGGTTGTGAGAAGCATGTCCAACTGCCCTTTAGGCCTGATCCCGGGCAGTCAGACATCCCTTGAGGGGTCCCAGATTGGAAAGGGTGCAGGCTGGGCTGAGGGACATCCCCTGCCCCCCCCCCCCCCGTGCACAAATTTCATGCACCAGAATTCTAATAGTCTATATTTATCTATTTTCCAGATACATTCATTTTACATTACTTTTTTCTTCTTTATTCTTGAATTAATTTGAAAGCTCAACTAAACTTCATTAATATTTTTCTTTAAAAACATTGTCAGATGTATTTAGACAGGTTTATTTTGCATGTCAGCATGACGGGTGTGTGTGGGAAGAAGACCTGGAAGATTACTTAAGCTTGCCTCCCTTTGGCAATGGACTCCTCTAATGATTACAGTGCTTAAAATTATATCTGGTAGAATAATCAAAACAGGCCAGTCCAGTCTCATTGGTATCCTTTTTGGTCTGTTTCTGAGCAGAGGAGTGGTGATTTTCCTGGCTGCCATACAATGCCATATTCAGAATTTTTTTTTCTAAATTGTGAGGGGGAGAAAAAGAATCAGGTTGAAAGATATATTTCTATGGCTATTATTTTATAACTATATAAGATGGTCTGTTTAATAACTAAGGTGTGTGTTTTTTCCTCCAACCTTCCTTCCTCAGTCCTAAACTGAGGATTTTTTTTCTGTTGATTTTTCTTAATAAATCTTTATTGTTGAAAGTATTGCGTATGTCCATACCCCCACCCATTGCCCTCTCGCACCCCACCCCCCTTTTTCATTGATTTTTAGATAGAGTGAAAGAGAAGGAGGAGAAGGGAGAGAGAAACATACATGTGAGAAAGACACATTGTGGTTGCCTCCCACACACTCTTGCACTAGGGACAGGGATGAACCTGCAACTGAGGTACATGTGTTTGACCTGGAATCAAACCCAAAACCCTTCAATCCGAGGGTCAACAGTCTAACCAATGAGCAAACTGGACTTTCATCTTTGAATTCAGGGTTTCTTAACCTTGTAAAAAAATTCAGTATTGTCCCCCTCCAAAGGAGAAAATTTTTATTAAATTTAAATTCATTCTAACAAGAGAAATTAAACACTAGGGGATACGATTTTGTTGAAGAGGGTAGTGCTTTGGAGGGCTACAAACTATTGTAATATCTGATTTTTTTTTCCTCCCCCAAGAATTACTTTTTACCCGTTTGTGGTCAACATCGTCCCCATGTGAGAATGTGCGCCTTGAAGTTCTGTCCTCAGCCCCATTTTCAGTACTTGCTTGGGGTGGCAGAGCACTGAATTGAAAGCAAGGAGGCCAGGAGTTAAAATCAAAGTCTATGATCTCAGTCTCAGAATTGCCTTGGACTTAAAAAAAAAATGTTTTCTTTGATACCAGAGAGTGGAAGAAAAAGGGGGAGGGAGAGAGAGAGAGAGAGATATATATCAATGATGAGAAAGAATCATCAATCAGCTGCCTCCTGCACATGCCCTACTGGAATCAAACCCAAACCCCAGGCATGTGCCTTGACTGGGAATTAAACTGTGGCCTCCCAGTTCATGGTTCACTGCTCGATCACTGAGCCACACTGTCCAGGCCTGTTTTGGGCTTCATCTCCCTCATTTCACATCTGATCACTGAGCATCCCTTTTCTTTTTGGGGCCTGGTTTGTAAGCTATCTATATTCTCCACTAAATAAGTGACCTCCACCTGGTTCCTAGACTCTTTTCTCTAATTCTTCATTTATTCAGCAAATATTCACTGAGCTCCTACTACCTACCTGTCCGGTGCTGTGCACAGGGATGAAGTAAGCAGAAAGATCCCTCCTCTCACTGAATGTAGAGATGTAAGTGGGTAACAGGGTTGACTGCCCAGTGTTTACCCCACTCTTCATTGTGTAGCAGTGAATGCAATTCCAGGAGGTAATTTCAATCCTAGAGTTGTATTTCCCATTTGTCCAACCACATCCTATTATTTGGTCATAAGCTCAGGGTCAAGGCATTCCTAAGGCATTCCTCTTGATGATAAGGGGAACATGTGATCCAACCTGAATCCCACCTACCTCTGCATTTCCACTTGGGAGATAATGAAAGATCCTTATTTGTGTAATATCTACACCTAAAAGCTTCCAACATAGGCATTAAACAAGCCAATACAAGATTATAAATACAATTTCAAATATAGCTATTTACTGTGAAGGCAAAAGAAGTGTAATGGACAAAATAACCCATAAAGGAGGAGTGTAGGCAAAGAAGGAATCTGCTTAGAGTAGATGTTCATGGAAAGTGTCTGAGAGGGTGATGTCAAAGCTGCTACTAGAGAATGAGAAAGAGCCTGACAGCAAGGCAGGGGGGTATGAGTACGCTACCGATTGAGGCAGAGTAAATAGAACATGTTGTGGGCCCTGGATAGGAAAGAGCATCATGTCTATAATGTTGGCCAGCAAAGGGGAAATGGAATATAGGAAGATGGGGTCCTGGATGCCTGGAGAAAAAGTGGGTGAAATCAGTGGGAAAATAATAAGATATTTTAAGAAACAGGGTGAGGCTACATTTTTAAAAGATCACTGAGTTTGAAAATAGGTTGTGGGGTAGCAAAGATGGAAACATGGATCAGAAACCATCGCATAAGTCTAGGTAAGATGCAGGAGAATGGCAGTGAAGATGAAGGAAGCAGAATGGTTGGAAATCCATTTTGGAAGTAGGAACAGCAGGGTTTTGCTGGTTATCGGACAGTTGCATGGTGGTGTGGCTTTCTGTGCTGGGGACCTTAGGGCAGAGTAAGGAATGAAGAGTCAATGCCTGATATATTTGGTGTGAGGTGGCTACAGATGTGCAGTTCATTCATCCTACAAAGCTCACCCCAGTAACTACTGATGACTTTGACTCACCTTGAGCATTGGCTCAGTGACAGGCATTGTGATACGTTCTTTTCATCTACTACCTATTTACTATGATTGAGCTCTGTTCAGTCAGCATGGTAAAAGAGCTTTCAGTCTCACCATTTTACCTACCTAATCCCTTTAGTGGCGTGTTCTTGAGTTCATGCTATGCTTAAATTCAGAGCCTCATCCTGCTATGCTTTATACACCACAGCTGTGTTCCAACCAACTGGTCTACCAACCAAACACCTTCTGTCTTTCCTGATATGATATGCTTTTGTTCATGTCTTTTGTGTGTGAATGGGTTTTTCCCAACCTTATTGAGCTATAATAAACATATAAAATTATATTTAAAGTATACATCATGATGATTTGATATATGTATTTGTTGTGAGAGGATTCCCGTATTTAGTTAAAACATCATCACCTTATTGGTTTATTGAGAACAAGAAATTTTAGCAAATTTCAATTATAAAATAACACTGTTATCAACTATAGTCGCCATGTGTTATATTAGATCCTCAGATCTTCTTATAGCTGAAAGTTTGTACCCTTTACCAACCTCTCCCTACTTCCCCTACCCCTAGTCCCTGGTAGGCACTTTTCTACCCTCTTTCTGTGAGTTTGGTTTTTTTTTTTTTTTTTTTTTTTTTTTTTTAGATTTTGCACATAAGTATGGAATCTATGCAGTTTTGTCTTCCTCTGTCTGGCTTATATCACTTAGCGTAAGTCCTCAAGGTCTATTCCAATCTTTGCAAGTGTCAGGATTTCCTTTCTCATGGCATTTTGTTCACACTTTTTTTTTAATCTACTTATATGTTCTCTTCAACTCTTAGGAGATACAACTGCTCCTCTCACCTGAGCAAGTCTCAATTCAAATGAGACCCATTCTATAGCCAGGCTCCTTAACTCCACTCACCCACTTGTACTCCTGATAGAAAGTGAGGTCTGAGCCTCCGGTTCTCCAGTGTGCTTACTTATCACCCCAGTCATGAGCCTCTAGTTCATATCGGCTTGGACATTGGCTGTACTTATTTTTCAACTTAAATTTTTTTTCAATTACAGTTTACATTCAATATTATTTTGTATTAGTTCCAGGTGTGTAGCATAGTGGTTAGACAATCATACTTTACAAAGTGTTCTCATTGCATTTTCATATGACCTTTAAAAAATATGCTTTTATTGATTTTAGAGATAAGAAGGGGGAGGGAGAAAGAGAGAAATATTGATGTGAAAGTGAAACATTGATAGGTTGTTTCTGCATACCCCCCACTTGGAAACTGAATCCTCAACCTGGGCATATTTCCTGATTGGGGATTGAACCAGAGACTTTTTGGTTTATAGGATGATACTTGACCCAATGAGCTACACTGTCCAGAGCTTCAGATGAACTCTTTTATAGACTCAACTAGACTATTTTTCTAAGGGAAAGGACAATTTTTGTTTTTTGTAATGCAAAATTAAATTTCTAGAGTGTCAACTGCAGCCATGAATTAGATTCAACACATAATAATGTACACAACACTTAGAATAGTAGACGAAGCACATTGATTTCTCCAAAATACTTGCTTAATCAATTACTGCAACACTTTTTTTAAATTTAGGTATAATTGACATACTATTTTCAGGCATGCACCCTAATGTTTTTATATGTGTATATGAATATTTGTATGTATTGCAGATTGATCACCACACAAGTCCAGTAAGCATCCATCACCATACATAATTATAATTTTTTTCTCAAGATAGGAACTTTCAAGATCCATTCTCCTAGCCACTTTCAAATATGTAACACTGTTTTTTAACTATAGTCACCGTGCTGTAGATTACATCTGCATGCCCTATCCTATACAATAAAAGACTAATATGCAAAAAAAATTGACTGAACGGCAGAATGACTGGTCACTATGACACACACTGACCACTAGGGAGCAGATGCTCAATGCAGGAGCTGCCCCTTGGTGATCAGTGTGCTCCCACAGGGAGAGTGCTGCCTAGCCAGAAGCCAAGGGCATTGGCCGTGACAGAAGCCTCTCCCTCCTCCACAACAGTACTAACGAAGTCCCACTGCCAGTTTAGGCCCGCTCCTCATGGGGAACAGGCCTAAGGTGCCAGTTGGACATCCTCTGAGGGCTCCCGGATTGTGAGAGGGAACAGACCAGACTGAGAGACACCCCCCTACCGCCCCAGTGCACAAATTTCATGCACCCAGCCTCTAGTGCATTTTATAACTGGAAGTTTGTACCTTTTGAGCCCCTTTACCCATTTTACTCACCCTACACTCCCCACTCCAGGCAACCACCAATCTGTTCTCTATATTCATGAGCTCACTTTTTGTTTTTTGGGTACAACAATTTTTTAGTATATTGTACTAACATTTAATACAATATTATATGTTTCGAAGTTTTTTTATGTTACCACTGATAGAAAAATTCTCAACTTCCTAAAACATAGTTTCAGTATATACTAGTAGGCCTTTAAAAGGCTACCTATATTTTATTATAATTTTATGTGACATATGTACATATATAAGTGAACAAATAATTCCTCTTAGCTAATTTAAATGTGTAGTTACTTATCCTATCTACTAAAAGAGTAATATGCAAATTGACCATACCTCCAATCAAGCCACACCCACAAGCCTTGCCCACAAGCCAATCCAGAGCAAATAAACCGCAACGAAGATGGCTGCAGCCACTTAGAGCAGGAGGGAGGCTTGGGTTTCCCCACATTGGAGGAAGCCAAGCTTTCTGCCTGCCGTTGCTGGCCTTGGCCTCCACTCAATGCTACAAAGTTTCAATTATAGAAGATACATAAATCCAATAGAAATAGCAGCAGCCACAGAGCTGGAGAGAGAAGAGGCTAAGGTTGCATGGGTGATGGAGGAAGCCAAGCTTCTGTAGCCCTAGTGCCTAGGCCTCCACTCTAGACTACAAAGTTTCAATTATAGAAGTTAAACCCAAACAGAAATGTCTGTCTCCACGGAGCAAGCAGAAGGCTTAGCTCTGCCCAAGGCTACAAAGTTTGAATTGTAGAACATAAATTAATCCCAGATCCCAGGGCCTCCACTTGGGTCGCTGGGGGCGTGGCTGGCCTGCAAACCACCATAGGCCCCTCACCCAAGCTGCCCCACACCTTAAGGGAACCCCCACCCTAATTCAGGACACCCTTCAAGGCAAATCAGCTGGCCCTCACCCATGCACCAGGCCTCTATTCTATCTAATAAAAGGGTAATATGCAGATTGACCATCACTACAACACACAAGAGGACCTTCCCCATGTGGTCAAAGATCCTGCCCCCATGTGGACACAAGATGGCCACCACAGATGGCCAGCAGGGAGAGTCATTGGGAGGTTCCAGGCCTGCAAGGGAGGGCAGTTGTGGATGATCAGGCCAGTAGGGGAGGGCAGTTGGGAGGGACCAGGCCTGCAAGGGAGGGCAGTTGGGGGCAATCAAGCCTGCAGGGGAGGGCAGTTATGGGTAACCAGGCCAGCAGAGAAGGGAAGTTGGGGGCAAACAGGCTGGCAAGGGAGCAGTTAGACATAAATTAGGCTGGCAAGGTAGTGGTTAGGGGGTGATCAGGCTGGCAGGCAGAAGTGGTTAGGGGCAATCAGGTAGGCAGGCAGGCAAGCAGTTTGGAGCCAGCAGTCCTGCATTGTGAGAAAGATGTCTGATGGGCAGTCAGACATCCTTTGAAAAGTCCCAGATTGGAGAGGTTGCAGGCTGAGCTGAGGGACACCCTCTACCCCCATGAATGAATTTCATGCACTGGGCCTCTACCAATCAAGCCACACACACAGCCATGCCCACCAATCAATCAGGAGCAAATTATGCAAATAAACCCCAACCAAGATGGCTGCTGTCACTGAGAGCAGGAGGGAGGCTTGGGTTTCCCTAGCAATGGAGAAAGCCAACCTTTCTGCCTGCTGTTGCTGGCCTAGGCCTCCACTTAATGTTACAAAGTTTCAGTTATAGAAGATATATAATCCCAACAGAAATGGCAGCAATCACGGAGATGGAGAGAGAAGAGGCTAGGGTTGCCGGGGCGATGGAGGAAGCCAAACTTCTGCACCCTAGCCTAGGCCTCCAAGCTAGGCTATAGAGTTTCAATTATAGAATTTAAATAAACCCAAACAGAAATGGCTGTCGCCATGGAACGAGCAGAAGGTTTGGCTCTGCTCCAAGCTACAAAGTTTGAATTGTAGAACATAAATTAATCCCAGATCTCAGGGCCTCCACTTGGGTCACTGAGGGGGCATGCCAGCCTGCAAACTACCACAGGCCCCTGGCCTAGGCCATGCCACACCCCAAGAGAACCCCACCCTGATCCAGGACACCCTTCAGGGCAAACCATCTGGCCTCCACCCATGCACCAGGCCTCTATCCTATCTAATAAAAGAGTAATTTGCAGATTGACCATCACTCCAACACACAAGATGGCTGCCCCCATGTGGTTAAAGATCCTGCCCCCATGTGGACACAAGATGGCCACCACAAGATGGCCAGCAGGGGAACACTGTGGGTGGTTCCAGGCCTTCAAGGGAGAGCAGTTGTGGGCGATCAGGCCAGCAAGGGAAAGCAATAGGGAGGGACCAGGCCTGCAAGGGAGGGCAGTTGGGGGTGATCAAGCCTGCAGGGGAGGGCAGTTAGGGGTGACCAGCCTGGCAGAGGAGGAAAGTTGGGGGCAAACAGGCTGGCAGGGGAGCAGTTAGACATCAATTAGGCTAGCAGGGTAGTGGTTAAGGGGTGATCAGGCTGGCAGGCAGAAGCGGTTAGGGGCAATGAGGGAGGCAGGCAGGCGAGTAGTTTGGAGCTAGCAGTCCTGGATTGTGAGAAGGATGTCTGACTGCTTGTTTAGGCCCGATCCCAGTGGGATCAGGCCTAAGTGGGTGGTCAGACATCCCTCAAGGGATCCCAGATTGGAGAGGGTGCAAGCTGGGCTGAGGGACACCCTACCTGCCCCCCCCCCCCATGCAGAAATTTCATTCACCGGGCCTCTAGTCCTATAGAATAAAAGGCTAATATGAAAATTGAGCAAATAGCAGAACAACTGGTTGTTATGATGCACACCAACCACCCGGGGCAGATGCTCAATGCAGGAGCTGCCCTCTGGAGGTCATTGTGCTTCCACAGGGGGAGCACCACTCAGCCAGAGGCTAGGCTGGCTCACAGTTGGCAAGCACAGTGGCAGTGGCAGGAGCCTCTCCTGCCTCTGTGGCAGCACTAAGGGTGTCCAACTGACAGCTTAAACCCACAGCATTGAGGATGTCTGACTGACAGCTTAGGCTCTCTCTTCTAAGCCAGCAGTCGGATATCCCCCAAGGGCTCCTGGACTGCAAGAGGGCACAGGCCAGACTGAGGAACCCCTCCCACCCCCACCCAATGCAAGAATTTCATGCACTAGGCCTCTAGTCCAATATAGTTTTTAAATAGCATTTCTTTTGAAGAAGGAGCTTAATGTGGAAATTTTTCAAATCCTACTTCTTATGAGACCCATTCTGTTTGCTGCCTGACTAGAGTGTTTTATGTAACACTATACCCACCAGGATCACTGTCTTCATTCTTACACTGGCCCGTTGCTTTTAGAAAATAAATAAATAAATTACATAACAAAAAGCTTGGCTCCCTACAGAAGTATGTTCCTGACTTTCAGGACTCCCTGGCAAGCCTTTATCCAGACCCAATTTACTCTCTGGTACATTCTCCTCAAAATCTGTTCCCAGACAGTTCCACGTTGCCCAGCCCACATCCCCTCCACCCCCCGCATTTGGGTAGAATTCTCACAACATTTCTACTGCTCATGTCAGAATTGTGCTTCCACATTATCTGTCTCTGTCCTCAGAGGAAGGAGTTCGTCCTCCTCCCTGGAGCCAACTGGTAAACTGGTTTTGCTAGTTGCAGCAAATATGCCTGCCCTCATTTGTGACTTCTTCTCTTAGAGCTGACAGCATTCAGTTATCCCCTAGCCTACAGTCCAACCTCCCAAATCTGGCTTTCCACTCAGATTACTTTTAGGTGTTTCTCTGTCATCCTGGATCAATATTTTAACATATTTTTTTATATTTGCAATCTAAAAGCCTCTAGACCTCACCCTGGCCTCCTCCTGCTGTCCCCTTGCTGCTTGCCCTCCCCATGTGCTCTTCTTCTGCATGACTTCAGCTACAAGCTGGAGAAGCGTTGGCTCCTCCCCCAGAGGCTGTACCCTGACTCTCAGTGCTCCCTCTCCTTTTCCTAAATTTCTGATCCTCGGCCTAATGTATGCGGACATTTCCCAGGTGGCCCAGCACCAGAGATACCATCATCCCTGCCCTACTCCGAGTCACTATCATTTCTAACCCGGGACTGATGCAGACCATGTCCTCCCACCTCCATTCCTGCCACCTCCAATTCATTCTCCAAATAATCGTATTTTTATTGACGTAAATGTCACGTACCAAAAAAACTGACCATTTTAAAATATTCAAATCAGTGGTATTTAGTGCATTTAAAATGTTATACAACCATCACCTCCATCTAGTTCTGAAAGATTTTTGCTGTCCCAGAGGGAACCTCTGTGCCCCAAAAGCAGTCACTCCCCTTTTCCTTATCCCCTAAAAACCACAAATTTACTGTCTGCTTCTATGGCTTTGCCTGACCTGAACATTTCATGTAAATACAATATATAACATTTTGTGTCTGGCATCTTTCACTTAGCACCATCGATATTATAGGATGTCTCAGTGCTTGACTCCTTGTTCTAGCTGTATAATATTCTACTATACGGACATACCTCATTTTGTTTATTCATTCGTCATTTGATGGACATTGGGGTTATTGCCATCTTTGGACAATTGCTTTGAGCATTTGTGTATAAGTATTTGTTTGAATGCCAATTTTTAATTTCTTTGGCTATGTTGTTAGGAGCTAAATTGCTTGGTCATATGATAATTCTATGTTTAACGTTTTGAAGAACTGCAAGCCCTGGCTGGTTTGGTTCAGTGGATAGAGCATAGCTCTGTGGACTAAAGGGTGCCAGTTTGATTCCAGTCAAGGGCACATGCCCGGGTTATGGGCTTGATCCCTAATGTGGGGCATGTAGAAGGCAGCCAATCAATGATTCTCCCTTATTGTTGATGTTTCTATCTCTCTTTCTCCCTTCTTCTCTTAAATCAATAAAAATATTTTTAAAGAAAAAGAAAAGAGCTGCCAGCTGTTTCTAGAGTGGCTGCACCATTTTACATTCTCACAAACAATGTACAAGTGTTCCAATTTCTCTATTTCATTGCCAACACTTACTTTCCTTTTAAAAAAAATAGTATAGTCATCCTAATGGGTGTAGATTATATCTGTCAGAGCAATGTTTTTTTAAAATGTAAAATTGAAACCTGTTACTTGTTTACCATCTTATATAAGAAAAGGCTAATATGCAAATCAACTGAATGGTGGAACGACTGGTCACTATGGCAAGCCCTGACCACCAGGGGGCAGATGCTCAATGCAGGAGCTGCCCCCTGGTGATCACTGCACTCCCACAGGGGGAGTGCAGCTCAGCCAGTTCATGGCTGGTGGGTGCAGCCATCCCCTGGGGGATCAGCCTAAGCCGACAGGTGGACATCCCCTAAGTAGCCCCTGACTGCGACAGGGGCACAGGCCAGGCTGAGGGGGACCCCACCCCCAATGCATGAATGTCGTGCACTGGGCCTCTATTGCTTAAATATTTTGCCATTGCCCTCACCTTCACTTTGCCTTAGGATTAAGTCAACCTACCCCCATTTTACCTTCAGTCTCTCTCTTCTTTTAAAATATATTTTTTATTGATTTCAGAGAGGAAGGGGAAGAGAAAGCAAGAGATAGAAACATCATTGATAAGAGAAAACAGTGCTGATCAGCTGCCTCCTGCATGCCCCATACTGGGGATCAAGCCCACAACCCAGGCATGTGCCCTGACCGGGAACTGAACCTGTGACCTCTTGGGTCATAGGTTGATTTTCAACCACTGAGCCATGCCCGCTGGGCTACCCTCAGTCTCTTCATTCCTGCTGTCTTCTCTTAATTTCTTGAATAAGCCTTGTACTAGTCTACTTCAAGGCCTTTGCATGTGCTGCTCACTCTGCCTGGAATACTTCCTCTCCAAGCCCACCCCTCCCAGCCCAGCCCTTACATGGTCCTCCTTAGATCTCGGCTTCAATGCCACTTCCTCAGTGACTACCCACATGGTGTTAACTACATCTCTCTGTTAGGGTAAAAAGTTATTTAAACCCAAAACTGACTTTGGCTGCTGCTGCCTGCTAACAGAGTGGGTAGCATAATTCCCACTTCATCTTACACTTACAGAGGGAAGACAACGGCGGAAGCTTGGAATCCTCCGCCAGTTTTTCTGTGCTGAGAACAGATGAGACTAGTCTGTGAAATTGATCTGCATGATCAACAGGGGTAAATGGAGCTTCCAAAAGGACCAGGAAAGCAAGATACCTGGGGAGTCTGGAGACAGAAAGAAGACACCAAAGCTAAAGAAAGGCTCTGGTCGCCACAGAGAAAGGTGACCAGTGAAAGTCCTACAAGGCACCAGCTGTCGAGGAGGCAAGAAAGAGGGTGTCAGGTTTCAGCCTGCCTGGCTATTGCACTCACACCCCTCTCCCCACAGTTTCTCAGGAGTTTCATAGACATAGGCATCAGTGAGTGGCTTCAGGAGAAATAGGGCAGAATGAACCAAGTTAGGACAGGACAGGAGAACAGGGAGCAGTTGCACAGGTGAGAGGCAAATGAAACAGTGGAGTGAAGCAAAAAACTCAGAGCCACAGGTCACAGGAGCCCCGAGGGATTCCCTGCAATCTTGGGAAGGGCATTGCATTTCCCACAGGACATGGGACAAAAGCTCCAAGCGGATTTTATGGACATCTATCTCCAAGACAGCTTGACCTCCGCTGACATCGCAGCCCCCTGTAGGCGATACCGCCTGGCTCGCTGCCGGCACAACTCAGTTCTTAGTCTGCCTTCCAGGCCAGACCAAGCTCCGGGTCAGCCTCCGTCTTACCTCACACAGCGGCCTGGTGCCTCCCACAAGCAGGCACTTACAGATTCGTGCTGAGTGAATAGACTTTTTTCTGACCAGAACTTAAAAAAGGAATAAAAGATACTAAAATGGGATGGCTTCTTATTTTCACTTAGCACCCTGCCCCCAAAATGGAAGTCGTTGAAAATTCAAGATGCCTAAAGTGATAGGAATAAGTTTACTTGTTAAAAGATAGGAGGAGATTGGGATTTCCTTATCAGGACATCCCATGAGCACATCAAAATCAGCCCATCGACTATAAAAATGCCAGAAGGAAATAAATCCTTCTGCTTATGACCCTGGAGGAAGGAAGATTTTCTTCAACCCAAAAAAGCAAAAGTCATAACTCAAATCTCTGTACTACAAAAAT
The DNA here is from genome assembly GCA_027563665.1 of Antrozous pallidus. NCBI lineage: Eukaryota > Metazoa > Chordata > Mammalia > Chiroptera > Vespertilionidae > Antrozous > Antrozous pallidus. The sequence continues at coordinate 165,396,409 of CM050508.1, read as the reverse complement.
AACCAACAAAAATTTAATTGCAAAAATAGAACAAAGGCTTGGCACTGCCAATAAGAATACATAAGCTATTAATAATAATAACCTAATAAAACTATCACATAAAAGAGGAATTACCCAATAAAAAAAAATCAGGCCAGGAGTTCTTTAGTGAAAAGAAATCAACAAACAGACAATAAGTATACGGAAAAAAAAAATGTTCACCCTTTCTAGAATTAATGAAGCACAAACAAAAATGGGTAGGCTTTCCCCCCATAGTTTTATAACACTCTAAGCAATAGTGGGGGCACGTAAATTAATATTGGCACTTTGGCAAATCTGCAGAAACTGAAATGCCCAACACGCGGACTCAGAAGTTCACTTCTGCACATGCACCTGACACAAATGCCTGCGTGCACAAGGCAGCATGACCAATATGGTTACTGCAGCAGTTGTTGAAATGGAAGGTTTGGATACCACCTCAGTCATGACTGACGAAAATGTGGAAAATCCATGTAACGAAACATCATGCAGCGGCTCTAAAAAGAAGGTGGATCTCTGTGCACAAGCACAGTCAGATCTGCAAAGACATACTGTTGAGTTTAACAACAGTGTGTCTGTGGCATGGTGCAGTGAGAGAGCATTAACCTGTGATCCAGGAGGTCACAGTTCAGTTCCTGGTCAGGGCACATTCCCAGGTTGCAGGCTCCATCCCCAGTGGGGGGCATGCAAAAGGCAGCCAGTCAATGATTCTCATCATTGATGTTTCCATCTCTCCCTCTCCCTTTCTCTCTGAAATCAATAAAAAAGTAAAATAAAATAGACCAGTTGCAGAGAGATATGGAGAATGGGATACCTGCGATATGTGGGTACGTGAGAGTGTAGGAAGGGGAGAAAAAGACTCAAAGGGCCCTCACCTACAGATCGCAGTACTCATCTCCAGGAGGTGAGAATAAAGGGCAGAGTGGCCCAAGGATAGTAGACTTCTGACGGATGATGTTTAAAAGTTTTGCAAGGCAAAATGTAATCCTATACTGTTTGTATCATTAAAATAATTTAGAATTAGGTACACCACAGTAAGACTCTACATAGCAATACAAAGAAATGAACTACTGATGCACAAAACTTCCTGGATGAATCTCACAGACAATGGGCTAAGTCTGTGGTAGGCAAACTTCGGCTCGTGAGCCACACGTGGCTCTTTGGCCCCTTGAGTGTGGTTCTTCCACAAAATACCACGGCGTGGGCGAGTCTATTTTGAAGAAGTGGTGTTAGAAAAAGTCTAAGTTTAAAAATTTGGCTCTCAAAAGAAATTTCATTCGTTGTACTGTTGATATTTGGTTCTGTTGACTAATAAGTTTGCTGACCACTGGGCTAAGCAAAGAAGCCAGACATGAGACTGCATTCTGAGTAAGTCCATGAAGATCAAGTTCTAGAATAAGCAAAACTAATCTGCATCCAAAAAAAAATCAAAGCTGTGGTTTCTTCTGAGGGTGGGAAGACGGACCGGTGAGGGGCACTAGAGTGATGGAAAGGTGGCTCATGTGGGCAAATCCACTTGTTAAAATGGCAGTCATGGCATGTCCATTTCAATGTATGTAAAGTTGACCTCAAAAATTGAACAAAAATAAGCATCTAGTTTTCTGTCATGGTACACCGTTTACATTTTCATTTTGCCCCAGATGAACCAGCCCTTCCTCAAACATGCTCGGCCTCTAGTTCCCTTCTCTGCCATCCTCTCATTGATTATGTCACCCGAGCTCAGCGCAGACCCCACAGGATGATGACCAAGAACTCTGGCCACACGCAGGAGCATGGTGTACGGAGGAGAGGAAGGTGTTACACGTGTTAACTGCGAGTGGGTTGTAGGTGTTTTTATCAGCATAGAATGTGTGTTGTGAGTGTTGCGTTGCTAGTCCCATGATGGGGACCAAGGAGAGGAGTTGAGAGTCATTTACTGGGCTAACTGATCAGCCTGTTTCATGCTCAGGAATCAGTTTACAGAGATGGGAAGCAGCATAGGTGAATAGGAAAAGGACACCGGCTGAGCCTTTTAATTATGGAAAAGTTGGAAAGAGCAAAGAAACAGAGCAAATGGGCAGCAGGCCTGGAGGGAAAGAGGCAGCCTTAGAGCTCTTTGCTGGCCTCCCAAGGGCCGTGGTCTTTCAGAGTAAGCCCTTTCTTCACATTTTATAAGAACTGGGATGCTAAGCTGCCATTTCAGCAAAGGTGGGACCTACGCTTGGAGAGTGGGGAGAGGATCAGGGCAGATACTCTTCTCACAGGCTGACTGGATTCCCTAACTAGGGATGCCAACTGTCAACCAAATGAATGACAAGACTTAAAATGTAAAATAATTGGGAGTTGGCATGAGGATTAAATAAATCATTGCATTAGAAAAAACTCCTGGCATTAGTAGCAGTCATAAATGTTATCTAGCTGTAGCAGCTGCAGCCAGAGCAGTAATACTATGAAGCAAATGAAAACTCAGATTATGTTGGCTTTTTATTGCAGACATTTCTTAGTTGATTGTGGGTTGCAGGTTATAACCCAGCCTATCTCGGCTGGAAGAAAAGCAAAGAGGAAGTAGAACAATTTTACAATTTAGTCCAGATTGATAGGGGAGACGATAGTTTCCTCCACTGGGTTGGAGAGGGAGGGTGTAGACAGCCTGGAGGCCCCACCAGTCCCTGTGGGAAGCATCCAGCCAGGAGAGCCGAGGGAAGCGGGAGGCCAGAGCGCTGTTGCCCAGAGCCAGCCAAGTTTTAGACCTAAGCTGCGCTGTGGGTTCTCTCCCCTCCCCACTGTCTTCTAAACTTCACCCATTAAGGAACCAACTGGCTGGGCCTCGGTATTGGAGGACTGGGCCCAAATCTATGTGGATACTTTTCTTCTTTTAATAAAAATAATTTGTATTACGATAAAATAACATAAAATTTGCCATCTTAACCATTTGTAAGTGTACAATTCGGTGACATTAAGACCATCAGCAATGTTGTGCAACCGTCACCGCTGTTTCCAAAACTTGTCAACACCTCAAATATATTAGTGATTTTTGCCTCCTCTGACTCACTGAATGATAATTCCATAATTTAATATAACAGTCAGAGGGACCTTGGAGATTACCTCCCATCGCCTCATTTTTCATATGTATAGAAAAGGAAACTGATCCTCATAAAAGTTTTATTCCATGCCACAGGGCTAGCTGAGGGTGGAGCTGGAGCGCAAACCCACACTTCTTGATGTCTAATCACGAGCTCGGTCGCCCAGGAATTGTGTCCATCATACAGCCAGTGGGTCCATAAACTGTTTTGTTTCAGTTCTTCCCAGCTACCTAGATTAATTAATCTGTTGCAGAGGTCATAATGTCAAAGGCCTACAGGCACAAGACAGACACTGAAGAGGTGTTCCTTGGATATGTGAATTAAAAAATCCCCCCATCAATACAAAGGCAGCCAATTTTTAACATTATTGCCATACAGATGGCCAATTTTAAAAAGAAAAGCCAAAAATTTAGATTTTTATGTGAGATGTCTTACTATTAAACACCAGAGGCCCTTGCATGGAATTCATGCACTGGGGGAGGGATTCCTCAGCCTAGCCTGTGTGCTCTTGTAGTCTGGGAGCCCTCAGGGGATGTCCGACTGACGGCTTAGGTCAGCTTCCCTTCAGACATCTTCAACACTGCTGCACTCGCCAGCCATGAGCCCAGCTCAGGGCTTCTGGTTGAGTGGGAGTGCACTGAACACCAGGGGCAGCTCTTCCATTGAGAGTCTGCCCCCTGGTGGTCAGTGTGCATCATAGCAACCAGCCATTCCACTGTTCGGTCAATTTGCATATTAGCCTTTTATTATATAGGATTATATGGGAGAAATAAAAACATGTTTGGAGGTCATAGGCATTATTCAGAGCTCTGAGCCTGCAGAAAGCAAGGTGTGTTGTGTATGAGTCATGAGAGAAATAAGAGTCCAGATAGCATGTGATAGACACAAGGTTGGTGTTTATTGGATAAGTGAATAAATGCCCTGGGCATTCACTCCATCACATTTTCCCCACAGGCTAGATCACTGGAGGGATTCAAGAAAAGCCCATAAAGAAGATCCTTGTGTTTGCTCGGAAGTTAGGAAATTATTTTCTTATTTACTCGTTGCTTTATTGATTCACAAATTCCTTGATCATATACTATGTACCAGGCTTTGTGCTAGATACTAGATATAAAAGGACAGAAATGCACAGTCTTTGCCCTCCAGGAACTCACCAGCTCATGTGAACAACAATAACATAAGTCATAAATGTTGTCAGAGGAGAATGCCCAGTGCATGAGTAATGTAAGTGCAAAGGTAGGAGGGCTGGAGAAATTGCTTACCAGTGACAGGCTACAAATGGAGGTTGAAACAAGGAAGTGATTGGATAGATGGTGATTAATTCTCTACAATTCTACACTCCTCATGTCTAAATTAGGAATGCTGCTAATGAAGGATGGTAAGCCTATTTGTTCAATTTACTTTTTAGTTTTGAGTGTACTTCCCTAAGACTACAGTTCTCCTTAAATCCTTATGTTCTTGTCCCCTTCTTAATGATAAAAGTAATAGCTATAGAAGTATATGAAGATTTGCTTACAAGGATATTTATTATATTATATTATTTTAATACTAAAAAGTCAGAAATGAGAAACCAGAGAACTGATTAAAAATTATGCAACAGAATACCTTACAGTCATTCATACTTGTGTTTAAAGAATATATGATTACATGGGAAAATGTACAAAATGTAATGTTAAGTTTTGAAAAGAATACAAAATTGTATGTTTATATATAAAATATAGAAAGAGATTAGTTTGCATAGATAAATATACTAAAATGTTTACTGTAGCTTTTTAGTGTCATAATTATAAATATTTACATTTTTTCTTTATTTTCCAAACTTTCACAATGACTAATACTTTTTTTTAAGTTAATTTATAATGTTATTTTGGGCACATCAGTTATTTGTCTAGCTAGACAACTTGTCTGAGACGTGTTCCCAAACTCCCATTCTAAATCTAAAAGGTCATGGACCCACACGTACAAAATGACGCCGTCCCCTCACCTACCGTCAGTGGGTCCATAAGTGGGCATCTGATACAAGCGAGATTAATCAGATTATATCTCCTGAAAATTTAGAAAGTAAAAGGATTCTCAAGTCAAGTGTCTTTTCTAATGGAAGATATATAAACTTCAGTGCTTGAGGGTGATCATTTTTCAGCTTTATGGACCCAGAAGGAGAGAAAAGCAGGTTAATGTGTAGAGAAGGGGAACAGATAACAACCAAGTGTGTCCAAACTCCCATGACACAGGCAACCCCAATTGCCATCCTTCCTGAGGTCCTTGGTGCTACCCTGAAATTCTATAATTCATGCACCTTATAAAAAATTTCTCTTTTATGTTTAATCTGAATCGACTTGCCTCCTGTTGCTTGAAAACCAAAAGGTGTCTCTAATACAAATATCTTTGATAGCATAAGGAGTGAAACCAAACTTAACTGCTTCAAGATGATACCACTCTGTAAGGACAAAGTCTACATTTCTCAACTCAGGTTTCCATCATGTAGCCCAATGTTGGGCATGTGGTTGGTGCTTGACAATGCTTACTGTCTGACAGCATGGAAGAATCCTATCTAATTAAAGAGTAATATGCAAATTGTTCATACCTCTGATCAAGCCACACCCAAAGCCATGCCCATCAGCCAATCAGGAGCAAATTATGCAAATAAGCCCCAACCAAGATGGCTTTGGCCACTGAGAACAGGAGGGAGGCTTAGGTTTCCCTGGCAATGGAGGAAGCCAAGCTTTCCGCCTGCCCTTGCTGGCCTAGGCCTCCACTCAATGCCATAAAATTTCAATCATAGAATATATATCCCAATAGAAATGGCAGCAGCCATGGAGCTGGAGAAAGCAGAGGCTAGGGTTGCCTGGGTGATGGAGGAAGCCAAGCTTCTGCAGTCCTAGCAAATAGGCCTCTACTCTAGGCTACAAAGTTTCAATTATAGAATTTAAATAGAAATGGCTGTCTCCACGGAGCAAGCAGAAGGCTTGGCTCCACTCCAAGCTACAAATTTTCAATTGTAGAACACAAATGAATCCCAGATCCCAGGGCCTCCACTTGGGTTGCTGAGGGGTATGCCCAACTTGCAAACCACCATAGGCCCCTTGCCCAGACTGCCCCATGCCCCAAGGGAACCCACACCCTGATCCAGGACACTCTTCAGGGCAAACCAGCTGGCCCCCACCCATGCACCAGGCCTCTATCCTACCTAATAAAAGAATAATTTGCAGATTGACCATCACTCCAACACACAAGAGGGCTGCCCCCATGTGGTCAAAGATCCTGCCCCCATCTGGACACAAGATGGCCACCACAAGATGGCCAGTAGGGGAGGGCTGTTGGGAGGTTCCAGGCCTGCAAGGAAGGGCAGTTGGGGGCAATCAAGCCTGCAGGGGAAGGCAGTTAGGGGTGACCAGGCCAGCAGAGGAGGGAAGCTGGGGGCAAATAGGCTGGCAGGGGAGCAGTTAGACATCAATTAGACTGGCAGGGTAATGGTTAGGGGTGATCAGGCTGTCAGGCAGAAGCGGTTAGGGGCAATCAGGGAGGCAGATGGGTGAGCATTTTGGAGCCAGCAGTCCTGGATTGTGAGAAGGATGTCTGACTGCCTGGTTAGGCTTGATCCTACCAGGATCGGGCCGAAACGGGCAGTTGGACATCCCTTGAGGAGTCCCAGGTTGGAGAGGGTGCAGGCTGGGCTGAGGGACATCCCCTGCCTCCTTTGCATGAATTTTGTGCTCTGGGCCTCTAGTCTATATATATAAAAGGCTAATGTGCAAAGTGTCCCCTCAGGAGTTTGACTTGGAGAATGGTAGTTTGATTTCTCTGTCTGATGTGCACTGACCACCAGGGGGCAGCACAGAACATGGCAGGTGACCAGCAGCAGGGGTCCACTAAGGGAAGGAGGAAGGCAGGGAAGTGGGACACAGGGAATGTGATTGGCCCTGATTGCTGGCCAGGCCTAGGGACCCTACCCATGCATGAAGTTTTATGCACTGGGCCTAGAGGGAATGATGTATTGCTATGCTTTTACTTTACTTGCTCTACATCCTCATTTAATTATTGTATAACAGGTTGTGAAAAGGACATTTCTGAGCCTCTGTCCTACTGGAAAATACTCAATATATGTGGCCTGGGAAATGTCATCTTTTGTTAAATTTTACTTATTTGGCTCTCAAATTTCATTTGTAGTCAAAGGTTGGGTATAGCTGGAAACCTCTCCTTGACTGCTTTGGGCAAAGAGCTTCATTTGGAAAATACAGCAAGTTTCTCATCAAAGGAAAACAATGCAAAGTAATGTATAAATCAAATGGCATTTTCTACAACTTATTATTCTTTTGTCAGACAGTCAAGAGCAGCCACAGTGTGCCACTCACTGCCTGCCCATTCTCTGTTTTAAATACCATGATGAGTTACAGGGAGAAAGTGCAGAATCACTTGAATTGGGTCTTTTCTTTCAAAGCAACAGGACAAAATGTGTATGGTACGTATTAGGATAACATAAAAGCCTAGGGTTTTTTGAAATGATAAAACTAGGTCAACTTTCTAAAGTTTCTAACAACTCCAAAATCTTACTTTAGAAATAGAAGCACAGGTTTCAAAGTTGAGAAACCACTTGCATTAACAACAGCATTAGTGAATGTTGTTAACAGTATTAAGTCCTTAAGAAGTTAAGTGACCTACTAAATCTAAATAGGAGGTTTCCAGGCTCTGAAAATTGTGTAACATGCTACCTTGGAATCACAATGTCAGGCTGTTAATTCATGAAGTCAACTGCTAATTTAAAACTTTTCTAACACACCAAGGGCTTATACACAATTATATAAACCCGAAGGGAGAAATTGGCAGGGCCAATAGCAAGAAGAAAAAAAACTGTGATTCACAGCCATGCCAGTATTTTAAATGCATTAGCTCTACCTCTGGGAAATAGACGTGTCATTTTCACTCAGAGCCTGATAATTTGAGGGATGATATGTCAAATTTCTCTCTGGAATCATGAAGATGCCCACCGAGCCTTCACCACACGCCAGGCACTGTGCTTTGTACTGGTGACGAGTGAAAAGGACAAGGTCTACTCTTGTGTGTTCATCCTGATAAATGACCTTCAAGTTAGGATCTGAAAGATGAGTCATAGTCATGTGAACAGGGAAAGGGGAGGTGTTTCAGGCAAAGGAAGAGCATATTAGAAGGCCTGAATAAAACAGAAAGCTTCTTGAGTTATAGTTTTCCACATGTACCTATATTAATCAAGTTTTTTTTTTTTTAATTTTCTGTATCTTATGATGCTTTGACATCTTGGGGCCATGGAGACTGCCCCTCCCAAAGTTTGCTAATTTCTACAGATAGCAAGCCAACCAAATTGGAGTCCATACCATTACCAGCCTCCTTTTATCAGGCTCGTGCAGTCCAGGACACTATGCCCTCGCCCTAACCAGTGGTAGGCAAACTCATTAGTCAACAGAGCCAAATATCAACAGTACAATGATTGAAATTTCTTTTGAGAGCCAAATTTTTTAAACTTAAACTTCTCCTAACACCACTTCTTCAAAAGAGATTTGCCCAGACCATGGTATTTTGTGGAAGAGCCATACTCAAGGGACCAAAGAGCCACATGTGGCTCACAAGTCACAGTTTGCCGACTACTGCAAACCACCCTTAGGCCAGGTACATTGAAGGATCACCCTTGTACCCCAGAGCCTGCTGAAATCACTCAGCTAGCCAATCCTAAATCTGCTTACCCTGCCTTGCGTTGCCTTTCCCACAGAAACCACAACAAAAGCTGGTGCTCATGTCTGCCTAACATCCCTTCTACCTCCTTCCCAACACTAGTGTTTCCCCAAGTAGCCTTGCTTGGGGAAGGCTAATGTGGCAGACCCCCCACTCTTGGCAACTGTGAGTAATAAATTATATTTCCCCAGTTTTATTGAGATATAATTGACATATGACATAGTCATTATATAACACTAGTGGCCTAGTGCACGAATTCGTACACATTGAAAGCGAATTCAAGTATCTGGATATCTGGCTCCCTCCTCCCTCCTATCAGGGTCCAGGTGAATGGGAGTCTGGGCTGTCGAGGTGCAGACAGCAAGCTGACCAACACTTGATTCCATGAGGAATGGGGCTCCTGTCTCCCTGCTGCCAGGATCCAGTGTGCAAATGATGGCATTTGAGGCTGTCAGGGCGCTAACAGCAAGGTCTAGGTCAATGCTCATCATAGCTACTGGCTGGTCATCTGGTCATTACACCATAATGATCACTGGGCTTTTATTAAGTAGGAATCGTTTTACTTGTACCATATGATGATTTGATATATGTACCTGATGTAAAATGATTACCATAGTAACTTTAGTTAACATTCATCAACTATCTTTTCAATAGCACTCATCTCTTGATCTGTTGGCCTCACTTGAATAAAAACAAAATCCCTGGTACCTATTAAAGCAGTACCTAACTCACACATTGTCAAAAATTAATCAAAACTGAGAAAATATTATCAGGATAAATCCTGCCAAGAGAAATATTAGTATGTCTACTACTATGAATACTGTGAATGCAAAACTGAAACAATTTTCTTGTAAAAACGTTATCAAAATAGAGCTAGAGTATGTGGCACTCATTCATTCCACACACATTTGTTGAGCATGCTATGTGCCAGGCACTGTGCTAGGAACCTAACAAAACAAACAAAGATCTCAAAACTGTACAGCTTATATTCTAGCGGGGGGAAAAATAAATTTTTAAAATATATTTTATCACTTTTAGAGAAGAAGGGAGAGAGCAATAGCAACATCACTAACAAGATAGAACCATTGATCGGCTGCCTCAGCATTACCCCGACTGGGAATAGAGCCCGAAACCCAGTCATGTGCGCTGACCAGGAATCAGCCCGTGACCTCTTGGTTTATAGGTCAATGTTTAACCAAGCAATGCTGACTGGGTGAAAGAAATTTTTTAACAACATAAGGGATATAGCCCTGACCAGCATGGTTCTGTGATTAGAGTATGGGCCCTCACACCAAAGGGTTCAATTCCCAATCCAGGGCACATACCTGGGTTGCAGGTTCTATCTCTGGCTCCAGTTGGGATGCATGTGAGTGGCAACTGATCAATGTTTCTCTTTCATCAATGTCTCTCTCTCTCTCTCTCTCCCTTCCACTTTCTCTAAAAATCAATAGAAAAAGTATCCTCAGGTGAGGATTAAGACACACACACTCACTCACACACACACACACACACACACACACACACACACACACACACCTTAAAGTATACATATATAAAAACACGGTGTGCTAAGGAAAAGAAATTTTTAGGAATGGGGTAGTCAGGGTAGGCCTCATTGAGAAGGTGAGATTTGATCAAAGATTTGGATGAGATGAGGATCATGAGGGAAGAGCCTCTGGGCAGAAGATGTAGCCAATGAATGGCCCTAAGAGGGGATACTGAGTGGCTCCGTATGGAGCAGCAAGGCTACGGCAGTGTGGCTAGAGTAAAGTGAATGAGGGTGGAAAACTGACCAGATTAGAGGAGTGACAAGGTTGAGATAAGAAGTAGGAGGTGAAAAGAGGGAAGAGTGTGTAGTCTTGTGCCCCATTTGGAGGACTTTGGCTTTTACTCTGAAACAGAGAGCTGTGGCTTGGACATGCCAGGCCTGCTCTGTGCTCTTAAGGTCATTACACAGGTTGATCCCTCTGATGAATGCTTTTCCTCCTAATACCCTGCAATGTCAGCTCCACTTATCCCTTTCATGCCTTTGCTCAAATGTCACCTTTTTGGGTGATGTTTGTTTTGTTGTTATGTTGTAGTTTTTGAATCGTTGTGCAGGGCAGAACAATAGGTGTTTACTTATGCCGCCATCTTGGTTCTCTCAAATATCACCTTTTTAATGCAGCTGGTCTACTCCACCTGAGCTCTAAATTCCCTATGTCCTGCTCTATTTTGTTCACCAAATACTTATTATCTAACATAAAAAATAATTTACTCATTTACTAGTGCTCTGGTGCATGGATTTGTGCACATTGAAAGGAAACTAATTAGAAGGTGGCTGGTGGAACAGGACTGGGTAGTATGGGCCATACATGGCCTGGAACCAACCTCCTGGGTTCCCTCCCCGGCTGACCTGGGGTGGTGCCATGGCTCAAAGGGCATCTGTGGAATGAGTGGAATCTCTCCAGAAGGTAGGGTTTCTTGGCCTGGCCTGTGGGGATAGGGCTGAATCCAGCTCTCCAATATCTCCTAAAGGGGCCTGGATTGTGAGAGGGCAGTTCTCAGGTGATGCACCCCAGAATCAGGCTCCCTCCTCTCTGGTTCCAGGGTGCATTACCCGAGAACTGCTGCTGCCAAGTCACCGCAGCTCAGTAGCTCCTGCCGAGTGTCTGCCCCCTGGTGGTCCGTGTGCATCATACCTACTGGCTGGTCAGATGGTTGGATGGTTGTTTAGCCTTTTATATATATATATATATATATACTAGAGGTCTACTGCACAAAATTTGTGCATGAAGAGAGGTCCCCTCAGCCCACCCTGCACCCTTTCCAATCCAGGACATCCCTCTCACAATCTGGGACCACAGGCTCCTAACTACTCACCTGCCTGCCTGTCTGATTGCCCCTCACTGCCCCCCCTGCCAGCCTGATCACCCCTAACCACCTCTGCCTGCCAGCCTGCTTGCCTCCAACTGACCCCCTGCTGGCCTGGTTGTCCTTACTGCCCCTCCCCCAGCCTGGTCACCCCTAACTGACCCCCCTGCCAGCCTGGTCACCCCCAACTGCCAGTCCCCACCAGCCTGGTCATCCCCAACTGCTCCCCTCTGCTGGCCTGGTCAACCTTAACTACCACCCCCCAACCCCCGCTGGCCTAGTTGCCCCCAAATGTCCCCCCCACCAGCCAGGTTGCCCCACAAAACCTGCTGTTCAGTATTTGGTCATCCCTCACTAACCACCTGCCGGCCTGATCGCCCCACATAGCCTGCTGTTTGGTTATTTGTCTGGTTGTTTAGGTCATGATGACCCTTGGCTTTTTATATATTAGGACAGATTTTTCATCTGCCCCTATCAGAAAGTAAACCCCAAAGGGCAGAGCTTTTTATTTTTGTTCACTGATATATTCTGGGTGCCCAAACAGTGCTAGCTTATAGTATTTATTATTGAATTATCCCATTATTATAGGGTGCATTTTATCCAGGTCCCATAGCAGCTCATCAATTACATGCTGACCACTGTTCTTCTGGTGCACTAGGAAGGAGATAATAACCCTTAAATAAGTTAGGATAGAAATAACAGCTAAGATTTATTGGGTGCTCACTCTGGGCTAGACACTGTTCTGAGTACATCATGTGCAGTAGATCATTTAATTCTCACAACAACCCTATGGGTGGTGCTATCATTGTCTTCATTATAAAGGAGGAAATTGAGGCCCAGAAGGTTAAGGATGATGACCACTGTCACATAGCCTCTGAGAGGCAGAGTCAGCATTGAAACCCAGACAATCTGTTGTCTTCATGACTACTCTCCACACCTCTCAGAAGCACATGATTTCTGGGTGCAAAGCCCCTACAGGCTGTAGACAGTAGATGTAGCAGGACCAATGTTTGCTGAAGGTGGACATAGCGTCCTCTTGGCACTATCATCAATATATTAAAAATTTATTGAAAACTAGAAGCCTGATGCACGAAATTCATGCAAGGGGCTCAGTCCTCGCAGCCCTGGCTGCTTCAGCCCTTGCAGCCCCAGATGCCCTGCAGCCCTACCTACTGGTCATTCCAGAAGGTCATTCTGGAAGGTTGTTCTAGAAGGTCGTTCCACTGTCCAGTCTAATTAGCAGATTAGCTCTTTATTATATAGGATTTTTTTTTGTGGAATTTTAAAAGATCAAGTCAGTAAAGATTTGTTTTACTACGTTAACATTTCCTTGCTTTTTCTTATTGGTGGTGTGGTGGTGGTGGGGAAATACCCTATTTTTTTCAGCATTTATCTATCATTCATGTATTTCCCTTAATGACTGACTTTCCCAAATCAAATTCTTGCTCTATTTTAATTATTTTTGAATTAACGGAAGAATGGTTTTTAAGAGAAAACTAATATTCTTGTTAACAATAAAACAAATTGAATACATAACCATAATACCAAATTGAATATATATGCTTTACAAGTAGTTTCTGATTGAGAAAAAAGTGGTGCAATGTACCCAGCAAAACTTATTTCTACAAAATGGAAATTGGTTAAATTGGTCTTTTCAGTACTATTTATATATTTTTATTGCTACACTGGTGGGAGAATTTATATAGCTCTTTCCTTCTGTGTTCATCTTCCACAATGATTAAAAATTTAAATAAGCTTGCCAGTAAGCCTGTCTGGCAGCTGTTGTGCCCATTAAATAGAGTGCATCTTTAGAGCATTCCATTCACTGCTAAGTGGAAAGGGTTTTAAAGGAAACCAATCTAAGTGCCTGGGGAATGAAGAGGTTACACATAATTCAAGCGAAAGTAATAGCCATTGGATTCGTTGTGAATAGATAATATTGTCATAGGCAAGAACTTCAAGTCTAATTATAACTTCGTGATTCAAACGTCTTTGTGAAGAATCCAAGTATGATAGCAGTTGACGTACCCGTCTTTCTGTCTCTCCAAATTCAGAATTCACAGTGGGTTAAAGTGGAAAACGCCATTGCCTCAGTGCTTGGTCCGTGTGAAATATCTTGATGGCATAGAGGGAGGCTATTGCTTGATGCTGTTGGTGGCATGTGAATAAGGCTATCTGAACTCCTTGTAATCTATTTTCGTATTTATCAGAGGAATAAGAAATGCTGTTCCTTCTTCAGAGGGGCACTGTAAATACCTCAAAAATTGTCTAAAGAGTGCTCCTAAATTTAGCTCCTCAGATATAGAAGTAGTATTCAATTACTGCTAAGGAAAATTATAATACATTTCATCACATATAGCTAGCACTTTAAAAAAAATTTTTTATTGCTTTCAGAGGAAGGTAGAGGGAAAGAAAAAGAGAAACATTAATGATGAGAATCATCAATCAGCTGCCTCCTGCATGCCCCCAATGGGATCAAGTCCACAACCTGGGCATGTGCCCTGACCTGGAATCAAACCATGACCTGGTGGTTCATAGGTCGATGCTCAACCACTGAGCCACTCCGGCTGGGTTATAGCTGGCATTTTTATTTATCACTAATATTTATGATATTGTATAAGGAAACTGTTTATTCTTAAAATGGGGCTAGACTGGCCAGATAAGAATCTCCTGGAGCTTTTTGAAAATGCAGAGTCCAGTATCAAACGTTCTGATCTCATAGGCTAGGGTGGGGCCTGGGAATCTAAAAGCGTGTCCAACTGATTCTGATACATAACCATCCTAAGTGCCAGTGTACAGAGACATCCACAGAGTCCTATTACAGACTTCTAGTTCCTAACACCGCTAAGGCTGTAAGAACTTTAGAAGAAGGATTATCGTCCCGATCATTATATCCCCTTCAGTGCCCAGCCCATAAAAGATTTGCTGACTTTATTTGAGTTGAGTTGCTTTGGCATGGGAGTTATGCCTAGGCGTGAACACATAAACACTGGAGAGCTTTATCCCCTCAGCAAATCAACTAGCCTTTGGCACAAAGCGCTCTGTTAGGTGGGTGAGTCAGATATTCCCCAGCCTTATCACCCCTTTGGGAAAGAGCCTGAGTTTGAGAGTCAGACAGACTGGGTATGAGCATTGATTCTGCCCTTGACCACATGGACACCACATACCTAACCTCGATCACCCCGTGGCCTCGCCTGTTAAATGGATATAACACTAAAAATATAGGGTAGTGGTCAGGATTAAGTAAGACAATGAATGTTGGGTGCTTGCCATAGAAGGTGCTACATACATGTAAATTGCTTGTACTGTATCTCCATTTCCTTCTGCGTGGAGCTGAAAATCATGGTTCTATGATAAGAATAGTGAGAGGCCAGATTCTCCACCATGGATACGCTACCAAAGTGAAAAGCCACCCTGGCTCTGGAATACTCTAGGTGTCATCATTAAAATGAAATACTGCCGTTATTATAGCTATGCTCTCATAGCCCTCAAGACTAATAATAGCTACAAGCAAAATTTAACGCACAGTACTCGTTTCCTGCTGTAACATAATATCACCAACTTGGTGATCTTGAAACAACAGAAAGGTACTTTCTCACAGTTCAGAGGACAGAAATCTGAACTGGGGCAGGAGAGGAGGGAGGATGGATGGGGGGGGGGATATTTTTTGGACTCTTCTAGCTTCTGGTGGCTTCTGATGTTCCTTGGCGTGTGGCAGCCTAACTCCAATCTTGGCCTGTCTTCACTCGGCTTTCTACTCTGTGCCCGTGTCTCTCCTTTTCTAATAAGGACACCAGTCGGTGCATTTAGGACCCATCCTATGTTCAGGATAATTCCATCTGAGGTCCTTAGCTAATTATACCTGCAAAGGCTGTATTTCCAAATAAGGTCACATTCTGAGGTTCAGAAGGAACGGTGGACTCACACAACAAGAATGAATGGTGGACATAAATTTTGGAGGGACACTAACTACCTGTGATATAGGTATCCCCCAAACTGTTCTTTCTTCCTTTGCACAATAAACCTCTATTTTTCAGTAGCCACAGGGCCATTCAGGATTTCTAAAAAGTTTCTTTTCCTAGTCCTATAGCTGAAAATGTTCTAGTTAGTAGAAGTGAGAAGTGAATCCTTAAAGAGAAGGCACATGCTCTTCTTTCCTCTTCCTTCCTCTTTGCTTCCTGAATGCAGATGTGGTGCCTTGACTTGAGCAGCCATTCGGACTAGAACATAGAAGACACATGTTGAGGGGCAAGAGAGCCTGGGTCCCTGACAACTTCACGAAACTACTCTACCCTGGACTGTCTCCTATTCAGCGTCTGAGTAACAGAGAAGGAAATGTCTGTCTTGCCCAAGTCAATGCTATTTGGGATTATTTTGCCACAGGGCGCTGGACCTAATCCTAGCAAATGCACCATCTGCCCTCTCTCACGTGATGGATTTGAGGTTTAAGACCTCAGCATAAAAAGCCAGAACTGTATTGAGCATTTTAATAAAAAGTTTGGTAGTTCCAGATCACTCATTCTCCCTTTCCGGCAGTTTTTGTCATGATAACTATATTAATCTAGTTAATAATTTAGTGAAACATTATGTTATGGTTATCGGTTTTGATTACTTCCTAACTTCCTTCTAATGAGTCCAAGCAAATGAGCTAATTTCCTGCTGTGCCTGCAGCACGCTGCCCAGCTGGGCCTTGGCATTGCCTGGATGGAGAATCATCGCAGTATAGTCTCCTCAGGGCGCCTCCTCACTGTGAACAGTGGCCCCCCCTGGGGGTGTGCAGAATGGTGGGCTTGCTGTGGGGTGCCAGGTAGAGAGGGGAAATGAGAGAAGTAGAAGACGGCTCCCCTCAGTTGAGGAGTAATAATGATCTTATAAGCTTAGCAGTGTTTAGTCTTTAAACTATAAGTCAGTGTTGTGTTCCTGAAAGTGAGCGCTCAGGCTCCAACAATGACAGAATCCATTCAAGATCATTTAAGAAGAAAGGATTGACTCACTGGGTCAATAGGATGGCCTGGTTTGTGCTGAGTAACCCACAGCCCCCAAATCTCAATGTTCTAACCTAACAAAGGGAGGGGGGAAATGGCGGCGGAATAGACAGCCCTGTGGTACCTCCTCACAGGGGCCAGACTGGAAATACAACTAAATTGGAGAACATTCCCCTGGGAGTTACCAACTGAGGGTCCAGCTGAGGAGGAGACACAGAAAGGAAGGACAGAAAACACCTGGAGACGGGTAGCAAGGTGAGGTCGAGAGAGGAGCTGACCCAGCTCCCAGGGGCGGCAGGACTGCAGGCCCAGAGTGAGGAGGGAGTCTGGCCTATGGGAGAGGCTGTTCCCTCAGAAGACAGAGACCCGGAACCCAGGCTGGGCCCCACAGCCCAAGCACCAGAGCCGAGACCCGCAGCCCACGGAACACCCAGCGGTGAAAGGCCACAGGGCTGCTGGCCACAGCAGAGTCTGAACCCCATAGACCACAGCTGGTCAGAGAGAGCGAAGTTTTGTTTTGTTTTGTTTCTCTAAACCCAGAGCACAGGAGTTTTCATCTGCAGCTTCTCATCCAGGGCTTTGGTGCAGGGAGAGAGATGTGGATTTGGGGTGTCTGCAGAGAGGCTGGGGTGGAAAGCAGTGTGGGCAGGCGTGGAAGAGCAGCAGCCAGGAATCTTGCATTTGGTTGTTCATAGGCGCCCAAACCAAAACAACCATTTTCCCTGAGCGGAGCTATGGCTCCCAGTAGACAAAGAGCAGGAAAAGAAAAAAACCCTGCCCCACCCTCAGGAGCCCTGCCCGACACGCCCTGCATTTTGACTTTTCAAAGGAAACAAAAGCAGACAGCAAGCTTACGGTTTGGGCAGTCTTCCAATCTTCGGGAACTTCAGTGACCAGATTGGGGGAGGGACCTTTGGCCTCCACTATCCCTGGGAGCCAGACTGGTATCTTCCCCATATGGGAGAGCTGATGGAAACTCCAGGTTTCCTGCCCATCTTATTGGATTGTGTACAAGGATCTCTGTCCAGCCAAGAGCAGAGTAATATTTTGGGCCAATTGCAGAGGGGTTAATTTCCAACATATATAGGAAGCTCATACAACTTAACAAAAGGAAAACAAACAATCCAATTTAAAAATGGGCAAATTGATACCTCTCCAAAGTGGACATACAGAAGGTCAAGAGACATATGAAAAAAAATGCTCAAAGTTACTAATCATCTGAGAGATGCAAATTAAAATGAAAACCAGGTACCACCTCAGAATGGTTATCATCAACAAATCAACAAATGACAAATGCTGGAGAGGATGTGGAGAAAAGGGAACCCTAGTACACCATGGGTAGGAATGTAGACCGGTGCAGCCACTTTGGAAAACAGATGGAGTTTCCTCAAAAAATTAAAAACGGAAGTCCCATTTGACCCTGTAATCCCACTTCTAAAAATATATCCTAAGAAACCTTAAATACCAATCAGAAAAAAATATATGCACCCCTGTTCATAGCATCACAATTTATAGTATCTAAGATTTGGAAACATCCCACATGCCCATCAGGAGATGAGTGGATACAAAAGCTGTGGTGCATCATCCTGGCCAGTTTTGTTCAGTGGATAGAGCATTGGTCTGTGAACTGAAGGGTCCCAGGTTGGACTCCAAACAAGGGCATGTACCTCATTTGCAGGATCCCAGCCCTGCATACAGTCTCTAAATATCAATGGAAAAGAATATCCTCAAGTGAGTATTAAAAACCATTTGCAACAGCATGGATGGACCTGGAGTATTATGCTAAGCAAGATAAGAGAAAGGTAAGTATCACATGATCTCTCATATGTGGAATCTAGTGAACAAAATAAACTGATAAACAAAATAGACCCAGAGACATAGAACCATGGAACAGACGGATGAATTTCAGAGGGAAGATGGGGATGAGGGGGTTGGAGGGCAGAGATTAACCTGGAATTTATATGCATACTAAAGGCCCAGTGCATGAAATTTGTGCTTGGGTAGGGTCCTTAGGTCTGTCTGGCGATCAGGGCTGATCTGGGCCTTCTGACTGCCAGTTGTGGCCTTCCTTCATTCCACACCACCCCCTGGTGGTCAGCACCCATCAGAGCGAGCAGTTGAATTCCCAGTTGGTCAAACTCCCAAGGGGACAATTTGCATAGCCCATGGATACAGATAATAGTGTGATGAAGACTTAGGAGGGGCGGGAGCAGGGAGGAGGGGGTCAATGGGAAAAAAAACACAAAGGAGACATCAGTGATACTTTCAACAATAAAGATAAAAAAGAAAAGAAAACCACAAAGGTTTACTTCTCACTTGTGGTTCATGAGCATCATGGGTTGATTGGGGATTTTATTTTGTGTCATCATCATTCTGAGTTAATGGAGAAACCACTTTTCAGAACATTGCTGTTAGCCATGATAGAAAGAGAGAGGTGATGCTTGCTCTCAGTTCATTGGCTCAAGCAAGTTTCATAGCTGAACCCAACTAACTGCAAGGGGGTAGGTTAGAGCAGTCCTACCAGAAGGCCAGAAAGCAGCACTAATTGCCTACCCAACCATGGAAGGACTGAAGGAAGGAGATCTAGGTTGATCTTCCACAAATGACTCTGGGCTGACCAATCAGGGATACTGCTGACTCTGATGTGATGGTGATTCTAGGACCACACTGCCTCAGCCACACAGCTTTTTTGTTGTGTTTTTAAAGAACAGTTTATTGATTTTGAGAGAGAGGGAAATAGAGAAACATTGACGTGAGAGTGTGACATTGTTTGGATGCCTCCTGCATCCCCCCATCCCCCACCAGGGATCAAGCCCACAACCTGGGAATGTGCCCTAACCTGGAATCGGTCCGGCAATCAAGTGGACAACCTTTCAGTGCATGGGGTGATGCTCAACCAACTGGGCCACACTGGCCAGGGTTCAGCAGCACTGTTTCTGAAATAGTCTTTCTTCAGCTTTCAAGGAACATTATCAATTTCCAAATACCCTCGGCGTTAAGGACTAGATACCACAACCTCGGCTACCACTGCTGTAGAGAAATCAGAAGCCTCCAGAGGGAACTGGCCATGCATGCATCTCAACTCACAGTGGTCACTTCTCTCTGACGACTCTATTTAGAGTCCCTGCTTGGTGGGAGTGAGGTTGTATGAGGAGAATGACGTAAGGAAGTCTGAAACAGGTAGCTCTGAGCTGTCCAGGCTTGGCTGCTCAGCAAAGCACATTGCAAGGGGATAGGAATGGAGTTGAGTGAGATTTTCTGTATTATCTGCTGCATGTACACTACTCATTTATTTG
Source organism: Antrozous pallidus (assembly GCA_027563665.1). NCBI lineage: Eukaryota > Metazoa > Chordata > Mammalia > Chiroptera > Vespertilionidae > Antrozous > Antrozous pallidus. The sequence goes on along the minus strand of CM050508.1, from coordinate 165,376,492 downwards.
TCTGTACAGTCCCCCATTCATCTTTTCATCTGACCCTGATTAAACTCCTACTATTCTAGGCTCAGGATTAGATGGTTGCCATGGAGGGATGTTGGAGGGGACGGCAGGGCTGAAATGAAAATACTAACCTGGTTTTTTATGATGATCTATGAATATTTCAAGAGCCAAGTGAGCAACCCACATAACTCAGTTTGAAATGGAGCTATGGAAACACCTCTCCTTTACACATAGCACAGGTGTTTTTTTTTAAAGTCATCCCAAATTAAATAATTTTAAAATGTGCAAAAAGTTCCCACCTCCAGAAGGGAGAGATAAAATAGTTGTTCCTGCAACAAAGTCCTAGAGTGGGAGTTGGAAAACAAAACACACTTAGCAGATGAGTTCCTCACAAATGCTAACTGGTGCCTAGAGGGGTTTTCCTATGATAAGCAATAAAATAAATCAAAATTTACTTTCATGAGCTGGGTAAACAGCACCAGGGGAACAAGTTAGGGCTCTTATTTACCACTGTGAAAATAAAAGAATGCACCTGAGAATTCAAAGAGGTTTATGTGGTTTTAGAGCTTCATGAACATACCTGTTCTGCTGAGTGAAAACCACAGCTGTCCAAGCATCATTGCTATTCACCCAGAGACAGTATTCCAGTTCTTCTTCCCCTCCCCCACTCCCCTACCCAGCAGCACCCCACTCCTTCAGCGATCTCTGTGGAGAATGCATTCCTTGAGGTGAAAAGTTACTGACTGAAAACCATTTCATCATCCATTTAATCTCTCATTCTCAACTAGCTCCTTTTTTATTAGCACTTACATATGATCAAGTCCCTCATTAAACACACACACACACACACACACACACACACACACACACACACGCTCCTCTTATCTATCCCCAGGTCTCCCCCAAGCGCCACCTGAGCCTTCTTCCCTTCACAGCCACACTTCTTGCTGTGTGCTTCTGGGATGGGTTGTCCCCACCTCCTCATCTCCCTTTCTCTCCTCAGCCCCTGTTCCGAGGCTCCTTCCCCACCCTTAGTGAGGTCATCACATTTCCTTCCAAACCCAATGGGCACTTTTATGTCCTTATTTTTCTTGGTCTCCCAGGGGGTTGAAAGACTGTTGAACACTTCCATCCTTTGGAAACACTCTTTGGCTTCAAGGCCATAGTCCTCCTGGTTTCCTTTCTACTTCTTTGGTAGCTTGTCCCTGGCCCACTTAAGAGATGGAATAAAATGCCAAATGGGACTCTGCCTGATGTCTCCAGTTTCAGCTGTAACTCAAAGCTGAAAACAAATGGCGTGCACCCCGGTGTTCCAAAGATTGCTTTATAACTTGAGAAGAGTGGACAGATCTTGTCCTGTGCCCCTTGACTGCTCTAGAGCAGTAGTCGGCAAACTCATTAGTCAACAGAGCCAAATATCAACAGTACAAAGATTGAGATTTCTTTTGAGAGCCAAATTTTTTAAACTTAAACTTCTTAGAATGCCACTTCTTCAAAATAGACTCGCCCAGGCCATTGTATTTTGTGGAAGAGCCACACTCAAGGGACCAAAGAGCCGCATGTGGTTTGTGAGCCGCAGTTTGCCAACCACAGCTCTAGAGTCTAGAGGATTTCTTAGAAGGGAGTGCCTGACTGAGTTGAGAATGCTGAGGCATTTTCTCTCCTCCCACAGAGAAGATGAGGGCACGTTACCTCATCTCCAGCCAAGTAGTTAATGAACACTCAGGGAAATTGAGGATGAGTGCTTTCCAGAAATGAACACTGGATTCTCACTCGCAGCTGGATGCTCACTGACATGCAAAAAACTCCTTGTTCCACTTCCAGCCAGTCCCAGAGCCAAGGACAGCTTTTTGAGAGCCTGACATGGACTTCAAAGAGTTTAATGGTCTATGTGATAAAGATAGAAGCTGGCTGGAGAGGCTCTGTCGGCGAAGGAGTGGGAGCATGGGGAGAGACGGGGGAGCAGCCTTACTACCAAGGTTTGGAATGGTTCCTGCAGGCCAACTGGACTGTTGCTTAAAAATATCCCAGTTCTCTTTATCTGAGCACGTGACTGTCCTTCAAGTTAGAATTGGGAATGTCCCCTGCTTCGGCCCAGAAATGTGGGCAGAAGAGATGTGTCTCCTGTCACTTCTAACTAGGAGCTTGAAGAGTGAGCACAGAATTCACTGTGTCTTGTGCCTTTTGTTGTTTTCCACCTGCCATGGTGAGCACAGAAACATGAGTCAAGAGGGAGTAACTCTCAGATGGGGTTCCTGAAAGTAAGCAGAGTCCCCTGCTAACCCACAATGGGTGCAGAGCCTGAGTCCGTTTAGGAGCTGTTCTAGCATAACTGAGGCTTCCTGGATTAATGCAGTAGTCAGCACTATCTTGCAAGGGTCCAGCTCAAGAAGTGGACTGTGTAGGAGTGGTTACTTCAACAGAAAAACAACAACAAAAAGATGGGTTGGGTAGCTCAGTTGGATGGTTAAAGTGCCGAGGTTACAGGTTTGATTCCCATTCAGGGCCCATACAAGAATCAATTAATGAATGCATAAATAAGTGAAACAACAAATCTCTCCCCACCCCTTCCTCTTTCTCCCATTCTATCTAATAAAGAGGGAATATGCAAATTGACCATCACACCATCACAAAGATGTTGGCACCACAGCAGAGGTGAAGTTTCCATAACACAAGATAGCTGCACCCATAGTGGAGGCTGAGTTCCCGTAATTAGCCTTAAGCAGCAATCAACAGGGACCTGAGGCTGCATGGCTCTGGGCCGGTGCAGGGGACCTGAGCCTACACCCCTCACCTGATGAGGCTTGACAGGGGATCTCAGGCTACACTCCCTGCCCCGAGTGCTGGGCTTAGGAACCTTAGGCTTTGCCCCCCATTTAGCAGGGCTTGACGGGCAAACCTCAGGTCAAACTCCCCAACCCAGCACCAGACCCGGGGACCTCAAGGTGCACGCCCCATCCTGGTGCTGGGCCAGGGTACCTCAGGCCGTGCTACCCGCCCTGGTGCCAGGCCAAGGGACCTCAGATCATGACCCCTGCCCTGGTGCTGGGCCAGGGAACCAGAGGGTGTGCTGGGGGACCTGAGGCTGCACCCCTTGCCTGGTGGGGATTGATGGGGGACCTGAGGCTGTGCCCCCCCACCCTGTAGGGCTTGACAGGGGCCCTGAGGCTGCACCCTCAGCCCAGCAGAGCTTGATGGGGGTGGGGCCAGCCAGATCTGGATCTCAAGTAATTTTTAGGCATTGGGGGTGAGTGGGAACTTGACTCTGGGTCCCACAGTATGACCCAGACTCTGACAGGAGGAAGATTTTCAAATACATTTTACTAATTTTCTTTCATCTTTGACACTTGTATTATAGAGAAAGGGCAAATAGCAATATTAAAATATTCTCTCTAATTAATCCCCTTTTAATGTGCACAAATTTCATGCACTAGGCCACTAGTAAATGCATAAATGCATAAATACATAAATAAATTAAGATGGAGGTTGAGGGGAATAGTGAGAGGTCAGTTGGGTACTGGATTTTATGAGTCAAGGAAGAGTATATTGTAGAAGTCCCCGGATGTTGAGGGGAGGGTGAGAGACAAGTAGGTGCCCTTAGAGAGCTCAAATCCCTCATAGAAGAGCATTAACACATGTCAGGGAAAATGGGTTTGACAGCCAACCGAACTTTTGTCACTTTTCTTTTATCCCACCTTCTTACATTAGCCAGGAAGAAACCAAAAGCCAGAGGAAGGATAAATACGGCACAAATAGAGTGAGAAAAACAGACCGCACCCTTCCTCCACTCTGGGACTGGGAACCGAGTGGAGGTGGAGCTGGAGGAGGGAAGGAAGCCTAAACTGGTGGAGGCTCTAGATGGAAGTTTCATGTAGATTGGTGGGAACATTTTAGTGTAAAAAATAGAACGACTTGAATATTGAGAAGTTAACAAAAATGAACAGAACGTGCTCATAATATCATCCAGGGTGGATGGTTTGATGGCAGTGATGGGAGAGAAATGAAGCCATTTTCTGTACACTCTGCCAAGTCTAGCCAATTCAATAAACAAGCTCAGATTCCTCAAAAAAGAAAACCTTAAATGAGGGTGATCCTCAGGGTTTTACTCTAAGTCCTCCTCTCACTTGCTGAGCATTTCTATGGCTATGCTTTTCCCCAAACCTGTTTTTTAAGCACAGGCCACTCTTCTGAGTTACAGAATTGAATATACACAATTGCTTACTGGGCCTTCATACTTGGATAGCTCCTGGGAATCCACACCAACTAGACTCATATTATTCACCTGCTTGCTTGCCTAACTCACTCTCTCAGGGTTCCCCCTCTCATGCCATTGCCCAAGGTGAAAATCTTGATTTTGGCTCCCGCACAGCTCCTTACATCCAAACACCAAATCCTTTCTACTTTGCCTTCTAAAGTTGTCTCAGATCTGTTCATTTCTCTCCATCATCCTCATCTTTCGTGTGAAGAACCGCGGTGGTCTCCACCTGGAGTCTTTCTTCCAGTCTCACCGAACTCCAATCCGTTCTTTTTATTGCAGCTACGAATAATTCACTCTACAAATAGGTATTGTACGCCCACTGTGTGCCCTGACCTGTGATAAGCTCTGGGGATAGGAAGAGCCCACAAAACTGTCCTTGCCCTCACAGAGTTTACATTTTAATGGGAAGAAGGTACATTTTATTTATTTTTAAAATATATTTTTATTGATTTCAGAGGAAGGGAGAGAGAGAGATAGAAACATCAATGATGAGACAGAATGATTGATTGGCTGCCTCCTGCACACCCCACAGTGGGAATAGAGCCCGCCCACAACAGGGCATATACCCTGACCCATAATCCATCCCAGACCTTCTAGCAGCTGGGCTGTCAAAAGAATTTTAAGAGCTGTAATTATGCAGTTAAATATACTTGGAACTTTTCTGTGTATTATCTGTGTTACGTTGAGAGAAAGGCGATGTACTAACTTCACGGGTTTAGGAAGATGTAATTTAGTGAGTCTGGGCAGATAAAGAAAAACACAGACAGCACTAAGGCTGTAAATTGTTTGCATTTTACAGCCGTACCATTGAGATAAACCAAGAGTGGGAATTTGACAATACAGATCAGGAGGTCCTGCTAAGGCTCTACCACTTAATTTGACAGCTAGAGGAGGCAGCAGTCCTTTCCTCACCTGCACTTGCCAGTTCCCAGGTGAGATGTTGCTGTGATGTGCTCCCATCATCCCTTTGTGTCCTCTTTCATATCAACTTGCATACATTATTTTACTTCTGGGTTAATTGTTGTCTTACCTTATTAGATGCCCGCCCACACCCACACCCACCCCACCCCTTGCCTAAAACACACTGGCTAACCGCTACTTATCCTATAGGTCTTAACAAACTACTCTAATAGTCATGGGGGGGAAGGGGATAGGTGAACTCCTGGCGCTCATAGGTTTCTTCCTTACAGAATTCTTTGGCAAAGGCACTAGGGTTCCTTGGAAGCAGCCGGTACCAGAACTTAGGGGAAGAGAGAGCAGGAGGAGCCAAATACACCTTGTTGTTGTCAAAAACAAATGGTGTTTTCCTGCGTCTGAGATGTTAGAGACAGTGCAGACAGGAAAGATTAGTCGCTGGGCAAAAGGTGACATTTGAAGGGATCACCGTAATTGGAAAATACTGAGTCTGTCAAGTGGCCAAGAGCACGTGGTGCTTTTCAAAAGGTAGAAGCGATTTTTAAAATTGCTAAGAGGCTTTGAGAGTGATAACTAGAAAAGGATTGAGATTAACAAATATTTGTTTGATGAATGACTAAGTCATATTTTGATTCAAAGAGAAATATGGTCATTTACATGAAAATGTCTACTCTGGGAAGTCAACGGATGCAACTTGGGGACTATGCTCACTCATTGTGTTGCAGAAACAATAAGAATTTTCAAACCTCTGTATCAGACTTATGATTTTTAAAAAAATCGATTTGAACTCTAACAGAGGGACTTCTATATTCAAAGGAGAAATTCCTCTCTGTTAAACTCTAGAGTGAGGTTGCAGACGCTTCGCTGAGAAGCTTTTCCTGCTGTCTCGGATGTATTATGAACAATTCTGCCCGGGGGCAGAAGAAGATAGCAGAGCTGGTTTCCTAAGCCTCCTTCGGGCACATGCTCTCTAAGGCGGTCATTATGAGGCTGTGTTAGACATGTTCATACTGTGTTAGACTCAATTCAATGAAAACTCAGGTGAACTTTGTGAGTGGACGTTCTGAAAGTGAAATATTTATAGTTGCACTACATGTGGATTCGCATCAAAGATACAGGATCCTATAATGATGGACCCTGGGGAAACTTCAGCAGGGTACGCATATTGTATTAGTGCTAACCTTACTTTACTCAGGTTTTCTTTGCCATGATCTGTCTTGGAATCTCTTTTTTTCTGTTAGAAATAAGTGCACCAGCTGAAAAGTATATTAGGAAAAAGACCTGTGCTCATGTGAAAACTATTCCAGAATGGTACAACTTCAAAGGTTTGGTTTCTCTTACTGGATGAATAAAAGCAAAATGCTGCCCATAAGTGGACGACTAACTGCAAAAGCAGAAGGGGTAATGGAATATTACAACCCAAAAAAAGAAATGGAGGAGCTGGCAAGAGACCTGGAATATAGCAAAATGGAGGGATGTAAAATTAGCTGAAAACAGGCAGTTGTAGGAACATTCCTTTTGAGTGGGCAGCCTGCATGCTAATGATTCTATATAAGAAATCCAGGCTTAAGCTAGAGAATCCTAAGAATTTAGATCCAGCAATATGATTGGGAAGGTATGGGGAAAATTAACTAGAAAACTCCCACCTCAGCTGGCTTAGAAAGGAGGTGGAAATGTTGAATCTGTGAAGGGAAGTTTAATGCTGGATTGTTTGTTTTTGTTTTTTAAACTTTTTGCTAAATTAGACAAGATAATTTATGCGAAGCACCTGTTAGTGGGCTTCAAAAGCAATAATTGTTCAAAGACTATAATCCATTACTAATCAATGATAAGACTGTTGTCAAGACTGAGCTAATTAGATATGGTCTTAAAAGTGTGCTTGAAATGCCAGATTCCAGTATAGATTGTCAAATACAACATGGAAATGTGCCAGAGGCTGGAGACAAAAGGGACAAAACTGAGGTGGATTATATAAGATGGCAGAGGGATAAGACGGAAAGATAAACATTTATCAAGTTTTGTAAGGTGTTCTAAATATCAAACTTGAAAAAACACTTTGTCCCAGTTCAGGTCTTCCAAGAAGCAAAACATCAACACTGAATGATATGGGCAGGAAATTTACTACAGAAATGCCTTTGAAGGGTAAAGAGGTGGGAGCAGGAGTAGGGAGGCGGGGTAGGGGGGCCGGAAGGGCTCTCAGATCACAATAGAAGTCTGACCCCTGTGAAAGGAGAGAGGAAAGATAGGACGGTCTTGCTGGGACCCGTTTGGCTCAGTGGATAGAGCGTTGGACTGCGGACTAAAGGGTCCCGGGGTTCGATTCAGGTCAAGGGCACATCCCCAGTAGGGGGCATGCAAGAGGCAGCTGATGGATGTTTCTCAACGATGTTTCTGACTTTCTATCCCTTTCCCTTCCGCTCTGTAAAAAGTCAATGAAATATGTTTTTTAAAAAAAGAGCCTCTGACTACAGTGCAGTAAGGTCAATGGCACAGCGCCTTACAAGATTTGCTGGAGCTGTCATGCATTAGGGAGAAATGGCCCAGCTCTAGCAGCCCCATTATGTTCAGTGATTAGCTAGGAGTACGGAGGTGAGGGGACTGGCCTCAGCATGGGTGCCATGCCAGGTAACAGAATGCAGCAGCTGAAGATGGTCAGCCAACTACACCTACATGGCCATTTCTTTGGAAGGCAGAGCCGAGTGGCACACCTGCATGGCTGCTCTGGTTCACTGCTTTGTGCCTCTCTGATATGCACAGCCACATATGTTTGGGGAGCAGCACTTCCATGGTTCCTGTGAGACTCTCTTCCTGTGAGGAAACTTCGAAGAGAGAGGTTATTGGAAGAAGCTATACACCTCGATGCGGCAGCTGGTCTCGGAACTGGATCTGGTTGGTATTCATTGTCTCGCTCCTCCACTGTCCTTTCTAAATTCCCCTCTCCTTCAACTCTCATCTCTGTCATCCTAGTGGTGTGACTCAGACCTTCATTCCTAAGGAACCTTCTTCCTTGGCAAGCTATACATTCTCAGGCCAGCACTGCTGCGCGAGTCCATTCTTCGGATGCCTGCCAAGGAACACGTGTGCAATAAGCTTGGGCATGTGCAAATTTTACCTTATTTACCTGTGTTTGGGTTTGATGGGCTGGTTTAATGTTACTACAGGTATGAATGAGTCTGTGTGAATACATGGGCTGCCATGAGATGTGAGCATTGACAAGAAAGGAGACTAAAATATCTATAAAAAGCAGATGGCAGAGACATGAAACCATTTAATGTAGGAGGAAGTCATTCTCTAATCCTCAATATACCCAATATTGTTGCACTCGTCACTAAAATATAGCTCAGGTTGAGTATCATCTGTTTTAAGAAGTAAATATGTACTTTAAAAACATTTTCAACAAAATGATTTTTAAATGCCATTTGCTTAAATATAAGTCCCTGCATTCCACATAAAAACTATCACTTAAAAATATTTAGCTCCCTGCTATATAGCTGGGTTATACTTTGTTATTTTTCAAATATTCATGCTGCTTACTCCATGACTTTTTCTGTAATTTCATAGCTACCACTTTTAAAAATTACATTTTTGATAGAAAGTGTACTATTTTCTTAGATTTCTGTAATTCAGAAAGCAGGACTAATCTAATAAATAAAACTCTTTTTGTATTATGCAATCCAAGGTTCAAGGGAAATGTTTGAGTTTACATATTTACAACTTTCAAAATATCTCTCACAGAAATAAAAATACATCTGAATTATTCAGAGCTTATAAATATTTTAAAGATATGTTTAGAATATAACAAAGAAAAGTCTATAAATGATGCTTTGCAGCTAAATTGAAACTAAGAAAAGTCATAAGAAACATCATTTATTTAGAGATGAGGCTATTCTTGCAATTAAATTTTAAGCAGCAGAAGCACTCATCCCTTTGTTATCATCTGATTCATTTTATTCATTGTATTACTACTCTGATATACTTATATTAAGTCATAATATTTGTAATACTCTCTCTGTTGTTGCTACATCAATACTTCACATTTGGTGGCTATTCTAAGTCTGAATGTAGGAGAGAGAGACAGACAGACAGACAGACACTTGGGTTTGAGTTCTAAACTCGCTTTATGCTAGCTGTATGACTTCATTCTGTCAACTGTCTAATGCTTAACCCGGGGATAATAATACCCTTCGCAGATGGTGGTTGTGAGAGTTATGTATATGAATTACTATGTGAACAACAAACTTTAATTTCCTGTTAAAATCTACCAAAGGATGATCTTCCTGCCTCACAGAGAACACGAGAGGGCATAAAGTTTATCTCACCAATTCATTTCTAAAAACTCTCTGTCCCTACCACTTTCTTTAAGTTGCTCTCATTCAAAGCCCCAGGAGCTTCCTCGATGCCAAACCCAAGCCCTCCTTTCCGCCCTCATTTTGTTTGTCTTCAAGTTGTCAGCCTTGGCCATACTCCTTGAAACATTCTTCTTTCTTGGCATCTCGGAAGCCACTCTTCCTAGTTCATTTCCAATCTTATTTTTTCTTTCTGATTTCAGGTTTTGTTTTGTGTGTGTGTTTTTTTATAGTTGGGGTGTCATGGAATGCCAGGTCAGTAGCAGGAAACCATGAGTGGTGAGTCGGATCAGCTTCCAAAAAGGAAGTAAAAAAAACAACCGAAGTCAATACTATGAAGATACCAAAACCAAGAAGCAGTTGTGCCAGAACTGATAACAGAGCGGGAACCAAGGCGTTAGAGCTGGAGCTGCCACTAAGGTCATGGAAGATGAGAATGTAGGGAACAATACCTGATAGACTCCCACGACATCTGCCACACACCGTTTTCTTTTGGACCTGGCTCTCTTCCTATGGGCTGGGCACATAAGTAGTAGAAGTAGAGTCTTCACAGGACTGCCAAGGACTGTACCTTTCACTTTTTTTTTTCCTCGTCGGCCTTTAAATGTTCTTACAGTCCTATTTCTTGGACTTCTCGTTCAGTCTACACACTTAGTCCGAATGATCTCATCCAGTCTCATTTTTTAACTACCTGGTTCTCTAGCAAGTTTTAGACTGTCTACTGGGTGTTTTTGTCTAGATGTCCCACTTTGAAGCTCAGCTGCTGAAATTGTTCCCTATTTAAGCTGCTGCGTTACCTCCCATATCGCATCTTAGAAACCGTGGTACCATTCTTCTCTTCTTTCTTTGTCCTGCCAGCCACTAAGTCACCAAGACTTTGAAAAATAATTAATACGTGTTTATTATTATTACTATTTGAATTATTATGATGGCCTTTTTATCCAGCCCTTGAGCTAAGCACTCTACAAAAGCCCTTTATACACATTACCTCATCTAATCCTCATAAGAGCCGTTAATGGCAGCCTACGGGTGCTGTTATTATCTCTGTTTTAGGGATGAAGCGTCTGAGGCTCAGCATTATTTTAATAATTCTCTCATGGGCTGTACCTAGCTTGCTTCAGTTACACAGAATTGAATCGAGGTATATTTAAACTCCCGATCCTGCTCTCTCCATCGCTGTGCTCTGCTTCCACTTTGCTCTACTGTTTCTCTCAGAAAAATCTCACAAAGCCAGCCCCTCCTCCAGCTGCAGTTACACAAGTTCACATTCCTGGGCTCCAAAATCAGATGGATTTGCTCTGGAATCCAGAGGCCCCTGCCTGCTATGTGGCTGGACAAGTCACCCTCTCTGCCTTGATTCCTCATTGGTAAACAGGTAAGTACTAGTTACATCACAGGTTGATTACGGGGCTTAAAATTAAATAATATAAACAACAAAAAGGAAAAATAAAAGCTTAGATAACCTGTAGAAAGCCCTGTACACTTAATACAATGGGTTGCTCAGGTAACCTGTGTAAAGCTTGATGCTCTTCTTATTATTCTACTCCAGTACAAGTCCTCAAATGTTTTTACTTTGTTTCAAAAAAATTCCCAGTTAGTCTCCCTGGCATCAGACCTGCTAACTTCATTTTCTCCATTATTCTTAGAATTGTTTTTTAAAATAAAAATCTGATGATGTCACCTCCCTGCCTAAGGTCCTCTAATATTTCTTTTCTCTATGGAATTGCCTTTTATGTCACACTAACGTATTGACTTAAAATAGAATCAACTTCTTACATGGAGAAACATCTGCTACCTTTCTCGTTCATTTCCTGCTGCTCTCCTCAAAGTAGCACAGCTTTAATTAATACCATACTTATTATTTCATGGGCCAGCCTCTTTGATGAGGCCTTTGGGTCTATCTGTTCCCTGTTTAAGTACATACTCATTATCGTCTAGAAAACTCTTCGTCCTTCAAAATCAAGCTCCTCATGATACCTTCCCAAAATCAAAATCAAATACCCCTCTGTGCTATTAAGAGAACTTTATTCATAGTATCTATCATGTCAAATTTGAAATTACTGAGTTGCAATTACTTTCTCCAGAGAAAAGATCATTTCTGAAGAGAAATCAATCAAATTTAGTGTGTTATCAAGTACCTGGTACATTGTAGGTACTCAATACATATCATTGAATGAATAAATGATAACTAAAAGTATCCTTCTTATAATTTACAAGGTCTTTTCACATACTTAACTTATTTTCATTACATTTTCATAACATGTAAGCTTAGGATTGGATACAAGATGCTGTATTATTATTATTACTATTATAAACTAAAACTTATTAAATTCTCCAACATTTTACCCAATTGCAGAGCTTTAAAATACACAAAATAACCATCAATATTTTAAAATAAAGGCAAGAGTGAGCATATGGTTCATGTTTTAAGAACAAGGTAATTATACAGATCATGATAATTACCAGTGGTTATCGGTAAATACATTGCAGCTTGATAATTGTATGCTAGGTTCAGATTAGAATGCTTCTTTAATTTGCCACACAAGCTGCTATTTAGAGAGTCAGGTTAAAACCTGGAATCGAAGGAACTCTTAGAAATTATGGTAGTGTTTCCAAGTCCATTTTCCATCCAGTTCTTTCATGTGGCAATAATAATCAATTCAGTTAAATAATTTAAAGTCAATAGATTCTGCAGAAACCGGTTTGGCTCAGTGGATAGAGTGTCAGCCTGTGGACTGGAGGGTCCCAGGTTCGATCCCAGTTAAGGGCATGTACCTTGGTTGTGGGCACATCCCCAGTAGGGGGTGTGCAAGAGGCAGCTGATCGATGTTTCTGACTTTCTATCCCTCTCTCTTCCTCTCTGTAAAAAATTAATAAAAAATATATATTTTAAAATAAATGAAGTCAAAATTAATAAAATATATATATTTTAAAGTAAATGAACTCCTTGAAAACAGTTGAGCCAAAGTAATAAGGAAAGATAGTTGATTTGAAATCAATTTAGTGTCATTCCAGGAATTTAAAAAAAAAAGGAAAAGAATTGAATTAAAAAATATAGAGTGTCCAATATCAGGTAAGGAGTATGATGTTTTGTGAAATCTTTTGTTTCAACTGTGTGTGTGTGTGTGTGTGTGTTTACTAGGTTATGAAGTAAAATCTACTTCCCACTATGGTGTATATTTCCCACTGGATTTGGTCAAGTTGGAAAGCTACCACCCTACAGGACACAGAGCAAGTGGAATCAAGTGTAAGTAGCCATTTAATAAAAATTGGTTTAATAACTTGGTAATATTGTAATCATGTCCCACTTGGAGCCCCAAACCCCAATTGCACAAACATAATCCCCAGAGCATAATAAACACCTGATGCAGTCAATAGACTTGGCTTTAATAACATTTAATTATTTCCAAAAGTCAAACCTGTCTCTCAGAGATGAACAGTCACGACCACAGAAACTTTGCAGAAGAATTGGCTGCAGTCTGAAGTCAATAACAAAAAAATAGTTTGAAAATTATTCTTAGCAAAAGCAATCACACTGTTTTTCCAGGGATGCTCTTGGCATTTCTGTCCACATACTTATCAGGTTAACTTATAATTATTATATAACTTTCAGTGAAACTGAGCCCCTATCATACAGAAACCTTATTTTATTATTTGTGTGTAATTGGTGCCTTTGCATATATTGTCTAGAACATAGAGACATTTAATAAATGTTTGTCAAGAAGACAGTACTCATTTGGATAAATACATGTTCTGAAACTTAATGAGTGACTCCAGGTCAGAGCATATTCTAAAGCTATTTATTCATGTTTCCTGTCCACTTTAAAGATACTTCTCAAAGACTCTCAACCTACAAAACAGAATTTTATTGGAATTTAAAATTCATAACTTTTTAAATCAAAGCATTGTAATTTAAAACAAAATGAGGTGTTATTTTGACACTAAATTATCATGGATGCAAGCAGGAAAATGAACACTGTCAAACAATGTTTGTGATTGGGGGAACCGAAGAAGATAATTTGGAAATACATATCAAAAATCTTTAAGTATATTTATTCTTTTACGAAGAAATTTTGCTTCTAGTTCCTTATTCTATGGAAAAATTAAGATTGCAAAAACTGGACACAAGGATATTAATCTCAGTGCTGTTTACAATAAATAAAAATGTATAGTTCTGAAAGATTAATGATGGAAATTATGGTAATTCTAGCAATAGAAAGTACGCAGCCTTGAAAAATAACAACGTTCAATTACATTGGCATAGAAAAGGGCTTAAAAATATACTTCAAAAAGCAGGTAATGATGCTGTAAACTGCAGAATACAATATAAATTTTTTGTGAGGTGTAATTCATATAACCATTAAAGTGAGCAGTTGAGTGTCTATTTAGTACATTATCGGTCACCTTGTTGGCCAACTGCCCCCTCTGTCTAGTTCCTAAACATTTTCATTAGGCAAAAGGAAACCTGTTGTACATGTTAAAGCAGTTGTTTCCCATCCCCTCCCTTCCCATCTGTGTTCTGTCTCTATGATTTACTTATTCAGGATAGTTCATATAAATGGAATCATACAGTATGTGACCTTTTGTGTCTGGCTTCTTTCACTTTGCATAATGCTTCGAGGGTTCATCTGCCTAGTCGCAGTACTTTATTTTTTGTGGCCGAATAATATTCCATTGCATATATATTGGTCAACGGCCATTTGGGTTGTTTCCACTCTTTGGCTATTGCCAATGGTGTTGCTGTGTACATAGGTGTGCTACAGAATCATTTTGATGATACAAGTATCTACTGGAAGAGAATAAATTCAGGGATACCAGCAGTCATTTTTTTTGGGGGGGGGAGAAGGTGTTTACAGACAAGTTTTTTTTTAATATTATTAAGAGCTTTGGGCTTTAGAAGTAAACAGATAAGACTCAATTTCTTCACATGTAAAATGAAAAAAAAATAGAATGTTAAATAAAACTGGATTATTGTGAAGAGTAAATGTAATACATCTAAAGTACTTAGAAATATGTGGGGGCACAGTGTGAGTACTGAATGTATTTTTAAACACTTTATTTTTGCTACATTTATTTAAAAGGTTTTCTAACAGAATAATAAAGGTTTGCTAAGCGTGTTTTTTGGCACGTGTAGTTGCATGCTACACACTTCAGATGCATGTTCTTTGCTGGTAGTCAGTTGGGCTGGTGTCAGTCGTAGGCTGCCCCAATGTTTGACCCAACTTTGTTTGACTAAGTATATAGCTCTTCCATGCAACTCTCCCTCCAAGTTTCAATCAAAATGACACTCCACGCGCATCTCCCCCCGCCCTCTGGCAAAGCTCTGCCCCCATTTCAGTCTTTGTTTCAGCACTGCTTCGTATGTTGCACGTGCAGCCGTCCAGGTTGCACGTCTCGGGAACGGTACCGCAGGGCGGGGGGCGGGCGCTGGCTGTCTCGTACACAGCCAGGAACACTCTGCGATGAGGTGTCTCCACAATATAAAACCTCCTCCGGAATCTCTCCTTGCGCTCCCTAGGAAATGGCAAATTTTATTTTTCAATGTGAACTACACGAAGACTTTTTCTCCAACTCTGCCCAGCACAAGGGTTCCGGTCCGGAGGCCGGCAGGGCGCCTCCCCGAGTTTGGGGGAAATTCGCTCTGCAGCCCCGGGGCAGTCCCGGCGCGGGAGGTCCGAGGGGAACCCCGGGGCCAGCGCGGTCCCGTGGGGAGGCCGCGCGGGGGCCAGCGCGTGGAATCCTAGGTCCCCGGGGAGCTGCCGGAGCCCCAACCTGGCAGTTCACGGAGGCCCTTCAGGGAAGGGGGGGCTGCAGCCCGCCTGAGCCCGCACAGGTGTCCCGGCGGCGGCGCCCGGGCCCGCGGGCCGGCGGCCGAGAGGGGCGGGCGCACCCGTGCGCGGGGCCCGGGCCCGAGGGGGCGGTTCCGCGAGGTGGCTCTCGGCTCCTCCTCGGCGCTCAGGTTTCCCCTCCCCGCCCGCCGGCTGCTGGCCCGGCTCCGCCTCCCGCCCCCTCCCCGCCGGGGCCCACTCTGCGGCCTCTGCCCGCCTCGCCCCCGCGCGGGCCTCCTCCCGCTTTCTCCGTCCGCTTCGCCTCCAGCCTCCCGAGGACCCGCCGCCGCGGGGCGCCGGGAAGATGGCGACGGCGGGAGGCGGCGCTGGCGAGGGGGGCGCGGGCCCCGGTGGCGCGGCTGGGGCCGGGCCGTTCGGGCCGGGCCCCTCCGCCGAGACGTGCGGGGACGCCCGCGGCCCCGCGCCCCCGGCGCTGCACCCGGAGGAGGTCGCCGCTCGGCTGCAGCGGATGCGCCGGGAGCTGAGTAACCGTAGGAAAATCCTGGTTAAAAACCTGCCCCAGGACAGCAACTGCCAGGTAGGGGGACGGGGCTGGGGGGCGACGCGTCCAGGGGCCGCGGGAGAGGGCTCCAGAGAGAAGCTGCCCCCCCCCCCCCCGACCCCGCCGCCGGGGTCCAGATTGGTGCCTGGCGCCTTGGAGAGGTCAGGGGAGGAGGGGGGTCGGTGTGGAGTGACGAGAACGGTTCGTCCAGTTTGCACCCTACCCGCGGGTTTCTGAGCCTGAGGTCACCCTGCGAGGGTAGCAGATTTGGAAACTGAGGCTCCGAGAGGCGATGTGGCTTGTCCAAGGTCACGGGAATCGGGGGCATCTTGCCTGCAAGTCAGGTTGGCTTTCTCCTTCCCCTTTGGCCCCTTGGGTGTGTCTGGGGGGAAGGGGGAGGGGAGCACGTAGTTGAAGGAGAGTGGAGGTAAGCTATGGAGCTCGGTTTGGGGGTGCCAAATCTTCGGGAGCACCTTGAGAGGGGCGGAGGGCCCGCCTGGGGTCCTTGGGGCTTGGGTGTATCGTGGGGGTAGGGAGAGCTGGGAGTGAGCTCTCTTGTTGCAGAAGCACTTCTTGACCAAGTTTGCATTAGACCAACTCTGTCCCTTCAGCTGAAGGCCAAGGAATTGGAGGGGTTACCACTCGTCTTGGGGAGCCTTGCGCATCCGTCTTCTGCACGCCAAGCCCTGGAGGATTTATCCCTCAGGGACTCAGAGGAAGCTTAAAGATAGGCTACTTTCTGTCTTTGATCCAGATTAACTGTTGCTGTAAGATTTGAAGCCCTGCGTTTATTTAACTACCCCCATTCTTGTTTGCCAAGGTTATACCCATTGCAGGAAAGCAAGAAAATACAGGGAAGCAAAAGGTGGGGCAATTGAAATCACTCATATTTCTTACACTTAAAGATAACCGCTGTTAGCTCTCTTTTCCTGTGCTTAACGTCTACCTATGTATTTTTGTTTCACCAGAGATGGATAGAGAGATCTTATCTTTGATTCTTTAGGGTTTCTTAGTTGCCTATTTCACGTATAACTTGCATTTATATATTTTGGGTGGGAAGGATGGCTGTCCTGGTGGTTGCAGATTTCGTTTAGTTCCACCTGTACCTGGACGCGTGGCATTGCAAATGGGCTGGCTGTTGGTCAGTGCAGGGCAGTTCTTCCACGATCCGTGAAATAATAAGATTAGTGCCTCATCACTATGCGATTAGACCTTCCATAGCCACTCATAGTAAATGTGAGCATATCACGTTATCACCCACATGCATGAAGGGTCATTTTGTTTCAAAAAGCAAGCTTAAAAAAAAGTTTGTCAGCCTTGTATCTTAATCCTTTCAACTATCCTGTCATTGTCTACTTCCTATCAGACAGGTAATGTTTCGTGATGCGACCTTTACGGACACCTGTAATGGGCTGACTTTCTTAGAGGCCACTTTCCCCTCGCCATGCCAACAGAGGGGAGCAAGGGAGCTCAGAAAGAGGGAGGCATGGAAGAGGCAGATGGCATTTTTAAAAAAGCAAATTGAAGAAACAGCAGCTGTGTGTGTGGATAAACTAGGAGAAGAGAGATGGAGAAGTATCTTGATTTCCTTTATAGAATGTCATGTCTTTTTTATCACATGTTCTTGCATTCTGAAAATATTTAGACCCCAAATTTTAGACAGTTCTATCTAATGTTGCTTTGTTGTTGGTATCTTTTTCATGTCTCTTCATAAGAGGCACGAAAAAATAGATCAAAGGGACTAATAAAAGGAACAACTTTAATTACCTGGTGTCTGTGATGGAGAGATGTTTTATAAGAATTACGCTGATTAGTATTTTTGAGATATCTCTTCTCTATTATGAATGAATGTATGGTTAGCCTAATCCTTAGGATTTTCTCTAAGGTAGCAAGCATAAACTATGGAATAAAATTGGTATAAGACCTGTATGTCTAGATGAATTTTTTACTACCAACTAAAGTATCTTCAATATTTTTAATATGTATTTTTTCATTGATTCCAGAGAGAGGAAGGGAGAAGGAAAGAGAGACAGAAGCATCAGTGATGAGAGAGAATAATTGGTTGGCTGCCTCCTGCACACCTCACACTGGGGATGGAGCCTGAAGACAGGCATTTGCCCTTAATCAGAATCAAACCCCCCTTCAGGCTGAAGGCTGATGTTCTATCCACTTAGTCAAACCAGCTATGGCAGTATCTTAAATTTTACATTAAGGTAAATTCTTATGCCATGTTTTTGGTTTTTTTTGGGGGGGGGGGGTTTAATTTTTTTGAGAGCTAAAGTTTCATCTAAAAGCAAAAAAAAAAAAAAAAAAAAGTTAAGACTTAGAGGCTTGTCTGGACTTGTCCTAGCATTTTTTTCTAATTATTTTAATATTTCTGATATGTACTTTAAAAAGCTAAGCAGAGCAATAGTCGATTCCAAACAGTATTTTTGAGAAGTGTTTATTTTTCCATCATCTTTTGTACTTGCACCTTTCCAATTTTTCTGATCAAAATCATATATTACAGCTGTCAGTGATCTGTGTTACATAAATAAGTAGGTAGACCAAAATATTCTAGTTTCTAAAAGGAATGAAAATAGTCTTTTCTTTAGATTCTTTACATTGAGAATTGCTATTTTTTTTGTTGGCCCAATAAAATTAATATTTATTTCATCTACTTTTTCTGAATATATTCTGCAAGAATTTTGGTATTTTATCTTTTACTTTAATAATACTAATGTCTCTTTTTTCTTAGTGGTTGCATTTTACTGTCAACTTACTAATGAAAATTTAACTATAATTTTATTTGGTGCCTTTTAACCAGTATCACCTGGCTAAACTATATATTTACTTCTTATGAACTAATAATAGTTTTTTTAAAGCTGTTACTTAAAAAAAAAAACATATTTTATTGATTTTTTCACAGAGAGGAAGGGAGAGGGATAGAGAGTTAAAAACATAGATGAGAGAGAAACATTGATCAGCTGCCTCCTGCACACCTCCCACTGGGGATGTGCCTGCAACCAAGGTACATGCCCATACCCTTGACCAGAATCGAACCTGCGACCCTTCAGTCTGCAGGCCAACGCTCTATCACAGAGCCAAACCAGTTAGGGCAAGCATTACTTTTTGTTTAGTTACTAAGTAATCAGATATTTTAAATAATCAATTTCATGTTCTTCTCTAGAAGAATCTATGTTTATTCACTCATTTATTCTAGAACATCACAAAGGATCAAAGCCATTCTTAACTCTAGTTTTCGTACTGTGTAATAAAGCTGCAGAAAAGCTACGGTGGTAACTGATTAGTATAAGATAATTTAACTTTTTTAAAGTATGGATGTTGCCTTTATTAAATGTGGTTTTTATAAACTTTACTCAAGTTTGTTTAATTTTTGGTATGACAGATTTACAGTAGCATCTCACAACTTTACACTTTCTGTGGTTAAAAGGCACACTGAAAGTAGTATTTTTAAATGGGAGCCTTTACCTATATCAGAAACCTTACAGAAATATTAGCTCTAAAAAAAGAAAATGAACACCTTTATCTAATAAGTTCTTAGAAGCTGTCTCATTGATTAGATGCAGTCAGTTAGGCGTTATCTGGTCAGCTTCCTCTGCTCGAATCCTCCTAGCCTTCTATGTTCTTGTAGCCTTAACTTTGGTTCATGTCCTTTCCATCTCTTAAACAGACTGTTACAGATGTTCTGTTTGTCAGCTACCCTCATTATGGTCTATCTCTTTGGTTTTAGCCCATCCTGCTTACAGCTGCCAGAGCGCTTTTCCAAGCACACATCTGATGTCACACTCCTGCTTTAAAACACAAACAAAAAATCCTTTGACTTCACATTCTTGGCACTGCTCCTCAACCTTTTTCTCAAATTGTTCCATCAGTCTGTCTCTTTTGCTTAAGTTGTAAGGAATAGTGAATCTGGATTAGCTTTCTGCAAGAAGGAAATTGCTTTAAGATTCATATTCTGTCTGAAAAAAACACATAATTTTATGCTCTATTAAAATGGGACTTAATATAAAAACAGTGACTTAAACTTGTTTAACTCCCCTCCAATTTTTTCCCCCATAAACTTGAAACTTATGAAAGATGCACCATATTTATCCTATGGTTGTTTATATTTCCATATAACCATGAAGTACTCAGGACTCAGTTTGAAAGGCATGACATGATAGGATAGAAATCTAAGATTGTAGGCATTTTGTGATTTGGTTCTTGCCCATATTTTCAGTCTCATTTCTTATTAGTCCTGCATTGGACCCTCAAGTCCTTCATATCACTGTGATTTGGATATTGTTGGTATTGTCTTTGTTTTTGTTTTTTTTATTCTTTAAAGTATTACAAATAGTAGTACATATGTTTTCCTTTTCCCCCCATTGTCCTCCCCCCCAGCCTCCCCTTGCCCCCAGAACATGTTCTCACCTGCCCCCCCCCTCACCCCAGTGTCTTGTATCCATTGGTTATGCCTACATGCATGCATACAAGTCCTTCGGTCGATCTCTTATAGCCCTTGCCCCCCACTCTCCCCAGCCTCCCCACCCCCCATAGTTTGACAGTCTGTTCAATGTTTCTCTGCCTCTATATCAATCTTTTCCCCCTGTTTATTTTCTTTAAAAAGATCTTGCATCTGCATACTGGTATTGTCTCTGAATGCTAGTGTTTTGGAATGTAATTATAGTGATTAGTTTATTGTGAATAATGTTTATCATTATCCTAATTATAATGAATAACAATGTTGTGAATACTGATTCTTACTCAGAACAGCCATTGTGTATGTGTGTGAATCGTCTTTTGCAACTCTGAATTTAGAATTTGGGTTACCTTAATTTGTGGGTTTTATTGCATTTCTCTAAATTGTTTATTTTTTATGGTTAGCCTTCAAAAATAGCATTGTTACTGGGGTTTCAAAATGGAGAAAACAGTGGTATTATGTTCTATATCACTTGAGTTCACTCACTTTTTTTTCTTACATGCTGCGTGTGTGTACATGTGTTTTGTTTTTATTGTGTGTTTTTTTTTTATCTAAAAGGGATTTTATTGTGCAATTAGAAAAAAAAAAAAGTGAAGTGCTTAGGGCTAACAGCCAAGATCAGTAATAGAAGCAGCATTCTATTGTCTCACTGTGTGTATTATTAACTTTCATTTCAAAGCACTCTATTATGGTAATTAATTGAGAAGCTTGATGATCAGTTTCAACACAATTTGAAAGCATAGTCTTATCAACCAAGCACCTTTTAGAATAACAAACCACTAAATGTAGGAAACTGGTTAATTGTCTTTTTAAAAGCTGCTTATTCCCATTTTTCTTTTCTATGGGGAAAAAAAAAACAAACACACACACAAAAAAACAATAGAATTTTCTCACATGTTTGTGTTCTTTAAAGGGGGGACGATGGGGATGGGATTTTAAAATGTGCCTTGCCCGGCCAGTGTTGCTCAGTGGTTGAGCGTCAGCTCATGAACCAAGAGGCTCCCGGTTCGATCCCCAGTCAGAGCACATGCCCGAGTTGCAGGCCAGTCAATGTCTCTCTCATTAATGTTTCTATCTTTCTCTCCCACTCCCTTCATCTCACTCAAGTCAATTAAAATTTTTAAAATATACATATATATATATATATATATATACACACACACTTATTTGTTTTGTCTAACATTGTGTTCAGGAATTATTGCCTCTCTTTAAAGGAGGGTTATTATTCACCACTTCTCACAATACTTGGATGTTTTCACACTTTGAAATCATTCTCTCATTGAGAATGCTGTTTTGCTTCCTTCCAAAAGTTACCTTTCTTAGTGTAGTTTTTACGACTGAAAAGTTATGTATTACATATTTTTTCTAATGTAGTTAATCAGAGTTGAATATGGGCTCTACTTCTTTTCTGTGTGTTTTGTTGTCCTCTTTCCGATGGGACAGGGACACTGAAAGCTGCTAGCGGGCTGTACTTGGAGCTTTCTGGGACACCGCGGGCTCTGTGAGCTTTCAGTCTTGGCAGGAATGCCTGCGGTTCCAGCCGGGCTTGTTCTGGGCTCTGAAAACATTCCAGAAGAGGAGCACTTGGTGGTCAGCATCTCCATGCTAGGTGTTAAGGAGCAGTCGGAAGAAGTCTTAGGTGATTTATAGACCATTTCCTAATGCTTGCTAATTATTTTTAGACTTGCTACACGTTTTCCCATATAAAGAACAGGTAGGTTGCATTTAGTTTTGCCTGCTAGCATTTTAACATCTACTTACGTTATGATGCTTCTTGGAGTGTAAGATTACTCTACACAGTGCAGTGCCATCTAATCGGCTTTACACCTAAAGTGGAGACTCGCCCAGCTTCAAATCATTGATGGGAGCACCTGCATCTATGTCAGAGGCTCGAGAAGGATCTGTATTTAAGGGAATTGCTTTTTTTTAATAAGCAAGATTCAGAAGATCAGGCGGAGCATTCAGTGAGATCAACTTGGATGGAAAAGGGGTCCCTCTCACCAATCCCCTGCATTTTGTCTCTCCTCTCTGATCTTGCCCACCTTGTCGCTGGTGGCCCTTGTGAGTTTCCAGGCTTATTTCTTTCTTTTATTTCATATATTTTATTGATTTTTTTAAAGAGAGGAAGGGAGAAGAATAGAAAGTCAGAAACATCAATGAGAGAGAAACATCGATCAGCTGCCTCTTGCACACACCCCAATGGGGATGCGCCCACAGCCAAGGTACATGCCCTTAACTGGGATCGAACCTGGGACCCTCCAGTCCACAGGCCGACGCTCTATCCACTGAGCCAAACTGGTTTCGGCATCTAGGCTTATTTCTTTTCTGTGGGCAAAAGCTTATTGCTTAGCAGTACTTAGCCCAGCTGAAGCAGGCAAATGAAATGTAAATAAACAGAAGTATCTAAGTTTAAGGACTGTAAAATTGCTTACCAGGGACCCTGGCTCTGTTTGTATTTCAATTGCCTTAAAGAGGCAGCTGCCTTACTCTGAGGGGCCTGGGTCCCTGAGAAAGGTACTGAATGAGAAGTGGGAACATGAGACCATCTTGAACACTTGTCTGGACTATATATTTTGCCTGATAATTATCTGAAGCAAATCCTCCTTGGTTGCTGTGCCGAACGGCTTCCATTTGTTCCTCCAGATCTATCTTTACCCTTCTCACCTGTTCTGTATCGTGGGAGGCTAACATGTACTGGGGATTGCACTGACAAGGCTTTTCTCATCCTGTGGTTTCTGGTTGCATTTGGCCAGAGCCACTGGTGGGAGATGGGAAGGCGGAGAAGAGAGAGAGGAGAATATTTATTCACCCAGTTCTCTCTCTCCCAGGTGACTGTGACTTGGCTGTTTCCACTTTCAGAGGGCACTCATGGTTTCTTTCCAGTGGTGCTTTCCGTGCAGCCAAGCTCCCTGGCTTGTAATCATTCCCCTTGTCTCTTTAGGCCTAAGGGTTTGTAGGGGACTGTTGGTAGTAATAGGATTTCTTTAAGTCTTTGTAAATAGTCTCTTTAAAAAATTCTCTTCAATTACTTAGTTTTTGTGTCTGTATCTTGCTGAGACTGATACTGTTGTCTATCCCAGTGGTTGGCAGACTGTGGCTCGAGAGCCTCATGCAGCCGCGGTTTGCAGCTCTGTTGACTGATGAGTTTGCTGACCACTGGTCTACCCGATCTCCATTCTTTTCACGTTTTTCCTAACAGCACTCAGATTGTCCTTTGAGGACACACCCCTCCATCTTTAGCAACAAAATGATTTGTGTGGGTTTGACTTCTCTCCCCACCTGTAGGGGTTGACTTAAAGAAACGAACAAGATTTTTTCCTTCTGCCATTGGAATTTGTAAAAAGACGAGCAATAGCTGGGAACTGAGCCAGTGAATACATGGTAGTCCCTTGGCCATACTGATTGTTTCAGTCTGGTATCACAGAGAAACCAGTACTTGGGTTTGGCTGTTAGCATAAGTGATTCTCTTTCTTCCACTGGAAATTAGTGCAGAGACGTAATGTCCTAGTGAAGTTGCAGCTGACAGTGTAAGGGCAGAGTACCTCCAACAGAGGACTGACCGGGGGGTTGGAGGAGGAAAAGTAGGGAAGCTGAGGTGGAGCCTTGATCAAACTGTATCTGAAGCTTGCCCTACCTCCAGATTTCTTAATTAGACAAGCCACTAAATTCCCTTTATTGGTTCATATATTTCAAGTTGGGTCTTGTTTATACCAACCAATAGTATTCTACCAACTAATAGTATCCCAAATAATATATAATTTTAATTTAAAAGTAAATATCAGTGTTAGAAGTGATTAGCAGACATTTCATCTAATCTTTTTGCTTAATATATGAATTCAATGTACAGAGTCCTTAACACATGAATTCTAGCACATTTTAACACTTTTAGTTTCAAATCAATTTCTGTTTTGTAAGGTATCCTACTCCATCTTCACACAGCTATCTTATAAATTTCTTATTTATATTGAATATGTAAAACTTATTTTTCTGAAATTTTTATTTCTTTTTTTAATATATTTTATTGATTTTTTACAGAGAGGATGGGAGAGGGATAGAGAGTTGGAAACATCGATGAGAGAGAAACATTGATCAGTTGCTTCCTGCACACTCCCTACTGGGTGTGTGCCCACAACCAAAGGTACATGCATGCCCTTGACTGGAATTGAACCAGGGACTCTTGAGTGTGCAGGCTGACTCTCTATCCACTGAGCCAAACCGGTTAGGGCTGAAATTTTGATTTCTTAATTCAGTTTCTCCCCTCCGGTAACATAGAGGGTGTATAGCAGTTTCTTTTTTTACTTATAACTTCAGTTCCTTCAAACCACTCACCAACCTGTTAACCAGGGTGGGCAAAAGTAGGTTTATAGTTGTGAGTACATGAAATGCAGAGTTCATTTTTTATTACTGTATTTTTTTCCATACGAACAACTGTAAATCTACTTTTTCCCCACCCTGAATTTTTCTCTGAACACACATCACAGTCATTTTGTTAGTGTATCTCTTAAAACGTGGCACCCAAATTGATCACGGTTGTCTAGTTGAGATCTCCCAGGAACCCCTCAGTGGAACAAATTTCTTTTCCTCTGGCTAGCTACTATAAAAATAACAACCTTTGTTTATTGGGTGCCTACTGTTGCCAGGCACTGTATGTTGTATTTTGTTTATATTATATTTAATCTTCACTTTAAGGCTGTTTTATTGATGGAGACACAGAAATGCAAAATTAAGGTCAGGCTATTTGTCCACGGTCATTCAGCTGATTAGTGGTAGAGCAGAGAAGAAATAATGTCTGTTTGATTCCAGAGCTCATATACTTACCCTACAATGCAATTCCCCTTCACACACACTGAAATACCACTAATATTAAACCTAGAACCTGACACATTGTTCCAAGGGAAATTTAAAACCAAAGAGGGTGCTCACCTTTTTGTTCTAAAATGCTGTACTTCCGTTATTCTTGTCTGACACATGGCAAAGCTCTCAGGATTGGTTGGTAAAATGAACGAATTTGGCATTGGAAGAGTTGGGTGGTTTTTTTTTTTGTTGTTGTTGTTGTTGTTTTTTGTGTGTGTGTTTTTTTGGCAGTGAGTTATTCCATTCACTTACATTTATTCAGTCAAAAGTTTTATGGCTTGTAAATTGAAAGCTGTAAACCCTCTCTCCAAAAAAAAAAAAAAATTGCTAATATTCATAGGCATACAGAATTTCCCATCTAATTCCAAGGGATTATGGACCTCTTGTCACTTCCCCCGGATCTCACTGGGATTGTAGAGCAGGTCGAGAAGTCCGTTCCAGGCTATTGTGGGCTTTGTCGTGTGTTTGGCACTTTTCTGTGTACTGACCACATGAGCAGATGCAGAGCTGCTGCTTGGGGAGAGCTTTATCAAAACCCGCTGTGGGCAGTGTGAGGCACTGGCGGGCTGACTGACCCTCCACCTGGATGAGAATGTGAATCAGCTCCTTAATTTTCTTTCCTAAACGGTCACCTTTGGTGTAAAAGTTCGTTGTTCTCTGATCACCAGCACACGCAGCTGACAGTAGGTACCATGCCTGGAATAAGACAGATGCCTGAAAAAGTTTTCAGAAGAGCTTTCCAAGGAACCATGTTTACTATTTCCTCCTTAACCTGTGTTAGAAATCAAATATTGATACAAAGAATGTTTCTTGTTACAACATGTCAAGACTGTAATTCATTGTGTTGTTTAGTGTTCTTTACAATAAGTATATGTTACTAAGAAAAAAAAAACGTTTCTCTCTCTTGCTAGATTTGTGTCCCTAACTATTGAGTCCCTTAACTTGTTTTCTAGGCATTTGGTGCTTAATTTTGTGGTTATTTACACCATTAGCTTTAGATTTGTGAATTTGTTTCCCTCTTCTCTATGCTTGGACATTTTCTTTGTGTTTGAAGCTTCCTGTTAAATGTTTCTTACCACCTGAATGACAAAATAGCATTTAGAATTCATTGAATTTGTTTTAAACCTGTATTTGCCAGCATAGTTGTTAGCTCTCTTCCTGACACCCCCTGACACCCAGCTCCACTCCACCTGGCTCCAGCTACTCAGTTTTTTTCTTTCCTCACCCACTACAGTGATTATCTGCTCTTAGTTCCCAGCTTGCCTTTACTTCCTGGACTTTGGATCTTTTATTGCCTGCAAATTTCACTGTTTCTGATTCCACATTAGCCTCTGATTCTCTAACCCTATCCCTCGTGGGTATTTTGCCACCTGATCCAGAGTTGAAGTACTGGCAGTAAACAAGAAGGACATGTGAATCTGGGAAGTTTTAAATTTTGAAATAATCTAATAAGTGTATAGAAAAGTTCTTAAGTACAGCCGTGCACCACTTAACGATGAGGATCCATTCTGAGAAATGGGTCGTTAGGCGATTTGGTCATTGTGGAACATCATGAAATGCACTTTCACAAACATAGATGGTATAGCCTACTGCACACCTAGACTAGATGGTATATCCTATTCCTCCTCGGCTACAAACCTGTATAGGGTGTTCCTGTACAAAACAACACAAGATTACGTTAAGCACAATAGAAAATGATACAATCAAGAGCATGATAAGATGTATGAGGTTCCTGCAGGTGTAACATGGCATACTCTTTTACTGAAAACTTTTTTATAAGTAGAGAGTTGTCCCTAAGATAATGACAAAAAGCATAGTGTGGCAATTGATATTCTCTATATATAAAAGCCTAAGCGACCATCACAAACAAACAACTGTAATGATCGCTCAACCAGTTGCTATGATGTGGACTGACCACCAGGGGGCAGATGCTCAATGTAGGAGGGGCTGCCCCCTGATTGTCATTGCACTCTCACAGTCAACCCCTCACTGCTCCTCCCCTTGGCCAGCCCCCTCCCCCTAATGGCTTCAATGTGGGGGGGAGGGCAGCTGACCAACCTCCAGCAACCCCTCCCTCCTGCCGGTTACCTCCCCCCCCCCCCCCGAATAGGTGCTGATCACCAGCCAGGCTGAAGGACCCACCTGTGCACGAATTTATGAACCAGGCCTCTACTAAATACATAAACCAGTAACAGTCATTTATTATCATCAAGTACTATGTACTGTCCACAGTTATATGTGTAGTACTTTTATATGACTGGTGTTGCAGTGCATTTGTTTGCACCAGCATCACCACCAACACAGGAGTAATGAATAGCACTGTGATATTAGGATAAGTATAGCATCATTAGGTGATAGGAATGTTAGCTCCATTATAATCTTACTAGAGGCCCGGTGGACAAAATTCATGCATAGGTAGGATCCCTAGGCCTGGCCAGCAATCAGGGCTAATAAGGCCTTCTGGCCACTGGCTGAGGCCTTCCTTTGTTCCGCGCTGCCCCCTGGTGGTTAGCGCATGTCATAGCAAATGATAGAACTCCCAGTTGAACTCCCATGGGGACACTGCATATTAGCCTTTTATTTATATATATATATATATATATATATATATATATATATATATATATATATATACCAGAGGCCCAGTGCACAAAATTTGTGCACAGGGGGTGGGGGGTGTCCCACAGCCCAGCCTGCACCCTCTCCAATCTTGGACCCCTTGAGGGATGTCTGACTGTTTGGTAGGATTGGGCCTAAATGGGCAATCATACATCATTCTCACAATCCAAGACTGTTGCCTCCAAACTGCTCGCCTGCCTGCCTACCTGATTGCTCCTAACTGCTTCTGCCTTCAGCCTGATCACCAACTAACCACTACCCTGCCTGCCTAATTGATGTCTAACTGCCCCCAACTTTCCTCCTCTGCTGGCCTGGTCATCCCTAACTGCCCTCCCCTGCTGGCTTGATCACCCCCAACTGCCTTCCCTTGCAGGCCTAGTCCCTCCCAACTACCCTCCCCTGCTGGCCATCTTGTGGTGGCCATCTTGTGTCCACATGGGGGGAGGATCTTTTACCACATGGGGACAGCCCTCTTATGTGTTGGAGGGATGGTCAATCTGCAAATTTTACTACTTTATTAGATAGGATAGAGGCCTAGTGCATGGGTGGGGACTGGCTGGTTTGCCCTAAAGAGTGTCCTAGATCAGGGTGGGAGTTCCCTTGGGGTATGGGGTGGCCTGGGCAAGGGGCCTATGGTGGTTTGCAGGCCAGCTACACCCCCCCACAGCAACCCAAGCGGAGGTCTTGGGATTAATTTATGTTCTACAATTGAAACTTTGTAGCCTGGAGCAGAGCCAAGCCTTCTGCTCGCTCCATGGCGACAGGATTTCTATTTGAAACTTTGTAGCCTAGAGTGGAGGCCTAGGCTGGCAACAGCAGGCAGAAAGCTTGGCTTCCTTCATTGCCAGGGAAACCCAAGTCTCTCTCCTGCTCTCAGTGGTGGCAGCCATCTTGGTTGGGGTTTATTTGCATAATTTGCTCCTGATTGGCCGGTGGGCATGGCTATGGGTGTGGCTTGATCAGAGGTATGGTCAATTTGTATATTACTCTTTTATTAGATAGGACTTGAGGCCTAGTGCATGAAAATTCATACACTGGAAGGGAAGGGGTCCCTCAGCTTGGCTTCTCATAGTCCAGGAGCTCTCAGGGGTGGGAGGCAACCTGGTGATAAGGGGAAGGCAATGCCCCCATCACAGCTCTGCTGCTGCCACTGCTTATCTGATTACCTGAGCCTTGAGCAGCCCTGGGTGACTGGGCAGCCAACATTCAAGGCTTGCCTGCCCCTTGGATGTTGGCTGAGCAGCCACTATCTGAGGCTTGCCTGCACCCTGGGCTGGCCCTGGGTGGCTGGGGGGACTGTGGAACTCTGAAGGCAAGCTTGCGGAGTGGCTGGGCCCATCTGCCACCCTGGTGGGGCTGAGGGAACTGGGTGCCGCCGTCTTGTGGCTGTGGGTGCCACCATCTTTGAGGGCATGGCAGTCATTTAGCATATTCCCTCCTTATTGGCTGTGGGTGCTGCCATCTTTGTGAGGGTGTGATGGTCAGTTAGAATATTCCCTCTTTAACATATAGACCTAGAGGCTGATGCATGAAATTTGTGCATGGGGGTGGGTCCCTCAGTCCAGCCTGCACTCTTTCTGATCCAGGACTACTCGGGGGATATCCGACTGCCGGTTCAGGCCCGATCCCACCACTGCTCTCCCCTGCCGGCCTTATCACCCCTAACTGCCTATGCCTCAGCCCTGCCACTGTTCAGATGTGTGGAGGGTTGTCTGGAAGAAGTCTGGTCTAATTAGCATATTACCCTTTTATTAGTATAGATAGTTGGGACCACCATTGCATATGCAGTCCATCATTGACTGAAAAATCGTTATGTGGTGCCGAACTGTACAGTACTAAGACATTTTTTTCTGGACTGTTTGAGAGTGGGCACCCACTTCATGGTCAACCACCCTAAGTATTTATTGTGTATTTCCTGCAAATTTGGACATTCTCCAATATAACCTACATTACTACCATCAAAGTCAAAATACTTCAGTCAAATCCTCAGATTGGCCCTAGCCAGCTTGTCTCAGTGGATAGAGCGTCAGACTAAAGGGTCCCAGGTTCGATTCTGGCCAAGAGCACATGCCTATGTTGCAAGCTCGATCCCCTGTGGGGTGTGTGCAGGAGGCAGCTAATCAATGATTCTCTCTCATCACTGATGTTTCTCTCTCTCTCTCCTCCCTTCCTCTCTGAAATCAATAAAGAAATATATATATTTTTAAATCCTCAGATTGTGTTTAAGTTTTGCCAGTTGTCACATTAATATCTTTCATAGTGAACGTTCCAGAATCAGTTCAGAATCATGTATTGCACTTTGTTGTCATCTTCAGTGTGTAATAACTCCTTAGTCTTTCCTTGACTTTTGTGACTTTGACCCTTTTGAAGATTACAGGCAACTTACTTCATAGAATGTCCTTTAGTTTGGGTTTGTCTGATGTTTCTTCATGGTTAGATTTGAGATGGGTCCTTGTTAGGAATATCACAGGGATGCATGTTTTAGATTTGTCTCATTGTTGATAAAGTTAACTTTGATAATTTTGATGAACTTTTATTAAAATAGTGCCTGCCAGGCTTCTCTTTGTAAATAATAAGACTTTTGAGGGGAAATACATTAAGTATGTAAATATCTTATTCCCCTTCAAATGTTCAATGTATTCACTTACTAATTTATATCAGAACAGGGCTCATGGTTTCCCATGTTGTTCTATGGATTATACTCCATTACTGTGAGGATTGTGATGCCTAAATTGCTTTACATTTGCTCAGCGGGAGCTTCTTCAGGGCTTCTGGATCCTCTGCTTAAACTTGTTTTTAACACAAGATGTAGCTCAGCTCTGGCCATTGTGCTCGGTGGGATGTTATCCTGTGCACTGACAGGTTGCTGGTTCAATTCCTGGCCAGGGCACATAGTGCAGGAGGCAACCGATCTATGTTTCTCTCTTTCTCTCCCTCTGCCTTTCCCTCTCCCTCCTTCTCTCTCTAAAAATTTCTTTTTAAACCTTAAAAATAAAAGTCACTTATTTAGTACTTCCCATGCTTCAGTCTTGGAATCAGCCATTTCTGAAGGGTCCTGTTATGAATTAAATGTTTATGTTTCCCCAGATTCATATTTAAAGCCCTAACCCCCCAATGTGGTTCTATTTGGAGATGGAGAGTCTATGCAAGTAATTAAACGAGGTTATAAGAGTGGAGCCCTGACCAGATAGAATTAGTCTCCTCACAAGAAAAGATACCAGAGAACTCGCTCTCTGCTGTGTGCCTTATCTTTCCACATGCAAAAGCAAAGGCATAGTCAGAAGGTGGCTGTCTACAAGCCAGGAAGAGAGACCTCACCAGAAACCAAATCAACTAGAACTGTGATCTTGGAATTCTAGCTTACAGACTGTGAGAAAATAAGTTTGTTGTTTAAGCCACCCATTCTATGGTATTTTGTTATGGCTGCTTGAGCTGATTGATATAGTGCCTAGTTTCTTTCAGAGGAAAACACTATTAAGAATCCAGAATCTAGCCAAAGCCGGTTTGGCTCAGTGGATAGAGCGTTGGACTGTGGACTGAAGGGTCCCGGGTTCGATTCTGGTCAAGGGCAAGTACCTTGGCTGCGGGCACATCCCCAGTAGGGGGCGTGCAAGAGGCAGCTGATCGATGTTTCTGACTTTCTATCCCTCTCCCTTCTGCTTTGTAAAAGATCAATAAAATATATATTTTTTAAAAAGAATCTAGAATCTACATACTGGTTGCCATTGAGATGTCAGGTTCTCTTAGTAGACAGTACTAGGAAATACATAAATATATATACACTATCTATCTATTTATCTATCATTTATCTATCACCTATCTATCTATTATCTATCTAAATAACGAGTTCACATTGATACAGCAAGTTGCAATCTAACGCTATAGAGTGCATTCTAGTTTTCTCACATTCCATATTTGTTACTCCTTTTTCTGACAGATAGTGACCTGGTATTTGTTATCCTTAGTATATCTACGTATCTGAAAATCCCTCTTTATGTAAGAACTCTCCAGTCACCACTGCAGATGTCTGTCTCCCCCCTCCTCCCAATGCAGGTGCCCACCTCATGCCACAGAGGCTTCGTCCTCTGAACTGAGCTGCCCCCCTGGCCAGGAGGCCCTCACGTCGCCCGTGTTCTGACACTGTGCTGGGCTTGTCTTCTGTGCGGATGTCCTTTCCCTTAGCTCGAGTTCCGAAAGCTGACATATTAAATAAGTTATTTTGTGTAAAGTGTAAGTGTGCAGTAAATTGTATCTATTGTGGTATGCGGAATTTTAAAAATGACCCCAAAATTTCTAATCTATGGGATTGTGAGTGTGACAGGGTCTCATGTGTGTAATTGTTATGTAACATGGTAAAATGATGTCTTTAAAAGATATAATTAAGGTTACTAATCAGATGACTTACAAAAGCTAGATTCTGTGGTGGGCCCATTCTAATCTTACTAGCCATTTAAAAGCAGCAGGTTTTCTCAGTCTAACAGTAAAAGGAGAAATCAAATAGTTTGTATTGCAAGAAGGCTTTGATGCACTGTTGCTGGGTTTGAAGATAAGTTGGGCGACATACAGAGACTTTAGGGAAGTCTCTATGGCTAAGAGAGTGGTCCCCAGCTGACAACAGCAAGAAAACAGGGACGTTGGTCCCACAACCACAAGGAATTCTGCATAAAGCCTTAATGAGAGGAAACATAGTTTTCTTTCGAGCCTCTAGAAGAAGGGTGCAGCCCTGCTTACCACCTTGATCTTGACTTTGAGGGACCCTAAGAAGAGGACCCATTCGAGCCTGCCTGGACTTTTGACCTTCAGAGCTGAGTGATAATAAATAGATGCTGTTTTAAGCACCCATTTATGTTTAATTTGTGGTAATTTATTGCACAGGAATAGAAAACTAATAACGTAGGACAGCCAGGAGATATTTGAAGGGAAAAACATTTTGTGCATCAGAAAGATGAGAGTGTGATTTACATAAGGTTATTCTTTGGGAGGCACAATTATGTAAATGTATCTCCTGGAGATTAAAGTGCTCTTCCTTGGGACATCTGCAAACAAAAGGTGCTCAAGGAGAGCATCTTGTTGCTAGGTATATAATATTAATTAATTTAAAAATATTTTCTTTTAAAAAATTGAGCTATGTATTAGGTCAGGTTAAAGAAGTATATTTTCAGCACTTTAAACAAGGATCTCAGAAGAAATAACACTGCATTGGAGTTGAAAAAGGCAATCTGTGGAAACAAACATTCATGCAATTATCAAATATCGAAGGTCTGCTTTTCACTCGATGTTGTGCTAGATATGGGAGACTTGTTTATGAATAAAGCACACATTTGCTATTTGCTGTTGCTAAGCCTACAATCTAATGAAAGTAGCAAATACGTAAGCGGTTAAAATATGGTTCATAGGTGCTGT
The DNA here is from genome assembly GCA_027563665.1 of Antrozous pallidus. NCBI lineage: Eukaryota > Metazoa > Chordata > Mammalia > Chiroptera > Vespertilionidae > Antrozous > Antrozous pallidus. The sequence goes on along the minus strand of CM050508.1, from coordinate 165,343,308 downwards.
AAATATTGTGAGGGGGAAAGGAGAAAATGCTGTTGAAGGACAAGGGCAACATATCTAATCCATCTCTGAGAGATTCAGAAAGACTCTTTAGAGAAACTCATGTAAACTGAGTCCCAGGGAGAGAAGGTAGCTAGCGGAAGGAGGGAAAGTATGGACTATTTGTGGCAGGAGTAACAAGACATACTGGGTCCTAAAGACGGGGAAAAGCATGATCCCAAACATTCATTGTGGCTGTGGCATAGAGTCTGAGACAGATAGTGATGTGATACAAGGCTGGCACAGGAGACTGGACTAAATGATTGTGAAGTTTATAAACCATATTAGGCAGTTTGGATTTCATTTTAGGGGGAATGAGGATTCACTGAAATGGTTAAATAAGGGAATGATGCAGTCAGATTTCCAGTTGTCAAAAATGATTATATGTTGCTTTTGTTTTTATCTCCCGAACTGTTTTTCCCCCCCTCCCTGATCCCCATTCTAAGGTTAGGAAGTCAGTGATGCCCTGAGCTTAAGGAATGTGATGGAAATGCATGTTTCATAGATTTTGTTTTTGTTGCAGTGATGCTTCCTTGTGTTTACTCTAGAGTCTGTTGGTTGGGCTTTGAATCCCAGAGCCATCACACACTGTGCAAGTCACATAACTTTTCTAGACCTCAACGTCCTCATCTTTAGAATCTGGATATTCAAGTTCCACTTTAAAATTCAGCTCCTCAGGCTGTTAGGATTAAATGGGGTAATGTATATAAAGTGCCTGGGATAAAGTAAGCACTCAGTAAATTAGTATTATACTGCTTAATAAAAGAGCTGAAAGTTTATTAATTTTTTTCGTCTAAGAATGTTCCCCTGCCAAAAAGTTGGTATTCAAATGAACTTTCCAGCAAAACAGCTGCACCGAACGCTGTTAAAATTTAGCCAAGTTAAATCTGATGCTACATTTACTCAGCTAACATCATGAAAAGTATTATATGCTAGGCCCTTTGTTGGAGCTCCCAAAAGTATTATCTGGTGTTGGAATTTCCAGATGCAGTTCCAAGGAAGCAATAGCACGTACAGGTTTGGAGCCTCAGAGAGAAGTTGGAGGTGGAAATAAGAATATGGAGATCACTGGAATGAAGGTGGGACTGAAGTCATTTCTATAAATGCAGAAAAAGTGTTTGATAAAATTTAACTCCTATTAATAATAAAAACACACAGCACACAGGAATAGAACTTCCGCAAACTTAGAATATCTAGAAAAACCAAAAGTGGAATTGTGGGGGTTAAAAAATATTAATACTTTTTCTCCCACCTTCTAAGTTATTCTAGCTGGGTTAATAATCAAATTAACAGATTAACAGGAGAAAATAAAAATTTTAATATACACTGTGTGGCCAGATTATTATGATCTGTGAACACATAATAATCTGGCCACTCAGTTTATATTAGAGGCCCGATGCATGAATTTGTGCATGGGTGAGGTCTGGCCAGCTTGGCCAGAGGGAGGGGACATGGGCAGTTGGCCAGCCTGCCTGCTGGTCAAACTCCTGGTCGAGGGGACAATTTGCATATTAGCCTTTTATTATATAGGATATACACTGAGTGGACAGATTATTATGCAGTGATCAGAGATCATAATAATCTGGCAACTCTGTGTATGTGCATGGGGAATTCACATAAGCACGAAAACCCCAAGGACAGTGAGGCAACATTGTGCATCTAAGACAGTTTTGGACCAAGGAGAAAGGGGTAGGTACGGAGTCTTAGGGTTCAGAAGTGAGAATGGGCGACTTCAGGTAATTGAGGAAGAGAAGAATATGCCTGGCAGGAACATCCTTGCCAGAAGGCTCAGAAATAACGGGACACAGGGTATCTAGCTGATAGGCCTGTTCCTGAAGCACTCCTATTTACCATACTTAATTCAAATTAGGCTAAGACAACATCCTAAATTCTTCTTCCTGGAGCAGGTTTCTCCATCTGAATCTGTTAGACATAAAAGGGGGAGAGGGAGCCCTAACCGTTTGGCTCAGTGGACAGTGTTGGCCGGCAGACTGAAGGGTCCCGAGTTTGATTCTGGTAAAGGGCGTGTACCTTGATTGCAGGCATATCCCCAGTACGAGGCATGCAGGAGCAGCTGATTGGTGTTTCTCTCTCATCAACGTTTCTAACTCTCTATCCCTCTCTTTTCCTCTCTGTAAAAAATCAAAATAAAATATATTTTTAAGTGATTGACTGACTGGGAGGGCTTGCAAGTCCAAAATCTCTTAGGCATACCAGGAGGCTAGAGACTCGGGCAGGTCTTGAGACTGGATTTCTTCTTTCCCAGGAAACCTCAGTTTTTGCTCTTAAGCAAATTAGATGAGCGCCAGCACATCATCTAAGGTCTTTACTTAGAATAAACTGATTGTAGATATTTATTTTATCTACAGATGCCCTCACAGCAGTACTTAGATTAGTGCTTAATTAAATAACTGGACATCATAGCCATTCTTTATCATGCCCTTTTTTATTAATCAAGGAAATGCAAAAATTTTATGTCCATGAAATTGACAAAATTGAAGTAGCTGATAACATCAAGCACGGTGGGGACTGGATTAGTGGGACTCTCGTGTGCTGTTGATAGGAATGTAAACAGGTACAGCCATTTTAGCAACAAGTTGGCACTTTCATGTAAAGATGATAATTTGAATTTGTACAGTCCAGGAATTTCATTCCTTCAGAAATTCTGTACACCAGGAAATACGAATGTAAAATGTATAAGAATGTGACAGCAGTTTTTTAAAAATATGTGAGTAGCCAAACAACAGTAATAACCTAGAAACAAATCAAATATTCATTGATAGAAAAATGGATACATAAATCATACTATAGTTACAAAATGGAAGAGCAAGCAGTAGAGAATAAATGAACTGTCATGGGTAACATGAGTGAATTTTCAAAACATAATAAAAAGCAAGGCACAAAAGATTAATACTAGCATAATACCATTTTTATAAAGCTGAGAAATAAAGCAAATAACATACTATTTGGGGATACATAGCTACAGGATGGACCCCATCCCTACTTGGGTGAAAGTGGCAGAATGGACTAGCAAAACAATGTAGAAGTCGTCGGAACAGTGTTGCTAATGTTATGATCGTTTGAGTTCTGGGGTGTTTGTTTCATTTTTATGCCTTATATCTTAATATCTGTAACATCTTTTCGTATTCCGAAATCCCATGAAACTTAAAGCAAACCAACAAAGATTCTTGTTTCTTCTTTTTTTAAAATTTCATAAAAGTGGAATTTAAGAGTAGAGTGTTTTAATCTATGAAGCCCTTTCTTACAAAGAAGGATAATGCTTTCATGAAAGTAGTTCCGTGAAGTGCTTAGAAGACAATGTGATTGAGGTTTAAAACTATGGCTGGGTTTCATTCAGGAAGAAGTCCAGACCAACTGGAACATCGGTTGTTTAACTTTGGGGAGTCACTGACTAACTGCTTTGAAAGCTATTGGTCCTCTGCCCAGGAGACTTTTCATATTTGCAAAATTTCACATTTAATTCCAGGAGGGATAGTGAATCTGGTCTGGAAATAGGTGACTAAAGCTGTCTAATACTTTCAATTTTGGTGAGTTCATCTAACTGTAAGATATTTGTAAGTGATATTGCCGGTCAGAGGCAAAGCATTTTCATTAAAGGTGCTCCTTTGTCCCTTAACATTTGCGTGCCAGTTCATAGAAATGCCAGAAAGCCGGGTTAGTAGAGGGCGATAATAATTTTAGTCCTTTTAGCTTTGTGTTGTGGAGCATGGTAGAATTTTGGCAAGTGGTTGGTGGGACTCTCTTTCAGGTTTTAAGTTTTTCTTTTGGCCACCGTTCCGGGGATCAAATTGAGGTGTGACCCACTTTTGCCTGGGTCAAAATAATCAGGGCATGGAGAAAAATAATCGTTTTAATTTCTTTGCAGGAAGCTTTGTAAGGTTTCCAAGTTGGCACACTCAACATCCCGCATCTGAGTCAATAAAAGCCATGAATTGAAATATAGGTATTTTACAAATAAAACTGCTACGTTGTGAAATGCGTCTTTGCACATGTGAGATCTCCCTCAGGTGAATCTGTCAGCTGAATTAGGAACACAGCATGCCGTTTGTTCGCGGGCACGTGACGATGTGAAGAGCCTGTCGTGTCTTCTTTATCTGGCATTTAACATCTGTTAACTGGTGAAATGAGAGATTGGAGTCTGCGCAACTGAGAGCATACCCTCGATCCCTGCAAACAAAACCATGTCACTGTCTCCGTAAAGTACTGAATTAGCCCAGGGGTCGGCAAACTCCTTAGTCAACAGAGCCAAATATCAACAGTACAACGATTGAAATTTCTTTTGAGAGCCAAACTTTTTAAACTTCTTCTAATGCCATTTCTTCAAAATAGACTCGCCCAGGCTATGGTATTTTGTGGAAGAGCCACACTCAAGGGGCCAAAGAGCCACATATGGCTCATGAGCCGCAGTTTGCCGACCACAGAATTAGCCGATTGGCAAGATGTATTTGTTGTGCTATTGAAGTATCTTTTCTTAATGAAGAATATGTCATTTTTAAATTATAGTTTCTATTCACTGCTAGAGGCCCGGTGCATGAAAAATCGTGCACGGGGCAGGGGGGGGGAGGTGGTTGTTCCCTCAGCTCGGCCTGCCCCCTCTCACAGTCCAGGAGCCCTCAGGGGCGGGGGGCAACCCGGCAATCAAGGGAAGGCAATGCCTCAACACACCTCTGCTGCTACCACTGCCGGAGGCACAAGCCTCAGCCAGGCCTGGTTATCTGCACCTCAGGCCGGCCCTGGGGAACTCGGCAGCTGCCATCCAAGGCTTGCCTGCGCCTTGGGCTAGCCCTGGGCAGCTGGGGGACTGAGAGGACTGGGGGACTCCAGAGGCAGGCACGTGGAGCAGCCTTGCTACATGCCTGCTGCGCCAGTGGGGCTGAAGGGACTGGGCACCACCATTTTGTGGCTGTGGGCACTGCTATCTTCGAGTGTGTGGCAGTCAATTAGCATATTCCCTCCTTATTGGCTGTGGGCACCTCCATATTTGAGGGCGGGGCAGTCAACATATTCCCTCCTTATTGGCTATGGCATCACCATTTTGGGGTGGCATGAGGGTCAATTAGCATATTCCCTCTTTATTAGATAAGATTATTCTGTGTCAGTTTCAGCTGGACAGCATAGTGGTTAGACAATCATGTACTTTACAGAGTGGTCCCCTGATATTTCAAGAACCCATCTGGCCCCAAACATACTTATTACAGAGGCCCAATGCATGAAATTGTGCAAAAGTAGGCCCTCCTTCCTCCGGTTGCTGGCAGCTTCCCTTCCGTCGTCAGCAGATATGCTGCAATGAATATCCTGAGGCTATTTGGGATCTTTTGTGGTTTCATATAAATTTTTAGATTATTTGTCCTAGTTCTGTGAAATAACACCAGAATTTGCTAGGAATTGCATTGAATGTAAAGATTTGGAAAGGGACATTTTAACCATGTTAATTCTTCCTGTATGTGAACATGGTATATGCTTTCATTTATTTGTACCCCTTTCAGTTTCCTTCTTCAGTATTATAGTTTTCCCAGTACATGTTTTTTATCTCCTTGTTTAAATATATTCCAAGCTATTTTATTTTAATGCAGTTGTAATTGAGATAGGTTTTTTTTGTTTCCCTTTTGAATAGCTCATTCTTAGTGTATAGAAATACAACTGCTTTCTGAATATTGATTTTGTGCCCTGCTAGTTTACTGAGTTCATTTATCAAATCCAGTAGTTTTTTTGCTGGAATCTTTAGGGTTCTCTATATACAGTATTAAGCCATGCAAGTATTGAGAGTTTTTCTCCTCCTCCCCCTTCTTCCCTTTCTCCCCTTGTTCCCTTTCTCCCCTTCCTCTTCCCCCTCCCCCCTCCTCCTTCCCCTTCTCCCCCTCCTCCCCTTCCTCTCCCTCCTTCTCCTTCTCTTTCTCCTCTTCCTCCTCTTCCTCTTCCTCTCTCCCTCCCTCCCCTTTCTCTTTCTCCTTCTTTTTTTGCTTTGGATCCCTCTTCTACTTCTTGTCTGATTGTTGTGGCTAGGATTTCCACTAGTATGTTGAATAAGAGTGGTAAAAGTGGATATCCCTGTCTTGTTCCTGATCTTCAGGGAAATACTTTTATTTTCTGCTCATTCATTGATTGATGATGTTGGTTGTGGGTTTGACATATATGGCCTTTATTATGTTGAGGTATGTTCCTTTTAGTCCCACTTTGCTGAGAGTTTTTATCATAAAAGGGTAATGGATTTTGCCAAATGCTTTTTCTGCATCTGTTGATATGATCTGACTACCTTTTTTATCTTTCGTTTTGTTCATGTGATATGTAATATTAATTGATTTGTGAGTATTGTACCAAACTTGCATCCCAGGAATAGATCCCACTTAATTATGGTGTATGAACTTATTAATTTATTGTTGGACTCTCTTCACTCATATTTTGTTGAGGATTTTTGGTCATCAGGGATACTGGGCTATAGATTTCTTTCTTTACCTGGAAAATACTGGCCACTAAAATGAGTGTAGAAGTCTTCCATCCTCAAACTATTTAGAACTATTTTGAATGTTTGGTACAATTCACCTGTGAAACCATTCAGTTCAGGACTTTGGTTTGTTGCGAGTTTTTTAATTTTATTTTATTACTGCTTCAATTTCATTAGTTGTAATCAGTCTGTTCAGATTTTCTGTTTGTTCTTGATTCAGTTTTGGCAGCCATATGTGTCTGTGAATCTATCCATTTCTTCCAGATTGTCTAATTTTTTGGCATGTAGTTGCTTGTAATGTGTTTTTATAATCCTTTGTATTTCCTTGGTGCCAGTTGTTACTTCTCTTTCATTTCTGATTTTATTATTGGGGTCCTCTGTTTTTCTTGATGGGTCTGGTTAAAGGTTTGTCGGTCTTTTTATCTTTTCAAAGAACCAGCTCTTGGTTCCATTGATTTTTTTGTATTTTTTAATACTTGTTTTTTTCTGCTCTGATTATTATTATTTCCTTCCTTCCTTCTCACTTTGTACTTTGCTTGTTGTTCTTTTTCAAGTTCCTTTAAGTATAAAGTTAGGCTGTTTACTTGACATTTTTCTTGTTTCTTGAACTAGGCCTAGAATGCTATTAATTTCCCTCTTTCTTTTCATACCCAGGAATCTGTAAGTTATGTTTGAAGTCTACATTTATTTATTCTCTATGCAGGGATTACAAGTATCTACAGGTTTATTACATGTTAAAAATTTAGCATGTAGTATAGAAATAGAAGTGTTTAATCTTTTTTCTATAAGAGAGGTATAAATAAAGTATGACCATTGTTAGTTTAGAAGTGGGAGAGGTCATGTTCTGTGGAAAAGAATTGAGAAAATATTATTGGAAGAACATTTGAGATGGGATTTCAAAGGATACATGTGATTTCAGGTAAAGGTTGGGAGTTTTAGTGCAATGTTTGCCCCATGCTAGGTCAAGGTATCAGCATAAACAGACATTCAGAGTAGGGACTGTACATGGCATCCTCATGAGGCAGTGAACAGTCCTTTGAGTAGGAATATGGGAGTGTGTTGGGGGGGTTTATTGAGGATATATTTGGAGAGGTAGATTGATGGTAAAGGCTGTGTCTGATGAGTCTTTAAATAAGTAATAGAGATTCATGGAAGATATTTTACATGGGAGAGGGTAGTGGTAATGGTGGTAGGCTAATATAGCTGGATTATCTACTAACTGCATTTGTGTATTAATTGAATTCATGTTTTGTCACTTGTAGGAAGTTCACGACTTATTACAAGACTATGAGTTAAAGTATTGTTATGTGGACAGAAATAAGCGAACAGGTAAGATTTCAGTTCTAATCATCTCATTTTGTTTTGATCATACATATAGTCCTTATAAAATAAAAATGTGTGATGTCTTTTCATTCTTAAGTTAATCACTGAAAATCTTAAGAATTAAGTCATGTAAATGTTACAGTTAAAATAATTTTCTGAAGATAATATTAGTATCCTAAATTTTAATCAAATAAATTAATATGGAGGTACTAGAGCCTTATGACTTTTTATGATGACTGTTCTAATGTTATGGGTTTTTTGTTTGTTTATTTTCATGTATTTTTATTGATTTCAGAGAGGAAGGGAGAGGGAGAGAGAGAGAGAGAGAGAGAGAAACATCAATAATGAGTGAAAATCATTGATCAGCTGTCTCCCACATCCCGCTACTGGGGATCAAGCCTGCAATCCAGGCATGTGCCCTTCACTGGACTCGACCTGGGACCCTAAAGTCTGCAGGCTGATGCTCTATTGACTGAGCCAAACCAGCTAGGGCTAATGTTACAGGTTTTAATGTTATAATGAATATTCCATATACGCTTTGAATTCTTCAGTTTTAATAATTTATGAAACTGGATTTGTTGAATAAACTGTATGATTTGACCTTAGATGGGCAAATTGGGAAATTTGTTTAACTTTTCTGGGTATTAGTTTTATATCTGTAATATTAAAAGACTATATTAAATTAGTCCCATTATGTAATATGTAAATGTCTAAAACATCTCTTTTTTTATTTGATGAACAGTAAGGGAAATTATGGAGGATGATACAACCACTGTGTACACATCCATTCCCAAATTAGCAAATGTTTATAAAAATATTTTTTAAATGTTAAAAATATTTGTCATATATATATATATGTATGTATATATATATGTGTGTGTGTGTGTATACACATATATATGACATATAGTGTGTGTGTATGTGTGTATCTATATCTATATATAGTAGGTCTATTGAATAAAAATCTCTGGTAGTATGGTCAGAATTCTGCTTTTTTTCCTCTGACTTTAAAAATTTTGAAAATATGAACATTATAGATACAAATGAAATACAGTGTCTACTTGTCTCTGATTCCATTCCTTCCCTCCCTTCTTCCCTGGGGGAGAAGCATTTATGAATTTGGTACCCACTTTCTACACCTAGCTGTTGTATTGTGGCAGTCATGAGAGTTGTACACAGATCCTTACTCTTTTTCTTCCGGGCATGAGGTGAGATAGGTATCTGGCCCTCTTTGAAGTTAGAAGTGGACATGTGATTTGCTTTTTGGTGAATGAGTGCGAATGGGAATGACTGTATCCCTTCTAGGTGTAAGGTTTTAGAGCCAGCCTATGATTCACTGCTCACCCTCTCCCTATAAGAAGTTGTGGAAGATTGCAGCACTTCTTCCAAATTAGCTCCCAGGGTGACTGTGAGGAGCAAACCCTCCTTCCTTCTTTCCAGTGTGGGATATGCAGCATCAACAACAACAAAATCCCTTTTATTTTGTTAAGCCATTGAGGTTGTGGAGCTCTTTGTTACCACAATACCATGACTAATACCTGTAATTTTATTCTATGTATAATTAATAGCGTTGTTCTCGGTGTTTTTAAAAACTTTACATAAATGATATTATATATGTTTAGTTACTTTTTTATTTAAACTCAACCTTGGTTTCAGATCTTTCCATGTTGATACATATAGTTCTAGTTCATTCATTTAAACTACTGTATATTATTCTATCTTATGAATTATCACCATTGATAAATCTATTCATTACTGGTAAGCATTTAGAAGCTTTAACTTTCCAGTATTTCAAATATGCTGCAATGAATATCCTTATTTTTGTCTTCTAATATACATTGCAACTATTACTCCACAAGTAAATTACTGGGTCATATGTTATGTACAATTTCATTGTTACTAAATATTGACAAAAGGGATTAGTGGTAACAGTCTTCACAGCTCACACAGAGCTGGGAGTAGTGCTATTCCCATCCTTATAATTCATGGTGCATCAGGAGGAGTATTCAGAAGGATCTTATCTCAAGAATCAAAAAAAAATCAACTCTAGTCTTAACCTAACAAAATTTAAAAGTGAGACCAGAAAGGACCAAAGGACCAACTGTTTCCTAGTGACTCAACCATACCCTAGAACAAAACTTAAGAATATTTATAGAAAGACAAAAACATCCAGTACCCAACTAGATAACATTTATAGTGTCTGGCATGAAATAAAAAGTTACCAAAGATAGCAAAGGAGCAGGAAAATACAACCCATAATGAGAAAAATCAGTCAAAGTCACTTAGAGTTTAAATAAAAGAATTAATAAAAATGAAAAAAGTTTTTATAGCAATGTTCCATCTGTGCAAGAAATTATAGTAAAGGTTGAATATGTTTAGTGGAGCTATGGAAGATATTGAAAAATACCAACTCAGATTCCTAGAGATGAAAACTACAATGTTGGAGATTTTAAAAAAAATACAGGAGATAGGATTAACAGCAGAATAGATGTTGCAGAAGAAAAGATTATTGAATTTGAATACATAGAGATAAAAACTCTCTAAAATGAAAAGAGAGTGAGAAGAAGGCTATAAAATACAAACCAAGTGCCACCGAACTGTTGGACAACTTCAAAAGTCCTTAATAGGAGAGAAATTGAAGTCTCTAGAAGAGGATTGGGGTAGGAGGGTGCGTCATATTTTTAACTTGATATTAGTTTAGTGGAAAGGGGGGTTTTAAAGAATACAGCATTAAAGAACACAATGAAATAGAAAATATTTGAGTGCTTTGCATAAGGTAATAGTATTACTTCCTGATACTTTGGTTTCAGAAATATATATGTATGTGTGTACTGAGTCACAGACATAAAAATGTATTTCTTACTGTTAGTCATAGTCACAAAAGTTTGAAAACACAGGCTTAGAAAACTCATTTATTTTATCTTTCAGCATTTGTTACCTTATTGAATGGGGAACAAGCCCAGAATGCAATTCAGATGTTTCATCAATATTCTTTTCGAGGAAAAGACTTAATAGTCCAGCTCCAGCCAACAGATGCTTTGTTGTGTATCACCAACTTGCCCACTTCTTTTACATTAGAAGAGTTTGAAGAACTTGTTCGTGCGTATGGAAACATTGAGAGATGTTTTCTGGTCTACAGTGAGGTCACTGGCCATTCCAAAGGCTATGGGTTTGTGGAATACATGAAAAAGGACTTTGCTGCAAAGGCTAGATTGGAGCTATTGGGCAAACAGTTGGGGGCATCAGCTCTCTTTGCACAATGGATGGATGTTAATCTATTGGCCGCAGAGCTCATTCATTCTAAGTGCCTTTGTATAGATAAACTCCCTACTGACTACAGAGATTCAGAGGAGCTGTTGCATTTTTTTTCCAGTACCCATAAACCTGTGTTTTGCCAGGTATGTATTCTTAAGATATCATTAGAAATATTTTTAAATATCTATTTTGTATCTATTCTGCATGCACTCACATATTTATTACACCTATGTGAATATCACAATGGATAATCTAATTCTACTTTAGTCTATAATGAAGATTTTAATGTCATGGTAAATTTTAAATCAGTTCCTTTTGTTGATGGGCAAACTATACTGTTATATAGTCAAGTATGTATTAGCAAATCCATCACTTATTTATCTCATGTCATCCATTCATTACACCATTCATCCATTGATCCATTCCTCCATCCAAATGTTATTTATCACCTTCTGTATGCCAGACACATGTTTCTAAATGTCAGAAATATAGATAATAGAAAGATACTCTCTCAATACCTCACAATTTTGTAGAAGAGACTGACAAGTAATCTAATTATTGTAAATCCTGTATGAAAAGTGATATAATGGAAGATGGAAAAGTTTAATGAGGTTTAAAGAGAACATATAATTTTGTCTTAAAGGGGTCATGATAAGTGAGCCATTTAGAAAAGATCCTGAAAACTGACACCTACTGGTAATATTTTCAAGCTCTTTATCATAATAAAATTAAATATGTTAGACTAAATAGACAAAAATGCATGCTATATGTAACTTTTTCCTTACACATGTAAGAGAGCAGCTGAAGAACTTTTCCCCCTTCTTTTCGTATCCCCCCTTTTCTTTAATCATATATTTGTTTAGTCTCTACAGTTGCAGTAGAAAGTTTAGAGTCTGTTATTATATAATCATACATATGCATAAATACATATATACATAAGACATATATATACTCATATATGATTAATGCTATCATCTTACTTAAATTTCTAATCCCCAATCCCAATATAATAAACAGCAAAGAAAGCACCCCAAGAGCTTTATAAAATTTTGTGACAAATTTTTAATTAAATCACTGACCAGTTATGAAAAGTTGTCTTATCGACTTGCTAATCTTGATACAAAAATTATATAGTAATATCCTATGGCCATACATAATTCTTTGTAGCGTAAGTTGAGGCCTTTGATTCAAATGAGAGGGGAAAGCCATTTATCACAAAATGCATTTGAGTTATGAATCCTAGAGTCAAAGGGACCTGAGAGGTTATCTAGTCTAGCTTGCCATCTTGTAGAAAAACATTTGTTATAATATTTGTGCACAACCACTTAGCTTCTGTTAAATGTTTCAAGATAATGGAAAATTAACTAGATCACAAGTAAGACCATTTGTATATTTGAGTGCCTCTCATACTGGACTGAAATATTCTCCTCTAAAACTACCTATGCAGTGGACGTAGGTGATTTTTGTCTTTGGAAAGATTTAAAGTGGTATAACTTACGTAGGCATGATGGTTATCATAATAAACCAGGAATAGTCCAAAATGTTTTTAAAGTTTTCAAGAGATTAATGAAAACAACTTTACGATGCTTTTATCAGTGGATCTGTGTAAATGCAAGATCTTTTGCGTGGTAGGTTGACACGGACTATGTTGAAGACAGTCTCTTACCTTGTAATCAAAATAGGCCAAAGAGACTAATGGCTTTTGCAGATGTGATTCTGAGATCTGGTTTGGATTGTAAGAGGAATGGGGTTGTAGGAGAAATGTCTGAAGAGGTAGACCTTTTCCCTTTCTCCCATGGGACTAGGAAACATTTTTACAGAGAAGAAAACATAAGCAGACAATTTTAAAAGGAAGAGCCCTGGCCAGTATTGCTTGCTCAGTTGTTAGTGTTGGCCCGAGCACCGATGGGTTGTGGGTTTGATTTCCAGTCAAGGGCACATACCTGGGTTGCGGCAATGATTCTCGTCCTGGTCTCGGTATGTTCAGGAGGCAACCAATCACTGTATCTCTCTCACACTGATGGTTCATTCTCACTCTCTGTCTCTCTCTGTCTCTGTCTCTCTCTCTGTCTGTCTCTCTGTCTCTCTCTCTCTCTGTCTCTCTTTCTCTCTGTCTCTCTCTTTCTCTCTCTCTTTCCTGCTCTTCTGCCCCCACCTCCTACCTCCCATCTACTCTCTCTAAAAATCAGTGGGGAAAAATTAAAAAGGAAGGGAGAATATGAAGGAAAAATAAAAATTTTGTGTACTATGCAAGAAAGTAGAAGTTAAACTTCAAAAATAAGAGAAAAGAAACTAGAAATCATTTAATTGAAATTTTAACTTATGAGGTGCCAAATCCATATAGAAGTGTGGTTTATGTGTCCTCTCAAAGAATTTTACCTCTTTGGTTACTTTCTTGTGTGAATGTGTTGAAAATAATTCAGAAAAGTTAAAACTTAGAAACTTTTTAGTGTTGTACTTTTCTCTTGTTTTTGCTCTTTGTACCAGTCTTTACAATCCACAACTTTATACATTTGTTCAGTCTCTCCCTTTACACTCCTACAGGTGGGTGACTGGAAAAATTAGGTTCTGCATTTTAGGAGTTTTATTTAGGGCCCATTCAGAAATAAAGATTATATGTTTCATATATTATTTTTTAAAAATCTGGGGCATAGGTTTTGCAAATAAGGTTTATTTTGGTGTACTTGACCAAATTTCTGGGATTTGCCTAAAATATTGATATAAAAGTTGAATATGGTTCCTCCTACTTTTCTTGGTGGTACAAACTTTATTTTACATAGATATGTAGTTCAGTAATTGTTTTAGTATGTTTCACTGTTTATGTATCTGGTGAATTTATTTAAATGAGGCTTCTATTATTGTGTCCTCATATTTTCTTATAAATTATCAGTTGTATACATTTATTCATACATAGGAAATATTATCATTTGGACTTTGACTTGTAAAATAAATTAGAAAATCAAAGAATTCAAAAGAAATGACAGAATCTTATTTATTATCCTATCTTCCAGAAGTACTGCATCTAATCAGCTAGTAATTTTTTTTGCAAGAACACACTTTCTTACCAGTGTCATGCTCTGATACATTTGTTCTTGAATTTGAAAATTATGTACTGTAAAGAACGATTTCTAACTAAATGACAGAATTCCCTTTTAATAAAACGTGTTACGTCAGCTTGCACAGGATGAAGGTAGTTACGTCGGTGGCTTTGCAGTGGTTGAATATAACACTGCAGAGCATGCTGAGGAGGTTCAGCAAGCGGCTGACGGCATGACCATCAAGGGGAGCAAAGTGCAAGTTTCCTTCTGCGCCCCAGGAGCCCCAGGGCGAAGTACGTTAGCCGCGTTGATAGCAGCTCAACGCGTGGTGAGTTTGTTGTTCTTTATTAAAATATTAAAAATTCTAACATTTTAAAAATCTATCTAAACTATCACTGATTGGACCTTTATTATCTTTCTGCTATATAAAGATATTCCTTTTTAAAAATTGGTGAATGGAATTTGTGTAATCAAGCCAAGAGTCATTACAAAAGAAGAAATTGTTTTATCGAGTGTATTCATCTTAGGACATTTTTTTAAAGCATATAATTCATTCAGCAAATATTTTGAGTTCCTGTTCTGCTCTAAATTTTTAGTATAATGTGCCTCTTTTTCTTTCAGTGTTCGTAAGTATCCAGAGTACAAATAGTGGAAGATGTGTGCTTCCTATTTGCTCACACAGCACATTGTAGCTCCCTCCATTGTAACTGTCTCCTTATTCTCCCTCTGCTTCTGCAGTTGAAGTTCCAGGTAGATAGACTTCCTTCTTCACAGTTTTTTAAAAATATATTTTTATCTATTTCAGAGAGGAAGGGAGAGGGGGGAAGAGAGAGAGAAATATCAATGATGATAAATCACTGATCAACTGACTCCTGCATGCCCCCTACTTGGAATCGAGCCCACAGCGCGGGTATGTGCTCTGACCAGAAATCTAACCGTGACCTGCTGGTACATAGGTCGACGCTCAACCACTGAGACACACTGGCTAGGCCACAGTTTGTGTTTTTTAAAATACGTTATTATTGATTTCAGAGAGGAAAGGAGGGAGAGAGAAACATCAATGATGAGAATCATTGATTGGCTGCCTCCCAGACACCCCCAACTGGGGATTGGGAATCGAACTGTGACCCCCTGGTTCATTAGGTCTGATGTTCAGCCACTGAGCTACAGTAGTTGGGCCTTCACAGTTTTTACTCCTAGCACTGAGCATAGTAAATGTTTGTTGACTGAATGAAGGAATACACTTTCCAGCTAAAGGAATCGGGGAAAATGTCATGACAAAGGTAATATTTGAGTGTGACATTAAAGTATGAGTAGTGAGAAATCTTAACTTTTTCTCTCAAAAGTAATGTATTACATTGATATTTTCTATAGCTTCTTCATACATATCCTTTAACAAGTTTTCTGAGATTTAAAAAATATCGTGAATAGGTACTGAATTTTATCAAAGTAGTTTCACCACTATTGAGATAACATGTGATATTTCCCTGAATTTATTAATGTGCTGAATCACATTGATAGATTTTCTAATGTTAAACTATCCTTGTGCTATAAACCTTAGTTGATTATTATTTTTTCCAATGCATTGATTAGATAATATTTAATTCGGTATATATGCAAATGTGCTCATAAATGAAAAATGCTTAAATTTTTTTGTATCATCCTTACTTAATTTTGGAATCAATAGAACACTGATCTCATTTACTGATTTAAATATTTTTTATCCTCCCTGTTTCTATTTAATGATAAACTTGTATAAAATATGGTTATTTATTGTCTGAAAGTTTAAGAAGTCTATGAGAATATGTAGACCTAGTCTTTGAGCCTCTTCTAGAGAGAAATTAGTGATTACTACTTAAGAATATTTAGATATTTTATTATTTCCTTTCTTTGCCAGATTTGACATTTGATTCCATTTCATATACTTATCCATTTTGTCTAAGTTTTCAAATTTATTGCAAGTTTTTTCTAATAATTTATTATTTTTAAAATTTGTCATGTTTATCTCTGTTTTTGTTGTGCATTTTATTTACTTGCATTTTCTTTTTTACTCATGATAAGTCTTGTAAGAGATTTCTCTGGTTCATTTCTTCAAGGAAATAGCTCTTGTTTTGTTCATTATTTCTATCTTTTGAGTATTTTTGCCCTTATCTTTATAATGTTTTTCTTTCTTTTTTGGATTGACTCTTTCTCCTCCATTTTTATTGATATCAATGCTTAGTGCCTTTGTCTTCAATCTAGATGCTTTCTGATGAATGAATTTAAAGCAAGTTTCCTTTTAAATAACTGTGCATCATTAATTTTAGATTATTAATGTCTCAAATTTTTTAGTTCTTTTTAAACTAAAAGCTTAATTATTTGTCTGTGGGTTTTTTTTTGTTTGTTTGTTTGTTTTTTCAGTTTATAGCCACTTAGGAATTTTTAAAAGCTATTTTTCTGATATAAATTTTTAACTTTGTTGCATTGTGGTCAAAGAATGTAGTCTCTAATATTGATTTGGGGGAAAGGGATATTGTGGTTTCTTTTGTGGCTTGGTGCATTATTGGTTTTTGTGACTGTGCCATGTATACCCCAAAACAATGTGTCCTTTATGTTTGTGGGTTATAAAGTTATGTTTACACACGTGTGCTTATAAGTATTAGTATGAGCTTATTGTTACTCAAGATCTTCCATATCTTTAATTATTTTTTTGTCTGTCAGTGTCTGAGAGGAATGTATTAGAAGTTATGATATACTAGAGGCCCCGTACATGAAATTCGTGCGTGGGTAGGGTCCCTCGATCAGAGCTGGTAGGGCCTTCCAGCTGCAGCCGGGGCAGAACCTTCCTTCTGGCTGCCAGCCAGGGCCTTCCTTTGTTCCACGCTGTCCCCTGGTAGTCAGTGCACGTCATAGCGAGTGATCAAATTCCCAGTCTCCTGGTCAAACTCCTAAGGGGACACTTTGCATATTAGCCTTTTATATAGGCATAGATAGTTGTTGATTTTTTTTTCACCTTATTCTCTCAGTCATTGTTTCATACATTTGTTTTGTTTTTATGGTCCCCACATCCATTTCCCCCTGAGAATTGTCAGTCCACTCCCTTTCTATGCTGCTGATTCTATTATATTCACCAGTTTATTCTGTTCATCAGATTTTTAAAATTTTCTTTATGATTAAGGTATCACATATGTGTCCTTATCACCCATTATCTCTTCCAATCCCCCCTCCCCCCCATCACCACTTCTGCCCTCACCCCCCTGGTGCCCGTGTCCATTGATTAGGCTGATATGGGATAAAAGGCATAAAAGTCCTTTGGTTGATCTCTTCCCCTTATCCCCACCCTCCCCTACCATCCTTCTGAGGTTTGACAGTCAATGCTTTTCTGTCTCTGGATCTGTTTTTGTTCATCAGTTTATGTTGTTCATTATATTCCATAAATGGGTATGTTCATGTGATCCTTATCTTTCTTTGACTGACTTATTTCACTTAGCATAATATTCTCCAGTTTCATCCATGCTTTAGTTTGAAGGAGCCCCCTTTTTATCCTTTTTTTTCTTCTTAAAGAATACCTTTCAGCATTTCATATAATACTGGTTTGGTGTTGATGAACTCCTTTAGCTTCTTCTTATTTGTAAATCTCTTTATCTGCCCTTCAATTCTGAATGATAGCTTCACTGGATAGAGTAATCTTGGTTGTAGGTTCTTGCTATTCATCACTTTGAAAATTTCTCTGCCACTCCTGTCTGCATAGTTTCCATTAAGAAGTCAGCTGACAAGTGTATGTGTGCTCCCTTGTAGGTAATTAAGTGTTTTTCTCTTGCTGCTTTTAATAGTATCTCTTTGTCCTTTGCTCTTGGCATTTTAATTATGATGTGTCTTGGTGAGGTCCTCTTTGGATTCCTTTTGCTTGGGGTTCTGTACACTTCCTGAACTTGTAAGTCTATTTCTTTCACCAGGTCGGGGAAGTTTTCAGTCATTATTTATTTAATATATTTTCAGTATCTTGCTCTCTCTCTTCTTCTGACACCCCCAAAATTCTGATGTTGGTACGTTTGAAGTTGTCCCAGAGGCTACTTACACTATCATGAAATTTTTGGATTCTTTTTGCTTTTCTGGTTGAGTGTTTTTGGCCTCTTGGTATTTCAAATCTTTGACTTGATTCTTGTGTTCCTCTATTCTGCTGTTGGGTTTCTGTAAAATATTTTTTATTTCAGTCAGTGTATGTTTAGTTTCTAGTTGGTCCTTTTTCATATCCACAAGGGTCTCGCTCATATTCTTGAGGTTCTCGCTAAGCTTCTCGGCCTTTTCTAGGAGCCTCTTGAAATACCTTATAACTGTGGTTTTGAACTCTATATCCAGTTGTTTGTTTTCCTCCATTTCTTTCATTTGCAACCTGTTTCTTTCTCTCCCGATTTTCACTGCTTCCCTGAGTTGGTAGGGTAGCTTTGTGTGCTAGATGTCTCAGCCTCCCCTGTTACCTGAGGTGTACACTCTTGGTGCACCCCTTTGTGGGCTGTGTGTACAGCCCTGTTGCAGATAAGTCTTGTTTGTTGTTGGTATCACTTGAAGGAATTGACCTCCAGGCCAACTGGCTGTGAGGATCAGCTAGCTGTGTTTCCTCTAGGAGACAGCCTTATGCTCCAGAACTTGCAAACTGGCCAAAGTCTCTGTGCTCAGCTTGGATGGAGTGGAGTTTCTGGGTGGAGCAGAGTTTCAGGGTGGAGCCGACAGCCTTGGCTTTCAATCAGCCCTGGCCCACGAGGTCACTGGTTCCTAACGTCCGCAGGCAATCACCACAAGCACCTCTGTGAGAAAGGTGCCCTGGAGTTTTGCCTGCCACCAGAACGTCCAGCCCCCAGTGAATCCGGATTCTCAGATTTTTGCCTGGCACCTGGGTTCAGTGCAGTCGGAACGCCTTTTCCCTTCTGTCAGACGTGAGGCACACAGTCCACAGATCACCCTCACCATGCGCACTTGTGTGCATCCCCAGAGCTCCGTCTCTGGCTGGAGCTCCTATCTCCCACCAGACACTGCCAGCAGCCCTGTTCCTCCTCTCTGTGCGCACTCACACACACACCTCCAGAGCTCTGCCTTTTGCTCTTCCCTTGGGATTCTCCCCACAATCCAGATTCTCCCCGTAAGGGCCTAGTTCCTCCGGGTTTTGAGTGCAAACCGAACTGGGTTCAGTGCAGCCTGGAGTTTTTGTCTCCTTTCTGCCAGAGCACCCCTGCCAGGCATTCAGACACCTCGTCCTCTAGCGCATGTGAGTCTCCTACCTTACTTGGGCTTTGCAGAGGCTCTGATTATCTGTGTGCACTTCTATGTCCCTTTAGTTTCAGATCTTCCAGTCAGCCAGCCTTCCCCAGGTTCTGGACAGTGTCTCTTTTGTCCTTTAGTTGTATTCTCGAAATTGTTGTGTGGAGCAGGAGCCTCGGTGTTTACCTATGCCGCCATCTTGGTTTCTCCTCTGTTCATTAGATTTTTTATTCACTTGATTTTTAGATTCAGTTATTGATAGATACGTATTTGTTGTTCATACTTTTTATCTTTACCTTTTTCTTCTTTTTCCTTTTCTTAAAGAATACCTTTCAGCATTTCATATAATACTGGTTTGGTGGTGATGAACTCCTTTAGCTTCTTCTTATTTGTAAATCTCTTTATCTGCCCTTCAATTCTGAATGATAGCTTTGCTGGATAGAGTAATCTTTGTTGTAGAATCTTACTATTCATCACTTTGAATATTTCTTGCCACTCCCATCTGGCCTGCATAGTTTCTGTTGAGAAATCAGCTGACAATCATATGGGTGCTCCCTTGTAAGTAACTAACTATTTCTCTCTCGATGCTTTTAATATTCTCTCTTTTTCTTTTACTCTTGGCATTTTAATTATGATGTGTCTTGGTGGGGTCCTCTTTGGATTCCTTTTGTTTGGGGTTCTGTGTGCTCCCTGAACTTAATAAGTTTATTTCTTTCACCAGGTGACAGAAGCTTTTGGTCATTATTTCTTCAAATAGGTTATCATCATCTTGCTCTCTCTCTTCTTCTGGCACCCCCATAATTCTGATGTTGGTACGCTTGAAGTTTTCCCAGGGGCTCCTTACATTATCTTCATATTATTTGTATTCTTTTTTAGTTGGGTGTTTTTGCTTCTTTGTATTTCAAATTGTTGACTTGATTCTTATAATCCTCTAGTCTGCTGTTGGATCTCTGTATATTATTTTTTATTTCAGTTAGTGTATGCTTAATTTCTAGTTGATTGTTTTTCATATCCTCGATGGTATTGCTAAATTTATCAGCATTTTCTAGAAAATTCTTGAAAAATCTTATAATCATGGTTCTGAACTCTATATCCAGTTATTTGCTTTCCTCCATTTTTTTCATTTGTGACCTGTTTCTTTGTCTCTGCATTTTGGCTGCTTCCCTGAGTTGATAGAGTGGCTTTGTGTGCTAGGTGTCCTATAGGGCCCAGTGGCTCAGCCTCCCCAGTTACCTGAGGTGGACACTCTTGGTGTACCCCTTTGTGGGCTGAGTTCACAGTCTTGTTGTAGTTAAGCCTTGATTGTTGTTGGTATCACTGGAAGGAATTGACCTCCAGGCCAATTGGCTGTGAGAATCAGCTGTGTCTACAATGGGAGAACTTCTGTGCTGGAGACACCCTTATGAGGCAAGACTTGCTTCAGTGGGATTTTGATGCTCACTGAGTCTGCCCCTTGAGTGTGTCCTGAGTGGATCTGAGGAGTTGTAATCTGGATGGTCCTACTTTGACCCCTGAGTACACTGGCCCTTCAATCTCTAAGGAGATGCTAATTTAGCCTCTGCCTGAGGCCTCCCAGCAGGAGCTATGGAGAGATCTGCAGATTCCTCTTCTTTACTGAGTTTTGGAAGTGCCCAGATGAGGCCCAGCTATGAAGCAGTGCAAGCTTCAGCAGGGCCTTTGGCCTTCTTTTGGATGTTCTGGATGTCTCTGACTCAGCTGCAGTTTATAAGGTTAAGTTTAGGTTTCGAAGGACCAGGCCATTCATATGCAAAATCCTCTGCACTCAGCTTGGATGGGGCGGAGTCTCAGGGTGGAGCAAACAGCAATGGCTTTCTGACAACCCTACCCTACTTGGCCCCCAGATCACAGTGTACCTCAGTAATAGCTGCAAGCACCTCTGAGAAAAAGCCGCCCTTGAGTTCCTCCTGCTGCCAGACAGTCCAATTTCCCCCCATATGAGTCTAGGTCCCCAGAGTCTCACCCAGAACTGGAGTTCAGAGCAGTTGGGAGCTTTTTTCTCCCTTCCACGTGAAAAAGACAGCCACGTACTCAATTGCCAGCCCTCTCTGCATGTGTGCCTCCATATCTCTGTACTTTATTTTTGCAGCTCCTTTTGAGTCTCAGTGTGCTTTTCTCTTCCCTTCTAGTTGTAGAATTTCCACTCAGCCAGCCTTCCAGTGTTTCTGGGTGATGTCTATTTTGTCTTTTAGTTGTACTTTTGAAGTTGTGCTAGGCAGCAAGTTCAGATGTTTACCTATGCCGCCATCTTGTTTTCTCCTGGTCCTAGCTTTTGTATGCAAGATTGAAATTAACACGTTAAACTCCAAGCCTGTTTTGTCTTCCTTTCCATTTCAGCCACTGGTGACTGACATGGCACTTAATGTGTTCATGATGATATTGCATACCTTAATTTCCATCCATTATGCAATATTGCCTTGTGTTTATTGCTTCTTGGTTTTCATTTTCAGAGAATAAAACTTTTGAAAATTTGTATGGCTGTGAATATTCTTATTTTTTCACACATTTAAGAAATAACTCAGCTGGATATAAAAATAGAGATTTAAATTTCTTTTCCTGAAGCACTTTGAAAATATTAATTTGTTCCCTTCTTGAATCCGGGGCTATTGCTTTGAGAGAGAAGATATTAATCTACTTCTTGTTTCTTGGAAATATGTTCTTTCTTACAGAAAGCTTTTAGCATTTTTATTTTGACTTTAATGTTCTTAAGTTTCACATCAAAAAATGTGATTATATGTGTTTTCTTATATATCATACTAGAGGCCCAGTGCATGAAATTCGTGCCCTGGTAGGGTCCCTGTTGGCCTCTAGCTGCTGGCTGGGGCCTCTCTCCCTTACCCCGGCTGGCCATCCCTCCTTGCCAAACTCCTGGATGAACTCCTCATCGAAGGGACAATTTGCATACTACACTTTTATTATATAGGATTTGTAACACTATGTACCCTCTTTCATCTGTGATCTTTAATTTTTTTATATATATAATGGGAAATTTTCAGCCATTATATCTTCAAAAATTTCCTTCTTTGTGTTCTCCGTCAGGGATATCTGTTTTATGTAGGTGGGCACTTCCAGCTTCTTCATTGCCTCGTGTCTTGCTTTTGTTTTGTTTCCATTCTCCATTCCCATGGTTTGTCCTACTTGTTTGCATTTTCCCCCTTTTTTACCCTTTGCTGATGTCTTTGGAAACATTCTTTGATCTTGCAGGTCACTATTTTGTTTTTCAGTCACATGTATTCTATTTAACCCGTCTACCTACCTGTTACAGCACAGGACAGAGGTTAAGGATAATATTTGATGAGTTTCTTTGTTATCCTCATCGATATAAAAGGGTTTGTAATACCAAACCCTATATAATTGTTTTGCAGGATTTAGTGATATAATCCATGTAAAATACTTAGGATAATGACAAGTATATAATATGCGAGGACTGCTTTTTTTTTTTTTTTTACAGACATGTTTTTCATACCCAGTATTTCTTATTGGTTATTCTTTGTAACTACTCGACCTTGCTTCATGCTGCCAATTAAAATCTGTTATGCTTTTAAGTGTTTGAAGAGGGATTCCAGCTGTCAGTGTCAGTTCTCCATTTTCTGATGGCTAACAGTTTTCCTTTTGTAACAAAATACCAATATCCTTAGATATCAGGCTGGCTTTTAAAACCAAGAACAATTTCATGTTATTAGGAAGTCACCCAATTATATTTATGCAAGGCCAGTTCATCTTTTTTTCTCTTAGTAAAGAATTAAGTAAGGAAATCAAGACCTTTATTGTAAGAAAATGTTGTTATGTAAAGCACCCCACATTACTACACTTTTGATCAACATTACAGTGAAGCTCTTCTGTGGCATCAAAACATTCATATTTTGTCAACAAGTTATCTTCCTGTTACAAATTCAGATCTCCTTGGCATCTTTCTACTTGCAAAGAGATTTATCTTACTAAATTGTTAGTCTTCTTAAAGCTAATTTGTATTTAACTGAGACATTCTGTGAGGATTTTAGTGTGAGCTCTGTAGTAGAGTGTAACATACTTACGAACTGTGGTTGAATGTGTCCAACAAATGTATAATACAAAGCAAAGTGTGTTTATCACAAAGTATTATCAGATGAATGAGAATTTCTGGGAGAAGGCCTTTAAAATGTCATCTTTTATACTTATCCTTGTTCCTATTTCTGTATTCATTGAAGATGCACAGTAATCAGAAGGGCTTACTTCCAGAGCCAAATCCTATGCAAATTATGAAGAGTTTAAACAATCCTGCCATGTTACAGGTCCTTCTACAACCCCAGCTCTGCGGGCGAGCTGTTAAACCAGGTAAGCACCGTGTGCTGATTAAATTTAGAATGATGGCATGAAGTTAATTGTGCTATTTTACATGAAAAAACACATTTAAATTAGTTCAGAAACAATTAATTTTCTAGGACTTTTCAATGAATTTTAATTAATGATCTGAGGTGACAATATGTTTGGCTGTTTTTGGTGGATACAGTCTGCTTATGTGTTTCTAATTTTTTTTAACCATTAACAAACGTTAAAGATTAAATCTTCAGTTTAGCTCCGAGTTGACATGAATTTATAGACCAGATATTAATATACTATATTGTTATCAACTATATCAATAAAGGATATGATATTCTTCTTTGTAATATTTTTAGCAGAATTACTTTATTGAGAACTATTAAAGGTCTGTTTCCTCTTTGCGCTTTATTTTTGTGAAATTGTTTCATTTTGTAGAAAATGACCAAAAAAACCATTATTTTCTAAGCAATATGGAAATCTTAAATCATTATCATGTACATGAAATACCTACTAGTACTAATTTAGTACTAGAAGGTCCAATGCACAAAATTCGTGCATAGGTAAGGTCCCTAGGCCTGGCCAGTCATCAGACCTAATCTGTGGTGACCAGAGGGGCAATTAGGGGAGGGGCTGCCCATTCCCCAGCCCTGTCCCCCACCATAGGACAACCAGCTGGGTAATTAGGGGGCCCTAGCCTGACACTAACCTTGGCTGGTCTGGGGCCTGCAAGCTGGAGGCAGCTTCTGCATTGAGCGTCTACCCCTGGTGGTCAGTGCACATCATAGCAACCTGTCATTCCCCTGGTCATTTAGCTGTTGGTCAATTTGCGTATTAGGCTTTGATTATATAGGAGGATTCTTTCTCTGATAAGAGCTTGCTTACCTTATGAAATGAACAGCTACATACACAAATGCGTATTTGAGCAGTTTGAGGGAGTGAATTCCTATATTTAACACTAATTTTTAGAGTAAGATATTTAGAGTAAGTATGTTTATTCAGTTTCAACCCTTCACTGGTCTTACACCAACTAGTGGACTGCAGTTCGTTTCTAGCACTGACTACCCAGAGTTCACCTAAACCCTGTAAGTTAAGGGCTTAATCCCCAACACATCTGCCTCAAACTTTACATTCCAGCCACAAATTCAGGGGATCCCCAGGCCCTGCACTTCTGACCAAGTGACTATAAATTTGGGTATTCCTATGACCCCGCCAGTTTGATAAATTGCTAGAACAGCTCACAGAACTTATGATTACAGTTTTGTTACCGAAGATACAACTCAGGAACAGCCAAATGAAGAGACACTTAGGGCTAGGTCTGGGAAGGTCTTGAACACAGCTTTCATGGAATCAGGGCACATTACTCTCCCAGCACTTCAGTCTATTCACCAACCAGGGATCACTACTGAACCAAATACAATGTCCAGAGTTTTTATTGGGGTTTTATTTGCGGGTATATTTGGCCATCTTATTGAACTCAATCGTCTCTGGAGGTCAGGAGGTCTGGTTGATATATCACATGGCTAAATACCCAGATCTCTCATCACTGGTTGGTCTTTTTAGTATGACCAGCCCCTATTCTGAAACTATTTAGGGGTCCACCTAGAGTCACCTCATTAGCATAACACAGATACTCTTGTCATTGGGAACATTGGGTACATTCCAAAGATTGAATTTTTCTCTCAAGAGCCAGGCATGAGGACCAGTTAATTCTTCATTATACAAAAATTAGTGATCCCATAGCCCAGCCTGCACCCTCTCCAATCTGGGACCCCTTAGAGAATCCCCCCTTTGGGATTGGGCCTAAACCGGCAGTCAGACATGCTTCCACAATCCGGGACCACTGGCTCCTAACCGCTCACCTGCCTGCTGGCCTGGTCTCCCACAACTGTACCCCAAGCTGGCCTGATCACTTCTAACTGCCCCTCCTGCCAGCCTGCTTGCCCCCGTCTGGCCCCCTACTGGCCTGATCGCCCCCAAGTGCACCCCCTCTGGCCTGATAACCTTCAACTGCCCTCCCCTCCTGGCCTGATTACCCCTAACTGCTTCTGCCTCGGCCCCCCCCCACCATAGCTTTGTCCAGAAGGACATCCAGAAGGTCTCCCAGTCTAATTAGCATATTGCCCTTTCATTAGTATAGATATTCATGTTAAGTTCTTCATATTCTCATCAACTCTTTATGTGTAAGCAGCAGCTTTAGAGGTTTCTGGCTCTGTCTATTACGCAGTCTTCTGCAGTTTTAATGGTATAGAGATATCCTTGTTATGTGTTGCCTAATTGAAGCCTAAGAAGCTCACTATTTCCTAAGGCAGCCTATTCCCTGGTTTGACAAATTTAATTACTAGAAGGTTTTTCTTTATATTAGATGGTAATTCCCATATCCTTTAGTCACTTATTCTAGTTCTCCCTCTGAAGAAATACAGAATAAATCCATTTTTTCCATAAGATAAGCCTTCTAATATTTGAAGACAAGTAACATGCAATCTTAGTCATCTTTGGTTTTTGTTTTTTTTTTATCTGTCTTCTATTCTCCAGACCAAAGGTCTCCTTTTATATATTTACTTATGGATTATGGACCCATATCGATGAAATAAATTTTGAATAGAGCCCCAATATATACAGTATATATGTCACATGTCAAATATAGAAATGCACTCTTGTCAACCCATATAGAAAGACATCTTAAACTTAATAATTTAATTTTTAAGAAGAAAGTAAATATAAGTAATGGTTCTAATATTTTCTTTTTACACCTCTTATACCTCTTTGGGGACTACAATTCTATATTTGACTTTCCACAACATGCCAGGGTATGCTCTCTAGATGCCCTCCACAAGTAGGTAAAGCCCGAGTTTCTGGGTTGTCCTGAAACGTGGTGTACACAGACATGGCCATGTCCATAGCTGAGATCTGGTCAGCACAAAAGGCAGTGGTCATTGAATTTCTATCACTGCATTTCAAGACTATATTAGTGTTTAAAGAAGTATGTTACCCTCTTGGGTCTTTTAGAAAGTATTGTTCACACCTTTGGACTCTGGGCTATTTTTAGGAACTCCTCTCCAACATTATTTTGTTTTTGTTTTTAATCTAAGAATATATATTCTCTAATCTCCTTTTTTCTCACATGGATATATGGGCATATGAGATTATGCTTCTTTATGTCAGCAGTATTTTCACAGTTTTAACTAAGATATTTTAACATTACACTGATATAGAAGTTATTTCACCAAGCTTGGTGAAATAATTCTTTGTATAGAGTGGCAAGGGAAGAGGATTATATCTACCTCACTTAAAAACATTGCCAGACTAATGGAGATTGTATGAAAAGCTTCTTGGTATTTAGGAAAGGCAAAGCATCTTGTGTCAGTTATTATATTTTTCTTTTACAGTTGGTACTTCTTGTTTCATTTTTAAGAAATCTGCCAAATTCAAGGTCTGTGTTTTTTTCAAGAAGTTCTATAATTTTACCTCTTACCTTTAGACCCATTATCCATTTTGACTTAATTTTTGCTTATGGTGTGAGATAAAAGCCCAGGTTAATTTTATTTACAGTTGTCCCAACATCATTTGTTTAAAAAGATTATCCTTTTCCACTGAATTTTTTTATACCTTTTTCAAAAACCAATTGACTCTGTATCTGTGTCTCTACCTCTGGACTCTATATTCTGTTGCATTGATCTAAATGTCTTCTTTATACCAGTAGTACTTTGTCTTGATAAATGTAGCTTTATAATAAGCCCCAAAATCAGTTAAAGTAAGTCCTCCAACTTTATTCTTCTTTTTCCATTTATTTTGTTTATTTGAGATTCTTTGAATTTATATATAAATTTTAGAACCAGCCTGTCAATTTCTAAGAAAAAATTATCTGCTGAAATTTGATTGATACTGAGTTACATGGGAAGAATTGACAAATTTGAAGCCAAGTCATAAATATAGTATATATCTCTGAATTTATTTAGCTCTTTTTTCATTTCTCTCAGAAATATTTTGTTTTCAAGGTACAAATATCACACATATTTTGTCAGATTTTTCCATAGGATTTTATATTTTTCTATTATTTTAAATAAGATTGCTTTTTAAACTTCAATTTCCTATTGCTTGTTGCTAGCATATACAAGTTCAGTTGATTTTGTATATTTATCTTGCAACCTTATTATTTCTAGTATATTTTTTCTAAGGATTTTCTATATAGACAATCATGTCATCTACAGATTAACATAGTTTTACTTCTTTCTAATATTTATACATTTTATTTTTTTTCCTTGTTTTAATGGAATAGGTAGAAATTTCAGCATAATTTGTGCATTCAACTGGTGAGAGTGGACATTCTTGTCTTGTTCCTCATCTTACAAAGAAAGCATTCTTGTTTTATTTTCAGGTATTATGTAAGCTGTTGTGTGTGTGTTTCCCCACAGGTTTTGTTTCCCAAGCTGAAAACCCTCTTTTATTCCTCTATTTCTATGAAACTATATCATGATGATTGCTGGGATTTACCCATTTCTTTTTCCCGATAATTGAAATGATGTCTGGGATTGAGTTTTGTTGTTGTTTCTGTCTATTGGCGTGATGAATTGCATTGACTGATTTTTTTTTCTATTTCTTAAAATCTTTTTTTAAAATTTTATTTACAATATAACTTATATTTAATAGTAGTGCATATGTTTTCCTCCCCCCGCAATATCCTCCCCCCAGCCTCCCCTACCCCCCAGCACATGTCCCCACCTGCCTCCCTCCCCACCCCAGAGTCTTTCATTCATTGGTTATGCTCCTATGAATGCATACAAGTCCTTCAGTTGATCTCCCCCAGCATCTGCCTCCCCTCCACTCCAGCCTTCCCCCTGTAGCTTGACAGCCTGTTCGAGGCCACCCTGCCTCTATATCAATCACTCTCCCCTGTTTCTTTTCTTCAAAAATATCTTGCCTCTGCATACTGGAAACAAACGTATAAGAGCAAAAAAAAAAATGTTTCAGTGTCAGTTTCAATGTGCAACTGTTCTGAGTCCCAGTTTCAATGTCAAATAGTTCTTCATGTGTACATGTCAGCAATGGTATCCAGATGGTGGACACATCGTGGCACTGCAAGATCCATCCTCTCTGGTATGGTCCTGTGCCGCCTGCAGCCACGCACAGCTGCCGACTGCTAGCATGGCAAGGTGTCGTCAGCGTCCCCCATCTCTGGACCGTCTTCGTGGCTGGAACAGGCCTGTCAGTTCCTCACTGGCATTGACTGATTTTTTAAAATATTAAACCAACCTTCATTCCTAGGGTAAACCTCACTTGGTCATGTTGTATTATAATCCTTTGTGCATGTTGTTGGTGGAAGGGTGGGCTGCTCTCCACATGGGGGAGAGAGGGTTGTTGAGCTATAGCTTCCTGGTGAAGCAAACAGGCTCAGTGTCTCAGCCCATTAGGTTTAGCAATGTCCAGTTCCTCTTGCTTTATTCTTATTAATATTTAGCTAACTATGGTGACAACAGTGCTGCTCAGATCTCTTATATCTTTACTGATTTTCTGTTAACTTGTTCTATTAGTTATGTGAGGGAAGGATGGAGCATAGTGGGAGACCTAGCCAATAGCTTAGGGTAAAAGCAACTAGATGTGAGATTGTGAACATTTTCAGTGTTCTGATTCTAGTTCTTGTTTTACACTGAGAAATACTATTTTCACTAAAAGCTGCGAAATATATTTTACTGTCTTATAACAAAATACAGTGACTCTCTGAAAAAAGGAAGTAGTTTTCAATTTCTAACTATAATTGTGGTATTGTCTACTTTTCCTGTTCTAGAATTTTTTGCTTTATATATTTTGTACCTTTGTTATTTGGTGTAGAGATATTTAAGCTTGTTTCATCCTCTTAATGAACTGACTTCTTTATCACTATGAAATGACCATCTTTTATCCATCTTTCCTAATAAACAGTGTCTTTCTTTAAGCAACTCATCCTAATGATCTAACCTTCCCACCACCTATACTGAAACTAGCTCATTTTAAAGAAAGCATTTTCTAATGGTCAGTTTTCAAAAATGTAATGGGCTGTCTCAGCAAGTAATGAAACTTTGAAATAGTTTTTAAAGCAAGGGATGAATTTGTAGGGATGTCATATATGTAAGTTCCAAATGTGTGTGTTTTTTTCATCATTGGATTATATGCTTTTTGCAGTGCTTTTTACATCTGACCTCCACTGCTCCTAACTATTGAAGTGTTAGAGAAATGTGTATATTATGACTCTTTCAAGTGACTTTACAATAACAGTATGAAATTGCTTCATTTTTGCTGTTCGTTGTGAAAAACACCTCCTGCTATGCACTCTGTTGTTTGTGCTCTTAGACAAATTTGATAAAGAGTACGATTACCATTTATTCCTTTTATCAGCTGTGCACAGTACTGTTGTTTCTTTTGACTTTATTATGTAAATACTTTTTCTGTGTTTTTATTTTCTTCACAATTGTACTGTATAGTTTTCAAAGACAGATTTATATTAAGTCCTTGCCTCCCACTCCTTGCCAAAATACCCGCAAACCTAACAAAAACACTGAGCAAATGACATGGATTCAACTAGCAGTATACTTGTTAAAAGATAGAATTGGTTTTGCTGCACTAAAGCGCTAGAGAAGAGAAAGAAAGGGTAGGTTTAGTGTTTTACCTTTATGACAGAAGGTGTGGGGATTCTAAGTGCCATGCGGAAAGCATCCTATCCTTTCTGTGCAATGACAAGGTCAGTATATAAATGAACTTCCAATTAATTTGTTAAAAGTTTAAAGAAATATGCATTTATCCTTTTTGAAGTTTATTTATTTTTAAATTCCATGTATATCATAAAGTTAAATTTTTACTTTTATTTTCTTAAAGCAGTTCTTGGAACACTTCACAGCTTGCCACATCTGATGAATCCATCCATCTCCCCTGCATTTTTACATTTGAATAAAGCACATCAGGTATATAAACGGCATTGAATATTGAAACATCAAAAATTTGTAGTGAATATTTTGTTTGTTCTTAACAAGTAAAGTTCTCAAGTTAAATGAGTATTTAAAAAAATACTTATCCATAAGTATAGGTACATAAAAACATAATTTAGCCATGGCCGGTGTTGGTCAGTGGTTAAAATGTTGGCCCATGCAATTGAAGGGTTGAGGGTTCGAATCCCAGTCAAGGGTACATTCCTGGGTGTGGGTTTGTTCTCTGCCCCCCCCCTAGTAAAGCAGCCAATTGATGTGTCTCTCTCACACTTCCTTCCTCTCTCACTTATTCTCTTCCCTCTTTCCATCCCTCCTTTCCACTTGCTCTGAAAAACAATGGAAAAAATATCCTCAGGTGAGGATTAAAAACAATAAATACAAAAACATAATGAAAACATCTGATCAAATTAAGCTAATCAAAACAGCATAGTTATATATTTATTGATTCATATTTGTAAGGCATTAAGAAAGGAAGTATATATTTTGTGTGGTACATTTTCTGTAACTAAATCAGTACAGTCATTCATTGATTAACAATAGGGATATGTTCTAAGAAATGCATAGTTAGGCGATTTCATCATGTTTGAACTCACCTGTGTTGGTACACCTGTATTGGGAACTGGCAGGAATGGAAATTGCTTGGGTGAATCAGTGAGTGAGTGGTGAAGGCTGAGGACATCACTGTACACTAGCATAGTCCTTATAAACTCAGGCTACATTAAATTTATAAAAATTATTTTTCTTCAATAATAAGTAAATCTTTTTTTGCTTTCATGTTAACACTAGAGGCCTGGTGCATGAAATTCATGCATGAGGGGGGGGGTGTCCCTCAGCCCAGCCTGCACCCTCTCCAATCTGGGACCCTTTGAGGGCGTGGAGCTGTGATTTCCTACCACTGGCATATGTTTGGTCCATCATTGACCAGCATCTTATGTGGTGCATGACCACAGCTAAAAACAAGTCCTCTTATATGGTCTGAACTCTAAAGAGTATTTACAGAAAGAAAAACAATAAATGACAGTAACTCTTATTCTTAAATTTTAATTGATGCTATAAAAATAATTCATATATTAGAATAAACATTTGTTTTACCTTTTTCAGGTAAGTATTTTAAAATGTGTTTATATATATAACTATAATACCGGAGGTGAACATTAATTTCAGATAGTGTTAAGGCTGTATCTATATAGGAGTCTAGTTACAAATCAAACCTAATGCATAACAGGTGATTGTAGATTGGGTGAATGAATGTCTGGTCCTACACCTGGCTTTTTAAGGGAAATGCCTATCTTCTATTTATTTTACATTCTTAGAATCTAACCTAGGACCTTGTACATTATAGTGCCTTTGTTCCTTAACATGTTTTAATGAGAATCTCATATGTACTAGATGCTCTGCTGATCATTGAGGCTCCAGTATTGAACGCACACACATTCATCACCCGTTCTTACAAATATTTCAACAAATAGAGAAAACAATCTTAAATCATTTCATACAATAAGGTATAAAGAGTGATACAAGAAGGGTATTCAGAGAATAGACAATATTCTCTTTACTTTAGAGTAAAATTCAAAGTGCTTGATTTTGCCTTTAAGGCCTGTCCAAGCTGGGCTCGCCTGCCTGCCATGCTCAGGGCATTGCTGTCTCAGCTACAGTGCCTGCTTTGGTCCTCAAAGGGCCTTGCTCCCTTCTCCTTGGGTCTTTGCTCCTGCTGTTCCTTCTGCCTGGAATGCTGTCCCTGCAGCATTACCCCCAGATTTCACTTAGTTATTCTCCGCTGCCTTCCAGCTGCACAGTAGTTAGTTCCTCAGGAAAACCTTTGAATTTAACAATCTCACTCAATTCCCTCACTGTCTGTTCTCATAGCTCCTTGTATTTTCCTTGCATGTGCTCATTATTATTTGTATTTATGTTTTTATAACTAGTTAATGCCTTATTTCTTCAGGGAGCAATAAGATCCATGAGGACAGATGATAGTGTTGTATTTCTCACTATGTAGCACAGTGACTGACACATGGGAAGTGCTCAGTAAGCCTTTGTTGAGTGATTAAATTAATAAATAAATGATTGAATGAGGCTGACATTAAAGTCACATCTTGTATATCATGATAAGAATTAATTGCTGTTGCCTGCAGTTGAAATGTGAGATACAAAGAAGCTGTTTCTTTTGCTCAGATCAGCTAGAGAATAGCACCATACGAATTAGGTTCTACACACAGAGCTTTTAAAAATTAACCTAACTTAATGTTTTACATTTTTCACAGAGCTCAATTATGGGTAATACTTCTAATTTATTCCTCCAGAATCTCTCCCAAGTATCACTGGCACAGCAACAATTAATGAAGTTTGAGAATATTCATACTAATAATGTAAGTACGGAATTATTTTTTCTTTGGAATGAGTTCATTTTTTTTTCTATAACCAGACTATTGATCAGATTAAATTTTCACTTGTGTAGCCTCTTAATTCAGTTATATCCTGCTGCCATTGGCAAAGGTCGTACTTTCTTTTCTTCTCTTGCAGAAACCGGGCTTACTTGGCGATCCCCCAGTGATGGTACTTCAGGCTGCAGTAGGAATAGGGTCTGCACTTCCCTTGAAAACAGAGTTGGGTCATCATGGAGAAGCACATAAAAGTAAATGATGTGTATTTACTGAAAAGTCAGTAAACAGTCAGATTTGAGGTTTAAAGATAATTGATCTGTATCCTACTTTTTACAGGAAGGTCAAGTTTGAGTTTTTAGTCAAAATTTCCGGGGCCCTTTTGGCCTTTCTGTTTTTAATATTAGAAAATTATTGATGTTACTGATGGACTTGCTTCCATGCCAAGATAAGACGTTCCCTTGTGGGATAAGCTTTAATGTTTGGTAAAAGTTCGCAGCAGCATGAGGCAAAAACATAGGTCCTTTTGAGAGTGATATGTGCCCATTGGGCTAACAACACATTACGCAGGCATTCGTTGAACATCTGCCTGGATAAGAAAACCTTAGCTTTTATAAAGAAACTAGAGGCCTGGTGCACAAAATTCATGCACTCAGGGGTGGGGGGTTGGGGATTCTCCTCAGCCCAGCCTGCGCCACTGCTGCTGAGCTCACCACCATGAACCCAGCTTCTGGCTGAGTGGCGCTACCCCTGTGGGAGCACACTGATCACCAGGGGGCAGCTCCTACATTTAGCGCCTGCCCCCCAGTGGTCAGCGCATGTCATAGCAACCGGTTGTTTTGCTATTCAGTTGATTTGCATATTAGCCTTTTATATATAAGATAGCTGGTGTTTATTAATTTAAAGTTTGTTTATTTACTTACTAGAGGCCCAGTGCATAAATCTGTGCACCAGTGGGATCCCTCTGCCTGGCCTGTGGGATCGGGCTGAAACTGGCTCTCTGATATCCCCCAAGGGGTCCAGGATTGCAAGAAGGTACGGGCCAGGCCGAGGGACCCCACTGGTCCCCACAGGGCTGGGGAGGGATGCAGAAGTTTGGCCAACTGGGAAGGGAATGTGGGAGGGCTCCAGGGCATGTCTGGCCTGTTTCACTCAGTCCCAATCAGCTGGACCCCAGCAGCAAGCTAACCTACCCATCAAGAGTGTCCCCTGGTGGTCAGTGCACATCATAGCCACTGGTTGACCAGTTGACTGTCTGCCTCCCCTCCTCCCCGGTGGTCAGTGCGAGTGGTTGAGCAGCCTTAGCATATCATTAGCATATTACTCTTTGATTGGTTGAACAGACGACTGGACACTTAGCATACAGTAGGTCCTCAGGTTATGTTGGAGATCCAACAGCGCAACGTAACGCGATTTTTGCCATAAGTCGGAACCCACCTACATAAGCACCTAGGTCACTCACATAGAGCACAAACACAGAAGTAATGAAGTGAAGCAGTAAAAAAATTTTTTAAAAAAGATAACAATTCCTGACCTTCACTTGTAGTAAATAGATAATAGAAAACATAAAGCACACATGTACATATGTCAAAATGACGGAACTTTTAAAAAAAATAAATAAATGGGAGGTGGCGATGTAACCACAAAATGATGTACATTGAGTCCAACATAACCCAAGGACTGGCTGTATTAGGCTTTTATTATATAGGACATCATTTTTTAAAAATGTGACCTCTATATTAGTATTAGAAGAAAAATAATAATGTTTACAGTTCTTATTCAAAGAAAAACAGGAGCATGTTTGTTAATGTGATTTCTTACTTGAATATGATTTTGAAAGACACTGGGGGGGGAAGGGCCACAATTAATAAAATTAAAATATATATGGGTAACATATATATCTTGTACATTAAGCCAGCAAGTCAAATGATCAGATAACTCAATCAGTTCTGACTTTTAGTATTGACTGGGCAAAAGGTAAACCATTACATAGGTCTAGAAATTTTTGTTGTATGATGGGATCTGTCCTTAAAAATAAGTTCTGTATGCCTAAAAGCTTATGCAAATGTTTATTAGTTTTGTTGGGTTAAATAATAAGCTACTTTCTTTTGTGTGTGCTGTATTTAGAACACTGAAAATTGAGTATTGAAATAAATATATTGCTAAGAGATAAAACCATCTCTTAAGTACATAATACTGAAAATAATTTAAGAAATTTGTTTAGTGAATTTGTAAATTATGAATTTGACTTAAGTAGTTATCAAAATTAGCTCTTTTCACTTAATTTTGATCTGTAGATTTTTTTTAAAAAGTGGGATGGTTCAGAATTTGCCTGTTAAAACTTTCATGTTTTTCTCCCAGAATTTCTTACTATGCCCTATAAATAAAAATGTAAAACTTTCATATTAAATTTCATGATCTATTTACAAATATTGATGTGTTTTCAATAGTGGGGTGCTGATGTTTAAAAACCAGTTCTCTAGGGTAAAAACATCTTGGTTTGTAGGCTTTGTGAATCCTGTGTGTTTACACTCCAGCCATGATCAATTCTGGTTGCCAGTGTGAAGACATTGAACTGGAAGAGCAGGGAAGAGGTTGACTGGTGCAAGAAAGCCGACCAAATTTATTGCTGGAGTTAATATAATTTTACTAATGTTTAAGAGTCAGAGAACTTTTTAAACCAAAGACTAATTATTCCTTCAGATATGCAAGCAGGCAAATTACAATGATTGGGCATTAAAAAAAAAAAAGGCACTGATGGTACTCAAATGCCAAAAAGTGCATACATTTTGCACTTAGCTTTTAAAATACACAGTTAAAACTTAGACTTAAAAATGTAATATTCTTGAGACTATACTGGAAGTTGTTTAAGAAAGGCATGATTCTTGTTATAGGTTTTTGGTTTTTTTTAGGAACCTGCTAATTTACCACTTCTAACCTCCCCTTTTGAATTTAACTGTTCTCTAATAGGTTAAACAATGTTTGTTTGCATTTTGCCTATCATTTAACAAAATCAAAAGGACTGTTATGAATAAGGCTTGTCTAACCAAACGTTTTTGGCATTTGTGGTTCCCTGCAGCATCTAATCTGATTCCAACTCAAACAACTCTAACAGCTGGAATGGGCTTATTACCTTTTTTTGCAAATCAGCACATTGTTGGACAAGCTGGGCCAGGGCATGGAAATACTCAGGAGAAACAGCCAGCCTCCGTGGGAATAGCAGAAGGAAATTTCTCAGGGTCACAGGCTTATCTTCAGAGCTTTCCGAACCTTACTGCTGGAGGTTTGCTGGCAGGACACCATAAGCAACAACAGAGTCAGCCAAAAAGCACAGAGATGAGTTCAGGGGTAAGAAAACTCTGTGTGTGCATACGCATACACACACACACACAAACAATGCAGGTGTATGTTACAAGCATTTTATAAATTATATATGTATATAGACGTTCTTTATTTTTTCTTAAATGAGATTATTCTAATTCCAGAATATTCTAATTTTTGCTTATTTTGCAGGTGATATAATTTATGAAATATCAAGACAATCTTAACTATCTTTTCAAAGGAAGTAAATATAAAGTATGAAATATCGATTACAAACTAGATCATTGCTATTATATATCAAAGATATGGCTTTTTTATAGCATACACTTTTCAAAACAGAAGAAATATTGGACTCTTAAAGAAATTACTATAAACAACCCATTTTTAATAAGTTGTATCAGCTGATGTTTGGGACTATGCTTAATTACTTGCCCGTTTGTTAGTAAATAAAATTATTTTAACTTGTATAAAATAAGGTTTTTAAGTCTGTTACTGCAAAATAATTTATATATAAATTTTGTACTATAAATTTTTGCCTTTAAAAAAAGTTTGAGATATGCATGGTTGATATTAAGTACTAGATATTAAATATAAAATATAAATTAAATTCAAAATTTTGTAGTTTTGAAAAACATGTCATTAATATTTATTAACTTATATAGTGATGTTTATAAGACTTTATAAGTAAAAAAATGAGATATACTCATTTTTTCTATTTTAAATATATTCTGTAGTTAGTTCAGGTATTATTTTAATATTTAGAAGGAGAATCAGTTTTATTAAAGATGTCAAAGTCAGTTATTACACTCTGCTTTGTCTGAAAGAGTCTAAACTCTGTTTTAATTCTGGAAGTTTTACCCAGTAAATTTTGTTGTTGTTGTTAATCTTCACCTAAGGACATTTTTCTATTGATTTTTAGAGAGAGTGGAAAAGAGAGGGAAAGACAGAGAGAAACATCAATGTGAGCAAAACAAGTCAATTGGTTGCTTCCTGCATGAGTCCCCTCACCCTTCCCCCACCAGGGCCCCGGAGAAGCCTGCAACCCAGGTGCTTACCCTTGATCGGAATTGGACCTGGGACCCTTTGGTCACAGGCCAACACTGTATCCACTAAGCCAGGCCGGCTGAGGCCCCGGACATTTTAATGCTTATAAACCACTGGCATTTATAAATGTTATAACTGGTGGGTAGAATACAATATATTTAATTTTTACTTTATTTGTACTCTAAAATTCCTTTTGGTTTGCAAGTGGTGTAAAACAAGCTATATGGAGAATATAAGAAAAAAAAATTACCCAGTTGGTTATATTCAAATCTATCTATCTATATATATAAAAGCCCAGCAGTCAGAACGACCAGAATGATTGGTGGCTATGACACGCACTGTGGCAGCCAACCAGTCTGATCTAGGCTCTGATTGTTTCCTACCCCTGGCCAGCCTGGACCCCGATTGCCCCCAACTCTCCGATTGGGAGTGGGGCCAACCAGCCAAACACCCTCAGCCCCTGCCTCCCCACCAGTCCCGCTTGATGGGCCCCCATCAAGGTGGGAGGGCCAGACCCCACCCATGCAAGAATTCATGCACTGGGCCTCTAGTGTCAAAATAATATTGAATTTGTAAGAGGTTTGGTGTCACTTAGTCCAAGCAGGATGTATGGATAGAATGTCCTACAATTAAAAAATAAAACTAGGGCAGTACATCATAGAATGAATTTTTAAAAAAATTATCTGCAGTATTAATTGCTTGGGTTATTGACAGAAGTTAAATAGAATTTTTATATGAATTACTTAATCTTTTTTCATAGGATCTTTAATTCATAGTGAATGAAAGCACCATGGTCTCTAGAAAAACTGGATATGAGTGATACACAAATGAGAATCTATTAGCAAGATGACAGCCAAAGTCAGGCAGACTGTCCTTTCCCCACTGTGTATTCTTGGCACTCTTGTGAGACATAGTTGACCAAAAATGCATGGGTTTACTTCTGGGCTATTTTGTCAATATTTTGGCAAAGGTTTATGCCAGTATCTGTTTTGATTACTATGGTTTTCTCATATAGTTTGAAACCAGATGTGTTCTTTCTCAAGATATCCTGGCCACTTGGGGATCTTTGGGTTCCATACAAATTATAGGATTACTTTTCTATTACTGTAAAGAGTGCCATTGAAATCTTTATTGGGATTTATTAAATTTGTAGGTTGCTTTGGGTAGTATGGACATTTTTTCCCCTAAAATATGTTTTTACTGATATTTTTAGAGAGAGAAGAAGGGAGAGGAATAGAGAAATAGAAACATCCATGAGAGAGAAACTTCATCAATCGGCTACCTCCTTCACACACACACACACACATACACACACACACACACACACACACACACACACACCAGGGAAGATTGAGCCTGCAACCTGGGCATGTGTCCTGACCAGGAATCTAACCAATGGCCTTTTGTTTCCTGGGTCAGTGCTCAACCATTGAACTACATTGGCCGGGCGGTAGAATGGACATTTTAAAAATACTGTTTCTTCCATGGTATTATTCTGTTAACAAGGCTATCTTTCTAGTGATCTTGTTTTTTATTTCTTTTATCAATGTCTTATGCTTTTCACTGTACAGATCTTTCACCTTCTTAATTAAATTTATTTCTAAATATTTTATTCTTCTTAATGATATTGTAAATGATATTTTTCTTAATTAAAAATAATTTACTGATAGTTATTGTTAGTATATAGAAATGCCACTGATACAAACAGAGATTAACTTCTTCCTTTCTGATTTGAATGCCTTTTTATCTTTTTCTTGCCTGATTGCTCTCTGGCTAGGACTGCCAGTATCTGCTGAATAAAATGGGCATCCATGTCTTGTTCCTGATCTCAAAGGAAAAGCATTCAGCTTTTCACCATTGAATATGATGTTCTCTGTGGGGATGTCTTTTATGTATGGTTTTTATTATCTTGAGGTCTGTTTGTAGCTTTTATTACAAAAGGATGTTCAGTTTTCACTAATGTGTTTTCTGTATCTATTGAAACCATTATATGTTTCTTTTCTTTTATTCTGTTTATTGTGGTGTGTCACATTTATTGTTTTGTATATGTTGAACCATTCTTACATCCCCAGGTTAAATTGCAGTGGATTGTGGTGTATAATTCTTTTGATGGGTTGTTGAATTCAGGTTGCTTATATTTTGTTAAGGATTGCTAATATTTTGATGAGGATTTTTGCACCTATGTTCATCAGGGATATTGGCCTAAATTTTTTTCTTGTAGTGTCCTTGTTTAGCTTTGGTATGAGGGCAGTGCTGGCCTTGTAAAATAAATTAGGAAGTGTTTATGGAAGAGTTTCTGAAGCACTGGCATTAATTCTTCTTTAAATGTTTGGTAGAATTCACCAATTAAGCCATTTGATCCTGAGCTTTTCATTGTTGGGAATTTATTTATTTTTTAATTAATTTAGTTATTTTTATTGTTTAAAGTATTACATGTCTTCTTTTTCCCCTAAGTGACTCCCCCAGGCCATCCCACCTCTGAGGGCAAGCCCCCCCCCCCTCCAGTGTCTGTGTCCATTGATTATGCTAATAATACATGCATACAAGTCCTTCGGTTGATCTCTTAACGCCCACCCCCTCCCCACCCCACTTCACCTTCTCTCTGAGGTTGGACGCTTTGTTCAGTGTTACCTTGTCTCAGGATCTAGTTTTGTTCATCACTTTATGTTGATCATTATATCCCATATATGAGTAAGATTATGTGATATTTATCTTTCTCCGACTGGCTTATTTTGCTTAGCATAATGCTCTCCAGTTCCATCCATGCTGTTGCAAATAGTAAAAGTTCCTTCTTTTTTACAGCATCACAGTATTCCATTGTGCATATGTATCACAGTTTTTTACTCCACTCATCTGCTGATGGGCATTTAGGCTGTTTCCAAATGTTAGCTATTGTAAATTGTGTTGCTATGAACATAGGTGTTCATATATCCTTTCTGATGAATTTCTCTGGTTTCTTGGAATATAGTCCTAGAAGTGGGATTACTGGGTCAAATGGGAGTTCCATTTTTAGTTTTTTGAGGAAAAACTTCCACAGTGGCTGCACCAGTCTGCATTCCTACCAGTAGTGCATGAGGATTCCTTTTTCTCCACATCCTCACCAGCACTTGTCATTTGTTGATTTGTTGATGATATCCATTCTGACAGGTGTGAGTTGGTACCTCATTGTTGTTTTGATTTGCATCTCTGGAATGATTAGTGACTTTGAGCATGTTTTCATATGTCTCTCGGTCTTCTATATGTCCTCTTTTGAAAAGTGTCTACTTAGGTCCTTTGCCCATTTTTTGATTGGATTGTTTATCTATCTTCCTTTTGTTAAGCTGTATGAGTTCTCTGTAAATTTTGGCGATTAAACCCTTATCTGAAATAGTATTGGCAATTCATGCAGAGCTTTCTTGTTGTTTTGTTGATGGTTTCTTTGGCTGTGCAGAAGCTTTTTATTTGATACTATTGGCCCAGTGCACAAAATTCGTGCATGGGGTGTGTGGTCCCTCAGCCCAACCTGCCCCCTCTCACATACTGGGAGCCCTCAGGGGATGTCCAACTGATGGCTCACCCCCAGCCTGCCCAAGGCCTAAAGCCTCTGGTGAGGCTTTAGGCCTTGGACACTCAGCCATCTCCCTGCTCAGCTCAGCTCCAGCTGCCTGTGACCACCCAGCCCCAGGGGCTGGGCGCTCACGTCTGCTCCCGAGCCCCAGCCTCTTGCCCCATCCCCCATGCCCCACCCCCCCCCCCCGGCCGCCTCCAAGCTCGGGCAGCCAGTGCACCATGGCACTCACTGCTGCTACTGCTTCGTCTCCACCCCCAGGGCCCAGCCCTTGTACCACTTGGCCCTGCCCCCTGATTGGCTGGTAGCATAGCCAATCAGGAGCCAAGGTATGGTCACATTTGCATGTTACTCTCTTATTAGATAGGATAGTCCCATTTGTTTATTTTTTCTTTAGTTTCCATTGCCCTATGAGCTGTATCAGTAAAGATATTGCTATGACATAATGTCTGATATTTTTCTGCCTATGGAGTCTTCCAAGATTTTTATGGTTTACCGTCCTACATTCAAGTCCTTTAACCATTTTGATTGTTGGATTTAACCATTTTGAGTGTTGGATTTTTGTGTATTGTATAAGTTGGTGATCTGGTTTCATTTTTCTGCATGTATCTGACCAAATTTCCCAGCACCATTTATTGAAGACTGTCTTGACTCCATTTTATGCTCTTGCCTTCTTTGTCAAATATTAATTGAACATAATGACTTGGGTCGATTTCTGGGTTTTCTGTTCTGTTCCATTGGTCTATGTGTCTATTCTTATGCCAGTATCAGGCAGTTTTGAGAATCGTGGTTTGTAATACAGCTTGATATTTGGAATTGTAATCCCTCCAACTTTGGTCTTCTTTCTCAGGATTGCTGTGGCTATTCAGGGTCTTTTTTATCCCAGATTAATTTTGGAGAGTTTGTTCTAGGTTTGTGAAATATGCCATTGGTATTTTGCATTGAAGGTATAATGAGTAATATGGACATTTTAATAATGTTGATTCTACCAATCCATGAACACAGTATGTTCTTCTATTTGTTTATGTCTTCCTCTATCTCTTTTTTCAGTGTCCTGTAGTTTTTCACATATAGGTCTTTTACCTCCTTAGTTAAGTTTATTCCTAGGTATCTTAATTCTTTGATGTAATGGTAAATGGGATTGCTTTTTTTTCCCCATTTCTCTTTCTGTGGGTTCATTATTGGTGTATAAAAAAGCCATAGGTTTCTATATGTTAATTTTGTATCTTGCTACATTGGCAAATTCATTTATTAAATATAGTAGTTTTTTTTATGGAGTCTTTGGGGTTTTCTATGTACAGTATCATGTCATTTGCAAGTAATGACAGTTTTACTTCTTTTCCAATGTGGATGACTTTTATTTTTTCTTCTTATCTGATCACTATGGCTAGCACTTCCTGTGCTATATCAAACAGAAGTGGTGAAAGTGGGCATC
The DNA here is from genome assembly GCA_027563665.1 of Antrozous pallidus. Classification (NCBI taxonomy): domain Eukaryota; kingdom Metazoa; phylum Chordata; class Mammalia; order Chiroptera; family Vespertilionidae; genus Antrozous; species Antrozous pallidus. The sequence continues at coordinate 165,300,957 of CM050508.1, read as the reverse complement.
CCTGTCTTGTTCCTATTCTTAGGGGAAATGAATTTAGTTTTTGCCCATTGGATATGATGTTGGCTGTAGGTTTTTCATATAAAGCTTTTATTATGTTGAGGTATAATCCCTCTATTCCCACTTTGCTGAGAGTTTTTATCAAGAAAGAGTGTTGGATTTTGTCAAATGATTTTTCTGCCTCAATTGATATGATTGTGTGATTTTTGTCTCTCAGTTTCTTTATGTGATGTATCCTGTTTATTAATTTGCAGATATTGTACTATCCTTGCATTCCTGGAATAAATCCCACTTGGACATGGTGTATGACCTTTCTAATGTAATGCTGGATCCTATTTGCTAGAATTTTGTTGAGGATTTTAACATCTATGTTCATCATGGATATTGGTCTATAATTCTCTTTCTTCATGGTGTCTTTATCTGGTTTTGGAATTAGGGTAATGCTGACTTCATAGAAAGAGCTGGGAAGTGGGAGTGTCTTCCTCTTGAATTTTTTGGAATAGTGTGAGGAGGTTGGGTTTTAGTTCTTCTTTGAATGCTTGGCAGAAGTCCCCTGTTAAGCCATCAGAACCAGAGCTTTTGTTTATTGGAAGATTTTTGATTACTGCTTTAATCTCTTTGGTAGTTATTGGCCTGTTCAGGGTTTTTATTATTCCTGATCGAGTTTTGGAATTTTGTATTTTTCTAAGAATATGTCCATTTCGTCTAGGTTGTCCAATTTGTTGGAATAGAGTTGTTCATAGTATTTTTTTCATAATCCTTTGTATTTCAGTGGGGTTGGTTGTTACTTCACCTCTTTCATTTCTGATTTTATTTGGGTCCTTTATCTTTTCTTCTTGGTTGTTGGGAATTTTTTTTATTAATCCTTACTCATTATTGGTCTGTTCAAATTTATTTGATTCGATCTTTCTAGAATGTTTCCAGAAATTTATCCATTTCTTGTAGTTTATCAAATTTTTTGGCATATGTTTCTTGATAATAGTCTATTATGATCCTTTGTATTTCTGTGGTATCAGCTATAACGTCTCCTCTTTCATTTATAATTTTGAGTCCTTTCTCTTTTGCTCTTGGTTAGTCTAGCTACACCTTAGTATATTTACTTATCTTTTCAAAACATTGATACTTTGCTCTATTGATCTTCCTGTCTCTTCTCTATTTTATTTATTTCAGCTCTAGTAAATAATATTTCCTTACTTTTGTTAATTTTGGGCTTTTTCTAATCCATTGAGGTATAAAGTTAGGTTGTTTACTTTTTCCTTCATATAGGCATTTACCACAATACAATTTCATCTTAGAACTGCTTTTGCTGCATCCCATAACTTTTGAATATGTTGTTTTCCATTTTCATTAGTCTCAAGAGATTTTTTAAAATTTTCCCTTTGATTTCTTCTTTAACCCATTAGGAATGTGTTGTTTAATTTCTACATATCTGTGAATTTTCTACTTTTTTTCCTATTACTGTTATCTACCTTCATACCCCTGTGGTCAGAGCAATACCTGATACTGTTTCAGTGTCTTAAATTTGTTAAGGTTTGTTTTGTCACTCAACTTTTTTAAAAAATTTAATCTTTTTTCTCCAGATTATTACAATTGTTTCTCTTTTTCCCCCCATAGCTCCCCTCCATCGGGTTCCCACTCCATCCTCTGTCCTTACCACCCCACTCCACTATCTTCATCCATAGGTATATGATTTTTATTCAGTCTCTTCCTGCACCCCCACACTCCTTTTCTCCCAATAATTGTCAGTCCATTCCCTTTCTATGCCCTGATTCTATTATATTCACCAGTTTATTCTGTTCATCAGATTTTTTTATTCACTAGATTTTTAGATTCACTTGTTGATAGGTATGTAATTGTTATTTATACTTTTTATCTTTATGTTTTTCTTCTTTCTTAAAGATTACCTTTCAGCATTTCATATAATACGGTTTGGTGGTGATGAACTCCTTTAGCTTTTTCTTATCTGTGAAGCTCTTTATCTGCAATTCAATTCTGAATGATAGCTTTGTTGGGTGGAATAATCCTGGTTGTAGGTTCTTGCTATTCATCACTTTGAATATTTCTTACCACTCCCATCTGACTCATATAGTTTCTATTAAGAAATCAGCTGACAGTTGTATGGATGCTCCCTTGTAAGTAACTGTTTTTCTCTTGTTGCTTTTAATATTATCTCTTGGTCTTTTGCTCTTGGCATTTTAATTATGATGTATCTTTTTATGGTCCTCTTTGAATTCCTTTTGTTTGGGGCTCTGTGCGCTTCCTGGACTTGTAAGTCTATTTCTTTCACCAGGTCAGGGAAGTTTTCAGTCATTATTTCTTCAAATAGGTTTTCAGCATCTTGCTCCCTCTCTCCTTCTGGCACCCCTATAATTCTGATGTTGGTATGCTTGAAGTTGTCCCAAAGGCTCCTTACAATATCTTCATATTTTTGGATTTTTTTTCTTTTTGCTTTTCCGGTTGAGTGTTTTTTGCTTCTTTGTATTTCAGAACTTTGACTTGATTCTTGCAATCCTCTAATCTGCTGTTAGATATCTGTATAATATTTTTTATTTCAGTCAGTGTATGCTTAATTTCTAGTTGGTCCTTTTTCACATCCTCAATGGTCTTACTAAATTTATCAGCCTTTTCTAGGAAATTCTTCAAAAACCTTATAATTGTGGTTTTGAACTCTATATCCAGTCTTTCCTCCATTTCTTTCATTTGTGACCTGTTTCTTTGTCTCTGCATTTTGGCTTCTTCCCTGAGTTGATAGAGTGGCTTTATGTGCTAGGTGTCCTATAGGGCCCAGTGGCTCAGCCTCCCCAGTTACTTGAGGTGGACACTCTTGGTGCACCCCTTGGTAGGCTGTGTGCACAGTCTTGTTGTAGTTAAGCCTTGATTCTTGTTGGTATCACTGGGAGGAATTGACCTCCAGGCCAATTGACTGTGAGGATCAGCTGTGTCTACACTGGGAGAACTTTTGTGCTGGAGACACTCTTATGAGACAGGACTTGCAAAAGCCTCTGTGCTCAGCTTGGATGGGGTGGTGTCTCAGAGTGGAGCAGACAGCATTGGTTTCCTGTCAGCCCTGCCCTAATAGCCCCTGTGTCTCAATATTTCGTGGTAATCACTGCAAGCACCTCTGAGAGAAATCTGCCCTTAAGTTCCGCCTGCTGCCAGACAGTCCAGTATCTCCTCAAATGAGTTTGGGTCCCCAGAGTCTCATCCAGAACTGGAGTTCAGTGCAGTCAGGAGCTTTTGTCTGCCTCTCGCTTTAGAAAACCAGCCGCGTACTCAGTTTCCTGCCCTCTTCACACACGCATCTCAGTACTTCTGCCTTCGTAGTTCCTCTGAGTCTCAGTGTGCTTTTCTCTTTCCTGACTGGCCACTTTCACCCTGTATGAATCTGGGTCCCCAGAGTCTCGCCTGGAACTGGATTTCAGTGCAGTTGGGAGTTTTTGTCTCCTTCCTGCTTGAGAAAGCAGCCATGCACAAAGTTGCCCGTCCTCTCTGTGCGCACGCATATCTCCATGCCTCTGCCTCCTGTAGCTCCTCTGAGTCTCAGTGTGCTTTTCTTTTTCCTTCTAGTTGTAGAAATTCCACTCAGCCAGCCTTCCTGTGGTTCTGGATGATTTCCATTTGGTCTTTTAGTTTCAGTTTTGAAATTGTTGTGTGAGGCAGCAGTTTAGGTGTTTGTCTATGCCACCATCTTGGTTTCTCTCAATTTTTTTTTTCTTCTACTTTTGGTGTCATATCCAGTAAATCATTGCCAAATTTAATACCATGAAGCTTTCCATCTAAGCTTTTCCTTAGAGATTTATAGTTTTAGCTCTTACATTTAGGTCTTTGATCCATTTTTAGTTAATTTTTGTATAGATTTTAGATAAGGATCTACTTCATTCTTTTACATGTGGATATTCAAGTTTTCAGTATTTTTGTTGAAAAAACTGTCCATTTCCCATTGAATAATCTTGACACTAGTTAAAAATCACTTAACCATGTGCATATGTAGTGATTTATTTCTGGGATCTCCATTCTATTCCATTCACTTGTGTGTCTGCTTTTATGCCAGTACCATACTGTTAAGATTACCATAGCTTTGTAGTAAGTTTTGAAATCATAAAGTGGGGGCTCTATTCTTGTTTCTTTTTCACCTTCCAGCAACTTTTGTGGGGTCCCTTAATATTCCACATGAATCTTAGGATGGGTTTTTCATTTTCTGCAAAAAAAAGTTGAAATATTAATTGGGATTATTGAATCTGTAGATTATTTGGGGTAATATTGACACTTTAACAGTATTGTTTCCAATTCATGAACATGGGATATATTTTATTTGTCATCTTTAATTTTTTTCAACAGTGTGTTTTGTAGTTTTTCAGTGTACAAGTACTTATCCTTGGTTCAGTTAATTTCTAAGTATTTTCTTCTACTGGAATTGTTTTCTTTTTGTATTGTCCTTTGTTAGTATATACAAACACAACTGTTATTTGCATGTCGATTTTTGTATCCTAAAATTCATTTATTCTAACAGTGCTTGTGTAATCTTTTTTATGTCATCTGAAAAAAGAGATAATTTTACTCTTTTGTTTCTAATTTGGATGCCTTTTATATCTTTTTCCTGCTTAATTGCTCTGGCTGGACTTCCAGTACTATGTTGAACAGAAGTGGTAAAGGCATCTTCATCTTATTCTTGATCTTTAGACTTTCACCATTGAGTATAATATTGGCTTTTTCATACATGACTTTTGTTATGGAAGTGTCCTTCTATTTCTAATTTGTTGAGGGTATTGAATTTTGTCAAATGCTTTTTCTTCATCAATTAAGTTGATTATATATTTGTTTCATTTCTCTTTAAATGTTTGGTAGAATTCTCCAGTGAAGCCATTTGGTCCATTGGCATTATTCTAGCTAATGTAATATAGCTGTTAAGAAAGAAAGGGTTTCAGGCCTGGCTCCAACACATACTAAATTTACTTTTTAGAAATAATGTTGATAATAAACTGGTGAATATAACAGAATCATGGGCATAGAGAGGGAATGGACTAACAATTCTTGGGGAGAAAAGGTGTGGGAGGGTGCACAAGAGACTGGAGTCTCAGTGTGCTTTTCTCTTTCCTGTCCTATGGGAGAGGACAGTGGGGGGGAGGTGAGGCCGGAGGGTGGGATGGGTACCGGATGAAGGGGAGCTATAGGGGAGAATAAAGGAAAACAATGTAATTAATAAACTGAACAATAAAGATTTAAAAATAAAAAAATAAAAAATAATGTTGATAACTTTGTTTCTGGAAGTAAGTTATGAAATTTGTTTTTTCTTATGAAGATCAATTCTCTCCTGGTTAAAATGAGAAGGTTGTACAAGATGGCCTTTAATTTTCTTTCAGTTCTAAAATTCAATGGTTCCAGAATAGTCTTTTACAAACTTACTGAAAAAATAATAGCAGCTGAAATGTGATAATTTTAATCAATATCATAAATATTTCATAACTTTATATATTCATAGGTAGAAGCATTAGTTTCTACAGGTTTTTACCACACTAGGTTTATTGAAGAATAAGTATTTCTTCATTACTTCTTTTTATTTTCTTGTACCTCTTATTAAGTTCCTGTTCTTTTGTTTTTGATATATAGGCTGCCTCTAAGAATCAGACTTCACTCTTGGGAGAACCACCAAAAGAAATTCGGCTTAGTAAAAATCCATACTTAAACTTGGCAAGTGTGTTGCCCAGTGTGTGCTTATCATGTAAGTGAGAACTCAGTATTAGTATTTAGGAGTTTATTGAATACTTTTCATAATGAATTTTACTTCAGTTTTTAATTTGATAGAAACAGATCATGCCTATTGACCAATTAAACCTAAATTATGCCCCGGTCTTTAAAATGAACAACTAAAATTGACCCTTAAAATGCATTTTACTTTAAGGAGGGCATCTTTTATAATTTATTAAGGATACAATTAACTTATTGAATTATTGAATCATTAAAAATAATTGGGCAAAATAATTACTTGGCACAACAATTCTTTATAGATAGAATCATATTTCTGAAATAGAGGTTTAAACTTCTAAGTAATTTAATGTATCTGGAGAATTAGCCAAATACACCCAAAACCTAAGAGCTACTCATCGGCAGAAGTGGAATTCTCATGTACTTTTTTGGAGGATCTCCACAGGCCTTCGCTAGTGTAAATTAACAGTTTTAAGAGAAAATCACAGCTGTGGCTTATACTGCACATTTACTAGGATATTCACTAGAACGTTGGTTGTAAACAGTAAAAACTAGAAAGTGCCTTAAGGTACATTGACAGGAATGAATAGTTTGTCTTAAAATGAAATACTACGCAACTTTTCTTTTATAATCATGTAATAATGTAAAATGATCCTTTAAGACAAATTAAGTGGAAAAGCAAATGTATGTATAAAGTGATTCCATTTGTTTATTTAAAGTTATATATTCTTACATGTACATATTTGAATGTGTAAACAGATAAAGTAAATCTGGGAAAATAAATTCTAAACTGTCACCCGTGGGTAAAAGAAGAGGATTGGTTGAAAAGAGAAGAATTTCGTTTTTAATGTGCATCATCTTTATTTTATGGAGTATCCTCTTGAATCTAAACATTAATTTCTAATTTTTTAAAAGCCAGAAAAAATTTTAATATGGTTTTAGTATATCTACTATATTTTTAACTGGTCTAAAAATTGATAGTTACAACTATCATTTCTTACATTAACAAGAAAGGTTAATTTACATTTTGTATGCCTTGTTTTGGAGATTATACATATATATGTATTTTTAAAAATATGTGTTTATTGACTTCAGAGAGGGAGAGAGAGAAACATCAGTGATAAGAAAGAATCATTGATTGGCTGCCTCCTGCAGGCTCCCTGTTGGGGATTGAGCCTGCAGCCCGAGCCTGTGCCCTTGACTGGAATCAAACCTGGGACCCGTTAGTCTGCAGGCCAATGCTCTATTAACTGAGCCAAACTAGCCAGGGCTAGACATATATGTTTCCACCAAAATTATTTACCATAGGGCAAACTTTCATTTTCAGTTCTTTTAAATGAATAAGACATCATATACTATATATTTTTTTTCTCCTGGGGATAATGTAGAAATATGTTCTGGCAAGCTAAAATTGGTGTTCACTTTAAAAATACGCTGAGTTAATGAATTTATACCCTGTTTATAATTAACAATAAAGCAGCCTATCTAAAATATATGTATGGATTTTGCCTTTAGCCCCTGCAAGTAAAACCACTCTACAGAAGACTGGAATTACGAGCAACATTCTGGAGGCAGTCTCTCAGGAAAATGAATCACAACACACCTTGGAAAAGTGCATTGCTTATTCTCAGCCCTTTGGTGATTATGCACAGGTAAATGAGGCTCAGATTTTGATGATATGTAGAAAAATTGGCTCAACTACATATTGAGTTCACTGAATATGAAATTCTGATTCCTACCTATACTATCAGAGGAAATTAAAATTGTACTGGTCTACACAATATTTTTTTGCTCACCATTTGGAATTTTAGGACATCTACCAGAAATTGCTAAGTATCATTTTGCACTAGTTAACTGTCATTGTTTACATTATTGGTTGGCAAACTACAGAACAACTCCAGCCCACCATTTGTTTGGTAAATAAAGTTTTATTGGCATACAGCTGGATTCATTCATTTAAACCTTGTCTGCAGTGCTATGGTGCCACAGCGGAGAGTTGAATAGTTCCAATAGAGACTTTATGGCTGCAGGGTTAAATATTTACAATGTAGCTCTTTAGAGAAAAATTCTGCTGACCTCTGATTAACCCCATTATAGACCTGGCTAAGAACCCAAAGGAAATGCCTCTGTTGTTTACCATTGCTCATTTATATAGAAACATGATAATTGCAGGCACTATTCTGCAAACTTTTAAATCAGTCAATAACATGGAAAGTACTATATTCATTAGATGTACCATACCATTAACTACTTATGTCAGTTTTGCTTTGCTTGTTTCCCCTTCAATTTATTCTTAGTGGTTTAAACTGAGAATGTATGTTGTGTTAGCAGTATGTGATATGTAATCATAAGGATCTTAATGATGAACAATTCTGATTCCTTCTCGTTTCCCAGAGTAGTCAGCTTCTTCCTGCCTCTATCATCTCTGTGGGAGCAGCCTTCCACTTTGATTTCCTGGGAGCAACTCTGTGTTTGTATCCACTGTCTCTAATTGTTACAGAGAACCAGAATAAATCAAGCAACGCTCAGAGAGTTTAGAGTCACACTTTATTACGCGCGGGTCCAGAGGAAAATCTCTCTCAAATTCCGGGCCCCAGCATGGTGGAATTTTCCCTATTTATATGTTTTTACCTTCTTTGTCTCCCAAATATGGGGTGTTTCTGGCCCCTTTGGCAAGTTCTTAAAGAGCCCCTATGTGCTGGGGCCTTGAGACCTCAACCAAAGGCCTGACCTGGTGCCAGCACTGATAATTATGTCTGGGGAAGGGTTAATGGCCTCTCTGAAATGGGAGTAGTCTTATTTTCCTTATTATTTAAGCAAGCATGCATGCATTTACAGAAGCCAAAGTAGGGTTACAATTTCAAACAGCAGTTTTTATATAAGATGTATGCTTCATAATAAACTTAGAAAAGGAAACCAATGGGGGAATTCATTTAGAACAATTGATGCCTAAATATACTTTTACGATAGGGTACTAGAAACGCAGATCAAATAGGCTGTAAAAATGGTGCAGCTGGATATTAACAAAATGTATAATAAGGGTCTTTTGTATACCCCTGGAAAAGAGGGAGAAATCTAGGTTGGAAGATGATGCAATTAGGTGGCAGCATGCTTATATTCAAGGGCAACAGTCATGAATGAACTCAGTCTGGAAGGCATTCTCTTACATGTTTCATAAAACTCCACTGCTGTTCCCTTATTAGTTAACATTTTAAATAATGGCATAGGTAAGTTCATCGGGTATATGCTGGTTATATTTCTAGGTGACAAAAGCCAAGGAAATAATCAGGGATGTATAAAATCTTTTATGAATAGGTTACCAGTTAATAATGGCGGATTTTATAATCAAAGAAAACAATAATTTCAAAAGAAACACCAAAAGTGCTCTATTCAAAGTTATGTCCACCGCTAGCTACACATTTCCCCATCTTTCAGGTAATTTGTGGATACCATCCCAATAGAACTTTTCTTATTTTGAGGCAAACCATTCAGAGACCCAACTTTCCATTTCTTCATACGTTTTGAAGTGCTGCTCAGAAAGTGCATGTGCCATCGATCGGAACAAGTGGTAATCTGAAGTAGCAAAGTCTGGTGAATACAGTGGGTGGGTTAATACTTTCCAGGCAAGATCTTTTACCGCGTCTTTAACTGGTTTTGAAGTGTGTGATGGTGCATCATCATGAAGCAAAATTACTTTGCCATGTCTTCTGGCACATTCTGGTTGTTTCACAATCACATTGATTATTTGTTCTCAGTAGCGATTAGTATTAACAGTTTCACCTGGTTTCAGAAGCTCATAATACACCACATCTTCCAGATCCCACCAAATGCAGAGCATTGTCTTCTTTCCGAAGCGATTTAGCTTTGCAGTTGATGTTGATGATTGACCTGGATCAACCCATGATTTTGTGCATTTGGGATTCTTAAAATAAATCCACTTTTCATTTCCAGTCACAATTTGATGCCAAAAAGACCTTCTTTTGTGCCCTTGAAGCAACATTTTACTGATAACTTTTCGGTCTTCCGTTTGTCTTTCATTCAGTTGATATGGGACCCATTTTCCTTCCTTTAAAAACTTTCCCATTGCTTATAAAAGATCGGAAATTGTTTGCTGAGCAACGTTTAAGCTTTCTGAAAGTTGTTTTTAAGTTTGACAAACGTCGTCATCCAATAATGCTTGTAATTGTTGGTCTTCAAACTTTTTCGGATGACCTGGACATTCTTTGTCTTTTACATCGAAATCATCACTTTTAAAGCATTTAAACGAGCTGTTTACAAGTATCTTGAGATGGAGCATGTTCACCATAAGCTTCCCGAAGTTTATGAAAATTTTTCTTCAAAATAAAGTAAATGAATTAAAACTTCCCGCAAATGCTCTCTTTTTTTGGTATGAAATTCGACATTTTTAAGGGTAAAAAATCTATGATGTTAACACCTTCAGCAAATTTGACATATGAAGTTTTGAAGCTTGTTGTCAATACAACAAAATAGCATACATATAAAATCACATATATACCAAAATGTGTGTAACTCCATCTATTGAAAAAAATCCACATTATTAACCATACACCTAGCTGTGAAAATGAGAAACAACTTAAATTTCCAATAATTTATAGGACTGAGAATACAAATTATGTCATATTTATACCAGAAAATACAATGCAAATATTAAAAATTATATAAAGCAATATGTAAACACATTATAAAACATTTTATAATACACTAGGGGACCAGTGCACGAAATTTGAGAGATCGCTCAGCCCAACCTGCCCCCTCTCACATATTGGGAGCCTCAGGGGATGTCCTACTGACGGCTCATCCCCGCCTGCCCAAGGCCAAAAGCACTGGCCAAGGCTTTTGTCCTTGGACAGGGGACCTTGGCCAGGGAACCCCAGCCAGCAATCGCCCTGTGATCCAGCTGATCACTGGCTAGCCCCGCCCCAAGACCCGGGGGGGGGTAGCCTCTTGGAGGAAGCTTTTCCCCCCTCACCCCCCCCCCCGGCCTTGGGAACCCAATGGATCACCCTGTCGTGGGGCCGATCCACTGGCTGGCCCCGCCCCAAGGCCGGGGGGAGGGGGGCGGCAGAGCCTCTTGGAAGAGGCTTTTCCCCCCAGCCTTGGGAGCCCAGTGGATCGCCCTGCCATGGGCAGCAGACATCTTGGTTGGGTGTTAACTTGCATATTGCTCCTGATTGGCTGGTGGGCATTGCTTGTGGGCATGATTTACTGGCCATAGCAAAGGTGTGGTCAATTTTCATATTATTCTTTTATTAGATAGGATTGTTAATTTTAAAAATTTATAAAATACTAGAGGCCCAGTGCATGAAATTCATGCATGGGGGGCAGGGGGTGTTCCTCAGCTCAGCCTGCACCCTCTTCAATCTGAAACCCCTTGAGGGATATCCAACTGCCTGTTTAGGTCCAATCCCAGACATCCATCTCACAATCCAGGACTGTTGGCTCCAAACTGCTCACCTGCCTGCCTCCCTGATTACCCCTAATCATTTCTGCCTGCCAGCCTGATCACCCCCTAACAACTACCCTGCCAGCCTAATTGATGTCTAACTGCTCCCCTGCCAGCCTGTTTGCCCCCAACTTCCCTCCTCTGCTGGCCTGGTCACCCCCAGCTGCCCTCCCTTGCAGGCCTGGCCCCTTCCAACTGCCCTCCCCTGCTGGTCTAATGGCCCACAAATGCCCTCCCTTGCAGGCCTGGAACCTCCCAATGGCCCTCCCCTGCTGGCCATCTTATGGTCGCCATCTTGTGTCCACATGGGGGCAGGATCTTTGACCACATGGGGGCAGCCCTCTTGTGTGTGAGAGTGTAGGTTAATCTGCAATTTACTCTTTTATTAGATAGGATAGAGGCCTAGTACATAGGTGGGGGTCAGCTGGTTTGCCCTGAAGGGTGTCCCGGATCAGGGTGGGTGTTCCTTTGGGTCATGGGGTGGCCTGGTGAGGGGCCTATGGTGGTTTGCAGGCTGGCCACGCCCCGCAGCGACCCAAACAGAGGCCCTGGGATCTGGGATTAATTTATGTTCTACAATTGAAACTTTGTAGCCTGGAGTGGAGCCAAGCCTTCTGCTTACTCTGTGGTGACAGCCATTTCTGTTGGGGCATTTACCTTCAATAATTGAAACTTTGTAGCCTAGAGTGGAGGCCTAGGCCGGACTGGGCTGCAGAAGCTTGGCTTCCTCCATCACCCGGGCAATCCTAGCCTCTGCTCTCTCCAGCTCCATGGCTGCCGCCATTTCTGTTGGGATATATCTTCTATAATTGAAACTTTGTAGCATTGAGTGGAGGCCTAGGCCAGCAAGGGCAGGCGGAAAGTTTGGCTTCCTCTGTTGCCAGGGAAACCCAAGCCTCCCTTCTGCTCTCAGTGGCAGCAGCCATCTTGGTTGGGGTTTTTTTTTTTTCTCATAATTTGCTCCTGGTTGATGGGCGTGGCTGTGGGCCTGGCTTGCTCAGAGGTATGGTCAATTTGCATATTACTCTTTTATTAGATAAGAAGATAGTCCTTGTGCAGTTTTTTTGTTTGTTTCTTTATAAGGAACAAAATTTATTTTTATAAACAGGAAGAAGCACAGTGATTATTTTAAGATGTAGTTCAAAGTATGAATGAATTTTAAAAGTTATTTTTTCTATTTACCTTTTATTTCACTTTTGAAATTGGTCTTGCTTTTCTCATTAGCAGTTTTATTAGATTACTGTGGTTTTTGAATAGTTATATCCACAGAAAGCCACTTGGCCATTTACATGTGGAGACATTCTGTGATAAAGATGCCTCATGTATTGCCAGCCCTCTTCCTGCCTCTCCTTTGATTACCCAGAGATCCTGTGAGGGTGGGTCCTCCCTGGATTGCATGCTCCCTCGGGCAGTCCCTGCAGTTTCCTCAGGCTTGTTCATAAAGTGAGGTTTGTTCTTTCTCTCTCGTGCTCATAAAGTAAATTTAACTAAATGTTACTAGTGGAATAAAGTAACTAGTCAAAGGTTGTCATGTTTTAGGAATTCTTCTATTTCCAGTGCTGAAATGGAGGAAGAGGTCTAAGGGAAGGAAACCAACATTTTTGCGTTGTTGTAAACACTTGCTACATGATCTGCAATAAAAGCATTAAGTATTTCAAACCATCTTGTGCGATTTAAATGACCGTCTGCATGACACAAGTGGGAAGCAAAAGGGATAAATAATCTTTCCAAGTTCATGCAGTTAGGAAGTGGCTTCTCTGATTCCAAAGCCCAGACTGTGTCCGTTATGCCAGGAGAAGTTTCTGCAGGCACCGGGTGGTGGTTCATGGAGACTGGTTAGTTGCTTGTTTGGTTGGTTGCTTGGTTGGTTGGTGTGCACTGGCTGCTGTGTGTAGGATCAGGAGAAAAGACTATGTCAAGAAATAGATGGATATAATAATGCCTCTCTCCAATAAAACCATCACACTTAAAAATCCTAGTTGGCATCCCAGGATTGGTGAAGTTGTTTGTGTCCTGTTATTCCTCCTGCAGATAACTGTTACTCAATTGTATTCAATATGAAAGAAAAACTACTCTTGGTAGGCTCTGGAGAGTGACCAGCAGCGGGCAGAAATGGAAGGGGGGTCCGCCCTTGAAAGAGAGAACCTGCACTGATGAGACATGCGTTTCTGTGGCTCTTTGACCTCCTTCTCCTGCCCGCCCCTGCACCCCCCCCCCCAAGTTTATGCAGAAAGGTGCAGTCTTGCCAGCTGAAGGCTGAGAAGTAAGGAAGTAATTTCGGGAAAAGGGGTTTCATAAGAAGGAGCCTCAAAATCTCTGTGTGAACTCAGCCCAAGTGCACTTGACTGACTTGAACTATATTTGTGTGAGGGAGACTCCAGGGGACCTGGCGGAAAGCACAGATGGGAAGGAAGACCTGTGAAGAGATACAATTCCTCCCCAGCACAGAGGGGACAATTTGGTGTTTGAGTTCAGAAAAGTTAACTCTTTACAACAAAAACCAACAGTCTTCAGAGGAAGATCACACAGCCCACAGTCTCTGTGATATGTCATCTACAGTGCCCAGTAAACAAAAGTTACTAGATAACTGAAAAAACAGAATGTGACCTGCCATCAAGAATAAAGGACTGCAAGGAGACCTATATGTTGGTCTTAGTAGGCAGTCTTATCTAAAACAGCTACTATAAATGTGTTCAAGAACTTTAAAAGAATAAGGCCAAATGAACAGATAGGGAATTTCAGGAAAAACATATATTCTAAAAAAGAAGTATAGAATCTCTAGAATTGAAACATATGGTATCTGGAAAAAAAATACACTGGTTGGTCTCAGAGGAAGATTAGAGAAAGGAGGGGAAAATGTTCCATTAACATAGACAAATCAAAAGAAATAATTTGGTATGAAGAATAGAGAGAAAGAGGTTGAAAAAAAAACTGGTACATCTACACAATGGAATACTATGCTGTGGTAAAAAAAGAAGGGATTCTTACCATTTGCAACAAAATGGATAGAACTGGAGAGCATTATGCTAAGTGAAATAAGCCAGTCAGAGAAAGATAAATATCACATGATCTCACTCATTTATGGAATATAATGAGCAACATAAACTGATGAACAAAAACAGACCCAGAGACAGAGAAGCATTGATCAGACTGTCAAACCTCAGAGGGAAAAAGGGGAGGGTAGGGATAAAGGGTGGAATCAACCAAAGGACTTGAATGCATGCATATAAGCCTAACCAACAGGGGCGTGAGAGCATGAGTGGGAGGGGGGGTTAGGGGGGAAATGGGAGGATGAGGACACATGTCATGCCTTAATAAAGATTAGAAGAAAAAAAAACAATGAACAGACCCTCAGGGATCAGAGGGACAATATCAAATAGTCTAACATAGTATAATTGGAGTCTCAGGAGGGGAGAAAAAATATAAATGGGGCATAAAATATTTAAAGAAATAATGGTAAAAAAAAGAAAGAAAAAGAAAGAAAGAAAGAAAGAAAGACCTTCCCAAATTTGGTTTAAAAAAGACTTATAGATCTGAGAAATTCAGAGACCTCCTCTGCAAAACTGGATAAAGAAAAGCAGCATTTTTTATTTAGGCACATTAGTTAATATGCTGAAAACCAAAGCTATAATGCGATTATTATGAAAGCAACCACAGATTAGTACCACACATTTTCTTGAGCTAGAGTTTCTCAAACTTGGCACTGTTGAGATTCTGGGTGCTTCTGTTGTGCAGGGCTGTCTTGTACATTGTTGGATGTTTAGCAGCATTCTTGTCTTCTACCCATTAGATCCCACCTCCCCCAACTGAAAACCACTTGTTAAAAAAACGATTAATGTGGGTAAATAAAAAATATATTTTCTTTTTTTAAATTTATTTAAAAGCAACATTATGACAAAATATTGTGGGATTTGTAATGTTTGTAGATTTAATAAATTTGACAATAGTACAAAGAAAAAAATGGGTTGAATGAAATTATGTTTCTGGGGTTATTACATTAGTACAATATTAACTCTAAGTAGGCTGTCATCAATTATGGAATACATACTGTTATCTAGAAAGCAGTCATTAAAAATTACAGAAAAGTATAGCTAAAATGTCAATAATTTTATCATCATGGAATTTTAAGAACATTTGATTAAATAAAAAATATCAGGAAAGGAGGAAAAATAGGATGAATAGAAAACAACTAAGTGGTAAACTTCAATTGAATGGTAATAGGTAAATGAAAATGGACTCTATGTCCAGTTAAAACAAAGGTTGTCAGAACAAGACAAAATTGTACATTTTTACCACTTCTGTTCAACCTTTTACCTAAGGTTTTAGTGCAAAAAAAAGTTTTTAAAAGTATAAATTGGGTAAATAAAAGTGAAAATGTCTCTTTGCATATGACATGATTCTTTACATTAACAAAATTTTAAGAATCTGAAAAACAATTAGACTAATAAGTAAACTTTGCAAAGTCATAAGATAGAAAGGCAATATGGGAATAATTAATTGTATTTCTCTGGGACTCTTACAAAGCTATGTACATGTGTAGGATTGCACATGCTTGAGAAAGACCCTAAAATGAAGACAAAATTGTCAGCTGTCTGGCTGAGTTGAAGGCATGACTCAACACACACACACACACACACAGTCCCTCCACAAAGAGTCTGGGAGCTTTATTGGCTCCAGATGTTAAAGAGAATCTCTGTCCAGTCATTATCTGGCCACTAAGCTAACAGTACAGTCTTAAGTGACCACACACAAGAAAGAAAACAGACTTTATATAATTAATTTAGAAAAGTCATTAAAACAACAAAGAACAATAACAAATTTTGAAGAGGGAGTGCAATCTGATTTCCAGAGTTGCCACATTATATTATTTTAAGTGGCCAGTCCCAGAAAACCTGAGACATGTGAATAAGTAAAAATGTATGGCTCATACTTGGAAAAAAGCAATTGAGAGAAACTCTAAGGAAGCTCAAACATTGTACTTACTAGACAAAGACTTAAATCACATGTTTTAAGTATATTCAAAGAATGAAAGGAAACCAAATCTAAGTAACTAAATGAAAGAGTGAGAATTGTCTCACAAAATAGAAAATTTCAATGAGACATTATTTAAAAAGGATCAAATAGAAATTCTGGATTTGAAACATACGATAACTGAAATGAAAAAGTTTTCTAGGGCACAGCAGCAGATTTGGACAGGCCAAAGAAGGAATCAACATGTTTGGAAAGAAGTCAATTGAAATTATCCAGTCTGAAGAATAAAGACAAGAAAAATGAACAATAACAAGTGTTGGTGAGGAGATGGGGAAATTGTTACCCTCATACGTTGCTGGGGGAAATGTAAAATGCTGTGCTGCTTTGGAAAACAGTTTCGGAATTACAGAAAATGTTAAATGCAGCATTACCATATTAGCTAGGTATATTCCCAAGAGAACTGAAATATATGTCCATGCACCAAATTGTACATGAATTTTCATAAAATTATTCATAATAGCCGACAGGGAAACAACTCAAGTGTGCATCATCAGTTGATGAATAAACAAATGTAGTATATCCATAAATGGAATGTTACCAAGCCATAAAAGGAATTGGAGTTCTGATCTTTGTCACAACATTGTTGAGCCTTGAAAACATGATGCTAAGTAAAGTAAGTCAGATTTTGAAAGTTCACATATCCTGTGACTCCATGTATATAAAATGTCTGGAGTACACAAATCTGGAGAGAAAGGAAGCAGATGGCGGTGACGAGGGATCAGAGGAACTGGGAGTGGAATGACTACCAAAGGTATAGGATGTCTCTTTGGAGTGATGACAGATTAGATGTTAGAGTTAGGTGTTTAAAAATACCTGGAATTAGGTTGTGGTGATGGTTGCACAACTTTGTCAATATTAACAAATATAGGACTCTAATTTTAAAAAACAAGAGATCCTAAAAGTATCTATTGATAAGCAAACAAGTAAAATCATTTATTCCAGATCTAGTTATCATTAGAAACTAAAATGGCTACCCCTCCCATTTCTCTAGTTGATTAGAATTAATGACTAGTGGCCCAGTGCATGAAATTTGTGCATGGGGGGCAGGGCATCAGCCCAGCCTGCACCCTCTCTAATCTGAGACCCCTAAACCGGCAGTCGGACATCCCTCTTGCAATTCCAGAATGCTGGCTCCTTTCCGCTCACCTGCCTGCCTGCATGATTGCCTCTAACCACTCTACCTGCCAGCCTTATCAACCCCAACTGCCCCCCCCCCCTCCAGTCGAATCACCCCTATCTGCCTGCCCCTGCTGGACTGATTGCTCCCAACTGCCTCCACTCACCAGCTTGCTTGCCTCCAACTGCCCCAATCACTGGCCTGCTTGCCCCCAAATGCCCCCCCCCCCCGCTGTCCTGCTTACTCCAACTGCTCCCCGCTGGACTGCTTGCCCCCAACTGCCCCCTCCCAGCCAGCCTGCTCGCCCCCAACTACCCCTCCTTGCTGGGCTGCTCATTCCCAACTGCCCTCCTCTGCCAGCCTGATTGCCCCTAACCACCTCTGCCTCAGCCCCTCCACCATGGCTTTGTCTGGAAGGACATATTACCCCTTTATCAGTATAGATAATTGCCATTGAGCTTCAGTTATTTTCTCAAAAACTTCATTTCTTAAATACTTGAACTGTTATTAAAAAAAACATCAGAAATAGGTTATTTTTAAAAAACAGTTTAAAGCAGTGAAAATAGCATTGTAGCCATCTATATAATTCTGTTAGTTTGAATGTGCAAGTGGAGTTTGACATGTCAGGTTTTGAGACAGAGGTAAATAGGTACATCTATGTCAAATAGTTGGAAGAAGCTCACCTGCAGGGAGCAAATATTGAATATTTTTTAAACACCTAAATCTAATATGATAATGTCACAAACATTCCCCCCTTCTTTTAGTAAATAGGTAAAATAAGTCAAAATTTCTTTTAAGCAACTTTTCTTTTTAACTTGGTCATTAATTTCACTAATGTAAGCAGTGGTTTTTAACCTTTTTCATGTCATGACAGACATAAACTAAATAATAAAATTCCGTGGCACACCAAAAAAAAAAAAAGTATGTTTTGCTCCTCCCCGCTCCCCAAGAAAAACATAGGTTAATTTTGATTCATTCGCACCCTATGGCTATTGTTGTGTTGGCTGTTGTAATGGTTTTTTTGTTTTTTGTTTTTTTTTGGCTGTTGTCATTTTTAAATTTTTAAGGGGAAATAGGTCAATGCCCCTGACCATATCGTCAGGTTCTGCATGTTTTTAAAATTCTTGTAGCACACTATTTGAAAATTGCTGATGTAAAAAATAAGAATTATCTCAGCTGTTTCATATGACTGCTTACACTGTGGGCTATTGTTTTGTTAATCCTCCCCTGAGGATATTTTCCCATTTATTTATTAATTTATTATTTCTTTTTAGAGAGGTGGAAGAGAGAGGGAAAGACAGAGAGAAACATCGATGTGAGAAAAACATCCATTGGTTGCCTCTTGTACGCACCCCAACTGCAACCACTGTATATGTGCCCTTGACTGGAATTAAACCTTTGGTCCACCGGCTGACACTATCCACTGTGCCAGTTAGGGTGGTTTGTTATTTTGTTGTTGTTTTTCATTTAACACTGGTCATACTGGGTTGCTCTTTGCTATGCAATACATTAGGAGAATACTACTCACCTGGGTGTCATAATCTTTTGTTGCTCTTAGTCAACAAGGCATCTTTCCAGCCTGGAAGGTGGCTGCCTTTTCTAGTGAATCAGCCACAGAATGTGTGAAAAGATGGTGTGAGGAGGGAAGAGGAAACAAAAAAGAAGGAAAGGTGTAGATGATGCTTAGTCCCGTCATTTATTGCTTAATGCTGCCATCTAGTGGGAAAATAATGCAGTGAGCCTTGCCAAAAAGATTTTTGTGTAGACTGTGATAGATCTCAACCTTGTGACAAACACTAACTATATAAAGTATTTTTTAAAACCTAAACCCACTTTAAACAATAATTCCGAAACCACAGATTATTTTTATATTAATCCTAGATAACAACTTGGAAAGCACTTTTAAAAATTATTTGTGCTAAAAAACGTAATTAAGAAAAGCAAACTTTTGAAATTTATTTTAACTTACCCTTATTACTTTTTTTTATTTATAGAACAATATTGTGTTCACCACCAAGTTTGTTTTTGTTAATCCTCACCTGAGGATATTTTCCTCCTTTTTTTTTTTTTTTTTAAGAGAGAGAGGGGCGGGGGAGAGAAGGAAGGGGGAAGAGACAGAGAAACATCTATGTGATAAAGGCACATCAATTGGTTGCCTTCTGCACGGGGCTGGGGATGGAGCCTGCAACCAAGGTATGTGTCCTTGACCCAAAACCAAATCTGGGATCCTTTAGTCTACAGGCTGACCCTCTATCCACTGAGCCAAACCGGCTAGGGCCTAAGTTTATTTTTTAATTAAATTTATTGGGGTGAAATTGTTTAATAGGATCATATAGGTTTCAAGTGCACATTTCTATGAGACATGATCTTTAGCCCCATTTTACCTTTTCTAAGTTTTGTCTCTTTAGTGGAGTCAGATCTGATGGAGAACCTAAAAAAGACTCCACCAGTTTTTCTAGAATCTCAATCGAATCCTTAATATCCTTTTCTTACAGTTCTAAGTTCAGCTTTTGTCATTTCTGCATTATTAGGCACAGTTCATTTCTAAACTTATATTTAAACTAGTGTCGTGCACTGAGGAGGGGGGAATAGGGGTTCCCTCAGCCCAGCAGACATCCCTCTTGCAGTCCAGGACCCTTCATTCCTTACCATCAACCTGCAGTGGAGGCGGGAGAGGCTCCCACCATTGCCGCTGCACTCACCAGCCATGAGCCCAGTTTCTGGCTGAGCAGCGCTCCCCCTGTGGGAGCACACTGATCAGCAGTGTGCCCCCTGGTGGTCAATGCACATCATAGCGACCAATCCTTCCACCATTCAGTTGATTTGCATATTAATCTTTTATTATATAGGATATAATCTTCCCAATGTTAAAATGTTTTATTTTTTATTTTTTTAATATATATTTATTGATTTTTTTACAGAGAGAAGGGGAGAAGGATAGAGAGTTAGAAACATCAATGAGAGAGAAACATTGATCTTGCACACCTCCCACCGGGATTGTGCCCGCAGCCAAGGTACATGCCCTTGACCGGAATCGAACCCGGGACCTTCCAGTCTGCAGGCTGATGCTCTATCCACTGAGCCAAACCGGTTTCGGCCCAATGTTAAAATGTTTTAAACCAACATGCTTCATTTTGTGATATTAATAACAAAAAATTTTCTCTTATGTATATGTATAGACACACATATGGATTTTCAATTCTCATTATGCTCGAGTATTTAAACCATTTTGAGTTGATGTATGGTGTCAAGTGAGGATTACTTTTATTCTTTTGCATATAGCTCTTCAGTTTTCCCAGCATCATTTGTAGAAGAGACTGTCCTTACCCACTGTACATTCTTGGCTCCTTTATCATAAATTAACCATTTATGTGTGGATTTATTTCTGGCCATTTTATTCTGTTCCATGTGTCTGTACTTTTTATGCTATACTGTCTTGATTACTGTAGCTTTGTCAGACAGTTTGAAATCAGAATGCAGGCTGCCTCCAAATTCATTATTTCTCAATCTTGCTTTGGCTACTTGGAGTGTTCTGTAGTTCCACACATATTTTAGGATTATTTGTTTTAGTACTTTGAAAAATGCCTTTAGAATTTTTATAGGAATTGAATTGAATCTGCAGAATACTTTGGATAACATGGACATTTTAATATTAATTTTTCCAATACATGAGTACAGACTATCTTTTCATTTATTTGTGTTTTCTTCAGTTTATTTCATCAATGTCTTACACTTTTCAGTGTACAGATCTTTTACCTCCTTAGTTAAATTTATACTTGTTTTTTATTCTTGAAGCATCATAAATGGAATCTTCTTAGGTTCTCTTTCTGATAGTCATTATTAGTGTATAGAAAAGCAACTGATTTTCACATACTCATTTACTCTCTTGTAACGTAACTGCTATCATTTATTAGTTCTAACAGTTTTTTAAGGTTTTCTTTGTATAATGCCATGTTATCTACAAATAATGACAGTTTTACCTCTTCCTCTCCAATTTGGGTACATTTATTAGCTTAATTGCTCTAGCTAGGGCTTCCAAACCTATGTTGAATGAAAGTGTCAAAAGTGTGCATCCTTGACTTGTTCAAACTCTTGGAAGAAAAGCTTTCAGCTTTTCACTAGTCAGATGTTATTTGTGGGCTGGCCACGTTTGGCCTGTATCATGTGGAAATACATTCCCTGCAGTGAAGGCTTTTAATCATCAAAGGATGGTGAACTTTTTCAAATGCTTTTTCTGCACCTATTGCAATGAGCATGGTTTTGTTAATGGGGTGTATCACACGGATTGATTTGTGAATGTTAAACCATGCTTGTACTATCCCTGGAGTGAAGCCTACGTGATCCTGGTGTATGATCCTTTTAACGTATTGTTGAATTCGGTTCCCGAATTATTTTGTTGAGGATTTTGCATCTGTGTTCATCAAGGATATTTGCCTGTAACTTTCTTTTCTTGTAATGTCTTTGTTTCGTTTTGCTGGTCTCATGAGATTTGAGGCATTGTCTCCTTGTTTATTTGTTGGAAGACTTTTAGAAGGCTTGGTATCAGTTCTTCTCTAAGTATTTGGTAGCATTTACCAGTGAAGTCATCTGGTCCTGGACTTTTGTTTGTTGGGAGTTATTTAATCTCATTCTGTTCATATTTTCTATCTCTTCATGATTCCTTCTAGGAATTTATCCATTTCTTCTAGGTTGTCCTTTTTGTTGGCCTATGAGTGTTCATAGTAGTTTCTTATGATCCTTTGTATTTCTTTTGTTTCACTTGTAACATCTGTTTTGGTTCTGATTTTATTTCAGTCCTTTGTCTTTTTTCTTGATCAGTCTAGCTAAAAGTTTGTCTCTTTTATTTTTTTTTAAAAACCAGCTTAGTTTCATTAATCTTTCATATAATCTTTTTAGTCTCTATTTCTGCTCTGGTCTTTATTTTTTTCCCTTCTACTTTGGACTTTGTTCTTTTGCTTTATTCCCTGAAGTGTAAAGTTCGAGTTTTTATGTGAGATATTTTTTTATTAATGTAAGCACTTATTACTGTGAACCTTTAAATCCTCACCCAAAGATATGTTTTTTTATTGACTTTAGAGAGGAAGGGAGAGAAAATGAGGGGAGAGAGATACATCCATATGAGACAGAAACATTGATCGGTTGCCTCCCATATGCGCCCTGACAAGAGACCGAACTCACAACCTAGGTACGTGCCCTTGAGTGGCAATCAAACCCACGACCTTTTGGTGTATGGGATGATGTTCCCTTACATAAACTGAGCTGGGGCTGGGCTTACCTGTGAGAACTGCTCTTGTGTCTCATACGTTTTGGTAGATTGCATTTCCATTTTCACTTGTCACAAGGTGTTTTTTTAAACATTCCTTTAATTTTTTGACTTATTGGTAGTTCAGGAGCATGTTGTTTCTTTTTACGTATTTTTAAATTTTCAGTTTTCTTTTTGTAATTGTTTCTAACTTCCTACAATTGAGATCAGAAAATATGCTTGATATGACTTCAGTCATCCTAGATGTACAGAGACTTGTTTTGTGGCATAACATATGACCTGTCTTGGAGAATATTCTGTGTGCACTTGAGAAGAACACGTATTAGGTTGCTTTGGGGTGGGACGTTCTGTATACGTCTGTTAGGGCCATCCATTTTAATGGGCAGTTTAAGGCCAATTTCCTTTTTCATTTTGGATGATCTATTCAGAAATGAAATATGAGTGTTAAAGTTCCCTGCTATTATTGCTTACTATTTCCCCAGGTTTCTGCTGAAAATCTATTGACAGTCTAATGGGGGTTGCCTTGTACTTAGTACGTTGTTTTTCTCTTGGTGCTTGTAAGACACTCCCCTTGTCTTTAACTTTCACACTTGAATTATATCATTTTGTGGGTCTCTGTGTTTATCTTGTTTTGAAACCTCTGTGATTCTTAGATGTGGATATCTGTTTTCTTCCCCAGCTTAAAAATGTTTTCAACCAGTTTTTCTTCTAATTAAGTTTTTTTTCCTCTTTCCCCTTTCTTCTCCTTCTGGAGGCCCTATAATGCAAATGTTGATCTACTTGATGTTGTTCCATAACCCACTTTAGCTTTCTTCATTTTTTTTCGTTTTGCTACTCTGATAGGATGAGTTCCACTGCCCTTTTCAGGTTCACTGTTCCTTTCTTCTGCTTCCTGTGGTCTGTGTTGAACCCTGCAATTGAATTTTTCAGGTCACATACTGTATTCTTCAGCTCTGTGATTTCTGTTCAGTACTTTCTTATATTTTCTCTTGGTTGAAATTCTAACATGGTTGATCTATTTTTCTTCGGAGTTAGGCAAACATCTTTATGACTGTTATTTTGAACCCTTTTCAGGTAACTCACTTATCTCCATTTTGTTAAGGTTGTTTTTTTTTTTTAATACTGTTCTTTCATTGGAATTGATTCCTCTAATTATTTTCCTTGATTTTCTATGTTGGTTTCTATGCATAACATAAAACACTCATCTCTCCCAATCTTGAAGGAGTGGCCTTGTGTCGGAAACAAACCTTATCATTCAACCCTGCCCTAGCTCTTTCTTGTCTTCAAACCTTGGTGATTATCCAAGTATCCTACTTTATTCTTCTTGGCTCCCAGTAGTCGAAGTTGTTCCAAGACCTGTCATTTTCTCAAAGGGAAAAGTCTCATTCAGCACCTGCATTCAGACATTCAAGCAATAACTTTTAGAGTATTAGAACATACCTATTTCAGGGGAAGACTGGGAAATGGGCATGTCTGTCTGGCCCCTCTGCACTGAGCCCTGAGGTGATGGCCAGTTAAGAACTGTTTATTTGCTACCATCCTGTTGAACCCATGAACACAAGCTCTGCTAGCCACCAGAGCTAGGTGACCAAGAGGTGTCCTTTGGGTGGCAGCCACCAGACATGTACATAAGCTCCTTTCCCAGAGACATTGACAACCTGCAGGGATGCAGATGGAGTGCATGAAGATGTGCTTGCCAGCTCCATCTTCAGAGATCATTTCAGTCGTTTTGTAGATGTCTGTTAAAGCAGATGCCTAGCCCCCAGGCTTTCCTGCGGATGCATGCCCCAGGACTTTCCAAGTCCATCTCTCAGGTGCAGATGTGGTATTCAAACTCTTTGCTCCTCAGGGAGAAACTCAGGGTTGTGAGTCCCCTCCTAGTTATGGGTTGTCACACTGAAGGTGGGGTTTATGGTGAGATTGTGTCTCAGTCTCTACACAGCCTGATGTGTTTTTCTCATTTGCCTAATGTGTAGGAGTGTCTTATCTAGTTCTTGGGTTTCTTTCAGAGGCAGTGCCTCCATCTGTAGCTGTAGGCTTGATTTGTCCATGGCTGGAAGTGAGTTCAACATCTTCCTACATCACCATCTTGGTCTAGAACCACAAGCAGTCTCTTGTTCCCATCAATTCAGTTTCATCAGTTACCACCTCCTAGTCAGGATCATTCCCTCTATACTTCTACCTGCTCCTTTCCTCATTATTTCAGAGTAAACCTCAGATATTTACACACTTTATTCCCAGGAAAAGAATTGAGGCAGAAATCAAAGCCAAATTCTTCGTTAATCTGGGTTTCCTTGTGTGAGACATTCCTACAAACCTTTATGAGAAGAAGGATTTTATTCCACCATCACAACAGTAGACTATACCAAAATAGATTTCTTACTTTCATCTGTCATCCCTCGTTTTTAAAAAAGTTTTTACTATTTTCTCAGCTTTATTGAGGTATATTTGACAAAACTGTAAGATACTGAAAGTGTGCAACATAATGATTTGATATATGTATACCTTATGAAAGTAGTCTCCGTATCACCTTCTATACTTTTTTTGGGTGAGGGGGGAAATGAGGGGGAAGAGACTCAGCAAGTTTAATTATACAATACAGTGTTACCACCAGTGGTCACTAGGTTATACATTAGATCCTCAGAGCTAATTCATCCTATAGCTGAAAGTTTATACCTTTTTACCAACCTCTCCCTATTTCCCTCACCTCCCACCTTTGGCAACCACTTTTCTACTCTGTTTCTATGAAGTCGACTTTTTCTTTTTATTCTACATATAAGTGATACTGTGTGCTGTCTTTTCTCTGTATGGCTTATTAACTGAATTCCCTCAAATTTCATCCATGTTGTCTAAAGTGCAAAATTTCCTTCTTTTTGAAGATTAAACAATATTTCTGTATGTTTGTATGTATATAATGTTTTCTTTATACATTTATGTGACAATAGGCACTTAGGTTGTTTCCATACCTTGGCTACTATAAATAAATGAGTAACATGCAAATGTGACCGTACCTTGGCTCCTGATTGGCTATGCTACCAGCCAATCAGGAGCAGGGGGTGGGACCAAGGGGCAGGGCCACGCTGCCCGAGTGCTGGGCCCCAGGGATGGAGACAAAGCAGTAGCAGCGGCGAGTGCCATGGTGCCCTAGCCGCCTGAGCTTGGAGGGGGATGTGGCAAGCGCGAGAGGACCCAGGCTGCCCAAGCTTGAAGGCAGCCGGGGGACGCAGCGAGCGTGGGAGGCGGCGAGGGGGCGGGGCAAGCGGCCGGGCCGTGGGAGCTGAGGTGAGCGCCCAGCCCCTGGGGCTGGGTGGTGACAGGCAGCTGGAGCTGAGCTGAGCAGAGCTGAGTGCCCAAGGCCTAAAGCCTCTAGTGAGGCTTTAGACCTTGGGCAGGATGGGGGTGAGCCATCAGTTGGACATCCCCTAAGGGTTCCCAGTATGTGAGAGGCGGCAGGTTGGGCTGAGGAACCGCCCCCCCATGCACGAATTTTGTGCACCGGGCCACTAGTACTGATATGAATGTTGGAGTACAGATATCTCTTCAAGATAATGATTTTGTTTTCAAAGGAAAACAGTATACTCAGTATGGGATTGTTGGATCATTTAGTAGTTTTTTTTTTTAATTTGAGGAATCTCCATAGTGTTTTCCATAGTGGTTGTACAAGTTTACATTCTAACCAACGGTGTACAAGGGTTATTTTTACCCCGTACTCACCAACAGACTTCCTAACAGGTGTGAGATGATTTTGATTTGCATTTCCCTGGTGATTAGTGACACTGAATCCTTTTCATGTAGTCCTGTTGGCCATTTATATGTCATCTTTGGAAAAAATGTATATTTAGGATCTTTTCCCTTTTTAAAATCAGGTTAATTTGTTGGGTTTTTTTGCTACTGAGTTGTGTGAGTTATGGATGTTCCCTGTATTTTCTGGATATTGTCCCCTTATAGCAGTGGTTCTCAACCTTTCTAATGCCACGACCCTTTAATGCAGTTCATATTGTGGTGACCCCCAACCATAAAATTATTTTTATTGCGTATTTCATAACTGTAATTTTGCTATTGTTATGAATCGTAATGTAAATATCTGTGTTTTCTGATGTCTTAGGCGACCCACAAGTTGAGAACTGCTAGCAGGGTCACCTAAAACTATCAGAAAACACAGATATTTACATTACGATTCATAACAATAGCAAAATTACAGTTATGAAATAGCAACAAAAATAATTTTATGGTTGGGGGTCACCACAACATGAGGAACTGTATTGAAAGGTCACAGCATTAGAAAGGTTGAGAACCAATGCCTCATAGGGTATGTGGTTTGCAGACATTTTATATTTTCTTCCAGCCTTTAAGTGGACTTTTTATTTTGTTGATGGGCTCCCTTTGCTGTGCAGAAGCTATTGGATTTTATGTAATCTCACCGTTATTTTTGCTTCTGTTGCCTATGCTTTTAGTATCACATCCAAAAAAATCTTTGCCAAGACCAAGTTTTGGTCTGATAGTTGTATGGTTTTCTTCTAGTAGTTTTATGGTTTTTAAGATCTTACATTTAGGTCTTTAATTAATTGAGTTAATTTTTGTGTATGTTGTAAGATAGTGATCCAATTTTATTGTTTTGCATGTGGTTATCCAGTTTTTCCGCCCTTTATTGAAGAAACTGTCCTTATTGTATATTCTTGGCTTCTTTGTCATAAATTGAGTATAGACGCAATGGTCATTTCTGGCTTCTCTATTCTGTCCCATTGCTTTTTGTGTCTTTTAATGCAAATACCATACTCTTTTGATTACTATTGCTTTATAACAGTCTGAAACCAGAAAGAGTGATGTCTCCAGCTATGGGTTTTGGATTTTGTTTAGGATTGGAGTTTTTTTTGGTTTCCATATTTTAGGACGGTCTATTCCACTGCTGTAAAAAATGCCATTTGAAATTTTACAGGGGGTGCTATGGGTAGTTTGGACATGTTAAAATTAATTCCTCCAATTAATGAACACTGAATATTTTTAAGTTGATTTTAGAGAGAGGGGGAGAGAGGGAAACATCAACCAGTTGCCTTCTACACACACTTGACCAGGAATTGAACCCACAACTTGGGTATGTGCCCTCACTGGGCATCGAACCTGCCACCTTATGGGACAATGCTCCAAGCAGGCCACACTGGCCAGGGCTGAACACGGAATAGTTTGCCATTAATTGTGTCCTCTATAATTTCTTTCAATATTACTATTTTCAGTGTATTTCTCGCCTGAGGTATTGTGTTGGTTTTGATGCTATTATTTATACACACACACACACACACACACACACACAGACATACACTAAGAGGCCTGGTGCATGAAATTCGTGCAGAGTGGAAGGGGGATAGGGGGGAGTTCCCTCAGCCCTGCCTGCACTCTCTACAATTCAGGACCCCTACTCCTTTTTCTTATCTAGCTAACCCCTTCACATTAAAAAAAAAAATTTAACTGAAATATCAGCTACTCTAGGAAATCCTCTTTGAACAAATGTCTTTACAATCTGTATTAAGTATTTTCATAGTATACCATTCTTTTTTCTTAAACAGCTACTTAGAGTGGATGCGATGTGGTTTTCATTCTTGCACCTGAATTATTTTCTTCTTGCTCTTGTAATAGCAAAGCTTTGCCCTTCAAGGGCTTATATTGGGTTCAGTTTCTAGTTGGCTCCCTGCTTTTTTTTTAAGCAATAAATTTGGGTTGTGATAGTAAGCCTCACTTGTAATCAAGCCTGTAGATCTTTCTATCTGAATATTTCTGTAATACCTATCACTTTAGCATACCACAGATTGTATTCATTTATAGAGAATAACAATGTCACCTAATTATTTGATTTTCTAGTAATATTTTATAGCAAGATGTATTATTCTAGTAATTTAACTATTACAAAACTGATACATACAGAAATAAATTACATTGAACAATAAAGAATGACTCAAATATCAAAGCATGGTACACTTAGGGCCTCCCTTGTCCTGTGCCTCAGATATCATGGCATAGCACAGAGTTAACGGGGAACTTAGTTTCATTTATCTTTTTCTATTGTCTTTTAAATTTCTACTTCATTTCTGTTTGATCTTTGTTATTTCCTCCTTTCTACCCACTTTGGGCTTAGTATGTTTCTAGTTCCTTGAGGTGTTGAGGTCATTTTTTTCCTTCATGTAGGCATTTATCACTATAAATTCCCTTAACTGCTTTTACTGCATTCCACAAGTTTTGATAAATTGTTTTTCACTTTTCTCAGGATTACTTTTTCTTATTCCTTCCTTCTTTTATTGTTCAGAAACATGTTGTTTCATCTCCCTTATTTGTGAATTTTCCAGTTTTCTTCTTGTAGCTGTTTTCTAGTCTCAAACACTGTGGTCTGAAAAGATGCTGGATTTGGATTTTGATCTTCTTAAATTTATTGAGACTTGTTTTGTGGCTTAATATACAATCTATCTTGGAAAATGTTCCATGTGTTGAGAAAGTGTATTTGGTAGCTTTGGGATGGACCATTCTGTTTATGTCTGTAAGGTCCATCTGGTTTAATGTGTAGTTTAAGGCCAATGTCTCCTTAATGATTTTCTACTTCACTGCCTTTACATTGCTGCAGATTTCTCACATCCGAATGGTTACTATTTTTGTTACATATTAGGTGCACCTATTTTGGGTTCATAAATATTTGTAATTGTTACATCCTCATGATTGGTCTCTTAAATTACCTCTTATTACCTTCTTTGGTTTAAAATTTATTTTGTCTTGAGATAAGTACAATTGCCTTTGCTTTCCTTTGACGTCTATTTGTATGGAATTCTGTACTCAGCAAAGTTGTCCTTCAGAATTGAAGGAGAAAGTTATCCTTAAGGTGCTGAAGGAGTTCGTGCACCTGTTAATTGCTTCTTTGTTTGCCATATTCTTATGGCTTTCCTGGACACCTGCTGGTTTTCAGAGCTGGATGTTTTGGAAGCTCATCACTCCAATAGAAGCCTTGAAAGTTGAGGCACTAGATGTGAAATCCAAACGCTTCACTCCTCAGAACTGGAAGTTGGAATTCCCTCCCAATTGTATGGTGCTATGCTGGGATTTAATGGCCAGTGTCTCTCAGCCTTTCCTCCCCATTTCTATGTGGGCATTTTCTCTTTGTGCAATGTGTACTAGTTTAACTAGTTTCTGGGTCTCTTTCAGAGGGAATTAACAATGTGCAGCTGTGCATTTGGTGAAACCATGGAAGGAGGGCACTCTGTAGCCTCCTGTGTCGGTCGACTCTTCTGTATCCTCTCCTTCACATGAATGAGCTTTTTTTTACAAGGAGTTGTAACAGACTCATCATCTGTCCCCTGTGAAGTTAATAGACGTTTTCCTTATGAGTCACATCTATATAATTTTCACATGTGGTAAAAAACTAGCTCACAGGGTTGTGTTGCACAGTCTGATGTCATGTCTTGTTTATTTGTGAAGAACGTTTTGCCCCTATTATAAATACTTCTACATCAGAATCTCTGTGATGCAGCCTGGAAATCTATGTTTTAACAATTTCTAAAGTTTGAATTCACACTGCTTTTTAGAATTCACTATTTTCACTGATGTCTTCTGCCAGGTTGTCTTGCTGTACAAATATAACCTCTAATTTGATATGCAGCTCAGTTTCTTAGCAGTATTCCTCTGAGGAAGGAGAGTGGCTATCATTGGTATTCTGATGCAGAGGGGTGGACATAGGTAATCAGCAATGCCTTGGGTTGGGGAAGAAAGGGCAGTCAGAGACTGGGTTGTATTTTGCACAAGTGATTTTGATTGTTATTTATCCTGTTATTCCGTTTTTACACCAAATCAGTAGAATGGCTTTTCTTATACACATCTCTAACAAATTGTAATTTAGATTTTAGCATTAGCTATGATTTCTTTTTCTCATAGGTGTCATCTTTAAGAAATGAAAAGCGAGACTCATCTTATCTCATCTCTGCCCCAGAAGGTGGTTCAGTAGAATTTGTTGACCAGCATTCTCAGGGCACAGGAGCATATTACGTGGAGACCTACTTAAAAAAGAAGCGTGTGTACTGAGCTAAGTTCTCTCCTTATATAACCTCCTATGGTTCTTTGAGTATCTCTGCTGTTCATCGCTGCCTTAACTACATTCATACTAGCCATATCCTTTAAATACGGGTTTATAATTTCCCAGAAGGAATTTTGTGCAGCAGGCAGAATTGCCAAATAAAAAGTAGCAATAAGAAGGGACATTTTCCAATAGAAGTAGATGCATCTTAATCAATGTGGTATTAACATATTCCAGTGCAGAAATTAACAATATTCCTTGTTTTAGGACTGGGAATAATTTTGACACCATACATAAAAATTTGAAGCAATAAACAGGAAGCAGTCTTGTATCCTGAGCCTTAGAAGAGTTTCTTACACGCCAATGTGCATTTCTATTTACCTTCCCTAGAAGTAATCTTATTTATAGATTTTTAGAATTAGAAGAGTACAAGTACAAAATGCAGCAATATCGAAAAAAAGATGCTATACATGCAAACTAAATTATTAGCCACAAACACCAGCCATGTAATATAAAACCCCCACATAGAGTGATGTCCGGGTATACACTCCCACAGATTCCTTACTTCTAATATGTTATTAACCATGTATGCCTTTTGTGGAAAAAAATAAGGTATTTTAAGAAAAGTAGCTTTGATGATCTTACTTAAGGGGGTGGCAAACCATACCCTGGGATTAATTTCAACCCTCCACCTGTTTTTGTACAGACTACAAGCTAAGAATGATGTTTACATTTTTAAATGGAGGAAAAATGAAAATTTTATGAAATTGTGTCCATACATAAAGTTTTATTGGAATACAACCATTCTTACTCACTCCCTGTCTAATGTTACTTTTGTGCTACAATGACAGAGCCGAGTAGTTGGACAGAGACCTGCAAAGTCTCAAATATTTACCATCTGGTCCTTCATTAAAAAAGTTTGCTGACCCCTGATCTAGTAGTACTAATTCCCTAATCCTTTCACTTCACCTGAAGGAAGACCTTTAACTGTTGCAGCTGACTTTTAAATGGCAAGGAACTTATGGAATGAGACAGAAACCCATCAGCTAGTAATTAGATCATTATTAGAACAGAACATATATGGATCATTAAATGTGTGACTTCACAGTATGACAGTAAAGCAGTCAATGCTGAGCTTTCTGAAGGAGCCTTATGGAGTGACAGTATTTCCCACAATTTTGAACTAATAAGCTTTACTTCGCTTTGTCTCTTATTCTGTTGTATGCTAGGTTAAAGACAAAACTATTATATTTGCATGTAACTTCTGACATTGGTATTAAACACATGAGAAACCCTTTGCCATCTGGAAATATCAAAGTTTGTTCCTTGTTATGAGACTGTAATTGATAAGGTATGGTCCTAATCTTTTTGAATTCAGATAGTAAAATATCTTGTAATTTGGGGGACTTATTTTTTACCATGATGAGGTATTTATGAAGTTAAAAAAAACTGGTGCATGTATTAACTTCTTTTGGAAAATGACAGCTAGAAAGCTAACCTAGGATCATTTCTAAGAAGGATACTACCTATGAATAACGATCAGGATAGGCATGACTCAGCAGACGAAGAATGGGTTCTTCATGCTCTGCACTTCTCCTGTTGCGTTAAGCTTCAATGCCGAGTCGCACCTCTGTGATAGTGCAAACAGCAGGGGGTGAATTTTTAACCAGAGCTGCGAGATGAGAAGTCATGGACAGCACATCTGGATCTGCCCTCTGTCCTGGCTGACGCGCCACTAACATTAGACATACGTACAAATCAAGTGTTGTTAGTAATATATTTTTCTAAGTAAACAAATCGTTTGAAATGCTTTGAAAATGGAGTCTTAATATTAAAAGGCATATGCATGTGAAGTCTCGTATTATTTATTTGTATAAAGAGTAAACAAAGTGCATATAGAGTAGCCACAGGTTTGACACAGACACCTTGGTGATGGGAGGGTCATGGAACAAATTTAAATGGATCAATGCACAACTCTCTTTTCAGACTCAAAAGTAAAAAAAAAAAAAAAAAGAAAAAGAAAAAGTCATATTCTTGGTCATAAAGATCTTATGGTTCACATTGAATCAGAGATTAGACATTTTGATCACCCAGCTATCTCAAAACTGTCTAGTGGATCCTGAACTCCATAGTGCTTCTAGCGGATTCTTTTCTTTCAAGTCTTATGCCAGTGGGCAGCGATTTTCAACCATTGTGCCACCAGAATTGTTAAAACGTGCATTACCTGACTAGTCAGGGTCGTATTCTTTTTCCCTTAAGTTGTCAAAAAAAAAAAAAAATTACAGCTAACACAGTAATAGCCATCTGATGGTATGAATGAATCAAAATTTTACTTTTTTTTTTTTTTTTTTTTTTTTGGTGTGCCGCAGAATTTTAGTTACGTGTGCCATGAGATGAAAAGGGTTGAAAACTGCTGCCTTAGGGCGATAGTCAAAATAGTGATCAACTGTTATAGATGGAGGGTTAAGTACTGAAACACTCTTAAGAACAGTGCAATATAGTATATATTCTGACTGGTTACATCCAAAACCAATGCTGGAATAGCTTGCCCCAAAGTGGTCGAGTTATAAAAGGATATACATTGACATTTCTTAAAAGCATGTATAATAGCATCCAGGAATCAAATCTATTTAAAAGTATACTGTTTGGGAAAGCACTGGCACAGGCTTAGTTCTCAAGAATTAACAGCATGCTGCAAAGGATCTATTCCATAGTAGTCCCCCAAAGTACAACCAGTTTTCTTAAAAAAAAAGGGGGGGGGAGGGTACCGCTGGTCACCGAAGGGGACAGGAACTAAGCTACTGGAAAAACAAAACAACTCAAAGTTTAAGTACTATTGATGACAGGAATACACACATCTTTGTACAGAAATGATAGTATACTAACTGGTATCTAATATTTCAAGAATGCTATCACTATATAGATGATGTTATTTTTAGGGCATGTTAAAGTTATGTTTTGATTTATGTACCAGAAAAACATTTAAATCAACTGGCTGGGAGGAAGCAATCATCTTGAGATTTTGTTTCGAAAAAGTCCTGTTCTCGTACACAACTGTGATGGTACACTAGCCAGATGAAATGGTGGTACATCGTTCCAGGAGGAGTGCTTACTAATATTCTGGTTGTCATTAAATTTGGCACCAATAACAGTGACAAAGAGGGAGTACTTACACATATTAAGCACCACAGTGTGCCTTATACGTGAATTACGTACCTAAGTATCTTTTTAGACAGAATGCAAAGTTTTTCCATTAAAATTTTTTTAAATGGCTTGGGCATTTGTTGGGAAAGAGGACTTGATACAACAGTGAGATTTAAATGTTATTCATGCTTCTTAAAAGTGCCTCAAATCCTTCAATAAGGTTCTGAAAGGTTGTCCGATTATTTGGTTGGAATTCCCAGCATTTTCTCATAAGTTGATAAACCTGTAAAAAGGAAAAAAAGTATAGAAATGTAAATGGATTTCCTTCAAGTCTAGGTAACAAGAGTATTAGAATGTTTAATATAGAAAATGTCACAACTATATTTCATAAGTAATATTTTAACATTTGAGAAGCTCATGGGTTAAATGTCCTTAAAAAAAAAAAGTAGGTCATTATGGTAAACCAATTTAAAGGTAAAGTTTTATCTATTTAGAATCTGGGTACTTTACTCTGTGACTAAGATGTACTGAATAGTATGAGTTAATTTTAAAGACTCAATTCACTTTAGAATATAGAAAACTGAACACCATAAATACTATTAGTAAGTAGGACAAACTTCTACACAAAATGTAATTGTATGTATTTTTCATAGTAAAGCTATACCAAAATATGCTCCTAGGTACTTTCTGAGGTGAGCCTACTTTTGGAGGGAATCCTTGCTTTGAACATAATTTGTGCTGTCATCTGGCCCAAAGATGATTTCTCAAATATCTGAAATTCAGCTTTAGAAAATAAAGCTCATTCCTGCTCTCCCAACACCATCCCTTGCTGGATAAATTCAAGCTGTGAAAACATAACAAGATTTGAGTGGGATAACTGCAAAGTGGCCCGAGCCGTAAATACCTCATCTGGACAGTTAGGAGGACAAGGCAAACGTTTTCCTTCTTTCAGTGTGTTCACAAGTCTCGTTACTGTCATCTGGCCGTGAGTGGGGCCTATCATTTTCAGGAACAACTACATAAAATAAAATCGGATAAAATGTTTTAGTTTGCACATATTTATATAAACCAAATTAAGGTGGGATTTCTAGAAATAACTAGAAATTAAAGTAATAAAAAGGCTTTTATCCTTAGTAACTCTAAATGCAAGACCAAAATCCTTTTTAGCTCTTAATAATCAGACTCAACCCACCACATAGAACCCTCCCAGTGAGAATGACCGCATTTAGGAACGCGTGAGGCTCAGACAAAGCTCCAACCCAGTGCTCCTTCACACAGAGATCCTGGGAAGTCAATGTTATCTGAGAGTACTTTGGGCTCCTTGGGAAAGCAGGATGTGGCAGAGCCACACATTGTCAACGAACAAACCAAGTTAGATGGAAAGCAACACTTCCCATTATAATACACGAAATGGATTCCACTTAAAAACAAAACTTACAAAGCAGAAGGATGGACACATTTTTTGTTGTTAATCCTCACCTGAGGATATTTTTCCCATTGCTTTTTCAAATGGGGGAGGAGGGGAAGAGAGGGATGCTTCCCTCATGTGCTCTGAAAGCATGTGCAGGCCAAGCCGGGACACATTTTAATTGGGTGCTAGGCTCAAATGAACAGACGAGTACAACTTACGGCCATGGGACTGGAATCTGAATCACAATAAGTAAGCAGCTCATGCAGAGTCACTCCGAAGGACCAGACGTCGGAGGCGATATAAAATTTGCACTGAATTAGACATTCCGGGGCGTACCTAAAAGGAAGGAAAACGTGAAACTTCACTTCCTGCGAAGGCCATGCCAACAAATAAATACCTCACAGAATAAGAAAAATTACCTCTTTGATTTTTATTAGAATTTAAAATTCTAAGACAGGAAAGTATGTATTAATCTCAGTACCTATTTCCTCCGAAACAGCAGCAAGGTAAGTTTGTGCTCTCCACGGGGAGGCAGGTATATGAAGACAGGCCCCAGATCTGATTTGCCTACAAGTTCAGAATGAATCAGCAGTAACCTCCCTGCCCAGTCCTCTTCCAGTGAAAGTGTTTTTGATGAGTGATACCCAATTGCCTAAGCCAGAAATTGAGGCATCCCACTATCTGATTTCCTAAATACTTCTCATACCTACTCACCTCTCCTAAACACCACTGTCCTAGTTCATACCATCATTGGTCTCACTGAATCAGACTCTCTGGCTCCCTCCATTCCACAGTGACCTTTTAAAAACTGAAGTCTCCACGCAACAGTATCCCAAAGCTCCTGGGATCCCCCCACACCCGACTCCCAAGGCAGACCTCCCACTTCATGACCAGCCACTCGGAGCTGATGTCAGTTCCTGGGATACCACTGCTCTTGCCTCGTTCTTGTGAGTCACACATGCCTTCTTCTAACCATCTTTACAAACCCCCAGGAATCTTCTAAGATTTCTTAGGACTTACCAAAAACCAAGCCTGACCCCGCCCCCCATATTTATGGTACCATGAAATTGGTTGCCTCACCCATTGAACTCTAAACTTGGTCTGCTTGTGTCTTGACACGTTTGCTTAATGAAAAAGGAAGGTTTAGTCTCCACGAATGGGAGAGATCTGTGCGTCTGTGTAGAGTGTACCTCCCAGGTACGCATTAGTTTAATGGGGGTGGGTAGGGTGTGGAGTGGACACTTAACAACTTCTCTCCTGGATAGTGTTCTGGGCTGACAGGTGGAAATCAGGGAAGTCTGGTGATTCATGAGGATATGCCCACGTTTCCCATGGATTTTGCTCTGCTCTGTCCAGGGTCTCCTTGAATCTGTCCATGTCCACTTTGTTACCTCATTCCTGCCCCCTTCTCCTAGCTGCCCTCCCGGCTGCCTCAACACGGATGTGCCTACTCTAACTGCTAATAGTTTAAGAACCATATTAGATGAATGCCCTCTTGTTTGGCCAGTATGACTCAGTGGCGGAGCGCTGACCTATAAACCAGGAGGTCATGGTTTGATTCCTGGTCAGGGCACATGCCTGGGTTGTGGGCTCAATCCCTAGTAGGGGGCTTACAGGAGGCAGATGATCAGTGATTCTCATCATTGATGTTTATATCTCTCCCCCACTCTGCTCCTCTCTGAAACCAATAAAAACACATTTTAAAAAAATAAGTGCCCTCTCCTGAGAAAATGGAGATGTGGAGGTGATGGTTAGATTTCTCTGTTCTTTGGAAGATGGTGCCATATGAAGCTTAGACATTTCTCAGAGTTGCTTTCAGTGGAAGAGCCTAAAGCTGTTTCCTGAGAGCAAAGATCAAACAATTCTAA
Organism: Antrozous pallidus; assembly: GCA_027563665.1. NCBI lineage: Eukaryota > Metazoa > Chordata > Mammalia > Chiroptera > Vespertilionidae > Antrozous > Antrozous pallidus. Next base: position 165,263,915 of record CM050508.1, on the reverse strand, counting down.
ATGTTCTAAGGCCTTTCTAATGCCAACTCAGGCAAGAGGAATGGGAGACATTCAGAGCTAGAAAGGGCCTATCAAACAGCAGAAACCCTATGAAATACGAAACCAAAGTCTGTTTGATGTAGTTACCAGAACACAGGGCTGTCCCGGTCGTCCTTGACTGTGTAGTACTCCTTATCAGTTTCAATTGCTTTAGTTAAACCGAAGTCTCCAATTTTCACTTGGTGCTCACTTTCAACAAGGACATTCCTTGCTGCTAAGTCCCGGTGAACATATTGTCGTGACCCCAAATAGTCCATCCCCTGGGGAGAGAAGTAAAGGCAGAGGGCATTGCTGAAAATCAGTTCACACTGTATTTCCAATCATTTCATAGCAAAAAAATAATGTGATGTCATTTCATTCACATATCACTGTTTGGGTTTTTACTTTATGCAAAAATAGCAAGACCAACCTGATTCAAAGAAACACACAGTAAATCAGCTATACTTAACCATCAGTTCAATTTCTCAGTAGAAGCTAATTGTTCATCCAAGTCACGTAGAGCAAAATATACTCAGTGCAATTACGGAGAAATCTAATTACAAACCAATCACCCAGGATAAGTGCCTTTTTCGGTAATCTTTAACATGCTTCTTTACCTTACAAATCTGAACGGCATATTTTAACTGCTGTTTGAGGTTAATTTTGTTCTTATTCTTTGGAAGATATTCCTTAAGGCTTCCAGAAGGCAGAAATTCCATGATGAGCTTAATACCATTTCCTCCTGTATTAAAAACAAAACAAGACATCAGTATGAAGTTACCAAAGAAAGGAACTGAGGGAGAATAACAGGCACAGGATCTGGAGACACGTCAGCATCACCTCTGAACCACAGCCAAGTCCCCCAACCTCGGGAGCTCCACAGCCTCTGGTCCCTCAGCAGTGACAAGGATAGTAACCCTCGTGTACCCACCCCAGAGCCATCAGCATTCACTGAGACAATAGAGTGTGCTACAAACCACCAGGCAAATAATAATTAAACAAACAAAAAAAGAACACATCATTTCACTGCCAATTTTAAAGTACTGGCTTGCAAACAGATACACTTCTTAGAAAACACCATTTGCCACCTTGCCTTAGACAACTAGAAAACAAAATACCCTGGCAAGTGTTGGATCAGAAGACTAGGAGAAGCGAGGGGCGGGTGCCAGTTTCATGCTGCTGTGTTCAAGTGCCAGTGTCTGGATGGGTGAAGGGCAGTCTCCAGTGTGGGTGTGTGAACAGCCTGGAAAGGTAATGCCGGAGTCATCCCCGGCTGGCAGGGAGGCTGCGCGGCTTCCTCGGAGCTCTGCAGCTGCTGAGGGATGTCAGTGTTTACAACTTCGAAGCCCTACAGCTCATGGGGGCCACAGCTAGCGCACAGACAACCATAGGCACTGCCGCCTCAGCACTGGCCCTTGTGACCCCAGATAGTCCTTTAGTCTTGAAAAACCAACCCTACTTTGCACAACGTACCATCTTCTGTGCAGATGCCTTTGTACTTGACAATGTTCTCATGATAGAGGTTCCTTAAAATTTCAATTTCCTTCTTCAGGTCAGCTATGTGGTTCCCTCCACTCTCAGGCTTCAGGGATTTGACAGCCACCTGCTCCCCTGTGTTGTCCCCTTCAGGGTCATACCTGCAGAGCTCAACCTTCCCAAAGTGGCCCTGGAGGAAAGATGCATGTGCTGGGTTAGACTGGGCTGGAGGGAACATGCTCAGAAGTTGAGGCAAGATGCACTCAAGAACTCCCAATGGGGAAAGGCTATTCTCTCTTCAACAAATGGTGCTGGGAAAACTGGAGAAACGCATGTAGAACAATAAAATTGGAACCCTACTTCACACCACTCACAAAAATTAACTCAAAATGATCAAAGACTTAAACATAAAACCTGAAACCATAAAAATCCCAGGAGAAAACATAGGCAAGAAGCTCATTGGAATATTGATATTGGAAATTATTTTTTTGTACATGATGCCAAAAGACCCAAAGGGGGGGTGGTGGAAATGAACATATAGGACTATATCAAACTCAAAAGCTTCTGCACAGCACAAGAAACAAATTAACAAAATGAAAAGACAGCCTACAGAATGGGAGAAACATTTTGTAGCCATATATGAATAAGGATTTAATATACAAAAATTATACAGGACCTAAATAAATTAAATAATAAACCTGAACAACTTAATAAAAAATGGGCAGAAGAACTATAGACATTTTCCAAAAAAGGACACACAAGATGTTTAACTTCACAGGGAGATGCAAATAAAACCCACAAAGAGCTATCACTTCACATCAACTAGAATGGCTATCATCAAGAAAATAAAACAACAGGTTCTGGTGAGGATGTGAAAGGAAACCCTTACACACTATTGGTAGGAATGTTTATTTGTCCAACTACTACAGAAAACAATATGAAGGTTCTAAAAATAGATCTATATGATCCAGCAATTGTACTTCTTGGAGAATATTCAAAGGAAATGAAAAAAGGAGTTCAATGACATATTTGCACTCTATGTTTATCACAGCACTATTCACAACAGGCAAGATATAGAAAAAATACAAATGCCCATGATGAATGGGTAAAAATAAAAAAAAGTAATACACATACACAATGAAACAGAATTCAGTCATGAGCAAGGGTGATATCCTGCCACTTGTAATAACATAAATCTTGACCACAATATGCTAAGCGAGATAAGTCAGACTAGAGAAAGGAAAAAAAAAAAATCTAAAAAACAAACAAACAAAACAAACCTCTTTAAAAAACACAAACCATATACAGTAGTTACCAGGGATTTAGGACAGATGATGTTTAAGTGTATGGACTTGTAACAGGTACTGAAATAGCCAAAAATATTTAATGTACAGTACACTGAACATAGATAATACTGCATTCATTATAAGTATGTAATGTGATAAACATCACTAAGACAGCCATATTATAACATGTAAGTATATCAATGTGGCATACACTACATACCTTTAATTTATACAATGTTACATGTCACATTTTTTCAACTAAAAAATAAAATAATTCTTGTTCCCCGTGCTGTTCCCCTGAAGGCCAGGGGTGCATAGCACAGCCTGACCTTGTAATAGCTGGCTCCTGCTGGCTTCTACCATCACCACAGCCGCTTCCTTACATGCCATCCCCCCTATTACTGAGCTAAGATGAGGCAAGCATCAGGTGACTAGTGAACCAACACATTAATCCAGTTTCCATGGAAATGTAACCCAAAGGAAATGGAGGTTATTTTTGGCCAAGTAGGACCACAGTGGCATTCTTGGTCAGCCCAGGGCCCACCCTACAAAAGAGGCACCATGGAGCCATTTCAAAGAGTCTTGCATGGGAGTCTTTAGAAGACGGGGGATTAGGTCCCAGCTTAACCACTTGATAGTGATGTTGACCCAGTTACCAAATCTTTGAGCTGGTCCAGAGGTGCTCAATGTATACAGCAGTAATAACCCCTCAGGGGTACTGTGAAGAACTAGGGCCTCTGTGCTTGTAAAATACCCAGCATGCCTGGCACACCACAGAAATTCAAGGTAGGACACCGTCTTGTTTATTTAACTACAGAAAAATCTGTATAAAGACGCAAGTTCCAATATCTTCTCTATCAGTTAGGAACTGATTTGGGGTCCAAAGGAAAGCTGCTATGGCATTCTGTGTAGTAAATCCATCCATTTACTAATAAGCAGCCTCAGATACCCAGAGATTTTTTTTATTTGCACCATATCTGTACCTACTCCCCCACACTGCTCCTTTTGCATGCTCTTCTGCCCCTTCGAGAGCGTGCCCTATGTGCATATACAGCCACGTGCGCACGCTGTCACTATGTGAGCGACATAATCCCTGTGATACAAGTGGCCCAAAGAAAGTGCAATAAGATACTTTCTCTTATGAACCTTGACCAGAAATGGTAAAGAATGGAGAGCAGCTTTAAATGCAGATGGAGGTGATGTGGTCAGGGAGTACTAGGATGTAACTTGCCTCTCCCAAGTCACGAATTCTCTTTAAGAACCGCTTTTCAAAATGGGTGGGATCCACTTCAGTTGCTGGCTTTTTTTCTGAAACAATGTCTGGATCTAACGGAAGAAAAATGAAAACGTTATTAAAAAGACATGACTGCCACTCACAGGCTCACAGTTATCAGTTACCCCTGTCCCCCCAGCCAGCTCTCCAAGGCATGGGCTGATCTTGGTTAAACAGGGCCAAGCAGTGTCTTACTCTGCTCTTCCAGCTTATTGATGTCTCTCATGATGGCTCGGAAAAAGGGTCTCTGGTTGGGGTCATAGTTCATGCAGCGAGTCATCAGGTCAGCCAGCTCCTTACAAGACGGTGTCACTGGTCTGCACCGGCTTTCGTAGAATCTCTCTTTCTGTGCAGAAGACGACAACATGGAAGAAACCAAAGGAACCACCCACAAACCTTTTAGCCCCAGGTCAGGAGGAGTAATCAATCCCAATTTAATTTCAACAGCTCTGCTTCCAGGTAGACTTCATAGACGTGCGTGGGGAGATCTCTGACACTAAAATAACCTGAACCCCAAGAAGCCGCATTCCAGTCAAGTTACACAACTTTTCTGGAATACAGTTTGGCAACATGTATAAAAATCTCCAGGTTCTTGGAACCCTTTGACTCATTAATTCTAATTATTGTATGACAGAAATAAATCTGATATAAACAAAGATTTATATGTCAAGGTATTCCCTGCAGATTTAGAAAGAACATTACAGGTTTGAAAACAGCCCAAATGCCGGATATAAAATTAGTTAAGTAAATTAGAGTTTAACAGAGCAATCAACTTTTACATTGAATTTGTAAAACTGTAAAGCTTATTTAGTCAAGCACCCAATATTAATGAAAAGACATAACATGGTCCCAATTTTGTTTTAATAAGAGATACGAACAGACTGGGAAACAGTCTGCCAAAGTAAAATAGTGTCAGGAGTGACAGAAATATGGTGATTGCTATTTTCTTCAACTGTTTATTACTTTAAAATTCAGAAATAAATAATTGATGCCACTTAAAAAAGAAGGGCAATTACTACCCTCCAGTTTCTGTCCGTAGCTGAATCCCAAGAGTACTAGTTCCTCTTGTTCCCCTGAGTGTGAGGTGAGTTAGGGTCCCAGGGGAGGGAGAAAGATTAGGATTAAGGAGCTGAGAATGTCCTCACCTCTGAGGGTCACTCACCCTTCCCTGTCCCAGCGCTGTCCAACCCAACCAAGGCTACCTGGCCGGAGACTGGCAGACTTCCTTTATCAAAGGCACACTCCCTTCCTCACACCATCCCCGTTTTCCTGCTCAGCCCTGGGTATACAGCAGGTACTCAATAAATACTGACAGACAACAGAAGGTATGCTGTTTTATTTCAAAGGGGGTTTGAAATAAAATTATCTTCCCAGAAGCCGAGGCTGAAAATTCCAAACATATTTACAGATCTGATGGTTTCCCTATTGGCTTTGCCCCAACACCCTTTCCCCAAGTCCTGCACCATCTTTACTTGGCAAAACATTAACTGGTTAAAGGTTCTCCTCTTCAATGACCTCCTACGTACACACCCTCCACTCTGGGTCCCACTGCCACTTTTGGTCTAGCCTTGGAGCATGAGTCCCTGCTGGTCTTTCCTCAGTCTGTCCATCCCAAACACGTGTACCGATAAACTGTCCCCAAGCCGACCTCTGACCCTCTTTCCCCTCAACAAAACTCTTCAATGTCCCATACAACACCCCCAAGTAGAATTCATCCAATCGGGGCTTGTTACAATCTGACCACAGACATCTCTCCAACCTTATCACCCATCATTCCTCACCATACTCTAGGCCAATGAAACTGCTCATTGCTTCCCACAGACAACTCAAGTGTCACCTTCCCCCTGGACTTGGAGCAGCTCCTCCCAGCTACAAGTTAAGTCTACACCTTTGAACACACAGGCATGTATGTTCCAATCACCAAATCTCTGGGTTGAGATCAGTAGCCCTTTACTATTATTACTACTTTATCCCTTTGGAGTTAAAAGTCTCCACTCCACTCTTTCCACAAGTGAACAAGAGATGTTGAAGCCTCCTGTTCCCAATCTAGTTGGGGAACACAGGTGAGTGTCTTACACTCCTGCACCTGTTACCTGACCTGTAATGTGTATAGTAAGGGTAATGGCACTCCTACCTAACTGCAGGGCTCTTTCACCGACAGTATGAGGTATTTTTTAATGGAATCCTTATTTTGTTATTTTAGCCCAACTCTCCTACCCACATCCTTAAGGGAAGGTAAGGGCTGTCTGTTTTCTCGTGAGCCCCCAACTTTTACCTAGACCAGTGGTGGACAAACTCATTAGTCAACAAAGCCAAATATCAACGGTACATTGACTGAAATTTCTTTTGAGAGCCAAATTTTTTAAACTTAAACTTCTTCTAACGCCACTTCTCCAAAATAGACTCGCCCAGGCTGTGGTATTTTGTGGAAGAGTCACACTCAAGGGGCCAAAGAGCCGCATGTGGCTCGCGAGCCGCAGTTTGCCAACCGCGGACCTAGACAATGCCTGATGTACAGAAAGAACTCAACAAATATCTGTATTAACTTTGCTAACAGGCACTTGAAATCTCAAATAAACACTACTATAATGACCTACTGACATGTATTGTGTGCCTGGACTACAGATTACGTAGTCAGTCTTCACAGAAATCCTACAAAGTGGCTCTTATGTATCCCCATTGCACAGATGCTGGAACTTGGGCCCAGGTAAGTTAAACTACAGCTGCAAGGTCACAAGAGATGGGCCCATCTCTTCCCACAATATGAGGCTTCCTGTTAACTCCTGAGACAGCCATGAGCATCCAAGGAGCCCTCACTCAGCTCGCACCCTGGAAAACATAAGCTCACCTCAATCAATGTCTTATCCTTCAGGGGGATCTCGCCATTATAGCAGATTTCCCAGAGTGTGGTTCCAAAGCTCCATTTGTCAGCAGCCACACTCAGGTTCTTGGAATCCTCTACACACTCGGGAGCAATCCATGGGATTCGTTCTATGCATTCTGCAGAAAGACAGCAGACATTCACCGATCAGTCTCTGCAATCACACGGGGAGCAAATCACTATCGTTGCAGCAAGCACTGTGAGCTCATAAAGAAACTATTTCAAGTAGTGTTTTCCAAATGGATCCCGGGCCCTCCTCCTCGACACTGTGGATGCATCAGTCCGAGTCGGGGCCAGCAGACATGTCTGTTTATCAGACTCACCAGGGGAGTGGTGTGCAGCCCCGTCTTCTGAAGCTCTGGCCTCAGAAACAGCACAAGCACCCAGGGTGGAGGCCAACACCCTGAGCAGGGAGAACAGGGGGCCGGGTGGACAGTGGCTCCAGAAAGAGAGGACAGGGAGAAGAGGCCAACTTACACAGAGCAGGCGTGGGCTAATCTCAACTCCTCTGCACCATCACCCAGCAACGTTTTGTTTGTTTTTTAGGGGTTTCTTTCATTTGGAAAACAAGGAAGGGAAGAATGAGGCAAAGAAGTCACCCTGCTCTCATACCGGGCACTTCTCAGTCCCCATTCTGGCTTCTAAGACCAGTGATCTGAGCAGAACCTCTGCCACATCCCTGGACATGCCCCTCAACCAGCACAGTGGTCTCAGGGCACAGCCTCTGGCTCCTGAGGCGGGAGGGTGGTTCCTGAGCTGGGTGTTCACAGTCAGGCCCACTCACCCTTCCTTCTCCGCCTTCTTACGTCCTCCTGACACAGGCCCGTGGCGGGACTCTGGGATCGTTCATCTGCCATCACTGTGCTGCAGGCCCGCCTCGCTGACCTGTCATCCCCCCACCTCCCCGCATCACTCCTACTCCCTGCAACACTCACAGCATTTAACTGGCCTCTCTCGTGGGCTCTCCCGGCTCCCCGACTTTTCTAGCGCCATCTGTGACCGGGCCTCAAACCCTTGCTCAGGACAGGCCCCCTGCACGAACCACAGGGTGCCTCCCCTTCCCCTTTGATGGAGCAAAACTCTTAAGTGTCAGGCACTGTGCTCAGTGCTGGGGACCACTGGCCACCACGAGCCCGCAGCACGCGCCAGGGCACAGGTCTCCCACACTGGCTTCAGTGTCTCAGCTCCCAGGTCTCTTTCCTTTGGGGCCCACACTCAGGATAACCTCATTCAAAGGGAAAATGCAATCGCTCAGGTGCCTCCCAACTGCTCACTACTATAGAGGATTTCAAAGAAAACAAGGGAGGGCCCAGGAGGCCCAGCTCCGAACACCTCTCTGACCACTTCCGGACCAGTGGCCTCCCCTGTGCTAATCCGACAGCATGAGCACAGCTCTGAACTGCAAGGACCAGAAGTACCTTGGATGAGCTGTCTGTATATCCTACTACAGCCAGCTCCTTAAAGGAGTCAGGGGCCAACCCTGCTTACACTCCGTATCTTTCCCCGACCCTCAGGGCAGAGTAGGAGCACCAGACACCCACTTGCTAACGTGTACTTTCTAAAAGGAGACAGAACCCCAGCCCCTCTGCCTTAGGGTAGCGGCGGGAGAGGGAAAGGGCGAGGCATGGGGAGGAGGAGACACACCTTGCCTGGTAAGCACGGTGATGGGGATGCCAGGGTCACTGAGCTTGATGAACGGGCCACACTCGTTGTCGATGCCTTCACGGGCCAGGAGGAGGTTTTTAGTGCACACGTTTCCGTGGACCAGGTCTTTATCCTCCTGCAGAGCAGAAAGGGTGAGCTCACCAAGGCTGCCGCTGGCTGCCTGTCTTCCCACGCTCCCTCCATCTCCAAGCCTGGCCCCTTGGGTCAATCCCTCCAGAGTCCCCAGCTACAGCCAGCCCAGGTGTCCCACCCAACGTGTGGCCCGCGCACATTATAGAATGGGCCTCATCAGTGACACTGGGTAACAGAACGTGTCTCATAGGGCTTTTGTGGGAATTAAATGAATTAGAACCTATAAAACATGTGAACAGCTGAACCATGGTAAGCACTCAATAAATGTGTGCTACCACTGATGCCGATAGTTTCATTCACTCAACAGGTATTGCACTATTTCTCCTCCTACCGTATACTGACATGTCAGCCTGTCCTCTGACATGACAGACGTTCCCTCTAATCAAGATTTATACATCTGGAGCACACAGAGTGACTCAATATGACCATGTTCATGAAGCACCAGGCACGCCTGTTTAATTGCAGCGACTGGGTACCCCAGCCTGCTTGGCTATCCCAGGCTAGCACCTCCTTCCAACCAGCTCTACTAGGCCATTCTGGTTCCTGGTGGACCTTCACCAGCATCAGATCAGAACATACTTACCAAGTAACTCAGGGCACTGGCCAGCTGTTTAGCAACTTTGAATTTCCATGGTGTGGTGAGGACGTCGCTTTTCCGGTGCATGAAGAGATCCAGAGGCCCACCCTCCACAAACTCTTCCACCATGATATCTACAAGCACAAAACAAGCCCCGTCTGGAACCTTCTATCTGCCTGGGACAGTACTTTCCCTCATTCCTCTGCGAGAGCTCGCCTTAGTGGCTGGTGCTCGGCCTGGGAGGATGCCAACGTCCTCTGGAAGGGCAAACAGCAGAGCGACTCAGAGCCGGTTCAAGCCCTGGGTTTAAGCCTGGCCCAGAGCTCCTTATGCATCGACTTAAGGGGGAACAACTCCACTTATCCACCCCAACCGCCCAGGGCCCAGAGTTGGCAAGAAGTGAACATTCAGGAAATGAGTGAAAAACAAGTGGGATTTAGTTTCATGGTCATTATTAACCCAAACATGTGACCTGCTCGATACCTCAAATTCCTCAATTGCAAAACGAAAGGCAAGAAGCCAGGACAATAAGAAGAGGGTATCAGCTCCCCCACCTGGGAGTCAACACAGCAACCCTCCCCCCACCCCCACACTCCTCCAGCCAGGGCCATCCGCCTCTCCCAAAGAGAATTCACTTACTCTCCACATCTCGGACACAGACACCGTAGAGGTACACGATGTGTTTGTGGGAGACCTGTCTCATCATGCTGGCTGCCTCGAAGAAGGCCTGTGGGAGAAGGAAGGTTGAGGGTAAGCCACCCCTGGTCTGACCCCAAAGGGGCGCAGAGTCAGTAGATCCCAGAAAGCTCAGGACTCATCTCCCAGGTCCTGAGGACGGCTCCCGGCTCCCAGGGGCAGTGCCAGGCCTTCCCCTTGACCTCAGTCTGGTTGGAGGGTGGTCTTTATTTAGAAAAACCTAGCAGGACATGGAGCAAGGCTGGTGAGATAGGCTGGCTAACAATTTCCCCACTGCATACTCACGCCTGCCACTTTCTCTCCCTTTCAACACTGGGAAATAGCGATGTGCGGCACCGTGTTAAAATAAAAGGGACACCAAGGCGCAAACCGGCTCCATCTCTCGAACAGCCTGTGGGACCCGGGGTACGTTTCCACTCCCCTCGGCTCCGATTTTCCACACTGTGAAGTGACAGCCTGGCTACATGAGGGATGCGGAGACCATTCGGCTGAAGTCCTGGGGCCACAAGAACCTCCAGGTAGAAAATGGGAGGAGAGGAGAGGGATAGGCCGGCAGGAAGAGCTGCTCAATCTACTTCATCTTCAATCCTCCCTCACTTACCTAAGATTACATATGGGGAAAAAAGGACTACATAAAAGACATGTTTGAAAACCATAAATAAGGCCAAAATCAGGACAAAGGTTCTTCCCAGCTGACTGTGCTCTCTAGGTCCCAGAAACGGGAGGGTGGGTTAGCCGGAGGACACTTGCCAGAGAAATGTCCCTGTGGCTGGGGTCCAAGACTTTGAGGATCACTTTTATTTTCTTCTCCTCAGAAGTTCCTTCGTCATCCTTATAATCCATCAGGGTGCCAGAGTAGATGTGTGTCCGCGTGCCTCTCCCAAGGTGCTCGCCCTGGAGGAGGAAGCAGGAGGTTGGGTGACTGCTGGAGTCTGGGACTGAGGCCTTAATGGGAACACATAAGATTAGAAGGGGGCGGGGCACAGCCCCAATGGTTCACAGCCTCTCCAGTACCTGGTCCAGGTCAGGCCTCAGAGAGGAAACAAAAAGCTACCTGCCAAACAGTTGTGGCCCTTCCTGGGCCCCAGGAGACAGCCCTCCTATTCCCAAACAGCCCCTTCCTTTTTTCTACTTCTAGGAACAGCCTGTGGCTAAAGCATAACCTTGACTACCACAAAACTTCCAACAGTGCTGCAATAGCCCCGGGACATCAGCCCCGCCCTTGGCCTTGGCCTCCAGAGCAGACAGAGACAGGAACTCACAGGCCCGGGCACACACGCAGGGGCTTCTCAGTCCTGGCTCTACTGCTTGCTGGCCATTTAACTTAGGGACGTTCCCTTACCATGCTCAATGTCTGCCCCCTTTCTGCAACGAGGGATAATAATGGCACCTGCCTGAGTTAGATGCGCAAATAGGTACAAAGGCTCCTAGTACAGATGCTGGCACAGGATGGGTACAAGCCAACCTATTGGGCTGGTGTGTTTTGTTTGATTGCCCCAACCAGGCACTAAATATTTCTCACATACAAACTGTTCATTCTCTATCCATATGTCCAGTGCACTTGTGCACGCTTTAGAATTAGTGACGCAATTCACACACGCGTTTGCCCTAACAATCCCACAGGGAAGGTGATGCAGACAGAAGAGGCACAGACTGGCAGGCAGGCCCTCAGTTTCCTCATGGTGAGAATGGATGGTCCCACCCAAGGAATGGCCCGAGGACTAGGACTGGAGGAGACCATATGCACAAAGTCCTTAGCACACAATTATCTGTGTCTAAGGACCCTCCCAGTTTAAGCTCGAATAATCCTGATCTAAGCATTCTTAATATTTGGAATCAGCACATGACTCATAAATCATAGGCATGGCTGAGTCATTGACATTAACCCCACAAAACCTGTAAACTGAAGCTCTATTGTTCTGGGACCCTCTATAAATGCAGAAATGGACGGTCGCTGCCTTGTGGGCTGATTCCCATCCCCCACAGGAATGTACGCCGTCGTTAATCGGGTGTATTAATGTGCACAAACACCACCATTTGTCATCTGTCACTGCAGATGGTGATACATCTGCCCCGTCTCCGGATCCTGGCAAAGGCCTGCGAGGCCTCATTAGAGCTGCACCTGTCATGAAGCGATTCACCACGGTTGTGGGAAGCGTGTTCCCAGAACATCCCGGAAAAGCCGTGTGCTTTCAGAATAACTACTCTTCCCCAGAAGGGTTACTGATTCCGGTGGCCAAGTTAGGGCACCATGCTGTCAGGACCCACAGCAGCCCTCAGAGGCCCTTCACGTCCACGTCAGCCTCTTCCATGCTGTTCCCTCTGCTTCTACTGCCGCTCATTCTTCACCCTCTGGGGCTCTGTTCTGATGCCACGTCCCCAGGAAGCCACCGTTGTCCTCCCCAGGTTAGGCGGGGTGACGGTCTCCGAGAGTCCCACATCCTGCTATACTTAGGATTTGTCTATTGGTAACATAAATATCTACATAAGGTGGACAAGGTCTGCCTCCTCCCCGAGCTGTGGGCCTGCCGAGGGTGGCGACTGCACCTGGCACACAGCAGTGCTTCATGCCTGCTGGCTGAATAAATGCTCGAGGCCTGAGGATGGAGGTTATCCAGCAGCTCCCCAGGAAGGAAAGAAGGCAGGCCCTGAGCACATATCACCTTCTAGACAGAAAGAAGGCTGGGGTATCACTGTCCTGGTGATTTGAACCTCCAGACACAGCTCTGAACCACCAGAGGGACAGAGAACAATAAGTAGCGGCCTTCAGAAAAGAACTTAGAGTAATGGAGGCAGTTGTATCTATAGGCTTCCACTCCCTCAAAGCCCTATCCATCAATTTCAAGAATTAACTTAGCAAACCACCCCCATGCCCGCCACCTCCACCACCTCCTTAAAGGCAGTGAGCCCATCAAGTGCTCTCCAACTCCTCCAAAGTGTCGTAACCTCTCCCAGGTGACAAATGGCCCTTGCAGATTCCTTCTCTTCAAGGCTGCTGGGTGCTATCTCCTCAGCCTCCCCTGCTATACGGCTCCGTGTAAGAGGGGTGCAGAACAGAAAGTGGGATGACCTCTGGGCCTCACACCCCTAGCCAAGGTTGCAGGGCAGCTATGAGCGGCCTAAGGCTGCAAACTGGGCTAATGGCCCGCCAAGACCGGGACACTGCTCTGGGACCTGTTTCTCCAGACAGTTCTCCTTCAGGCCTCAATTTTGCATCTCCTATTGCCTCACTGTGTCTGTGTTCCCTCAGCTTTGCTCCTTCTAGAAGCATCAACAGAAAAGTTCACACTAAATCTCAGAAGTTCTGCGCCACATAACATGTCCTAGGGCATAAGGTCCCTGGGCCCTAACAATCCCACAGCCCCACTGATCCCCTTCCTTCACGGAGAATGCGCCTATGGGGAGCATCAGCAAAGCCAGCAGGACAGCAGGGAGGGTGCTGGTTAAACTGTTTCAACTCTGAAAGTCTCCTTGTTCCTTTTCCTCTAGCATGTGCCCTAACCCCAACTTCCCACATCCCCTCCCCCACCACAAGTCCTCTGGCTGCTCTGCTGGAGGGAGGCAGGACCAAGGGAGACCCAAGAGCAGCAGCAGTGACTCACTTGCATGATGTCTTTCTTGAGGATCCTATCGAAACTCAGCTGACTCATGGGGCAGACAGGCTGACACTCCTGAGCTTTCTTCGTAGCCACCAGCAAATTGGAGATTTCTGTGGAAGAGAGAGAAGTCTGAGCCGAGTAACAAAGGCCTGAGATTCCCATCAGCCAGTGTCTGCCGAGCCAGCTTGAACACATACTTGTACATTTGTTGGTTCAGTCATGCAACAAATACTTAAGTACTTCATTCCTGCCCTCCAGAAGCTCACAGCTAATCACAGAGCCAAACCCAATCAAATACTTAACTAATCAAAAGGAAGCTACAACTTGTGCAACTGCTCGGAGGACAGACGGAGTGCCGTGGGCTGACACAGCAGGATCTGTTCCAGGAGGTCAGGAAGGTTCCCCAGCACCTCCTGCTCTACCTCCACAGTCTGGCACACAGTAGGCGCTCAGTAAGTATTTGTTAAAGGTGTGAATGAATAATCAGGTGTGCGCTGAAGGATGTGAGCTGAGGAAGGAGGAGCAGCAGTGTGCTGGGCCTAAGGAGGGAGGGGGAAGGCAGGAAGGTGAAAACAGGTTTCGTGCAGAACAGAACAGGTCACCCAGGCAGAGGGTTGTGCCTGGACTCCTCCGGACTCCCACACTGCCTGACACCAGGTGGCACTTCCTAAGTACCTGCTGACTGTGCAGATTATGAGCAGACCATCGCCAAAATCCTATGGATTTAAACAGCAAACCGAACACATTATCAAGTCAGCCTGCCAGGGTCAGCACAGACGACTAACTAGGAATGTATGATGCGCAGAAGTCACCTTCCCACCCCAGAGCCACGGAAAGCTACAGGTGGGGGAAGAGACCTCCTTCTGCTCAGAATCACATGGGAGTGCTCTGGGAACCTCTGGCTGCCGAGTTAACAGGCCAGGTGACATTAACTGCTTTCTCTGAATCAGCCACGGTCCTAAGAGCTTTACCATTATTAACTCATTGGTCCCCAGAACAATCCTATGAGGTATGTAATATCTTTACCCACCACTTTCCTAGGTCAGGAAAAAAAGAGATTCTAAACGATCAAACCATTTGCCCAATGTCAAGGGCCAGTAAGCCCTAGACCTGGGATCCACCCTGAAGTTGTGAATGGCTTCAGGCTCTCACCTTCTTCCCACAGCACCCCTGGCCCCAGTGGGGTGTACAAATCCACGTGCCAGAAACTGGGTTCAGATATAGGTCCCTTGTAATCATTCTCAGTCTACTCTCCTCCATTCTATTATTTTGTGCCCCCTGGTACTGGGTAAACTCTGATTCAAACAGGCAACGCAAGGCGCCATGACAGATAAGACATCCGGGAAGGCCACCTGAATGGTACCCCAGGGAAATTAGAGGAGGATGGGAACGGGCCATTTGGGGGCTAATATGTGCGGCTGCTTCTGGGAACACGGCACTCGGGCCAGTGTGAGCAGGGGAAGCCACTTAACCTCCATGACACTCTGTTCTCATTAGAAAACAATGCTTGATCGCTGAGCCACACCGGGTGGCTGTAATGATCACCTGACAGGTGTCAGCGAGTGAAGATCCTACGCTGGGTGCTGAGCTTCCCAGGTGAACGAGACCCTCCCCTGCCGAGAGGAGTGAGACACTGCACATGCACGGTTTACCTCAGTGCCTGCCAGGGAGGGAATGCTCATCACTGGTAGCCAACGTGACTGGGAGCAGTTTTACATGTTAGCCACATCGTCCTGGTGGCACCAGGGATTCATCGAGCCCTGGCAACAGGAGTCCTCAGTGTCAGGGCTGAAGGGTGCAGAAATCAGGACCACACTGGACTCCACAGATGAGGGCGAGCTTCAGTGGTGACAGGGCCACTGAGCCCTGTGGGCCCCTATCTCTCTCCTAACAAGGTCACTCTCAGACGTGGAGAGGGGCAGTGGGGTTGAACAACATACAGGCCACTCTGAGTGGCTGCCTGCTTTTAATTTATTCCACAGGGAGTTTCTCCAATGTGTTTTCAACTGAGAAACTCAAATGAGGGTCTGGCCATCAGAGCCTTGTGGTTAGAAGAGCAGAGACACTGAGGAACTCAAAATGACATTCTCTTTCACGTTCATGATTTCATCACTTGTCTGATTTGTAGGGGCAGAGGAAGACAGAGCTCTGAGGGCCTGCAGGAGGAAGCCTCACACACAGGGCTTACTCTTACTTTTCCCCAACTCTATTCTCTCCCTCTCCTCCCCAGCAATCTCCTTCCCCTACTCCGAGTCAGAGAATTATCCCTTGCCCCAAAGTCTTGGGCTGATGATGGCTGCACCTGCACCTTTGCAAAGATAGTGCAACAGGGGAAAGATCACTGAAATTGGAGTTAAGAGCATGACTTCAAAACCCCCACTCTTCCGCTAACTACCGAAGTAGTTATACTACTTGTGGACAAGTATAATCAGGATAACAACATATTCTGAGTTGTTCTGAAAATTAAATGACTTAAAAGATGAAAGACCCTCAAACACTGCCTGGCAAACTGCAAGCATTGCTCACATGATGGTAGCTGTAACCAACATCACTGCTACTACTGATTCCACTAGCTGTGTGGCCTTCAGCAAGTCACTGAACACCACTGAGCCTCAATTTCCTCATCTTTATAAAATCTACAAAGAACTATGATGTAGATGGAAGAAATGTAAATATGCATTTATACTGCTTGGGACTAGTAAATACCCACCAATGTGGTAGCTACTGCTGTAATTATCACTTTTTCAAAATATATATGTTTTTATTTACTTTAGAGAGAGAAGAGGGGGGAGCGAAACATCAATCTATCTACCCTGTTTCCCCGAAAATAAGACAGTGTCTTATATTGATTTTTGCTCCCAAAGATGCGCTAGATCTTATTTTCAGGGGGATGCCTTGTATTACAGCGAGTAGGTCTTATTTTCGGGGGAAGTCTTACTTTCGGGGGAACAGGGTATCAATCAGCTGTCCTCTGCACGCCCCCGGACTAGGAATGGAACCAGTGACCTTTTGGTGCATGGTTGATGCTTGATCACTGAGCCACACCGGGTGGGCTGTAATGATCACTTGACAGGTGTTAGTGAATGATGATCCTATGCTAGGTGCTGAGCTGCCCAGGTGAATGAGACCTGGATCCAGGTTTTATGAGTTCTCACCAAGTGGGACAGACAGACACCAAACATATTCAACACAGTGTTCCTGGAGCCTCAACAGAAAGCCAGGACAGATTGGGTTCTGTTCCCTTCCTGTGCTTCTCCTTCCAAAGCTGGAGCTCCCATGTCTGGGCTAGTAGGGGTGGTGTCTACAGCAGAGACTCCCCCAGTTGGTGCCTGCAAAGAGCCATGTCCCAGTCTCCCCGCTCACCCACCACCACCACCTGTCTCTTCCTGGGGCTGCTCTTCTCCATGTCCTCAACCTCACCCAGAGACCACTAACTCCTGGGAAATAAAAACCACTTCTAGTATCTGGAAGGACAGATTATGTGAGGAAAGAGGGTGGTTGGGCTTTAAGGTTTTTAACTCCCTCTGAGGTCTCATGGCCCAGTGACAGGTGAGTTTTTACCTTTGCTTTGAGCACACACAAAAAAGGCTCTGTTATTCCGTGAGGCTGGCAGGAAACCCTACCTCATCAATCAGAACACAAGTCCTTCCTCTTTCACCAGATTCAGTGACAGTCCCTTGCTGGGAGACCAAGAAGTGATTCACACCAAAAACCCAGGCCCTCCGTCAGGTGCTGCTTCACTGCCCTTCCTTACCAGACCAGGGGATGTTTCAGGCAGATGCCTCAGATCATTCTTCCATGGTCTCAGAAACAACTACGCTCCCTTTTCTTTGAGGTATGACCCCTATGAAAGGGAAAGCTCTGACACATGGTGGGGAACAAAAAAACCTAATAGTCAATGGATCTGGCATTCAAACCCCTCCTTGACCTTGACTTTCAACACTTCTCCAAGTCTTTTTTCTCATACATACAATGGGGCACTTGATACGGGACCCCTAAGTGTCCGTACAGTTCTCATATTAGAAAAGGTGAGGAATCCACCTGCAGGGTATCGTGACAGGATCCCAGAGCCTACAAAAGAGCAGCCAAGTTCCTCAGCTCGCCTGTCCATCTCATTCCTTGATCTTCCCATGGCTCCCCACTTCCTCTGGGATAAAGCCCCAGCTCCTTGTGTGGCATCTGAGGCCATCCGCAATCTTAAATGTCTCCCCTCCCTTCTAACTCCACCAAGCGCATTAGTCTCCAGCTCCCCTCCTCAGCCCCAGCTTTGCCTGCTGCTCTGCCCTGCACATGCTCTGCTGGAAAAGCCCTTCCCCAACTGGCAAGCTCCTGCTCATCAGCCAACGCTCGGCTCAAGATCCACGTCCTCCATGCAGCCTCCCACTTCCTGTAACTCAAGGACTTTGACCATCACTTCTCTGCAAGCCCAGGGACTGATACATGTGTGTGTTAATTAAAGCACACGCTCTATCCTGCAGTGGCTTCGTTTCCCTGCAACATTTTCTGTATTAGACAGGAAACCCTGGGAGAGGAGGGACCGGGTGTGAGGCATTTCTGAGTCTTTGCATCTAATAATTCTTGGCCCACAGATATGTCGAGGTCATTTCTAAGGTAAACCACTGACAAGGGCATCTCAAGACATTTTATCGTAATGAAGAAAGAAGTTTCTGCTTATGAATCCTAAGAGGTTTCTTTCTGCAGCTCAGGGATGTGGAGAAAAAGTGTGTGTTTTTTCTATAGAAAATGCTCCACTTGAGGAATGGGATTCGAGTTGGGGACCGACATGTAAGAAAATGCAAAGGAAAACTTAGAAACTGGGGAGGAACCTCTTCCAAGAGCAGCCTTTTGGTGGTTCTGAGTCTGGGAGCATCAGTGAAGGGCAGGGCAGCTCTGGGGGCACAGGGCACTGGGACTGGGCATGGGGACTGACCTCGGGGCTTGGGCTGGCAGCAGCGCTTCAACACAAAACTGATGTTGTCCGTGCGTAGGATCTGCTTCTTGAGGTGGCTCATGAGCTCCCCCAGGCTGGGGAAGCCGCGGTCCGAGCCATGCAGACTGTAGCGACCCTTCTGCACCTCGATCTGAAAGTTCTTGAACTGTTTCTGGTTACCCAGCCCCTGCTATTCAGAAATATGAGCAGAAACAATGTTTTAGAAGAGTTGGGCATACAGAAACTCATTGTTATCTCTGTCACACTTCTGTATCTCGAATTATTTAAAATTAAAGATTACAACCAAGGAAGCAAAACAACACATGTGTAAGTGATAAAAGGGGGTCGTGGAGAAGGCACTGATAGGGGAGCTGATACTCGGAAGGTAGCATAACACAGCGACCTCATGACAGCGGCCTGACCCTTCTTCTGCACCTGCAGGATGACATGCATGGGAATGCCAACCTCTCAGAGCTTTCAGGACAGCTGCTATGATTATATGAAGTGGTGCATACAGAAAACTTACTAAGCACTTCATGAAGGTTAACCAATGTTATTATGCATGAGATAATAACTGCTACATCAAATTTATCCAGGAACCCCCTCAAATGAGGCCTCCCAGGCTACATGTTTATCTGAGGAGAACCACCCTGGGAGAGGCAGTCAGCTGTCTGGTCCAGTTTCAGAGCTCTACATGTCACGGAGAGGAAGTAGATGCACAAGTCTTCCTTCATGGGCATTTTTGGTTCAAAGGAAACTATTTTAGTGGTTAAGAATGAAAGACAGGAAGTTCTACTTATGCTGTGAATTAGGACAAAATATTTAAAATCTCGATCCCTCAGCCTCTACGATGGGATTAATATCACCGACCTCACAGGGCCAGGTGAGGCTTACATGAGAATGCCTGGGTGAAGCGCGCAGCACAGTGTCCAGTGAGCTAAAACAAACCTGCTCATATCTGTGACCCCGTTCCCCCTAGGTCAGGTGGCATGACGCGCGCCACATTACTGAATCACTGACATTCTTGGTACAGGTTGATGCTACTTTAGGAGGAGGCTGAGCTGTCTCATGCACCCATCCAGATTAAAATACTGAACTTCCTCCAAAGACTAATGACTACAGAAGACAGGCCTCCTGCCAAGACAAGCCTGACAAGTACTCAGTCACTGCGCCTGACTCAGCATGAGGCCTCGCTGGGCAGAAACTTCCCTGGCAGGCAGTAGCCCCCAGAGACAAGGCCAGGACCCCTGGCAGCACTCGGTACCTGCTGCCAGTTCCTTCTCCCATGCCCGAGTCCAGTCCCCAGGATCCTCGATACTTCTCCTCTCTGTGTCTGAGGTCTTCGATATGCTGACGTGCTGCCTTCTATCTCAGAGGCCCCACCCCATCCGTTCTCCTAGTTCATATTAATCCTAATCAACACTTACATATTTACTTGGACAATTCTGTAAAATGCATTGTCTTTCAAAACAATTACATGAATAACAAAGACATTTGTGGTCTAGTGAGATCAAGTAAACAATTCTGCATTTTCAAGTCAACAAATCAGCCTCCTTTTGGAGAACTGCCAGGGATTTTCTCGGAGACGGAGACTTTCCTGGCCACTCTCACCCCCAACTACAAGAGCAGTCCTCTCCACAGCAGCTCCTGGACCAAGCTGTGTCCCCTGTGGCCCTTTTGGCTTGACCCAAGCCAGTGTCTCAACTGACCTCAGGCTTTTCAAAGCAGGTGACGGTCATGAGGATGTTGTCAAAGTCCGTGCAGCTCCATCGTAGCACATACATGCCCTCCTCGCTTCCTTCTTGCCGCAGTTTATTGATGGCATACTCTGTGCTGGAGGGAGGGAGACAATGGGAGAAAGAACTCACCAAATAGGAGCACTCTGACCCCTATGGGACAACCACTTCCCTGTGCTGCCTCAAGTCTTACAGCTTCATCACATTGTCTATCCTCAAGTCCACTTAGGTATGTCAGGTGAGGCAAGCAGAGAGGCTGAGGAGCCCTGAAACAGATAATCTAAGCTCCAAGGTCCAGAAGAGGGCTCACCATGCTGCTCAAGGCCCTGAGCATGTTCTTTCCCATTGCCCCATACATGCTGTCTCCAGCACTAGCCAGAAGAACGCCCCCAACCTGGTGATAGGAGCTGCCATTGATGCGGGGGGAGGGGTGGGTCCCTTCCCACTGTCCCCAGGTGGCACGCTAGAAGAGGAGCCTCAGGAAGCTGCAATTTCAGGGTTATTCTGTTCACTGCTGTATCCTCAATGACTAGAGTACCCCTGGGCTCATAGTAGCTGCTCAATAAATGAGTGAATACTTGAATACAGAAACCAGTGAAGATCAGAAAAATTTTAGGGGAAACATGCCTATCTTGAACTCCTTTGTATTCCCAGGACTGATCAGCCCCGGCACACAGAAGGCAGTGAATAATTGCTAAATAAATACACATATGAGGTTACTATACCTAGTGCATGGTACTTGCTAAGTACTGATAAAAGAGGGCTGATTCGGTCAGCACGTGTGAAAAAGACGGAAACCAACTGCTCCCTGGTCTGTGACAACTCCACACCTTGATCCCTCACAGGAGAGCCCCTTCTCCTCTTTAAGACCTGGCAAACCATTGTTAATTCTTCAAGTTTTAATCTAGCTAGAATGCTGCCTTCTCTGAGAAGGCCTTTTAGGCAATGAGTTTCAGGTCCCCTGGCCCCCAGAACATTGAACATTCACTCAGTCAATAAACACTTACTAAATGACTACGATGTGCCAGGCGCTGCTATGGGGACTGAGGAAAAGCAGTGAGCAAAGTAGATAGTGCCCTTGTCTTTGTGGAGCTCACATTCAGCATGGTGAAAGCGGGCAACAGGAAACGAATGGACACGGAAATAAACATGGAGAAAGATAAAGCAGAGTGAAGGAGCCAGGAAGTGTGGGGTGTGGAGAAGGAAGAGGGGTTGTTATATCACAGAAGGTGATCAGGGAAGACTCCACCGATAAGCTGGTATTGGAGGAACACCTGAAGGAAGTGGTGCTATGTAGATTCTGGAGGAAGGGCATTCCAGGCCAAGGAAAAGGCAAGTGCCAGGGCCCTGAAGTCTAACTGGTTGGGATATTTGAAAAACGTGCTTCACTATAATGCTCAGCCCCTTGCAATCCATTGTGTGTCTATTTCCCTGTGAGCCTCTCTAGGCCAGGGTTCACACCCAACAAACTACCTGTCCACAGGTAACTAGGATAGGGAAGAAAGTGGGAACCATGTCACACGGAAGGCAGCTAAAGAGACGCTTCCCGAAATATATTTCTGTCTGGAAAGACAGGCTGAGAAGAAACACAGCAGCTGATTTCTTCTGCCTGAAGGGCAGTCATGTATGAGAGGAAGTCAACTGAATCCCTGTTGCTTCCAATGGCAGAACTCCAATGAGCAGGCAGAAGTTAGTGACAGGGGCAAATTCAATTCCAGAAAAGTGTGCATGTCTGTATTTGTTAGAGCTGAAATCTACTGACTGCTCGTGTAGTACTAAGTGCCCCATCACCACAGCTATCTGGACACAGGCTATTAGTTCTGAGATGCAGGAGGGGCGAGAGTCCAGCAAAGCCCCTCCCAGCTCTAAGGCGTGGTTGCCCCAACTATCATTTATCAGACACTTTACAACAAGCTGACTGGGGATTCCATTACTTACTACTCTTCTGATGTTGAGACCTGTTCCTCCTTTCTTAAATCATCTGCACTGTTTGGCACTGCAAGGGATTAGGAAGTATAGACTTCTTGGTCAGCTGGGAGGAAGTGAGGGGTCAAACTACAAGGAGACCCCAGTAAGGGATAGAACTAAGGACCTGCTGCAAGGACCAAGATGAGAGAAGACAGGGAAGCCTGACCAACAGACAACAGGGATGGACAAGGAGTACCAGGTCAGCACTAAACAATATGCTCAACTAGCCCTAACCTAAGCAGCTCATGACACCTGTGTCTGAGGAGGCCACACTCCCCATCACTAACATATGGGTTCTTTTCACACCAGGGGCAACTGTAAAGGTGAGAGAACCAACCAGATTGGGCCGTGACAGCCATTCTGTATGTTGTGGACAATCAATGGAGGAGCCACATCAGTGCAGAGGTAATGATGGGCGTCTGCCGTGAGCCGAAAGTAGCCATCTACCAGGGACACAAAGGACAAGGCCTCCTCGTGGGAAGAGAGTTTCAGTTCCTGTAGAGAGAGGAAATGCCCATGTTATATCATCCGCCGACCATCTTCAGCAGCTAACTCTGTCGGGAGGTACACAGGGAGAAGATATTTACAACACAATGGAGAATGCATGACCCCAAAGGGAAACTCTTTTTGTTGATAACTCACATTTATATAGGATTTTGGCCATTTGTCACTTTCTCAGCTATTATCTAAAAACTATCAGATGAGGTACAGTGTGTGTGTGAGGGAAGCGGGGGGGAGGAGCTCTGTAAGGCAGACCTGTGAAGAAGCTGCCACCTGGGTGCAGATGGAAAGCAAGCCAGAATCAAGGTGGAAGAGGCATGAGAATGGAGACAGGAGAGCACAGTGAGTGTGATGGTAGCCTGGTCTTGGCACTAAGCAATGACTCCCTCGGCAGGCATTACACCTGTTTTACAGAAAAGAAAGCAGAGCATAGATGGTTGATCTCATGCACAGATCACTTTCCCAGAACTGAAAAAAGGAGAGGCTGGTGACAGAGAAAAACAGACCAGTGAAGGGGAAGGTGGTGGACAAAGCAACAAAACAGGATGGAGGGAAGGGCCTAGTCACAGTGAGCTGTAATGCCAGGGACGAGTGCTCTGGCTTGTGAGCCAGGGAGGCCAAGAGAATGCAGGGCCACCATGGGGATGGTAACTCAGGAAGGAGACTGTGCTAAAGTGCTTCCTCTCAAGTGTAACCTGGCATCCACCTGCAGATCCCCAAGAAGCAAATTCAAGATGATCTGGTTTGAATAACCTTTCATCCAGTCATATGAGAGATACTACAGAAGCCCTTATATTCCCTAAGAGGGAAGTCTGAACGTAAATGGGAAACGCATAGAGAAGAGACGAATCAAGATATGATTTTATAACATGCTAGCTCCATGCCTTCCTCAAAGAACAGCTTGAAAACCCCTTGGCTGTGAAGGGACGGAGGAATGAAATAAATAAGAGAAAGCACTGCCGTGTTCCCCGGAGGTTTCGGAGCAAGTTCATCTGGATTCAAATCACATTATTGCTATTATGTCTAAGCACGTGCAATCATCACTTTTATAGGTCAAAGACTGTCAAATATTGGCAATTGCAAATGATTTAGTCTAGTAGCGATGTGACTATGGTAAGCTACTTAACCTTTTTATGCCTCAGTTTTCTCCTCTGTAAAACAGGGATAATAATATACCCACCTTATAGGGTCAATATGAAAATTAAAAGAGTTGACATTTGTAAAGTGTTTAGAATAGGAGGTATCTGGCATGCAGTAAGAGCTAGTGTTTGTACAAGAAAATAAAGTAATGGGAAGATCAAATATTTATTTCTTCCTCACTTCCTCTTGCTCCCTACACAGCACTCATGTAGCACAGCCTCCGGCCCATATGGTCAGAGTGAGCTCTAACTTAAATGACAAGTGAACCACTGGGTGCCAGGCTTGACTGTCAGCCAGGACAGGGCAGGGCAGGGTCACAAAAACCGTAGCAGCTGGCTGCTGCTCCTCTGGCATGCTTCGGCAGGGTCTGGCCACGCTGAAGAGTCAGACCACTGATGGGCCACCTCCCCCTCAGGCAATGGAACGCTTTGGACACCGAGCAGCCCCAGCGGAGCTGCCCCTCTCACACCGTGCCCTGCACACGTTCCCACCTCTCCACAAGTCTCAGACTCGCGCTAGAGATGGAGCCCAACTCCTGCATCTAAGGTTCTCGTGAGGACTACACAAGGCAATGGAGACACAGCAAACAACACAGACTAATAGCTAACACTTGTTATTTTCTCCTTTCATTTTCCCTCTTCCCACTAACATGTATCTGGACACTTCTACTGCACTTTATTTTTTACCAAAGCTTCCTGATGAAATTAATGTATATTGTTTTAAAAAGAGTGGTATTAAGAAAATTAAAGTCACTAAGAATCCCGCTATAGATAATAACTGTTAATAGTTGATTATTTTTCTAAAATAACATATAGCTATATACAAACTTTTCAACATTTTTTTTAACAAAACTGGTACCATTCTATTGATTGTTTTATATTCTGCTTTTTTCCATTTAGAAAGTTATTTTTCCAAAGTATTAAAAAATTCAGCAACTTATGGAATACTAGAAGCCCGATGCACAAAGATTCATGCAAGAATGGGCATTCCTTCCTCTGGCTGCCAGCAGCGCCTTCGCTCTGGCCAGAGCCGCCTTTCTGCCTTCCCACGCTGCCCAGAGGCCCAGAGCGGCTGGGGTGGTGCGGAATGCCCCCAGCCACTCAGCGCCTGTGTATGCAAATCAACCCATCTTTGTTGGATTAATTTGCATACTCACCTCCTGACTGACACGGTGGGTGTTGTGAAGCATGTTAATTAGCATGTTACTCTTTTATTAGATATATCCCAGTACTTAGGTAAATTATGATTTATTTTCTCATTCTTTTATGATGATATATTTAGATTATTTTCAGTATTTTGATACTGTAAATGCTCTTGGGATAAACATTCTCACTCACAGATCAATGCCTGCATTTCACTGTTTCTGCAGACAGATCCCTAGGCACCTGAATGGAGGGACATATGTTCTTTTTTTTTTTTTTGGTTAATCCTCCCCTGAGGATCTTTTAGAACAGGTGGAAGAGAGGGAGGATGGGGGAAACAGAGTGAGAGGAAGGGGGAGGAAAGGGGAAAAATAATGAGGGAAGGTGGAGAGAGAGAGAGAGAGAGAGAGAGAGAGAGAGAGAGAGAGAGAGAGAGAAGGAGAAGAAGAAGAAGAAGAAGAAGAAGAAGAAGAAGAAGAAGAAAGAGAAGAAGAGGGGGAGAGAGAGAGAAAGACAATGATTGGCACACACCATGACCAGAACCTGGGATCAAACCTGCCATTTAGATACATGCCCTTGATCAGCAATCAAACCCATGTCCCTTCAGTGTATGGACTGAAGTTATAATCACTGCGCAACACCAGCCAGGGCATCAATATTTTCAAGAGTTTCAATACATGTAGCCAACTCCTTTCCAAAAGGCATTATCAAAAAGACAAGTTATGCCCCTGGCTGGGTAGCTCAGTCAGTTGGAAAGTCATCCCATACACCAAAATGTTCTGGGTTAAGTTCCTGGTAAAGGTACACACCTAGGTTGAGGGTGCTATCCTTGGTTATGGATCATAAGGAAGGCAACTGATTGATGTTTTTCTCTCTCATCAACGTTTCTTTTTCTCTCAAAAAAAAAAAAATCAATAAAAATATATCCTCAGGTGAGGATTAAAATAAATAAAAATAAAGTTGCTTTAGATGGAGATGGAAAGCATTATGCTAAGTGAAATAAGCCAGGCAGAGAAAGATAAATATCAAATGATCTCACTCATTTGTGGAATATAATGAACAACAAACTGATTAGCAAAAATAGATCCAGAGACAGAGAAACAGCAATCAGAACGTCAAACCTCAGGGAAGGTAGGGAGGTAAGAGGGAGAGATCAACTAAAGGACTTAAATGAATGCATATAAGCCTAATAAATGGACACAGACAACAGGGGGTGGGGGCATGAATGGGAGATGGGAGATAATGGGGGAATAAGGACATACATGTAATACCTCAATCAATTAAAAAATTAAAAAAATAAAGTTGCCCTCTATGTAAAAGGGTGACCATCTGTCCTAAACAATATCACCAGATTCTTTCCTTGCACCGAGTATTGGCTAAATTTTAGGCAAAACATGGTATTTCCCCGGTATTGACTATCTTCATCTGTGAGCACAACCTGCCTCACCAGCGCGCTCTCTCCATGATTCCCCTGACACAAACATGTATATTTTGGTAGGGTTCCCACTTCCCCTGCCAAACTGGCCTGCCTGTCTAGAGCATGTCCTCAAGTAAAACCAGGAGAGAGGAAGTGAGACTGCGCACCATTTCCTCTGTCCGACAGTTACTTGGGTGTGCCTGCCACTACAATGAGGATAGCCATGGAGACCACAGCCACCAGCCCGACATCTGCTAAAGTGCAAAGTGGGGCTTCCCACCAGCTCTCTCTCTGTGGAATCTGAGCAGAAGCCCAGGGGTGGGGGTGGAGGAAGCCCTGACTTTCACTCATCTTTCTCTTCTAATCCACTCATTTTGTGAAATAAACATTGCTGCTGAAGTATCTTTGGGAGGGCAGTGAATGCTGAAACAGATATGCATTTACAAGACCAAACAAAGGCACTGGAATGTACAGGTGTAACAACAGATGACATTATAACATCAGTGTCAGCATTAGGGACTTTTTGGATTAAATAAGACAGTCATCAGGTTTTCTTTTTGGGAAAGAACTCTGAAAACCATGTGCTGCAACACTGTCCTCAACAAAGACGCCCCCTTGCCACCAGACCCAGACTGAATAGCTTCGGTGCAAACTTACCATCTTTTTGTTGTCCTGCTTATTAATGCTGACCACAGACTCCTTTATTACAATGTGAGTGATTTCAGGGAAGTACGAAAAATTGTTCCACTCTTCTCGGATTTTGTTTTTCTCTTCATCCTTCTTGTGTTTACTTTCCAATTTTTTCCGTTTCAATTTATTTTTTTCCTTTTCAACAGGAACAACCTGACAGTGTGCATAAAAGTGACAGAGTTGAGTGGGCTTTCTCATTTTCTGTTGGAAGAAGGTCACTGCTTCAGGGAAACCAGTGCAGAGCCTACATCCAAGGAGAAGCCAGCATGCCTGGATTTCAGAGGAATTGGGAGAGGGCACCGTGGGCTTAGTTAGGATGGCAGTTTTGGGCCCTATCAGGGAATACTGGACTTTTAGATCTAGAGGAGACCTTAATGAGCACAATGACTTAACTCCTTACATAATCGATGATGTACAAGTAAACTCAGAAAGGCAAATAACTGCACACTAGACATATCTACAATCAGGTTCCCTCAGTCCTGCAATCGTATGTTCAACAAAGGCGGGGAACATGTTCTCTCCAACTATGACTGGACAAAACATGCGTGTTCTTGCTCTCAAATCTATCACTGATTGTCTCAGCTTTACAATATTCAAGTGAAATTTTTCAAAAGAAGGTATAAATGTCTAAATAACCTGGGGGGGGGGGGTAATACATTTCCTGTACAAGTTTAAATATTCTGTGCAGCGTGAGTCTTGAGGGTTAGAGATCTGGGTTAAGATCCTGCCTTCGCTGGCTACTTCACTAGTTAGTTCATCTCTTTATGCCTCCATTTCCCAAGCCATAAAGCAGAGATCTTACATCTTCACAAGGTTCTTTGAGGATTAGATAAATTCCTGTTAACACAGTACCTACTACACAAAAAGCACTAAGAGTTAAAATTATTAAGCAAGACAATAAAACTAGAGAAAATAAATCTCACCTTTAATTTATTTACAATGACGATGATAGCAACTATATAATAATTTACTGAACATTTATTATACGCCAGACTCTGTGCTAAGTGACATTTCGTTCTTGCAACAACCCTACCAGGTACATATATTTTAATGATAAGCAAGCATGTAGCTGATATAAGTGAAGTAACCCTTGGCCATATAACTACAAATAGTTAAGCTAGGATTTGAACCAGGTCCATTTAGGGTTAAAACTCGTGCTTTAAAACCCCTCTGCTCTATTGCCTCATTTAACAAATACTTCATAAAGAAGCTTCAAATTAAAAAATCAGTTATCCTATTTCATGGAGTCAGAGGCCTAAGTTCAATTTTCGGCATAATCACACTTATTATGTTACTAGAGGCCGGTTGCACAAAATTCGTGCACGGGGGTAGGGGTGGTGGGGGATGTCCCTTAGCCCAGCCTGCACCCTCTCCAATCTGGGACATCCTTCTCACAATCCAGGACTGCTGGCTCCAAACTGCTCACCTGCCTGCCTCCCTGATTACCCTAACCACTTCTGCCTGCCAGCCTGATCACCCCCTAACCACTACCCTGCCAGCCTAATTGATGTCTAACTGCTCCCCTGCCAGCCTGTTTGCCCCCAACTTCCCTCCTCTGCCTGTCTGGTCACCCCAGCTGCCCTCCCCTGCAGGCTTGATTGCCCCCAACTGCCCTCCCTTGCAGGCCTGGTCCCTCCCAACTGCCCTCCCCTGCTGGCCTGATCGCCCACAACTGCCCTCCCTTACAGGGCCTGGAACCTCCAATGGCCCTCCCTTGCTGGCCATCTTGTGGTGGCCATCTTGTGTCCACATGGGGGCAGGATCTTTGACCACATGGGGGCAGCCATCTTGTGTGTTGGAGTGATGGTCAATCTGCAAAGTACTCTTTTATTAGATAGGATAGAGGCCTGGTGCATGGGTGGGGGCCAGCTGGTTTGCCCTGAAGGGTGTCCCGGATCAGGGTGGGGGTTTCCTTAGGGCGAGGGGCAGCCTGAGTGAGGGGCGTGTGGAGGTTTGCAGGCTGGCTACACACCCCCAGTGATGCAAGTGGAGGCCCTGTGATCTGGGATTAATTTATGTCTACAATTGAAACTTTGTAGCCTGGAGCGAAGCCAAGCCTTCTGCTCACTCCATGGCGGCAGCCATTTCCGTTTCAAACTTTGTTGCCTAGAGTGGAGGCCTGGTCCAGCAATAGCAGGTGGAAAGCTTGGAAAGCTTGGCTTCCTCCAATGCCAGAGAAACCCAAGCCTCTGTTCTCTCCAGCTCCATGACTCCCACCATTTCTGTATCTTTTATAATTGAAACTTTGTAGCATTGAGTGGAGGCCTAGGCTGGCAACAGCAGGAAGAAAGCTTGGCTTCCTCTATTGCCAGGGAAACCCAAGCCTTCCTCCTGCTCTCAGTGCCGGCAGCCATCGTGGTTGGGGTTTGTTTGCATAATCTGCTCCTGATTGGCTGGTAGGTGTGGCTGTGGGCATGGCTTGTGGGTATAGCAAAGATATGGCCAAATTTGCATATTACTCTTTTATTCGATAGGATGACCTTGGACAAGTTTCTTAACTTCTCTGCGTCTCTGTGTGTTCATCTATAAAACAGAGATAATGTTAGTACTCCCTTCAAAGTTTGTTTTTTTAAAGAATAAATGAGTTAATACATGTAAAATACTTTGAAAAGTACTCTTGGTACATGGTAAACACAGAAAATATCTGCTGTTATTATAATGCTACATATTATATATATTATTGTATTTTGCTATTTCCCTATAGTAGTCAATAAATGTTTATTTAGACCTACTGCTACATGGACGCAATAAAAGATGAATGATAGCCCTGTCCAGTGTAATTCAAATGGGCATCTACACGTAAGAGGTTGCCAGTTCGATTCTTGGTCAGATGACGGGCCAGCGTTGTGGCCTCCATATCCGGTAAGGGCCATGCAGAAGGCAGCCAATCGATTTATCACTCTCACATCAATGTTTCTCATTCTCTACCCCCTTTCTCTTTCTTTAAATATCAATTTTAAAAAAGGATGAATGACCTGCCTCTCCTGCCTAAACAAACTCAGCTGATGGATGATGGGCATGCAAACAGATAACTCCAATGGGATCTGCATCTGGATGCTCTGTTTTGATCAGCCACCTATCACCACTTACATTTGGTTTCTGTCTCCACTGGATTCCAAGATTTCCAGTCACCATCACTTCATAGTAGAGAACATTTCCACTGTCATTCGGATTAAACCAATTCATCTCATTTTCTGATGAAATCAATAACATGGAAGTCTCAAATATTTCAGCACCATAATGTTTCGTCAAAGTTTCCAAGGTCGCCAGGTATTTCACTTTCAAGTCATGCGTGGACACGCTGCTGTCACAAATGGTCTTGTTGTTAAATTCCTTTAGGAAATCCTTGAAGACATTATTTATCCGCATCCTGGTAAGAAGGTTCCTCTGTCTGATGGACTTATTCAATGTTTCTGGAATATATCGTTTGTAGCTAAAAGAAAGTAGAAAAATGAATCTTTTTTTCACAAAGAGGTTAGCAGAGAATAGTTTAGAAACAAACCTACGTCTATAAATCTCCCTTCCATGTGTTGTCAGATGAGAAAGAAGGCTCTACTCCCAGATCATTAGATGGAGTGAGCACCGAGGAGGATACTCATTAGGAGGTGACAGGTCAATAGGGACTGAGAGAGAATAGAAAAGTACATATTCCACAGACCTTATGGAGATGGGAATTCCTGTGAGTACCATCAGATTGACTTAGCTATGCTCTTGCTTGCTAGTGCCATTGTCCTGTGCACACTGGTATTCACATAAACAGACTATGATACAGCATTGGTTTGAAAGTGGTCTGAAAGGTGTCAAGAGTGATTATTGGTGATTTCTGTTTTATTTGCATGCATGTTTTATAATTTTCCTATGAAAACCACATACTATTAGAAATGAAAAAATATGTACATACTAGTGTCCCAGTGCACGGATTCATGCACATTGAAAGGCAAATAATTAGAAGAAATATTTTAACATTGCTATTTGTGTCTTGCTAATGAAAAGAAAACAGGATTCTACCGAGTCTCCTATCTACCTACTCCAGGACCTCTGTGAGGACCAAATGAGATTAGGCATGGGAAAACACTTCACAAACATTTGGTAAAAATGTAAAATGTTTGCACCTGGTTATAAAGCAAATTGGGCAGAAGAAACTCCAAGGAGACTAGTTGCTAGGGAGAGGAAGTCTGGCAATTCTATCTGACATCATTACCCAACACCCATAGCCACCATTTCTATGCTGGGCTGAGCTGAGCTGTGGGTTGCATTTTGCATTATGGGGTCTTGGCAGTGTTGGCCGCGATTTGGTGGAGTGTCGCTCCAGGGTGGTGGCGGGGCCTGGTCCCTCTTGGAGAAGCCAAGTATTGGTTTGTCAGTGCTAGGTCCACAGTGCCATTTATTTTTAAATGGCCAGTGTGTGTCATAGCAGCTCCTGCATTGATTGTCTGCCTCCTGGTGGTCAGTGCACATCATAGCTACCAGTCAGACAGATGGACACTTAGCCTTTTATATATACAGAGAAGCTAATTAAATACCAAAGTATTTGCCATGTGAAAATGTCCCCAAAAGTAAGCTAAAAGATTATCATCCATCAGGGGGTTAAGAGGAAAGTATCTATGACTAACAGAACCTTAAACCGCCAGACCAGGAGCCAGTTTTAAAGAGAATAAGAATACCCATGAAAGAAAGAACAAGTCCACTAGGGGGCCAAGCAGGTGGGAAGACTGGTGTGCCTGTCACTCTGGGCCTGAGGCAGTGTGAATGGCTTCGAAATAGTGGAAATTGTGCAGCTGGGAGTTTATCCCCAACAAATACCTAACTTTTTAAGGGTAATGTAATGGAGGGGAAGACTACAGGAGCATTGCCAGCCTCTTGAAAAAATAAAGAGGAGGTGCCCGGAGCAAAACCCACAGGAAAAAAAGGTAGGAACAGAGCATGTATATAATCAGTGCCTGTATTACTGAGAAGTCGTGACCTGCTCCAGACTCCAGTCAAGGACAGAGGAGATACAGTGATGCAAGAAGTAACCTTTTGAGAAAATGCATGCCACCTATCACAAATAGTACGGCTACAAATCATTTCTTCTTCATAACGATACTGTATTCACTTATGACATCACAATAGCTCACTGGAAAAAAATATTATACTTCGTAGATGTGTGGAAATCAAAATTACACAGACTGAATATTACTTCACAAAGATGTGATTGCAACTGACATACAATTTCCTTAAAATACAGTGACCGTCCTTCACATTAGAATTAACAGCTCTCTAGTGAACTCTAGTACAGGTTAGGGATGGTAGCGGCTACCTGTAGAGCTACAATGAGAAGGATTTTAAGATGGGTCCAGCACAAAAAGAGAACGTGCAATGATAGATGGCAATGCCCACCATGGGTAAAAAGGAAGGGGAGGGTATGTGGGTCACTAATTTGATTGCCATCCCTGGCCCAGAACATTCACCCTTGTATACATTTCTGAGGTCATCAGCCAACATTTAAAATCAGGACGCAATCATAATTGTGTTACCTTTTATAGATAATCTAAAAACATTTGTACTCTATGGAGAGACCAGCGAGAAGTTAAACTGAGATGCCCAAGAACATATAAAAATAATACCATCCCCACAATCCATTCTTTGCCAGGAGAAAGGTTGTTACCTGATGTCCTTGGGGAGTTCTGGCAACTGCATCTTCTTGATCATGGCATAGTGTGAGATGGCCAGCACGGCCATGCCCAGGCACTCGTTCTCGATGTCGTGCCCATCCTGCTCAGTCTTAGGGTCTCGGATGGGAGCCAGGCATTTAACCAAATCATACTGTCCCTTTGGAGCAGAGGCGAGAAGAAATGAACCATACTTAAGTTTCAAGCATAAATCCATGTTTCTGGTCTTGAGAGGAAGGTTCTCCACACAGGGAGGTGCTACCCAGAGAAGCAGTACAGCAACGAAACTAACAAGTCCGACAGTTTGCAACACACAAGTGCTGGCGAGGACATAAAGAAAAGGGAACCTTCGTGCACTGCTGGTGGGAATGCAGACAAATGCAACCACTGTGGAGAACAGTATGGCATTTCTTCAAAAAATTAAAAATATAACTGCTGTTTGACCCAGTGATCCCACTTTTGATAATACATCCTACGAATCCTGAAACACCAATCAGAAAGAATATATGCACCCTGTGTTCATTGCAGCATTGTTGACAATAGCCAAGACTGGAATCAGCCCAAGTGCCAGTAGATAAAAACACTGATGAGTGGATAAAAACGTTGTGATGCATTCACATAATGGAATCCTATGTGGCTGTTAAAAAGAAGGAACTCTGACCCCTTTGTAACAGCATGGATGGACCTGAAGATTATAATGCTAAGGGAAATAGCCAGTCAGAGAAAGACAAATATCATATAATCTCACTAATATGTGGAATCTAATGAACAAAATAAAGTGATGATCAAACTGATAAACCAGAAGCATGGATATATGGAAGAGACTGGCAGAGACAAGGGGAGGAGGGGTGAGTAGATCAAGAAGATGAAGAGATTAGCTAAAAAACATACATGCAGACCCCATGGACACAGACAAGAGTGTGGTAAAAGCCAAGGGAGTGGGTGAAGGGCAAATAATGGGAGGGGTAGTGGTGGGGACACTTGCAATGTCAACATTAAAATTTTTTAATTAAAAGAACAAAACACTGATAGTTTGTCTGACAGCAAAGCCCTTTCTCAACAGCTGGGTGTGAGGGGGCTCAGGAGATGTTCTCCCCAGGGTTATTCACTCATTCATCATCAAATACTTATTCAGCATATGCTAGGCCCTGGTAAAGGGCACAAATATTTATAGGGTTTCCCCTATAAATGGTGAGCAGCAGCATCGTACTAGGTTTGGATTGCACCAGGCAAGGAAAGGTGACAGCTGGCTGGGGCTTGATCACACTAATTCCACAAGCATGTACTGAGATTTCCTCGTCTCAGCACCAGGTGTATGACTGACAGAGCACCACACCCCATTTTGATGCAGACTTAAAGGAAGGGGGAAAAGTGCACATTCTACAATGCCCCATTACCTCATGTAAACTTTTTCAACATCTGCTGCTCAAGTTTCCAGCAGTGAAATGTGTAACTAAAATACTGATGGGAGGTGCACAACATTCCAAGAGCCAATGAGGGCTAAATACATAAATAAATAAAACAAAAAAGCTGTTCCCACTATCTGCCTGGTACTGACTGATGAAGATGAATGCTAGCTCCCCCCTATTAAACCCTAACCTCAGTGCTAGACACTGTACTGTTTCATTTATCTTCACAACAGCCCTTTGAGGTAGATGTTAACATCACCACTACCTAACAAATGAGGAATCTAAGGCGCCAAAGGTTAAATGACTTCATTCATTCATTTGATGACTAGGAGTTACTAAGAATCAATTATAAGCCAGATGTTATTCTATATGCTAGGGATATAGCAAACCAAACTACATCCCTGACCTCATAGAGATTCCATTCTAAGAACAGACCAATAGAAATACTATCAGGTAGTTATAAAAATCAAAGTCAAGTAGAAAAATAACATGGCACAGAGGCCAAGGACCTAGGGAGTGGTGGGGTAGAGAGTCTAACTTAGATGTAACTCCAGGGCTGTGGTTGTTCAACTCTGCGCTACAGCCGCACTCAATTCTTGTAAACTGAAACATACAGTACTCTGAGGACTGGGAGTCTTTCACCTTTTTCTAGCTGTGAGCAGAGTTAGACACAATTTCTGGAGGTGGTATTCCCACATAAGTAAGCCACTCACATTTCCTGAAGGGACTTTAGTGGTTTGGGATGGAGGTTTCTCACCAAGGCAGTTCTCCTTCTAAGATAGGACTTTTCTTTCTTCCAGGTAAGAATAGGACACTGACCACTTCCACAGGCCACTGAGCACTGGCAACAATCACCTCGGCCCGCAACGTGTGAAGACAGAACAAACGCCGAGACTATTCTGTTCTGTAAACATCATTGCAATCCTCACATTGCTCATTCCTGAAGCTCCAAGAGGTCAGATTCTAATGCTATACTGAACTCCTAATGAATGGCACCCTCTTCCTTTACACTTCCTCTCCCCAAATGGTAAAAGAACTGGGAGGCTGAATTCAAAAAGATCAATCTGAAAATGGCCAGTTCATTTTTTCAGCACTTGTCCACAGCTGTGCATTCCTCTGTGTGGGGGGGGATGGGGATGGAGTGTAATCAGGCACTGAAACTGAAATACCTGGAACATAACTGTGACAAAATCACGTGTATGAAAGTATATCCTAAGGCAGTGGCTGGCAAACTGTGGCTTGCGAGCCACATGCGGCTCCCGAGCAGTGATTTGCCACTCTGTTGACTAATGAGTTTGCCCATCATTGGAATAGGGGCTTAATCACAAGGAACAACAGCCTGTAATTATTGGAATCGAGAGTCTAAGGAATCAATAAAACACTATGCATAAACATGTATGTGTGAGGCTGCTCACACAGCTTATAACAGTGACAGGCAGCATAACAGGGAAAACCTGAGAAAAATGAAACATGTCCAGAAACAAGAGATTAGTTAAATAAATGACGGCTTTCTTCTGAATTCCTCCTCATACTCAGCTTCCTCCTACCTGAAATCTCCACTTGGGTGCCTCAGAGGCAACTCCGTAAGAAGACATACAATTCCCACCCCTTCTCCAACCTGTTCCTCTTAAGTCTTCCCATTATCTATCAAGTATTGTCCAAACAGAAATCTCAAATCATCTCTGATTCTCCAAATTCCTTCAGCTTCCACGTCCCACCTCATTAGCAAAACATATTAGTTCTATCTCTGAAAGTAATAAATAGATCCATCCACTTTCCTCCAACTCCACTGCCACCACACTAAGCTAAACGAGCATTCTCTCCCCTGGGGACCAATCACAGCACCTTCTCAGCTGAAGTGTGCTCTCGGCTGCAGCACAATCCACTTTTCCTGCAGCAAGAAAAATCATCGACTTCAAAAGTAAATAAAATCAAGCCTTCCAAATAGCTCTTCATCGCACTTGAAGTGGGGAAAAGACAACCCCTCGCCAGCCCATACAAGGTTCTGTGTGGTCTGCCCAGTCGCCCTCACCAGTCTCATTCCTATCACCCTCTAGTCCTCCAGCCACACTGATTCTCCTCTCAGGGCTCACCCACCTCAGGGCTTCCCACATTCTCTGTATAAAATGTTTTCAACAGGAGGGATTTTGCCTCTGAGGGGATATTTGGCAATGTCTGCAGAACAGTTTGGATTGTCACAACTGGGAGGATGGTACTCCTGGCTTCTCATGAGCGGGGCGGCCAGGAGTGTGGGTAAATGTCTCTCACAACGAAAAATTATCTAGTCCAGAAAGTCAGCAGTGCTGCTGCTGAAAACCTTGCTGTAGATGGAAGAGATCCTTTTCCTACTCCTCTCTTAGATGTGCAGACTCTTCTTTTTCTTCAAAATTCAATATAAATGTCACCGCCTTTTCTGATCACACTATTGTAAGTTGGTCTCCCCAGAGCTCACCCTTCCCCATATTCTTTTTTTCCCTTCATTGCACTCCCCACAATTTTTTATGTATTACCTATGTATCATTTTAATGACTTGTTTTTGTTTGCCCAACTTGATGGTATGTCTGATGCTTGCAGAGACCACCTCTGTCTTGTTCACAGTACCTGCAGTGCTGCAGTGCCTCAGCAAAGAATACAGACACTCATACAGCATACAGTACATGTGTGCTGAATAAGCTGGTTACTATGAAGTCATTGAAATAACAAAAATCTGTGTTTTAGATGGACAGCTGAAGGACCATACATAAGATAAATAAAAAATCAATTTATAAACTCATATAAACAGCAAAAGTCTTCAAAAATTACATAGTGTACAGTGCATATCTGCTTCGTACAACCAGAAAGCTTATGAACAAAAATGTTGTATACATATATGCTTCATATAGATGCTATCTCAGGGTCATGTAATTTAGATGATCCCAACTTCGCTCCTGGCTTTTTTCTTGTGTCTCACCACTTTCTACACCACTGTGAGGTGGAGTGGTCATGCTCTTCCTCCCAAACGTTCCTGTGACTGCTGGGAAGTGTCCTCACCAGCCCCACTGCACTACACTGTCCCTTGCCTACAGGTTCCCTCTGCTCTCTCCACGGAAGGCTGCAGATGAGAAGTAAACGGGTAGGGGGCAAAGGGGAAAGGAGAGGAATGGGGAACAGGTGAGTGGGGAAAACCCACAGGGGGATAAACAGCCCCAGGAACACTGAATTGCTGCCTTTCCCTCCTCACTTGGGGAAAGTCCAGGGGTGGCAAGAACTGTCCATGAGAGAGGCTATAACGTGTCCTAGCTGTGAAACAAACAAAAAAGAGAAGTATTCTAGCCCCCACCAAGTTCAGCTGCATCAGGGAATCTGAACCCTACAACGCCTCACCCATCCCATGAACCCAGGTTCTCCTGGCCCCAAACTTCTTACCTGGGCAAACAGATATTCCAGAGAGCTGGCATCAAGGAGAGGGGTTGCATCTGGAACTTTTTTTTTCTCATAGCCATTTTTTTGCTTCTTTGGAGAATGTCGCCATACCGACTGCTCATTATCATTGGTCCCGTGCCAGTTAGTAAAATAGAACCTGGAACGCAGTAAGATTGTGTCAGTTGTGAGAACGAGGGCCTTGAAATGTATGGGAGTTGTGTCCCGGTTCTACCTGGACTTATCAGTGCTAGAGGCTAACCCTCCAGAGAAACAAGCAGACAGACAGACCTTCTATCTGTAGTACTTGGTTGCTTATGAGGTCCTTCTCTTTTCATTCTTATAATACTCCCAGAAGAGCATCCTACTAGAGCCTCATCTATGACTCAGAGAAAAAGTGACTTCCTTAAGATCACACAGATAGCGCCTGCAACTTTCACAATGTCTTCCTAAACAGGAAAACACGTTGGCTGATGTAGAGGCCACCTTTAATAATACCGTCCTGCCTTGAATCCAAGATATTTCACTCACATTTTTACATTTCTGAAATCTAATGTCATCACACAGCCAAGATGTACGATTAATATGACAGTGTTTCCTATTTCTCATATTGCTGTTATTAAATTGATGATTTATCTTATAATAAAGTTTTAAAATAGGAGAAATGAAGATTAACTACTACAAGACCAACTTATAGTGTTGTGCATTAAATTAATAAGCACTTTCGAGACAGTATATTTAATCTCTACAGCAACTATACCAGATTTCATTGTTTCTATGTTCAGTGGAGGAAAACTGAAGTTTCTAAAGACTAGGTAACCTAAGACCAGAAGCCTGTTCTCTTAGCTGCCACTTTCCTCAGCCACCTGTCAGAGAAGCACGAGTTCTGCAGTGCATAAAAGTGAGAGAGCCAAGCTGACCAGACCACCTCTAGGCTGCAGACACCGCTGGTGCCTGGATCTCTCTCCCTGACATTCCCATGTGCTAATGAAAAACAACACAGCATGGAGAAACAACAAATAAAATTGCCTCTCCAAAGCCGCCATTAAACTCAGATACCTGTCACTACTATAACTGCACAGCCCAGCACGGGCCTGGCCCTGTGAGGCAAAAGGTTCTCAGAAGCACAGCCCCACCATCAGTGAAGTTTCCTGTCTCCGTGCTCATATAACAATCAGTCAATCCAACAATGACAGTACAGTAACACACAAGGGAGCACCTCTCATAAACAGGACTACACTATGACTTTCATGGACTCCCCGCAAATAGTTTTCCTTTCGTCTACATAAAAATATTAAAGTTTCATTTTTATTTATTTTAATCCTCACCCGAGGACATGCTTTTATTTTAGAGAGAGAAACATTGAGTGAAAGTGAAGCATTAATCAGTTGATTCCCACACACACTGACCAGGGATTGAACCTGCAACCTAGGTGGTCATTCAGACAATAACTAGAGATCTACTAGAAGTTCTGGGGGTCTGCCCAGAAAGCGATCGATAAAAGGATCTAAACAGGACAAATGAAAATGGTGGCTTAGAGCTTGTGCATGCTCACCATGTGCCCAGCACTCTATTATACAAAGGTTCAAAGCAGGGCTCTGACAGAGGAGCAGGAAGGGCAGGTAAATTCTGTTTTGACAGTGCAGGAGAACAGTGTTGAGAGAACAAGAATTGTGTACAATGTGGAAGGTTACCTAGAACAAGAGGAAAAAAGGTTCTCAAGGATAGAGGAAGTTGTTTGAAAGAGAAGCACTGAAGACAGATTTTCCCTGAACCAGTCCAAGCAATGGTCTTCTTCCACATCCCACTGAGACGCTCTGAGACTGAGTCCTTGGACCTGGTAGAGCCAAGGGCCCAACAAACTCCCTCTGGGCAGACTGTCTGAACAAGGACATTCTTCAAGGCTGCTATGTGAGCCTCATAGACTAGCTTTGGCTTGGGAGCCTTTCGGCAAGATATTCAGACAATACAGGACAAGGAGATCAAAGATAATGTGCAGCTTCTCCACTTCGCTGAAGGCTGAAGGGAGCAAGGAAGCAAGGCTCAATCTCTAGAAATAGCTCCAGTCAAAGGCTGTCAGCTTTCTATCTAATAAGGTGACAAAACAAAAAATATAAAACAAAGCAAAAGTTAAAGCAGTAAAGCCAAAATCAACAGCTTCCCAATTTTGTTCTAATAAGACAAAACTAGAATTACACTCAGGACACAAATTCTACATCCCTTCTAAAATTAATTATGAAAATGTTTATCAAACTTGGACCAAACACTAATTCCTAATATTATAACACAATAATGGGAAAAAAATAAAGAACAATATAAATAAATGTAGTATGACAGCTACCCAGATTCCTTTTCAGAATGATGTGGAAGAAAAATGGAGAGAGAGAGGGAGAGAGGAATGAAGGAAAAAGAAATGGACAGGTAGACCTATTATTAATCAGAGATATGCCTTCCTTGTAAGTTGTTGAGAAAACTGTATTACAGATGACTGCATATTCTATGCTTATGTACAAATGTTTTATACAACAAATTCTCTCCAGGTTTCTATAGAATTTTACTACTAATGGATACTAAAATTCATTTAGATGGGAAAAGGAAACATTTTTTTTCTTAAAAAGACATAAAAAATATGCTTGCTTTATATGAAGATGCTAGAGGGCCGGTGCACGAGGTGGGGGTGTCCCTCAGCGCAGCCTAAAATGGAGAATCGGGTCTAAATGGGCAGTCGAACATCCCTCTCACAATCCAGGACTGCTGGCTCCCAACTGCTCTTGCCTGCCTGCCTTCCTGATTGCCCCTAACCACTTCTGCCTACCAGCCTAATCAGCCCCTAACCACTCCCTTGCGAGCCTGATTGATGCCTAACTGCTCCCCTGACAGCCTGTTTGCCCCTAACTGCCCTCCCTTGCAGGCCTGGTCCTTCCCAAGTGCCCTCCCCTACCTGCCTGATTACCCACAACTGTCCTCCCTTGCAGCCCTGGTCCCTCCCAACTACCCTCCCCTGCTGGCCATCTTGTGGTGGCCATTTTGTGTCCACATGGGGAATCAGGCCTAAACAGGCAGTCAGATATCCCTCTCACAATCCAGGACTGCTGGCTCCCAACTGCTCGCTGCTTGCCTTCCTAATTGCCCCTAACCACTTCTGCCTGCCAGCCTGATCACCTCCTAACCACTTCCCTGCCAGCATGATTGATGTCTAATTGCTTCCCTGCCAGCCATTTTCCCCTAACTGCCCTCTCCTGCAGGCCTGGTCCCGTCCCCCCCGCCCCAACTCCCCTCCCCTGCAGGCTTGATTGCCCCCAACTGCCTTCCTCTGCAGGCCTGGTTCTTCCCAACTGCCCTCCCCTGCTGGCCATCTTGGGGTGGCCATCTTGTGTCCACGTGGAGGCAGGATCTTTGACCTTGTAGGGGCAGCCCTCTTGGTGTGTTGGAGTGATGGTCAATTTGCATATTGCTCTTTTATTAGATAGCATATTACCATATAAAACAATAACTATCAAAATCATTATCTAAAAACAGAAAATGATAATTGAAGATTATTTCCCAAAATAGAGCTGAGATTCCACTGAAATAGTTGCTAACATTTATTTTCATATTACACCTTCTTTAGTGGTTGAGTTTATAAGGTTTCAAAATGTTTGTAGTTTGTTATAATGCAAGTGTTTTAGCTTAGGGTGGGATCTTTTTTTCCCTAAGTTCAAAGAGCTGTGGTAACAAAGCAATATCCTGTTGAAGTGCAACGTCAGATACAAAGTCAAGGTGCCAAAAATGAAGCAGCCATGCATTTCCTGGCAGCCAAGAGACTGGGAACAGGCAAAGGCAGCTTCTATAGAGGGGCACTCACACAACCGACAAAAATGAGTGCCTCCAAGAGGCCTCTCTGCCAACAAGGTGATTCACTTCTTGTGTGACTTTGGGAAACTCACTTCTCTCTTGGAAGAAGTTGGAAGAGTTGAATTAGTAAACTCAGGTCTCTTCCAAGTTCCAATTTTATCATTCTAGATTTCAAACCAAGGAGAGAAACCTAGAGGGAAAGAACTGGAACTGTGACATGCCCCCTTCCTAGACTGGGAGCTGCAAGCACACGTTTAAAATGCTGGCTCACACAGCAAGCCCCCAGGCCACAGAAAGCAAGATTACACTTTGAAAAACAAATCCAAATATAGACTGAAGGCTCAGTTGGGTGGGGTGAATGTTCCCCTAAATCTGGGGCGTGAAATCACACATACATATATCTCTCTCCTCATAAGGTGAAACCTTGGGTGAATACAGAAAGAAGAGAAAAAGTCAGCCCTAGGATGATTATAAAAGAAAGTAAATCTGGTTCAGCTTTGCTGAGAAAAACATCCAGGCCATTCTGGAATGGAAACAACTCTACTGATTTCCCTAAGGAAATAGTAGCTAAGATACTGTGGAGAGCATCTGCGATCCCAAGGGCGTTTCCAGCATGCTCCTGCATCCCATCAGCACCTGAGCTAACCTTAATCACACCTATGTTAGTTAAGATCCTTTTCAAAAAGAATCCACTCTATTTATAAGATCCTTTGCTAAATACACATGTTCACTAGTGCTTAACTACAACCTAACCACCATACTCCCAATTCGGCTAGCCTGACCAGGGGCAGGGCAGTTGGCTGACCTGCCTGCTGGCCGAACTCCTAGTTGAGGGGACAATTTGCATATTAGCCTTTTACTATATAGGACATACACTGAGTGGCCAGATTATTATGCATTCAGAGATCATAATAATCTGGCCACTCAGTGTCTATGCTGATATTATCTATTCTTGCCTGCTTCTTTTTTAAAACAAATTCTGGTCACAACTTAATAAATTAAGTTCATAACCATGACTCACCATTTGAAAAACTGCTATAGGACACTAATTTCATTCAAAATACCCTCTGTGTCGTAATGATTTCTTTTCTAGAATGTGGCAGGGGGAAGGTAGTCAAATTCATTTTGAATTGTATTCCAAATACTGAAAAAGTCCTTTCTCATACCAAGCAAACATACAGCTTATAAATTACAAAAATGACTACAGTATTTCTTGGTAAGTGACTCAGGGCTCCAAGCTAACCGCTATCCCTTCCCATAAGAGAAGCCAGGCAGGTACCCATACCTCATTCGGTAGTGGAGCCGGAGCGATGTCTTGTCATCAACAGTAATGCTGCGATTTGGAGCATACCAGAGCTTGGTGCTCTCATCATACAGGGCAAAGAGGTTGTGGCACAGGGGAGAGATATCTGGGGAGAAGTAAAGAACATATCAAAATATCAAAGATAGAGATATTTAGCTATCTATTTCCAATACATGACATATGCAACAGTGGAAATTCTCTCATCCAGAAAGAACCTAGGTCACAT
This sequence comes from Antrozous pallidus, assembly GCA_027563665.1. NCBI lineage: Eukaryota > Metazoa > Chordata > Mammalia > Chiroptera > Vespertilionidae > Antrozous > Antrozous pallidus. The sequence continues at coordinate 165,220,966 of CM050508.1, read as the reverse complement.
TGGTATTCTCTTAGGGCAAATAAGACTTCCAAGCATGTTCAATCAAGCAGTTTTAATAACAACAACTATGGCTCCCAACAATATGTACTATAGCTCCTGGCAAACCAGATTTAAATCTTTTAAAATGGATGTCTCATGATATTCTTCAGTGTCTACAACACAGTCTTACTAAATCCTGCCTTTAAAAAAGGCTGAGAGGTTTCCAGACCCCTGCCTGAGTTCACGTTGCTAATCAGTTGGAAACATTCTTGGAGTTTGAGAGGTCTCCAACAGAAAACCTATAAACAATTCTAATATATATATTAAACATTCAAAGAAGTTTCTGGCAGTAGCAGATAAAATTATGTGTTAGAATAAATAACCACAGTGATTCTTGTCAGTGATTAAAATCTATTATCATTAATAATAAATATATGTGAGCACTTTGTAGCATTATCACAAATATTTTTAGCAGCCAACTAAGAAGAAGCTATATGCTTAACAAAGGTGGTTCAATAAGCTCCCTTGCCCACCACCCCACAACTGCTTCTTTCGATACAAGAAAGACCGAAAAGATAAAGGAGATATGAAGCCAGGAAAGCATCTTTTCACTCACTTCTGAGTCCAAGATTAACATTACACACACCTGTAGTCTAAAAGTAAGTGGACAAGGGAGGAAAATGATTGCAAATAATCATATTTCATGTGCAGCCAGGCCTCAAACTAAGACACACTGAACTAAACCAAAAATAATGTGAGAATATGAGGTAACTGGTCCTTGTTTCCCAAATTAGGCATCTGGAGTGAGACAGACAGCAATGGAGACTCTCGCCACCAGCCTGCCTAGACAGGGACTCTCCAATGAATAGGCCGAGTCAAGAAGCTTCAGCCTCTTGACATCTCAATGCCTCTGCTGAGCCCCTCATCTCAATTCCTGCTTCTCAAGTTACTCGGGAGCTACCCCTTCAGAAGTTATCCTCTTCCTCGTAACAGAGAGGCTGGAGCTAAGCTGCAAACAGTATTCTCTCCCGGAACAAGGGCAAATGACTTCTGGATCCAATATTAAGAGGACTGTGTTTCAAGTATACCATTTTTTTATTCACAAAATGGCTTTTATGGACTGGCCTAGAAACCGAGCCTTTCTTCATACATTTGAATGTGCAATGACATGCATATTTAAGCATAATTCATTTATAATCATGGACCTGTCTGTAATTCTCTCACAGGTCTGATTCTAGTAATATTAGTATTCATAAATAGGAAAATCAAAGATATATTTTTATATAAAAGTATGGAGTAACAGCAATACTAACATTGCTGAGGGTTAAGTGTCAGGCATCAGGCTAACATACTCTACATTTATTATCTTTAAATTCTCCTAACACCTAATGAGATATTATTTATGCCATTTTATAAATAAAGTGTGGCCTCCTGAGATTTAGTCCGATTCAAAGTTCTCAGTTAATAAAATGCAAAGTTGGGATTCAAATGAAGCTTAACTACTGAGTAGGTGAAATAAGGAGAACTGAAATTATAAAAATTTGCCAAATGATAATGAAAAACATGGAAGAAATCAATACTGCCCCCAAAACCACTTACTATAAAAATGAGAGCTACAAGAATATGGCATCCTATGTTCATTCGTTTTCAAAATTAATAATTTTCTGCAACATTCTCCTGAGTCAATTAGAATAGAGACCGCTAATTCTCCATAAAGTGGGCTTAAATCTCTACATTTCTATGACATGACTTTGTCATTTAAAAGCAGGTTACAAACACAGCCAATGACTCCAAATTTAAAAGATAATGAAAAAGGCTTTATTTTGTTACTCCGTTTGGCTTTAACCTTCTGAAGGCAACAGGCTAAGTTTAGTAAGATAAGCCTCACTTTTTAAAAAAAATGGATTTTGTTGTTCACAGCCTCACTGTCCTTTTCACAACTTGGCAATCTGACCAAGCCACAAAGTGACACTATATTTCTCACTTCACTTCAGCATCACATTGAAGGTGGGGGTGGAGGTGGAGGCAGGCCACAACCGCAAGATGCATCACACTTGTCAGAAGTCTTGAACAATAATGATATTGAGAGGTGCTACTTATTGAGCCTATAAGTTTGTGCTTTGCTCATTTAGTGCTGATATTATTCAATTTCACAGATGTAGGGGAAAAATAAACTAAGTCTCTACAGAGGGCAAGCATTGTTCCTGGGTATCCCATAGCTCATTAGTGACAGCAGGAATAAACCACTTTGCAATGAAGAAAGTGAAACTTTCAGAATTCAAGTCACTGGCCTAAGGTCACGGGTAAGTGGCAGGGCTGAACCCGATTCCCAGAGTCCACAACTCTCTCCACTGAACGAAGCCATGAGAGCAGAGACACCTGGACAGGCTTCTGGGATGGCGTACCACCGAAGCCGTACCCACCCGGGGCCCGGGCAGCAGCCAGTACTCACAGCACTCCTGCGCTGCCCTGATGCACAGCTCCTCTGCCGTGTACTCCCCGCTGCCCAGCCGGAGGGGTTCCCTGTCCGGCAGGTAGAAGAGCACTTCCACCCCTGGCTCAGGGGCCTCCAGGTTCACCTCGGTCTTCTTGGAGCTCCGCATTTTAGCACAGAAAGCCATGGCATTGCAGTCCTCTTTTATATTTAGATACTGTAAGGAAAGTAAGACTATGGTCATTCCATGTGCTGAGAGTGCCAGCAGTAAAGGAAAGTGTTGTGAAGGGGAGCAAGCAGAAATTTGTGGTACTGGGTAAGTACCTCTCTCTGCTCCTTCCCTCTCTGAAAATCAAATGCATTAGGGCTTATGACATGTGAAACTATGGAAAATAACCTATTACACATTCTAATTAATTATTGATTATCAGACCATATTCTCAAATATCAGAATACTTTTAGACAGGTTTAAATTTATTTTCTCTATTTGCACACAAGCTATCATTGGAAAATGTGGCTCAATCTGGAACCACTAATGCTAATGATACTAGCATTGCTGCTAACTCAACTGGGATAATTTTACCTGTGAATAGAGCTATGGCATGAATCACACTTTTTAATTTTATATCTATCTCTCACTAAATTGCAAACTCAGTAAGGGCAGAAATCATGTTTATCTATCTTCAAGAACCCAGCCCAGGGCTGTCTCTTACATAAATACACACAAAATGACAAGTAATTCATGTTGATAAACCACATGGAAGGGTCGTGAAAATTAATCAAAGGATCCAGGTCCTCGGCACCCCATGGGCAGGCAGGAGGATGGGCAGCAGCTGTGGCAGCAGAATGAGGGTGGGCAGCCTTGCTTTGAAAGGGTCAGAACTCTCTGGTGAGAAGCTTGCAAAAAGTCATTTATGTGAGTCTCCTAAAAAGGGAGAACAAACAACTAGGGTCAAAGAGCCAACCTCAGCAACCTAGTCTTGGGCAAGGCCAGAAAGGAGAGGGAAACCCCTACACATTCTTTCTTCCCCTCACCCCAACACCAATGGCCTACAACTTAATTTCCCTGACCTGAGGTCACAACTTTCCTCCTGCTTGCCAAGCCAGCCTTCACTTAGCCCTCAAAGTAATGTCTCTGAAACACAAGTCAGGTCCTCCAAAGGCCCCACTATCTACAGACCAATCTCAACTCCTAACAGAGCCCTCCATCACCTGCCAGCTAGCCTCACTAGTCTCATCTTTTATCACTCCCAGCCTCTTACTTCATGCCTCACACCCACAAAGCTGCCATTTTCTTGTAACTACCTCCACCCCATCTGTCCCCCTAATGCTGTTTTTCTCACCATCCTGACTTTGCTCATGTTGATCCCTCTACCAAAAATACCTTTCCACCTCATCCCTTTCCTGGCAAACTCCGATTTTTTTTAGAGCTCAACTCAGATGTTCACTCCTCCAAGAAGCCACCTCTGAGCCTCAATCCTGTTCCCTAAGTTAGATGCTCTCCCAAACTCACCTATCTCCCTGCACTAACGACACTTGACTCATATGTCTGTCTCTCTCTTACTTGCTTGTTTGTGCTGCGAATTCCCTTGAAACAAGGGCTATGTCATTCATCTTTATTTCCCAAGTACCTAACACAGAGGCTTATATGCTTGTAGAATAACCCAAGGAGGCTCCTCAAAACAGGACAAGTCACGTGGGATGGACAGCACTCATAGTTGTCTTACTAAATTCATGTGCTTGATCTATTAGCTGCCTCGGTGAACTAAGACAGTTACAGGAGGGGCGTAAGCTAGGTATGCCTCAATGCTACAAACCAAGAGCCATTCAGTTTTACCAGTTTAATCTCTAAAATGAACCTGAAAACCAGAATCTCCCAGAAACCAGGCTGAAAGACTAAGCTCATAACTTACTTTGAGGTTCAGATCAACTGTTAAGCAAGAAAGTTCTAAAACTCAACCCTGATTACCCAAATGCACCCCACAATGAAAAACAGAGATGGAGAATAGAGTAGATAAATAAAGTCTGCTTCAGAGCATGAGATAAACCTTTACCCTGGAGATTCTATACAGACATGGCAGGGGAAGAAGTCAAAGGTGGTGTTACCCTTTCACCCTGAGGAGACAATCAGGCAAGCATTCATAATTACATACATACAAGATGTAGCACCGTTTGAAACGGGGGGGGGGGGGGGGGGGGGATACAACCGACAATGTCCAACACGAGAGAACTCCTAAACAAAATAATAGCAACAGAGACACCATGCAGCTGTTAGAAAAGTTGACATAAAGCTCTATGAACCAACACTGAAAGGCGTCTATGACATAATCCAAAATGAAAAAACAGCACACTATGTATATATGGTTATACATATCTACAATGTGGCAAGACATACAATTAACAGTAGTGAGTGTCAAGGAGGGTTCAGAAAAGAACTTTAACTTGTACTTTTTACTCCCTAAAAGTTTTTTTAAGGCACAACATTCAACGTTTGAAATGAACAAAAATTAAATTACCGATATTTAGGAACACTAAAAGATTTCAAGTTCAGTTTCATTATTCTTTTTAAAAGCTATTTTCCTTTATGTCTTTAACATGAAAATGTACATACCTGCATTTATTCGGCTGGCCAATGTCCCCCAAAAGCAGACTGGATTTTCTTCTCTACTTTCCAAAGCCCGTTCAGAGCTGAGCTACACAAGGATAAATAAACAAATCAGCTGCAGAGGTAATTGCATCAGGAAAGAAGAGGACACTTTCATTAAGGAAGCAGTCCAAACCATAAGCAGGCAGGAAAAAGCATTTGGGAGGAAGAGGAAAACAACAAAAAGCAACGATGAGGACACTGAGGGGACAGAGAAGCAGCTTGGGGTGTAAACATCAGAGAAGATGTTATTCTGGCTGCTTCAGAAAGGAAGCCGGGGACTTTTGCTTCCTGGCGCCGAGTGCTCTGTCCAGTGCAAGAGAAGACTGTGCACCTTCCGTCAACAACCTCTCTCTCGAAGCTGTGAACAATAGTTTGGGAGCCCAAAGATGCGCGCGCTTATTTCCTATTTCCATTTCCTTTAGAATTACCCTCCTCCTAAAGCAGTCTACCCTTGGCCTCATTTTAATGGTGAGCCAGCATATGGTATGCTGATGGGGGAAGGCCTAGGAATAGATCTGTCAATGCTTTCAGTTCCCCAAGTAGTTTTTGAGCCAGTCTTATTTGAAAACTTAGGTAGCAAATAAAGCTCCCATGCTACTCCTCGACCTTACCTCAAAGCCTACTAAACAGAACACCAGCTTGGTTCTGTATAATTAAAGTGCCTGGTCCCATTCTCTCTCTCTCTCTCTCTCTCTCTCTCTCTCTCTCTCTCTCTCTCACACACACACACACACACACACACACACACACACACACAGCTCTGTATTGTTTTAACAACTTTCCTTACTGTTTCTCACAAACCCTCTTTTTTTACCAGTAGAATCAAGCAAATAAGGAGCAACCACCCTTAGTGATTTGAAAGTGGTTTCCAACTTAATACAGGTTATTGTCTCAGTTTCCTGTCTATCATCCAACATGTTATCAGCATGCATCTTTAGGAAAAGCACAGTCCCAGGTGTGCGGTGGCAGAGTGGTGGGGTGCTGGAGAGAATGACGTGAGGCTGCAAGGCCACCATTCCCACAGGACCTGACAATCCAAGTGGGAGATGGCACAACAGAAAACATAAAAGCAATCTAAAATCAATAGTGTGTGTTATGATGGCATCTTCTGCTAACTCTGGGGACTAACTCTGGGGACTAACCCTGGTGAAGGCTAATTTGGGAAGGCTTTCTGTAGTGGATGAGACTTAAGCAAAAGTAACAATAGGCCAAGCAGGGAATACAAGTATGAATTTTGATGTGACATCTTTGACTTGGCTATTTTAACATGAACAATTTTAACACAGTTCAAGTTTTAGCTTTTAAAATGTAATATAATCAATTATTTTAATTAAGTAAATAGATACCCTGCCCTGCATCAAAACAGCAACCTGAAATTAGCTACATGCTAATGCCTTGCTTTTTTGCTCAGAAGTAGGGTTTCAAATGTCACATTTAGGATACTCACTCAACAAGTATGTTTGAACAGTTCTAAGTGTGAACTATTTCAAAAGGCCACAATGAAGAACAAGAGTGATATGATCCCTGATTACATGGAGCTTATGATCTACAGAACCGAACAAAAAAGCACAGAAACGGGTAATTATAAAGAGCTTAAAGTGCCCTGAAGGAAAAAGAGAGTTCACGTAAGAGCAATATGATATAGCATGGAGTTCAAGAGGAAAGTAATATTGACCTAAGTTGTAGTGGGTATCTAGAGAGGAGGAAAGAGAAGTCTGGGTGAAGGATTAGCATGTCAAAGGCCCTGTAAGAAATGAGGAACTAGTCTGGTCTCTCCAGCTGCACAAATAGAAAAATCCCTCCAATACTCCTTTTTACATCTGGTCAAAGACCAGCGCACTAGTCAATTTATATGCTTGCTAACAGCATGTCTGGGACCCTTTCTTCCCCAGATTTCTTGCAGCATGCCGCTATAATCTGTTGCTGAGGATGAATAAAAATTAACCAGATGAGCTCCAAGCTTTAAAGCATTAACAAGCCCATCTCAAACCAGGAAAGGGACACACATTCAGAGCCTTTCAGAACAGGAAGAGACCTATAAGTTCCACCAAGTGCAGACCCTTTAAGAAGAGACACAGCATAAAATTTTAGAACTCACAAAGCATTTTAATATGCACCATCAGATCGCGTACATGTTACTTGAATTTAGGAGCTGTGGGGTTGCTCTGGGCTTCATGTAAGATTCGAGAATCAGACTAAAATCACTAAAATTCTTCTAGAATTAGGATTCTATGAAAACCTGTAATGAAGCAGAGTTTGATGTTTCCATTATTCTTTTTCCACAGCAAGCAACATTATATTGAAATCACATTGTACCTAATTTCCAAACTGATCTTCACTATTACTGGACAGGATAAAATGGTATCAATTTGTGATGCTTAGCTTAGAGATTGAACTCTCTGGGAAAACAAGATCAGCTACAGAATTTTTAGATGATATGCATTACTCTGATGTTTTATATGCTGATTCAATAACAACAAAATCCTTACTCTTAGGAAACTGACATTATAATGATAAAAATGTTAAAAGCACTTAACCGAGATGCTGCACCATCATCCTAAGCACTTAAACCTCAGTCTGCTGATCCAGTTCATATGCAATGACAACTGTCCTCACTCAGGATAACAAGTGGTTTTTGGTGCAACAGCATTTGTGTAATGGCTTCATTCAAATAAACATTTCTTTTCTTAAAAAAAACCCATACAATATGATCTACCTACTTATTTTTTACAACCGGGAGGAAAAGAGCAAGATCCGTTTATAAATACTTTGGATAATTCCAAGAAATCAACTCAAGCTTCTTGCTACAGGATACAAAAAGAAAATCTTTAATGTTAGAAAAACTGACCAGATAGAATCACACAATGCCCTTAAAAATAACATGATTCACTGGGTTCCATTCTCAATGCAGATGAAAACAATGAGGCTCAGTAAAAAGGATGGATAAAAGTGAGTAATCAAAAGTTTTTGATGATAGCAATGAATTCATCCACCTTAATCCTACATAATAAAAGGCTAATATGCAAATTGTCCCCTCCACCAGGAGTTTGACAAGGAGGGGATGGTGGCCCACCAACTGCCCCCGGTCCCTCCCCCTGGCCTGACCCCACTCATGCACAAATTCATGCACAAAGTTTACTTATAAATTTTCAATGATTTGAAAGAAAACAACTTTTCTTCCCATGAGAGAGGATTAATTTTGTGGCTCAATCTTGTAGATGCTTCTTAGTATATGGGGGGGGGGGGAGAAATCAGAGAAATTTTGTAGATTCTCAGGGTGTTTTTTTTTTTTAATTTATGAAAGTCTTATGTGAGAGACAAGTACATCTGATACGTTCTGAGGGAAAGTAACAGAAACAAAACATAATCCTGTGAGCCTGAACAAGGACTAAACTGCAATAGCTGTGATATCACTATTTTCCAAAATGCACAATTCCAAAATATCTACTTCTGAAAATACTGAAGCTCTCTTACATTTTCAAGAACATCTTTTGAAATGCAGGTATCTATATAAGAAAGAATATACAATTAAATTTGGAATAGTGGAGAAAAGAGACATAAAAACAGACCATATTAACTCACAAATATGACCAAAGGACACTGCCAGATTTATATGATGAAAACAGATTGGATGACAGTTAAAAACAGTGACAATTAAAATATAACACTTTTGATACCTGATTGTTTTTAATAAAGAAAGTTATACTTCCAATGAATTACTTTATATATGCATTAAAGGAATTAAAGTCTTTAATCTCTTAAGTAGAAAATACAAATAAAAATACAAAATTAATGAATTAAGATATGAACTTGGGAAAAAATTTAAGAAATATTAATTAGAAAATGTCCTAAATAGAATCAGAGTCATAGAAGCATTGAACAGACAATCTAATTTATGAGGGAAGGTGGGGAGGAGGGGGTGTTAGGGGATAAGAGATCAACCAAAGGACTTGCATGCATGCATATGAGCATAACCTATAGACACAGACAGTAGGGCATGTGCTGGGAAGCGGGGGTGGCAAGGGAGAAGTCAATGGGGGAAAAAGGAGACTTATGTATTACATTAAACAATAAAGAACTTAAAAAGAAAAGGAAATGTCCTGAAATCAGCTGCTTCATACCTTAAGAAATTGTAAGATTAAAGATATAAAGCCTTGTCCTAACTGGTCGGGCTCAGTAGATAAAGCGTCAGCCCACAGACTGAAGGGTCCCGGGTTCGATGCCAGTCAAGGGCACATACCTTGGTTGCAGGCTCAATTCCCAATAGGGGGCATGCAGGAGGCAGCTAATCAATGTTTCTTTCTCATTGATGTTTCTAACTCTCTAATCCTCTCCCTTCCTTTTGGGAAAAATCAATAGAATGTGTTTGTTTTTTTAAAGATAAAGATGTTAAGCCTTAAAAATCTGTTTCAGCAGGCACCAGTCTCACCGTTGGTGAGGAGAGTAATACAAAAATACAAATTCCTAAAAAATAAAATACAAGTTCCTAGAGGGCAGGGATTTTTGTTTGTTTAGTGCTTTACATATTAAGTGATCAATAAGTAGTTAAAACAGTTGTTCAATGAAAGATTAAGGTGACAAACGAAGCAACCTATGCAATGGAAACGTCACCCTAATCCAGGGTGTGTGAGTTCTTAAGGACTTGGTACACAAGGCAGGAGATGTGAAAGTGTTCAGAAAGGTGTTTAAGTGCTAAAGCAATATAACATAGGCTTTATGGCAGAAGATGAAGGTGGGCTGTGCGCTTGCTCACAAAAAAACGATTAAATAGGAATTCTGAACAAAAGCCTGGTCACAAATCAAAGTCTTGTTCACAAATCTCAGATGACACAGAACAGCAGCTAAAAGCATGAGCTGGCGTCATCCAGACCTGAGTTTGGATCCCACCCTCCCACTTACTAGCTATTGTAATCTTAGGCAAGTTACTTAACATTCCTAAACCACAATGTTCTCAGCTTTAAGTGGAGGGATAAAAGAGTGTATATCTTCCAGAGCTGTTAAGAGATGCATTAATGTACATAAAGTGCCTAACTGATTTAGCAGGCAATAAGCTTTCAGATTTTGGGCATAATTTCTGTTAAACTGATTACAGCTTGAAGGCATACAATTCCAGCCAAGGAGAGCGAACATCTTATGCATGGACCCAGGCACCTGTACTTAATTGCCATAAAAACCAGGAGAGGTTTTGGGACAATCAGTGGGAATACCAGGAATCAAACATGTGACTCCTGGTTTCAAGGATCTTGCTCTTCCTATAGAAGGAAAAACAACTGCTTTCAAATGCCCCCATCACCAATACCATTGTCTTCTCTGCTCTTTTTTTTTTTTCTTCTTTTTTTTTTGTAGTTTTGATGGTCTCCCATCCACCTAGGACAGTGGTCGGCAAACTTAGTCAACAGAGCCAAATATTAACAGTACAATGATTGAAATTTCTTTTGAGAGCCAAATTCTTTAGACTTAAACTTCTTCCAATGCCATTTCTTCAAAATAGATTCGCCCAGGCCATGGTGTTTTTGTGGAAGAGCCACACTCAAGGAGCCAAAGAGCTGCATGTGGCTCGCGAGCCACAGTTTGCTGACCACGGACCTAGGAGACTGGTCCCATTCCAAGGCCCTTCCCTCCAGAGACTGGCATTAAAAAAGCCATTAAAATGGCCCAGACTTGCCTGTACTCCAGCACAAAAACCAAGGTGCGGCTCTGGCACCACAACTACTAGTGTGGGGAGAAATCCTGGTGGTCCTGGCACAAGCCAACCCCACGGGGCACGGAATCTACACACACACACACACACACACACACACACACACACACACACACAGACCCAGCAAGCGACTTTGCTTCCCTTTCAGCCTCATCACCAGGGCTTCACGCCCATAGCAACTCTGAATGTGACTTATGTCTGTTGCTCCCAATGCTTTGCCAAGACCCAGAATAACTGTTCTGATGAAAGTATCACAAGATACTCTGCAAAGCTGATAGATTACAGCAGAGGACTAGATAATATAAATACAAAATCTGCTTTTTACCGTAAGCAAGTTGCAATTATGGCTTTTCTATATGCCACTCCTGCCACACAGAATAACTCACTTATGACTATAGCAGCAATTCCAGGAATACCCCAGAACCGTAAGTGCTGCTACATTTACAATAAACTTCTAGAGATGCTCAAACAATCAATGACAACTCAATGGGCCAGGGCTCTCTGTACTGCTCCCAATGAGCCTTCTCTCCCTGAGAGGGTTTCTGATAAAAGTAAATACAGTACTTTGCTTAATTAAAGTCAATAAGTGTCCTTCCAAAGAACTGCATTGTATCAAGAAGCTTTGCTACTTTTTCTGTTTCTTCTTTTATCACTGATACAACTATAAGGTTGTTAAAGGGCACAGAATAGTGGTAGCAGAATTGGACACACCAAACATGTAGGGAATGGTTTGTCATTCTTGCACCATCACAATAAAACCTTGCACTTTACAAGTAGAGTTTGAAAAGGTTATCACATCTATTAACCACATTTGAGTCTCACAGCCTCTTTCATAGATGAGAAGATTTAGCTTCAGACTTTCCCACGGTCAAGTGGCCAGTGAGTGGCGAGATCAGGCTCAAACACACTTCTCAATCTCCACCTCACTGCCCTTTCAGTTTGGCATACTTCCTTAGGCAAGGCATGGGAGTTTGAGGGAATCTAAAGAAGAGCCCCAAATAGATCTAAGCTCACCAAACCATTACATTATACTGATAGCTGGCAAGATAAACATATACAGGGAACATCAAGAAAGCAGATGTGGAAGAGATGCCAAGAGATAGGCAGTAAGAACTACAGAAGTCAAGTGACCAGGGAGAGTAGAATCTGTTTCCAGCTTTCAGGACTAGAGAAGATTTTAAAAGACAGAAAGAAAAGGTGCAAGAGTTCTGGAAAAGAGCCAGGAGGAAGGAAAACAATGAGGATGGACGTGCAGGATGGCATATGTAGAGCAGGAGGGATCCTGCAGGAAAGAGGGCAAAGGTAGAAAGGTGAGGGAGAGTGGATGGAGGGCAGTGTCAGTAAGCCAGCTCCCTCTTGTAGGGAACAAGAGAAACTACTCATAAGAAAGCGGCCTAGTTCTAGTCCAGTTCTGCCAGGACCTTCTTTGTCCAGAACAAGCCTCTAAAGAACAGTAGCCAACCGGTGGTCCGGGAAGTCCGAAAGATTGGTGACAGTTGCTCTAAAGCACTCTGAGCTCAAATCCTGTGCAAAAAAATACTTATCCTATATAATAAAAGAAAAATATGCAAATTTGGCCATACCTTTGCTCCTGATTGGCTATGCTACCAGCCAATCAGGAGCGGGGGTGGGGCCAAGTGGCATGAGCGCTGGGCCCCAGGGGTGGAGATGAAATGGCAGTGGTGGTAAGCACCCAGCCCCTGGGGCCGGGTGGTCGCAGGCAGCTGGGGCTGAGCTGAGCAGGGCGATGGCTGGGTGCCCAAGGCCTAAAGCCTCACCAGAGGCTTTAGGCCTTGGGCAGGCTGGAGGTGAGCCATCAGTTGGACATCCCCTGAGGGCTCCCAGTATGTGAGAGAGGGCAGGTTGGGTTGAGGGACCACCCACCCCCAGTGCACAAATTTCATGCACCGGACCCCTAGTCTATATGTATAAAAGCCTACGTGACTGGCTGACCAGCCAACCATCTGACTGGCCAGTAATTATGATGCATACTGACCACCAGGAGGCAGACACTCAGTACAGGGGCGGAAACCATAGACACGGAAACATGGAACAAACTGATGAATCTCAGAGGGAAAGGGGGAAGAGGGAGGGCGGGAAGAGATTAACCGAAGATCTTATATGCATACTAGAGGCCCAGTGCATGGATTTGTGCATTCGTGGGGGTCCCAGGGCCTGTCCTGCAGGGATTGGGCCAAAACCAGCTCTCTGACATCCCCCGAGGGGTTCCGGATTACAAGAGGGCACAGGCCAGGCTTTAATGTCTGTGTGACATTAGGCAAATCTTTCAACCTGTTTGAGTTTTCTGTTTCCTCTATAAAACTGAGTTAATAAAAGTATCTACTTTATAGGGTTGTTGTAAAGATTCAAAATTTCTCAAAATTTCTTTTTCTAAAGTAAGTTTTTGACTGTGCACACTCAAAAAGCTCACAGCTCATTAAGAAATCAGTGTTCTGTGATTATATGCAAGACTTTAAAAACTTTTAGATTAAAAAAAAACATAGAACAAAATTCCCTATATATTACAAATGTCTAAAACTATATTATACCCTGATATTAATTTTTCATTAATTTGTATTTTCAAAATGTCATGGCGCAAAGACATCGAACCTCTTGCTGATGAGCCATATGACAAAGCCTGAAGGTGCCTCAATAAGTAAAATAAACAAGTGAAAAATAATCGCAAAAAGTCCATGAAGCACACCTTGCTGGGAAGAAAAGAACATAAGATGTATCATCAGCAAGGATGAGTTTGACTGACTGCCAAACACAAGACACAACCAACCAAAGCAAAAAAGCACTTGTTCAGAGAAAGCGTGAGGTTGGGGCTGGTGTAGCTAGACCAATCCAGAAGACTTGGGAGAAAACCAGTGTGGTAGAGTTCAACCTTCAGGTCAAGAAGACCTGGGCCAAGATACAGGCCCTGACACTTAGTAGCTGGGTACAAGTCACTTTTTAATTTTCTGTGGTTGTTTTCTCAGCTGCAAAAAAGAGTAACAGTAATTCTTTTACAGGACTGTTTTAAATTCTGGGAGAAAAAATATATATATAAGCCTATGCCACATGAGGCATATATAATAACATGACCATTATGCAGGAGGTGATATTTGAACTGGACCTTTAGGAGATGGGGAAGATACAAACAGCACGAGAATAGCAACAGACTAAGGTAAACCCTCCAAGTCATGGAAACATGAAAAAACAAAGAAGAAGGGGAGAGGGTGTAAAACCCTTTGGAGACTGAACAGAAGGTTTGTGTGGAACCGAAAGAAATGAGGAAAGGGCCGAGACCGGTTTGGCTCAGTGGATAGAGCGTCAGACTGTGGACTGAAGGGTCCAGGGTTCGATTCCGGCAAGGGCATGTACCTTGGCTGCGGGCACATCCCCAGTAGGGGGCGTGCAAGAGGCAGCTGATCGATGTCTCTCTCTCATCGATGTTTCTGACTTTCTATCCCTCTCCCCTCCGCTCTGTAAAAAAATCAATAAAATATATATATATATATTTATTTTTTTTTTAAAGAAAGAAATGAGGAAAGAAAGAAAGTTAAGGTCAACTCATAATGGACCACAAATGCTCACACCTAAGGAGTCTGGATTTTCCTTTGAAGAGACAACCCTCAAGGAGAACTTAAATCCCCAGACTCATATGAATTCTTTAGAAACAAGAAAGTTCCCCTTGGACGGGAGTGTGTGCTGTATGGGGGCAGGGGCTCTCAGACACAAGGAGATGATGAGGGTAAGGGGAAGGTTTAGGGACACTTGACATTCAAAGGTAGAAAAACAATATCCTTTAAGTATTTTAAATGGATCAAATAGTTCTTGATGGACATGTAGGCATGGTACACTGCACGCCCCACTCCTTGCCTCTCTTGAAGTGTGAATATTCCAGGAAAATAAAAGTTGAGTAAATAGTCCCTTTGCTACCAGTAAAAGATAATTTGAATATTCATTTGGGGGCTCCATACCCTAGCCACACCTTACTACACACACTCACACAAAGAAGAAACATCCTATATAATAAAAGTGAAACATTCAAATTTGACCGTACCTTTGCTCCTGATTGGCTATGCTACTAGTCAATCAGGAGCAGGGGCCTGGCCAAGTGGCACGAGTGGGGCCCCGGGGATGGAGATGAAACGGCAGTGGCAGTGAGCACTCAGCCCCGGGCACTGTGTGGGGAAGCGGCGGCAGCAGCACCAGCGGCGGCGGTGGTGGCGGCGTGGTGGTGGTGGTGGTGGTGGTGGTGGCGGCGGCACCGGCTGCGGCAGGGAGCGCCAAGCCCCCAGGGCCAGGTGGTCGCAGGCAGCTGGGGCTGAGCTAAGCAGGATGATGGCTGGGTGCCCAAGGGCAGGCTGGGGGTGAGCCACCAATTGGACATCCCCTGAGGGCTCCCAGTACGTGAGAGGGGGCAGGTTGGGTTGAGGGACCACCCACCCCCAGTGCATAAATTTCGTGCACCAGACCCCTAGTGTTTCTTAAATAAAAGAAAAATGAGAAGCTAGTTTTTTCTACGAATTACACTGTGAATGAGTCAGAGAAAACTTTCCCGAAGCTTTTTCCCTCAAGACTGAGCACAGGAAGGGGGCGGGGAACCCACATTCTGCTGGTGATTCATCCTCCTCTACCATGCAGTCTGAGGGAGGACTGCAGTCTGAGGACTACCCTTGGGAGTCCCTCTCAATTATTTTTGTAACATCTTGTCCTTGGATAAAAGGGAACACAGTCAGAAATAGGAGACCAGGAGGTCATGTATTACTCAGTAGAGTTGTTTACCCTACCCTGTTTCCCTATTATCCAGAATTCAGTGCTCTGAATAATTGACATAGGCACTAATCATGTTTCCAGTGATTTAAATATGGCAGAATTCCCAAAAATCACATTGAATGGAAATTTATCTGCCTTTGATGATTCCGAAGACTGTGTTAGACCTTCTTTCTCATGCCTTCGAATTATACTTTTGACAAATTTTCACTTCTCAAAACTGTGAGGGGTGAAATGGGGGTGGGAGAACCCAGATAGAATTTGCATAAATAAATTCCTCTGTATATCATCCATTTAAACAGACTCCATGAACTTGCATAAATGTTTTATCAGTTCAAAGAGCTTTCTGATATGTGTCCAGCCAGGTGGTGCCTGAACATTTCTGGTCTTGGTCAAAAGAACTGTGCTTGTACCATGTACAACACCTGTACAGATGACTAATAAAATACTAGAAATGCAAGTCTTCTGATGCCAAGTCTCAAAGATCCCAAACTGCACAAAAATAAATATAAATGAGGGAACCTCTGCCTTGGCACAACCATTAATAAGGATTAACTAATCAAAATCAATAAAAAACTAATACAATTATATACTTTTTACAGCTTACAACAAAGCATTACTACTCCTCAATAATTTTAAGAAAAATTTCTCTTATTTTACTCATAAGCAAACTAAGACCTAGAGATACCCAGTGACTAGTGAAAGGTTACATATTATTTATTAACTGGGCCTCAAATCTAAGTCATCAGGAAGTAAAGAAAATGGAAACTAAAGAAAAACATGACAAATGATCATAGTGAAAAGATCAAATTTCACTAACAAATTAAAAGAATGCCATTTTTATATATCTAATCAGTAAAGGTGGTAGATACAAGATTAGATTAGGTAGAGTATAAATTACCATCATCTTCAAACTATAAAAGTTATTTAGACTCATGTTAATAACAATATATATTTAAGAATACAGAAAAGTATCACTGAACATAAAAAGTTCTCCCCCCTACTCCCCAGAAATAGTCACTATTCAATTTTTTGGTGCAACCTTCCTTGAGGACAATTTGGTTCCAAATGTCAATTAGGACTTAAAAATCCTTGTTTTGCTTTAGCAACTGCAGGTTACAAAACAGCACACAGAGGATGATCCTAATCATGCAAATAATCCTAGAGAGAAAAATTATGGAGGATGGGGAATACCATAAGAAAAATTACCCACGTTAACAGTGATTATCTCAGGTGCTTGTGGAATTAGTGATTACTCATTTTGCATGCTTTTTAGAGTTTTCCAAGTGTTCTACAACAACTGTGATACTACTGTAATCAAGGGGGAAAATTAATTCCCCCAGGATTCAGAAGAGCCAATTCCTAGTACACTATATATGCCATCATATCAATAACTCACTCTGCCTGCTGTAATTTTCATTACTAATAACCTGAACCAATTAAGAAATGTGACAAAGCAAAAAATAACTATTTGCTAATGAGATATTAAGTGCTCTGACTTCAGAGGAGAGAGATCATCAGACAGGTAAGAGCAGAAGTGAACCCATTCCAGGTGAAGAAGACAAAGATGTGATCACAGGCATCAGGCAGAAGATCAGTAAGCTTGTTTTGGGGATAGCAAGCAGAAGACAAAAATATTCATCAAGAATAGCAGGAGACAAGACTGAGGAAGTAGGCTGGGGTCACACTGAGCAGAAGAGATGTTGGTGCAGTGAAAAGGGGACCCGGAGTCACAGACCGCCCACACATCCAACTGGTGAGTAAGCCACAATCTTCTAACTCATTTGTCCTCGTCCACCTCTCTCAATCATCCATGGTTTCTCTCTCAAATTAGGGCAACAGTCTCCTGAAAGTTCTTGCCTTCTTTGTCATCTGCCTGTACTGCAGTCTCCACAATGCAGCCAGTCATATTTCTAAACTGCACATCTGAAATCTTACCCTTTCATCTTAAACTCCTTTATTTCCTACTCTCTTAGGAAAGATGGCCTTTCAGGGATACCTCCTATGGCTTATCACTGCTTGTATCCTGAAATCCAAATGAACCGAGTTATTTGCAGTTCCTGTCACTTGGCACACACTTTGTCCTCCAAGCCTCTCCCATCCCCACTCATTCTTCAATTCACAGCTCAGGAATCATCTGCTCATCCAGGCTTAGGTAACACTTATAATCCTGCTCAATTAACAGCCTGTAGAACTGTCTCTTCTCCACCATCTTTGTGCCCCACCACCTCACCCTTTGAGCACTCCCCTCCTCTATGAGAAGGAGAAAGGATGATCTACTAACCATGGATTGTAGCTGATACCTGGCTGGTATGCAGCACCAAAGAATAGTGCACAGAGGACAGCAGATATTCAATAAATGCTTGGGAAGAGACAAAAGCTTAAGTGAAACATTTCCTTTTCCAAGATGCCTTCCCTGACCATCCTCACTTCCCTCCAAAAGTACTTATCTAATCCATGTGAACACTATATACATGCATGTATTTCAGAAACCATTTCATACATAAAATGTGTAGTTACATGCCTAACTAAATTGTGAAAAACTACTTAAATTCATGTTTTTATATCTCCTCCCACCATTGTGCCCATAAAGGAGTCCAAACCCTATCCTTTTTCCTAATAAGGAATAACATACCCTAAGACAAGCATGTCAAACTCAAAGGCTAACATGGGCCAAATAAACAAGGTTTAAAGTTTATGGGCCACAAAAAAACAAAAGTTTCAATTTTCATAGGAATGAAGGTTTATTTCGATAGAGACATGCTGAATACAAAGGGCTGAAAAAAATGAGTAATCATTTACATAAACTAGAACATCTTAATAAAAATTAGTATTTTTTCTTGAATATTAACTTACCAGACTCTGAATAACTGCACAAATTAATAAGCATAACACAAATAAACCTATTTTTCTTGTTCTCCTAAAGCAAAATACTTCCTGGTGCACACAACACACTAGTCAGTCCAAAACTAATAACGTGGCAATCGGCTGCTAAAATATTCCCTGCTGGTATTTGTGGAGAGAAATGGTGTGCCTGTACATAAGGCGCGTAAGGGAAATGAATGCAACACTATTCGTAACCAGTCAGTAGTGAACACTGTAGTTCATTATTAATTATGTATAACAGGATATTGTAAAAATCAAGTTACAGAATTTTTTATTAAAACATTTATTACATACCATTATATTGGCTGGGCTGCAAAAATATTCATTGTGGGCCCCATGTGGTCCACAGCCCGTGAGTTTGGCATGCTTGCCCTAACTTTTCTTAATGTGCCAGTAAGTCATCCTATCTAATAAAGAGGGAATATGCCAATTGACCATCACACCCTCACAAAGATGGTGGCACCCACAGTCAATAAGGAGGGAATATGCTAATTAACGGCCAAGATGGCAGTGCCCATAGCCACAAGATGGTGGCACCCAGTCTCCTCAGCCCTGCCGGGGCCACAGGCACACAACATGGCCGGGCCCACAAGCAGGCAGGTCTGGTGGCTCTGTGCGCCTGCCTCCGGAGACCCCCAGTTCCCTCAGCCCCCCAGCCTACCAGGGCCGGCCTGAAGCACAGTCAAGCCTCAAATGGCAGCTCCCCAGCCCTCGCAGGCTGCCCGAGGCTCAGGTAACGAGGCCTGCTGAGGCTTTGTGCTGTCAGCAGTGGCAGCAGCAGAGGCGTGATGGGGGTGTCGCCTTCCACTGATCTCTGGGTCACCTCCCACCTCTGAGGGCTCTCAGACTGTGAGAGGGGGCAGGCCGGGCTAAGGAAACTCCCTTCAGTGCATGACTTTTCATGTACTGGGCCTCTAATATAAAATAATTAAGTCTAATATAGTATGTCAAATCAACATAATTGGGCTGTCTAGTAAAAGAAACTCAAGTTCATACAGATATTAAGCAAATGTTGATTTCTCTTACAGAATAATCAATGTTAAGCTGTGAGCCAAAATTATAGTTTTAAAATGTTCTCTTATTTATAACTAGGGCCCCGGTGCACAAAATTCATGCACTGGAGGAGGGTGGTCACTCAACCCAACCTGCCCCCTCTCACATACTGGGAGCCCTCCGGGGATGTCCAACTGATGGCTCACCCCCAGCTTGCCCAAAGCCTAAAGTCTCTGGTGAGGCTTTAGGCCTTGGGCACCCAGCCATCGCCCTGCTCAGCTCAGCCCCAGCTGCCTGCGACCACCCAGCCCTGGGGGCCAGATGCTCGCCGCCACCACCACTGCTGCTGCTACCGCCGCTTCCCCTCACAGCATCCGGGGGCTGGGTGCTCGCCGCCACCACCATTTTATCTCCACTCCCGGGGCCTGGCGCTCGCGCCACTTAGCCCCACCCCGGCTCCTGACTGGCTGGTAGCATAGCCAATCAGGAGCAAAAGTACGGTCAACTTTGCACATTTCTCTTATTATATAGGATTACTAGAGACCCAGGGCACAAAATTCGTGCACAAGAATGGGGGGTGTCCCTCAGCCCAGCCTGCATCCTCTCCAATCTGGGACGCCTTGAGGGATGTCCGACTGACCGTTTAGGCCCAATTCCGGACATCCTTCTCACAATCCAAACTGCTCACTTGCCTGCCTCCCTGATTGCCCCTAACCGCTTCTGCCTGCCAGCCTGATCACCCCCTAACCACTCCCCTGCCAGCCTGATTGATGTCTAACTGCTCCGCTGTCAGCCTGTTTGCCCCCAACTTCCCTCCTCTGCTGGCCTGGTCACCCCAACTGCCCTCCCCTGCAGGCTTGATTGCCCTCCCTTGCAAGCTTGGTCCCTCCCAAATGCCCTCCTCTGCCAGCCTGGTCACCCCTAACTGCCCTCTCCTGCAGGCTTTATCGCCCCCAATTGCCCTCCCTTGCAGGCCTGGAACATCCCAACTGCCCTCCATGCTGGTCATCTTGTGGTGGCCATCTTGTGTCCACATGGGGGCAGGATCTTTGACCATATGGAGGAAACTGTCTTATGTGTTGGAGTGATGGTCAATCTGCATATTACTCTTTTATTAGATAGGATAGAGGCTTGGTGCATGGGTGGGGGCCAGCTGTTTTGCCCTGGAGGGTTTCCCGGATCAGGGTGAGGGTTCCCTTGGGTCGTGGGGAGGTCTGGGTGTTTTGCAGGCCAGCCACGCCCCCTGGCAACCTAAGCGGAGGCCCTGGTATCTGGGATTTATCTTCTACAACTGAAACTTTGTAGCCTAGAGCAGAGCCAAGCCTTCGCTGACTCTGTAGTGACAGCCATTTCTAGTGGAATTTATTTACCTTCTATAATTGAAACTTTGTAGCCTGGAATGGAGGCCTAGGCCTACAAGGGCAGGCAGAAAGCTTGGGTTCCTCCATTGCTGGGGAAACCCAAGCCTCCCTCCTGCTCTCAGTGGCCGCAGCCATCTTGGTTGAGGTTTATTTGCATAATTTGCTCCTGATTGGCTGATAGGCGTGGCTGTGGGTATGGCTTGATCAGAGGTGTGGTCAATTTGCATATTACTCTTTTATTAGGTGGTATGCTAGAGGCCCAATGCACAAATTCATGCACAAATGGGGTACCTAGGCCTGGCCAGCAATCAGACCAATCAGGGCCAGGCCAATCAGGGCCTGCCAGCCCTGAGGAGGAAGCCAGCCTTCAGTCCCCCTGAGAAAGGGGCTGCATCCATTGCCACCCACCCCAGTTCCCTGTCCCAGCACAGGGCCAGAAACCCCCAGTGGGATCAGGAGAGGAGGCGATGGTCACCAGCCGAAGAGGGAACGGATGCCGGATGCCACTGCGGGAGGTTGGCCGTGGGAGTACACTGACCACCAGGGGGCAGCTCCTGCATTGAGCGTCTACCCCCTGGTGGTCAGTGCATGTCACAGCAACTGGTTGACCAGTCATTCTGGTCATCTGGTCATAACGGTCACTTGGGCATATATATAATGTGTGTGTGTGTGTGAGAAATATATATATTTCTCTATGAAGTATTAAATTTATTTGTTAAAAATATAATTCAGTGGCTTTTCATTTATTCATAAAATTGTACAACTTATACCACTTAATTCTGGAACATTTTCATCACCCCCAAAGAAAACACATGCCCATTAGTAGTCATTCTCCATTCTCCTCGACCACAACCCCTGGAAATCATTAATCTTTTTGCATATTCTGGACATTTCATATAAAAGAAATCATATATTTCATTTCCCTTAATCGCCTTAATGCATATAAATCATGGCCTCATGTCTGGCTTATTTCACCTAATAATGTTTTCAAGATTCATACATGTTATATAGCATGTACTAGTATTTTATAGCTACACTACATTCCATTATATGAAGGCATTTAAATTTTAGAGAAATAAAATAGTAAAGAAACTCCTTGATTTTAAAAATCACCACAGCAGAAAACAGTATTATCAGGGGTGTATTCTTTACCACAGTTTTCTCATTTAATCATGATAACAACCTGGTAAGGTGATTTCCTTAGATGATAAAACTGGGGCTCATAGAGATTACACTGCCAAATGCCACTCCCAAGTGTAGCTAGTAAGTGGTAAAACCACAATAGTCAATATATTCTCCTCTCAGCAATAAAATCAGTCCTACTATTTGTGCCACCCGTAAAACTAAGCAGTATCTCCCTGTTAAGAAGCTGATAAAAGATAAAGGACAATGTTCCAACCCCTCATTCATTTGTTCATAGGAGTGTTAAACTCCTTAGTCCAAACCCCACAGATGGTCTAAGGCCATGTCGGCAAACCGTGGCTCGCGAGCCACATGCGGCTCTTTGGCCCGTTGAGTGTGGCTCTTCCACAAAATACCTCAGCCTGGGCAACTCTATTTTGAAGAAGTGGTGTTAGAAGAAGTTTAAGTTTAAAAAATTTGGCTCGCAAAAGAAATTTCAATCGTTGTACTGTTGATATTTGGCTCTGTTGACTAATGAGTTTGCTGACCACTGGTCTAGAGATATAACATGAACACTGAGGATACACAGTACCTTTATTTACAGACTTACTTTCTTTTGGTGCACTGTGTTATAGTATGTTAAAATGAGATATATGGGAACATTTAAAAGAAGAATTAAAAAGATGAAGGTGAAACTATGAGAAGGAGAAACATGATCTACTAACCAGAAGAAGTTAGGGATGGACGGGCAATAGAACCTCTCAATTAAGAGGGGGTATGCCATTATCCTTTCTCCCCCTCTTCAATAATTTTTAGCTGTGCACATGGATGCTACAATAAACACTACAAATGCCAGCAAGATAAAATCATGTGAGTAAATTCTGGTGAATGGGGTTCAAGCAAAGTGCTATATGTCAGCTTCTTTCCATCAGGCTAGCATAGATCTTTGCCCCTTTTTCTTAATCTCTTCTAGGAATGTATACAGCCTCTAAACTTTTTAAAGGTGAGATTCAAGTATGAATGGGATCATGAAAGATAGGAAGATTAAGTTATAGGGCAGGAATACCAGTGGTTAAGTACACAAAATTTAAAATCATACACCTGGGTCCTAAATCTGACTTTTTAATTCAGGAGGTTATGTTGCCTTAAACATGTTCCTAAATCTCTAAGCCTCAATTCCTTTATTTATAAAATCGCTTTTGATAAATTGTGTTGAGAAAACTGAACAGGCACAAAAGAATGAAACAGAACCACTATCTTATATCATACATAAAAATCAGCTCAAAATAGATTAAAGAGTTAGAAATAAAACTTGAAACCATAAAAATCTAAAATAAAAAAAAAGATGCAGACTGAGAATAAAATACCATATATATGCCACATTTCAGTTATATGTGGTATCTGAAGAACAAAATAATAACAGACTCATGGATAGAGAGAACAGACTGATAGATGCCAGAGGAGAGGAAGGATGGAGGGTTGAGTAAAAAAGGTGAGGGGAGTAAGAAGTAGATATTGGTAGTTACAGAACAGTCACAAGGATGTACAGTAAAGCACAAGGAATATAAACAATATTGCAATAACTATGCATGGTGCCAGATGGGTACCTGAAATATCAAGGGGATTACTTTGTAAAGTATATCATTGTCTAACTGCTATGCTGTGCACCTGAAACTAATACCAAATACTGTTGAATGCAAACTGTAATTGAAAAATAAAATAAAAAAATAGGTGGTAGGCTCCTTGACATCATTCTTGGAAATTATTTATTGGATTTTACACCAAAAGCAAAAACAAGGAAGTGGGATTACATCAAACTAAAATGTTTCTGCATAGCAATTTTACTTCTGGATATTAATCTGAAGTAAATGAAAACACTAACTCAAAAAGACATCTGCACCCTCATGATCATAGCAGCATTATTTGCAAAAACCAAGTCATAGAATACAACCTATGTGTCTATGACGAAAGAATAAAGAAAATGTGACAGGCACACATATATGGACATACACACGGAATATTATTCAACCACAAAAAGAAAGGAAATTCTGCCAAATGCAACAACATGGATGGACCTTGACGGTCTTATGCTAAGTGAAATAAGTCAGACAAAGATAAATACTGCATGATCTTACTTATATGTAGAATTTAAAAGCATAACAAAAAATGGAATTCATAGATACAGAGAACTGGTGATTGCCAGAGGCAGGGAGAGAGGGGGTTGGAAAGTGAGTGAAATGGATGAAGGTGGTAAAAAGTTTCAAACTTCAAATTATAAGTCCCACAGATATAAGGAATAGATGGTGACTACTGTTAACAATACTTTATTTTATATTTGAAAGTTGCAAAGAGAATAAATCTTAAAAGTTCTCATTATAAGAAAAAAAAACTGTGTGGTGATGGACAGTAACTATATTTATTGTGCTAATCATTTCACAATATACACATATACTAAATCATTATGTTGTACACCTAAAACTAATAAAATGTTATATGTCAATTATAAATGAAGGAATGAAGGAACGATCTCTGTTGGCCTGATTGAAACAGGAAGGTCTAAAGTAAGCAACATGCTATAAATGTATTAAAAGGGAAAAAATGTGAAAAATATCTCAAGAATTCAAAAATAAAAGGGAATAATACAAGCTCATCTCCTAGTGCTGGTAGTAAAGTCCATGACAGGAATAAAAGGATTACAGGATTGCTTCCTGTGACAATAACTCTAAATGACACCTTTGTCACGAAAGTTATGCTAACACCACCCACTTATACTCTAATCAGCACATCTGACTCAAGAGTCAGAAATCATGTCTAATGTTAACAGATTACTACAATCAAAAGCTAACTTGGTTCTCTCCCTAGCACATCCCACACTCTTGGGAAAGTCACCAACTTGACTACTAGTTCCTGGAGGGCAAGAACAAGATATTCTCTTCTCTATGGCCTCAAGGAATAGCTGGCACAGTGCTCTGAAAACTAATAGGTATGCATTTGTTCATTAACACTGAAATGCTACTATGTACCAAGCACTGTACTAAGTGCTATAGTGAGGAAAAAGAAAGACAAGATTTTTTAATACGGAATCACACATAACTTTTTAAATGTTGATTTAGTCAATGAATCTAAACCAGAAAATGTCATAGCCAGCAGTGATATTAATGATTAATTCATTCAACCTATCCTATATAAGAGAAATATGCAAATTTGACCATACCTTCGTTACGCTACCAGCCAATCAGAAGCGGGGGACAGGGCCAAGCGGCGCAAGCGTCTGGCCCAGGGGGCAGAGACGAAGGGGCGGAGACGAGGTGCGGCAGCATGGCACTCTGGCCAGAGCAGAGAAGACTGAAGGCTCCGGCTGGAGTGAAGCCTCCAGCCGGCCAAAGCAAAAAGAAAAGGCAACAGCCAGAGGGAAGGCCTGGGTTCCAGGTTCCAGAGGAAAACTGGTCCTGGCAGCCAGGGGAAGGAAAGCCTATTGCATGAATCTTCATGCAACGGGCTTCTAGTTCATTTTATATGAGTGTGGACGAAGACCAAGAGAAGTTGAGTGGCAAGCTCAAAATAAATGTAAAGATTAGTTTAAATTAGCATTCCCAAACTATCTTCTAGAACAGCAGTCACCAACCAGGGCTGTTTGTGGACCACTGGCGGTCCGTGAGGTCCAAAAGGTTGGAGACCACTGTTCTAGAACCATTGTTCTATACACATATTGCTCAGAAAATGAGAAGAAAAATGGAGGTCCACAGTGAAATGAATTGGGAAAACACTAGTAAATCAAAACTAAACAGTATTTTTAACAAGAACTCTCAGCCTCTAATATATTAATAAATGTAGTGAGTCTCCAACTTTTGAAAATTTGACCTAGGAACTTCTTTTTAATGGACTATGTATTTGGAAAAGTCTGAATCAGATGAACTTTAAGCTTCCTTTCATCTTTTAAGTCCTATCTAATAAAACAGAAACATGCAAATTGACCACACCTTTGCTATGCTACCAGCCAATAGGAGCAATATGCAAATTAACCCCAAGCAAGATGGCGGGCGGGCTCCCTCCACCCCTAGCCGGTCATGGCGGTGCTGCGGGCAGCGCAGGTCCTGATCACAGCCCAGCCACAGCTGGGGCTCCGGCCAGGCCCCCTGCCTCCCGCAGCGAGGCCCTGGCCATGGCCAGCGCCTCATCGCAGGCAGTGTGGGTCCCGATCGCAGTCCCAGCTGCAGAAGGGGCTCTGGCCCGGCCTCGCAGCAGGATCCCGATCACAGCCCCAGTTGCAGCACGGGCTCCAGCCCGTCCCCCCACCTCCCGCGGCAATGGTCCCAATCGCAGCCCCAGCCGCAGCTGAGGCAGAGACAGTTGGGGCGATCAGGCCAGGAGGAGAGGGCAATTGAGGGTGATCAGGCTGATTTGGGAGGGGGGCGTGTTGGGGCGGAGCAGGCTGGCAGAGGGGACCAGTTGGGGCAATCAGGCCAACAGGCAGAGTGGTTAGGGGTGATCAAGCAGTCAGGCAGGTAAGCGGTTAGGAGCCAGCAGTCCCAGATTGCGAGGGGGTTGTCCGACTGTCAGTTTAGGCCCAATCCCACAGGGGTCTCAGATTGGAGAGGATGCAAGCCAGGCTGAGACAATCACCACCCCCTGCCCCATGTGCACGAATTTCGTGCACCAGGCCACTAGTCTATATATATAAAAGGCTAAGTGACTGTCCAACCGGTAGCTATGATGCACAATGACCACCAGAGGGCAGAAGCTCTGACCGGTAGTTATGACTCGCACTGACCACCAGGGGGCAGATGCTCAATGCAAAAGCTGCCGGTGAATTGGTAGTAGCAGTTCTTGGGTGACGCGCCCCAGAACCAGAAAGGAGGAAGCCTGATTCTGGGGTGTGTCACCCGAAAACCATCTTCTCAATCCAGGACACCTCAGGGGATGTCGGATTGCAGGTATCCACCCAATCCCTATAGGCCAGGCTGAGGGACCCCACTTGCCAGAGGGACCCTGCTCACTCCACAGATGCCCTTCAATTCACAGCAGCGCCCCAGGTATGGCCCACTAGAAAGAAACTGCGGGCAGTTGGCTCCAGGACATGTCAGCCTATGTTGCCCAGTCCCACCCCACTGGTCACCTTCTAATTAATTTCCTTTCAATGTGCATGAATCTGTGCACCAAGACACTAGTTTTATATAAATTTACCTATGAGTATCAATCTCAGAAAGCTCCCTTTCCTAGAAAAATAATTTAATATACCAGATTCTTTACCAAAGGCATTATTCATTCACCCATCTATTCATTCAATTATATTCACACTAGAGGCCCGGTGCATGAAATTCGTGCACGGGGAGCGAGGGATGTCCCTTAGCCCAGCCTGCACCCTCTCCAGTCTGGGACCCCTCGAGGGATGTCCAACTGCCCGTTTAGGCCCAATCTCGGACATCCTTCTCACAATCCAGGACTGCTGGCTCCAAACTGCTCACCTGCCTGCCTCCC
Source organism: Antrozous pallidus (assembly GCA_027563665.1). NCBI lineage: Eukaryota > Metazoa > Chordata > Mammalia > Chiroptera > Vespertilionidae > Antrozous > Antrozous pallidus. The sequence goes on along the minus strand of CM050508.1, from coordinate 165,193,604 downwards.
TGATTGCCCCTAATAGCTTCTGCCTGCCAGCCTGATCACCCCCTAACGATTACCCTGCCAGCCTAATTTATGTCTAACTGCTCCCATGCTAGCCTGTTTGCCCCCGACTTCCTTGCTCTGCCAGCCTGGTCACCCCTAACTGCCATCCCCTGCAGGATTGATCACCCCCAACTGCCCTCCCTTGCAGGCCTGGTCCCTCCCAACTGCCCTCCCTTGCAGGCCTGAAACCTCCCAACAGCCCTCCCCTGCTGGCCATCTTGTGGTGGCCATCTTGTGTCCACATGGGGGCAGGATCTTTGACCACTTGGGGGCAGCCCTCTTGTGTGGTGAAGTGATGGTCAATCTGCAAATTACTCTTTTATTAGATAAAATAGAGGCCTGCTGCATGGGTGGGGGCCAGCTGGTTTGCCCTGAAGAGTGTCCCAGATCAGGGTGGGGGTTCCCTTGGGGCAAGGGGCGGCCTGGGCGAGGGGCCTGTGGAGGTTTTCAGGCCAGCCACGCCCCCCAGCAACCCAAGTGGAGGCCCTGGGATCAGGGATTAATCTATGTCTACAATTGAAACTTTGTAGCCTGGAGCAGAGCCAAGCCTTCTGCTTGCTCCTGGGCAGCTGCCATTTCTGTTTGAAACTTTATAGCCTAGACGGAAAGCTTGGCTTCCTCCGTTGCCAGAGAAACCCAAGCCTCTATTCTCTCCAGCTCAGTGGCTGCCACCATTTCTGTATCTGTTATAATTGAAACTTTGTAACATTGAGTGGAGGCCTAGGCAGGTAATGGCAGGAGGAAAGCTTGGCTTCCTCTGTTGCCGGGGAATCCCAAGCCTTCCTCCTGCTCTCAGGGGCGGCAGCCATCTTGGCTGGGGTTTATTTGCATAATCTGCTCCTGATTGGCTGTTGGGCGTGGCTGTGGGCATGGCTTGTGGGTGTGGCGAAGGTGAGGTCAAATTTGCATATTACTTTTATTAGATAGGATTTTCTCTTTCTCCCTATCCCTCTTCCCCCAGCCCTCTTTCTTTCACATGTCCTAAAATTGAATAAACACAAGTATAAGAATAAAATCTAAAATTCAAGTATAATCAGATCAGACTAAAAAGATACTCATAAAAGTGGGGGAGCCACTGCTATTACTCCTTCCCAGTCACTATCTTCATAACACAAGCAACCAAGAGGCAGGAGTTGTGCAGTTTTATTCTCTATTATATCTGCAATGTCTGACGCAATATGTGGCTCAGTTGGTTGGAGCGTCATCCCATGCAGGAGAAGGTCGAGTGTTCAATTCCCAGGCAGGGTATATACCTAGGTTGCGGTTCGATTCCCAGTCAGGACAGGTGCAATAGGCAACCAAGCCCTGTATCTCTCACATCGTTCTCATTATACTTCTTTTTCCCTCCTTCCCTCCCTTCCCAAAAAAATCAATTAAAAAAAAGTGGGGGAGAACAGGGCATTTTTGCAATGTCACCTCAAGCAGGTGTTTTGGAAGGTAACGCCAGAGCAGTTACATTTCCCTATTTCTCAATAAGCCAAACACCTGGACAAAGTCCTTGCGATTCTGAAAATAGCAAGTGGGCACAAGGGAAATAACCCAAAGGGCGTGGGGAGACCGAGAGGGGCACAATTAGGAAATAGTGGAGGTCCCTTTCCCCAGCTCTGTCCCAAATGATCCTCTGCCTTTATTTGCTTGGTTGTTTTGCCTTTTCCCCCTTCAACCCACTTGATTTTCCTGTTTTCAACCCAATCTTTTTGCAAGTCTCCTCTTTTCACCATATGATTGGATGAGTTATTTGACACACTGGCAGCTGGCCATCGAGTCTTCCCAGAAGAGAGCCCACTTTTCCGGAAACCCTGCCTCGTTCCCAGTAAAGGGAAGATGACAGAAGAGAGGCGGCAGAGTGAGATGATGGCAGGTTCAAACAGCTTACTAAAATGTGAGAACTCAGATTATCTGTTCACAAAAGCAGACATCAAAGTGTATCCAAGTCATACTAAATACACATAAGCGTTTCCATGCATGTGTCAAATATTAGAGTTAATTTTTTTGAGAATGAGAAGCCTGTTAACGGTAATAGCTCATGAGCCCTCTGCTGTATATTTTCTTGGACTGATAAAAGCATAGGATTAAAGCATATTTTGTGTGTGGTAGGCCTGTTGTAAATTTTCCCAAACAGCCTCCCCATCCCAGTTACATAACCTACACACTGGGAACCTCTGCTATATACCAAATTCATACACACATACTTCACCAATCGCAAACAGATTTTCAGAAGAAAAATTAAGTAGAAAAATGAATTCCTTACCCACCTTCCCCTATTCCCATATTTATCCAATTAAGCAATAAAAAAATTCCCAGTTCTATTCATGTATAATATCTTATATGGTCCCTATAACAATTTTGAGAGAGAAGTCAAGTTCTAAAATCCTCAGTTTTTCAGAGGGTGGAGGTGCCTCCATTTCCCAATCTCCAAATGTTGGTGGGCCCCAGGATTCAGACCTTGACCTTCACCTTTTCTCTATCCATACTCACTACCAAAACAATCACATACAGTTTCATGACTTAAATGACATTTACATGGTGATAATTTCTCCCATCTTCTAACTCAGAATGCCCATCTCAAATACCCAATTACCTCTTCAACATCTCACCTTGGAAATCTAATGAGCATCGAAAGCCTACATAAAAAGCAACACTTGATTTCTGCAACAGCACACACCACTTTCTCTTCCCCAGTGTTCAACCACTATCTACCACCACGTGGCATCAGTAAATGCCACCACCATTCACCACCACTTGCCATCATCTCACTCTCTGCAACCTCCCTTTCTGTCATCTTCCCTTTTCTGGGAATGAGGCAGGGTTTCCTGAAAGGTGGGCTCTCTTCTGTTTCAGAAAAAAAGAAGAAAAAAAAAGTCAACCTTGACATTATTTATTTCTGTCACACCCCACATCCTCACCATTACCAATTCTATCACAGCTTTAACTTCAACATGTGTCACACATTCAAAAATTTCTCATCACCTCCACTGCTACTACTCCCTCCCAGTCACTATCTTCATAACACAGGCAACCAAGAGGCAGGAGCTGTGCAGTTTTATTCTCCATCACATCTGCAATGTCTGACACAATGTGTGGCTCAATAAATAGTGAATGAATACATGCAGGAATAATGGCTCAGAAAGGTGATCTGACTCACAGAGTAAGTTAATGACAACAGCCAGTCTTGAACCCAGATCTCTACATATGAAGAAAAGATCATTCTCACTAATTCACACTTTGTGAAACTTTAAAGAAAAGGAGGAGTAAATACTACCTTTTATCTTTGTGCTTTTCTTTTACCTTTTACCCTTCTCTCTCAAACACACACTCTCAAAACTTCCAAAAAAATTCTACTCTAGGCACTGAGGGAATGCACAGAAAGAATAGTAGTGGATCCAAAGTACATTAAACTTTTCATTAACACCTTTAAAACTGAGCTGGTTTTGCCGAAACCGGTTTGGCTCAGTGGATAAGAGCGTTGGCCTGAGAACTGAAGGGTCCCAGGTTCGATTCCGGTCAAGGGCATGTGCTTTGGCTGCAGGCACATCCCCAGCAGGAGGTGTGCAGGAGGCAGCTGGTCAGTCTTTCTTTCTCATCGATGTTTCTGACTTTCTATCCCTAGCCGTTCCTCTCTGTAAAAAAATCAATAAAATATATATATTTTTTAAAACTGAGATGGTTTTGGTAATAGTGTAAAATGTTTTAAAGATTAATAAAGACGACAGGGGAAAGGGTTGGAACAGATGCTTAAATAACCTTACCCCAATTATGAACTGAAAATCTCAGTTCTCAGGGTTGTGCATGGGTATTTCTATGAAGTACAGCGATAGAGGCACACATTTTATCTAAATGCACTTATACACTGAGTGGCCAGATTATTATTATCTCTGAACACATAATAATCTGGCCACTTAGTGTATATCTTATCTAATCCTATATAATAAAAGGCTAATATGCAAATTGTCCCCTTGACCAAGAGTTTGACCAGCAGGCAGGCCGCCCAACCGCCCATGTCCCCTCCCCTTGGCCAAGCTGGCCGGACCCCACCCACACATGAATTCATGCACCAGGCCTCTAAAATACATACACACATACACACACTCTCTCGGAATGGCCAGATTACTATGCATTCAGAGATCATAATAATCTGGCCATTCAGTGTATATTCCTATCAGTGTTCTTAAATAACTACTGGAAAATAAAAAGGCTGGGTTCTGAAGGAGAAATAGCAATTTTCTATGCACAAAAAAACCTCCCTGGGCCTTTCTTAGACCAGCAGCAAAGTGAAATTCATTAAGAGTGCCAGGTCCATTACAGCCTCTGCCACAATAAATCTCTACTGCCTGAGCTGAGTCTCAGGTTCCTCAAGTACAAGAACATAGAAATAAGATGTATTGGAGAACCAAGATGGCGGCATAGGTAAACACCTATTGTTCTGCCCCGCCCAACAATTTAAAAATTACAACATAACAACAAAACAAACATCACCCAGAATCACCAGAAAGCTGGCTGAGTGAAAACTCCACAAATAAAAGTAAAGGTGGGACACTGAGACTCAAAAGAGCAGCAGGAGCGCAGCCTTGAAGATCGTGGGGAAACAGGTTAGGAGCCGTTCTGGTCACGCGCGCGGGCTGTGGCTGGAGCAGCTACCCCGGCTGGATTTCGCCAACGGGGAGGGCGGAGACGTCCCACTACACAGATTCCCCAGCGCCAGGCGAGGTCCGAGATCCGGGGTACGTGGAGACGTCCCACTGCACAGATTCCCCAGTGCTAGGCGAGGTCCAAGGTCCGGGGGACGCACCCTGGAAGCCGGGCGCGGCAGAGGTCTCCTAGTCTGCGGAGAAGCCGGGTGCTTGAAAAAGAAGTTTGTGCCCTTAAACTATGCCACAGCACAGACACGCGACTTGCTCCCTGGAAACTTGTCTCCTGGTCCCGAAACCACATGTTTTACAACCTTGGGCGAGGCTCTGGGTGTGCAGACTCATTTGGGGAGAAGCAGAGTTGTCTGGCAAGGGGAAGAGACTAGCGGCTTTCTCTTGGAGACGCCTGCAGCCATCCCCATCCAACAGAGACCCAGGCCCGCACGCGAGCGTTGCATAGGACGTAGCTGACACTGAGGCTGCCTGCACAGCTCAGAGACTCCGCCCATCCAACCTGAACACAGTCTCCCTTCACAGCCAATTGGCCTGGAGGTCAAACCCTCCTAGGGCTAACAACAACAAGCTGGGTTTAAATTCAAAAATACTGTACAACTCATAAAGGATTGCAGTAAGAGTACCCACCTCAGGTAACTGGGGAGGCTGTGCCACTGACCCTTAGAGGACATCTACCACCTAAAGCAGCCACCATGCAGAGATATGGAAAGAAATCAGGTGTGAAAGAAATGGAGGAAAAAAGACGGCTAGACATAGAGTTCAAAACCACGGTTATAAGACTTTTCAAGAGGCTCCTAGAAAAGGCCGATGAACTTAACGAGAACTATGAGGAAATAAACAAGACCAACCAGGAAATGAATGAGACTTACAAGGAAATGAATGAGACCCTCAAGGAAATGAACAAGACCTATGAGGATATGAACGAGACCCTCACAGATATGAAAAAGGAACAACTAGAAATCAAGCCTACACTGACTGAAATAAAAAATATTACACAATGTCCTAAAAGCAGTCCAGAGGGCCACAAGAACCAAGTCAAAGATTTGAAATACAAAGAAGCAAAATCCACTCGGCTGGAAAAGCAAGAAACAAAAAGAATTCAGATAATTGAAGATAGTGTAAGGGGCCTCTGGGACAACCTCAAGCATGCCAACATCCGAATTATTGGGGTGCCAGAAAAAGAGAGAGAGCAAAATAATGAAAATCTACTTGAAGAAATAGTGACTGAAAACTTCCCCCACCTGGTGAAAGAAACTGACTTAAAAGCCCAAGAAGTACACAGAACCCCAACATATAGGAATCTAAAGAGGACCACACCAAGACATATCAATTAAAGTGCCAAGAGCAAAAGATAAAGAGAGAATATTAAAAGCAGCAAGAGAAAAACAGTTGGTTACCTACAGGGGAGCACCCATACGATTGTCAGCGGATTTCTCAACAGAAACGATGCAGGCCAGACGGGAGTGGCAAGAAATATTTAAAGTGATGCATAGCAAGAATCTACAACCAAGACTACTCTATCCAGCAAAGCTATCATTCAGAATTGAAGGTCAGAAAAAGTGCTTCGCAGACAAGAAAAAGCTAAAGGAGTTCATCACCACCAAACCAATATTATATGAAATGCTGAAAGATATTCTTTAAGAAGAGGAAGAAGAAAAAGATAAAAGTGTAAATTATGAACAACAAATACACATCTATCAACAAATGAACATAAAAATCAAGTGAATTGATAGGCTGATGAACAGGATGAACTGGTGAATATAACAGAATCATGGACATAGAGAGGGAATGGACTGACAATTCTTGGGGAGAAAAGGGTTGTGGGAAGTACAGCAAGAGACCGGACAAAAATCTTGCAACAATGGGAGAGGACAGTGGGGAGGGGTAGGTAAGGGTGGAGGGTGGGATAGGTACAGGGTGGAGGGGAGCTATAGGGGGATAAAAAAGGGGAAACAATGTAATTAATAAACTGAACAATAAAGATTAAAAAATGAAAAGAAAAAAAAAAAAGAAGATGTATTAGCAGTGTACTCTCAGTCCTGACATACCAAGATTCCCAAATTTTATAGAATTGGGTCCCAAGAAGACACAGGAGCTACCTCTACCTCTGAATACAATAAAATATATTAGTGAAAAGCGTATGTCTTTCTTTACTATCAGATAGTTCTTGAGAACTTCAAAAAAGCTAGGAAGTTTCAGTTCCCACCGAAATTGTACCCATTGATATGTTTGTGTGTGTGTGTGTGTGTGTGTGTGTGTGTGTGTGTGTAACCCTAATATGCAAATAGACAGAAAAACAGAAACAACTGAACAACCAAACAACTGGTCGCTATGATGTGCGCTGACCACGAAGGGACACACACGTGGAACATGGTGGGCATCGGCAGCAGGTGGAAAAGCACAGAACATGGTGAGCATCAGTTGTGGCAGGATGGTGGAGCAGGTGAGAGGAGCTGCCAGACCAAGGAGGGGCACCATTCATTGTCATCAGGGTGAGCCTCTGGTATTTACTGTGCTTTCCTGTGCTTCCACACACCACAGTCCCGCCTGCCACTTACACTCACTACCAGCACCAGAGCCACTGCTCACACCCACAGCTGGCACAGCCTCAACTGTCCCATGCCATCAGCAGGTGTGAATGGGGCTGGCACCATCAGCAAGCGGGAGTAGCGGGAGCAGGGCAACTGGCAGATGGGGTGGGGGGGGGTAGAGTCCTGGGTGGAGGATGGGCTAAGACTCACCCCTGTACAATGACAGCCTTGTGGTTCACAGATCCTTTCAAGGTGCACAAATTTGTGCACTGGGCTCCTAGTTAAAATATAATTATGACCCTTACTCTGCCAGTCCCACTAGCGTAAGTCCTCCTAAATCAGATTTTCCCAGTTTGGAACTTGAGACAGGTTCAAAAGTGTTTAGCATGGCACCACCTGTCCAAACGAAACTAAGAAGGAAATAAATAACCACCAAGTAAAGTAGACTACTGACTTCCTTGACAGAGGAACATTTCAGACAATTTACAAATGTCTATCTCTAATAGATAATTCCGGTCAAGGACACATGCCCAGGTTGTGAGCTCGATCCTCAGAAGGGGACAGGAAGGAGGCAGCCAATCAATGATTCTCTCTCATCAGTGATGTTTCTCTCTCGCTCCCTCTTCCTTCTTGAAATCAATAAAAATATGTTTTTAAAAAACCAAACATATGCACTGTAATCACAATGAATTTTTATGAAATTTCTTAAAAATAAAACCTCTACTAAGACTAGTTTGGGGGGGGATTCCTTTTTCTCGGGGTAGTGATCTCAAAATCACATGCATATTGGGCTGTATCCTTATTAATTTTAACATGGTAGGGGTCTTTTTACTCAGCTACATTTTCAGGTACTCTTTATTCTTCTTTATATATTCCACTATTCAACCTTTCAACACATTCAGGCAAGTCTTCTTTCTCATCTGTTCCTGTAAGTAAAAGTTTTACTGTGCAGATTGAAAAAGGAATACATTGTTTTCTTGTATTAGTGCATTTTGGAGGTGGCCCCAAAGGCCCTTGTGCGGTAGTTAAGGCCCTATGTTTGAGTTTTCACGGTTTTACTCCTTTAAGCAGCAAACACTGAATAACCTTAACCAGACATTCCAATTGCTGCATTTCATTCCAAACTTGCTAAAATGTTCATGGTATATATACACACCCACACTTTGTTTAAATAAATATTCAGTGTACACTGTATTTGTAAATATAATCTTGTGAGGTCTAAAAGTTTGCATACCCTAAACCACCCCCCCCCCCCAAAAAAATAAGTTGGAAACCCAACACTCCATGTGATGATGTCAGGAGGCAGGACCTTTGGGAGGTGATGACCACATGAGGGTAGAGAGAGCTTATAAAAGAGTTCCCCAGAGCTCTCTTGCCCCTTCTGCAAGAGTCAAAACACAAAGGAAGTCTGTGACCTGGAAGAGAATCCTACCTAACCCGACCATTCTTGCACTATGACCTTGAACTTCCAGCTTCCAGAACTGTGAGAAATATATGTCTGTTGTTTATAAGGTTCCCAGTCTCTGGTATTTCATTATAGCAGCCCAAACAGAATAAGACAAAACTCTATGCATAGGAGTAGCTGTATAATTAGAGGTGGCTTTTCTCCAGCTCAAAAGTCAAACAAGTATTAAATTCCCAGACGAGGTCACAGGCTTCACCAAACTCGATTCATCACAAGCCCAGACTACTGAAACATTACTGGCAACATAACAGACACAGAATAAGTGGTTGCTGGGTCAATCAAGGAAGGAATGAACAGAGGACACAAGAACTGAGCTTCTACAGTTACTACTGTTCAGCATTATGCTAAAAACTGCCATGTTTTTAGTTCTCCTTCCTACAATGTAATTACTGGAATGCAAGAGAAGACTTTCCAATTAAATTGTCTTACTTTGTTTTTCTCCACATTGGAGCTTGATATTTAATGGTGTGTTTCTTTTCCTGGTGTGAAGACAGCTGTTTTGGCCAACAGTGGCTTCACACGGGAGCTGCTGGCAAGTAAGCTGGCACATGCAAACCACTTGGTCTGAGGTCGTTAGGAAAAGGTCTCAGGGGCAGAAATACCTGAGGGTGGAGAGGTGTTTAATAAGAGGGAAGATGTTAAAGGGAAATTGGCGGGTGATTGAATACAAAGGTTTTAGGATGGAAAGAAAGGGGAGAACTAGACAAGGAAGAAAGGGTAAGTTGAAGACTGAAGTTGAGAAAACTGAAAGAGAAATGAAAATAGGTATTCTCAGGGTGAGGAGAGATAAGAAGAGTATCATGAGAAGCCTTTAGTTTAGAGAAAAGAAAATGGATATTCTAATGCAGGTCAAATTTTGAAGTTTCAGTCTTTGTCCTCACGTTAATGCTTCAATATACTTGTATTATTGATTTTTTTTTCATCTAAGAGCTTTAATAGGTAACATATATTCTGTTTTATTTAGCCCTCATTCTGTGGGGAGGTGACTTCTTCAGTGGGATGGTACATTAATGTATACTCATTATGATTCCAAGGCATTACAGGTCTCTTGGTCACCAAAGTTCCTGATCGCTCACCTCCAAACAGTTCCATGAAAATAATGTTGAGGCTATAATGCTATCTTCATATTGGTTACTTATTTAACCTCACACTTAACCCACAAGATTCTAAGGCAGTTTATATTTAATAAAAAACATATTTTAAAATAATAAAACTTCAGGAACAAGAAAACTGTAACACAGAACAGAAACCCAAGAAGGGAAACATTAATTGTAAGCTACAGCTTTCCAAAAAGATGAGCGGCCAATTTGTCTCTGAATTTCCTAGGGGTCAAAAAGAAAAGAAAACCTTGACCAAAAACATTATTTTCACTGTCAAAGGGGGTGGGGGGGGGGGGGAGCACCAGTTCTTTGAAGAAAGGAAATTTTTTTTCCGGCCTACTTCTAAAACAAATTTCTTCTGAGGAGGGAAGGGAGCATTTGAAATGTGATTTCTGTAAGTTTGTGTTGTTTTCCTAATTACTCAGAAATGTGTGCTATACTTGGGAATATCAACATAGGAGATATATATATATTGATCAAGCAGGACACCAGCCTAAAATCTCTATTTCTCTCTGTTTCTTTTTTTTTTGGTCACATCTCCCCTCTGTGCTTCCTGTCTTCTCCTTGCACTTAGCATTTATTGCCTTAAGACACATTTGTCACAATGGGCAATTCAAGTGTCTAAAATGCTAAGACCATGACAAATCTAGAAAATTATTCAGGAGTGGAGAAACAAAGAAACCATTCTTATCCAGTAATCAATGTAGTTAGATGAGATTGTCATAAAATTGAAGAAAATTACTAGAAAATGTCTAACAAATATAAGATTATTTGATGAGGGAATTGAGGCTACGGAAATAAAGCCCGAAACCTTCCCACTGTAACAGATTAAGAGTAAGCAATGGACAGGTGACCAAGTAATTTATCATCAAAACTGGGACACCTGCTCTGGTGGGTTAGTGATTAGTGTCAGCCTTTAGTAATTTCAAGTCCCGGCTCTGATCTGGATGCCAGCAAGAGGCAGTCAATGTGTCTTTCACACTGATGTTTTTCTCTCCCTCCCCCATCCTTTCTCTTTCTTCCACTCTCTCTAAAAAATCAATAGAAAAAATATCCTTGGGCCCTAACTGGTTTGGCTCAGTGGATAGAGCATCAGCCTTCGGACTGAAGGGTTCCAGGTTTGATTCCAGTCAAGAGCATGTACCTTGGTTGTAGGCACATCCCCAATAAGCTTATGTTATGAAGAGGTGCGCAGGAGGCGCTGATCAATGTTTCTCTCTCATCCCATGTTTCTAACTCTCTCTCTCTCCCTCTCCCTTCTTCTCTGTAAAAAATCAATAAAATATATATATATATATATTTTAAAAATATATCCTTCCGTAAAGATGAAAAAAAACAACTGGGTCACCTGAGAGTTAAAGAGAGTGCTATTAAGAATTACACCTGCCGAGACCGGTTTGGCTCAGTGGATAGAGCGTCGGACTGGGGACTGAAGGGTCCCAGGTTCGATTCCGGCAAGGGCATGTACCTTGGCTGCGGGCACATCCCCAGCTGCAAGAGGCAGCTGATCGATGTCTCTCTCTCATCGATGTTTCTGACTTTCTATCCCTCTCCCTTCCACTCTGTAAAAAAATCAATAAAATATATTTTTAAAAAAAGAATTACACCTGCCTTAACATGTTTTGGCTCAGTGGATAGAGTGTCGGCTTCGGACTGAAGGGTCCCAGGTTCGTTTCTGATCAAGGGCATATACCTTGGTTGTAGGCACATCCCCAGTAGAGAGTATGTAGGAGGCAGCTGATCAGTGTTTCAAACTCTCTATCCCTCTCCCTTTCTCTCTGTAAAAACATCAATAAAATATATTTTAAAAAACAACAAAACAATTACACTCAACAACAGGCATAAACCAGGGCCATCCTGTGAGCTCATCATCGTTTTACATTCCTACCAACTATACTGTATTTCTTCATTATATCGCCAACAACATCATGCAAGATGAAAAAGGACAATATTACTTCCAATTTACAGATCAAGAAAGCATGTGCCAAAAAGACTAAATTATCAACTCCAGTTTGCAAAAGTCTGCAGACTCCACTTAAATCTATTAACCCAATACCTTCCACTAAATAATCTAATGACCAGGATCAGGCAAATATCAATGATATGAACCTATCTAAGCTCTTTCTCTCTTTCAGTAATAGTGCTAAAAGTTGAAGATATTTTCAAATTTAATGAGACAATATCTTCCTTTATGCTTTAAATGCAGACATACCTGGATTTATGTTTTGAGAATATTACATTTCTAACTGTTTTTTTTTATTGTTCATGATTTCACAATATTCTTTGTTACTTCATTTCAAATAACCTAAATATAAGCAAGGCTCCTAGATAAAAATAATATAGAGGCATGATGAACTTAAATTCAAAAATCTCATAATATTGAATTCAATTTAACTGTTAATTCAGGATCTCCATTTTATTTTATTTTATTGGAAGTGCTTGTTTCATTTTTTTATTCATTCTTTTTTCTTTTCCTTTTTTTAAAAATTCTTTATTGTTTAAAGTACTACATGAGTCTCCTTTCCCACCACTGATCCTCTGGCTGGCCACTCCCACCCCCAACACATGCCCTACCCCCGCTTCCTGTCTGTGTCCATTGGTTATGCTCATATGCATGCATACAAGTCCTTTGGTTGATCTCTTACTCCCTTGCCCCCTGGAGAGTCTGTTCGATGCTTCTATGTATCTGCTTTTATTTTTGTTCAATGAGATTAAGTGATATTTATCTTTCTCTGACTGGTTGATTTCACTTAGCAGAATGCTCTCCAGTTCCATCCATGCTGCTGCAAATGGTAAGAACTCCTTTTTTACAGCAGCATAGTATTCCATTGTGTAGATGTACCCCAATTTTTTAAACCACTCACAGGCACTTAGACTATTTCCAAAACTTAGCTATGGCAAATCGTGCTGCTATGAACATAGGAATGCATCCTTCCTGATGAGTGTTTCTGTTTTCTTGGGATATGTTCCTAGAAGTGGATTATTGGGTCAAATAGAAATTCCATTTTTAATTTTTTGAGGAAACTCCATCCTGTTTGCCATAGTGGCTGCACCAGTCTGCATTCCCACCAGCAGTACACGAGGATTCCTTTTTCTCCACATCCTCTCCAGCACTTGTCAAGCTCTCAATTTTAATACATTAACAATAATCTATCTCTATTTTCTGATCCTAAAATGAGTATACTGTCACAACACCTATCCTACATTAAGTAACAAATGACTTGAAAACGTTTTAGAATTACTGAATTATAGAATTATTGGGTAATAAGTAGTCACCTAATATAGTAATTCTCAACATAGATGTACATCAGAATCACCTGGGAGCTTTTAAAATGCTACACTATATACCTTAACAGATGGAGACAATGGATTTCATAATATTCACCATCTATTTATTATTTGTTAAAAGCTCCGTGTAAACTAAAACTAAATGGACCTTGGTAAAGGCTAAGGATCAGATGCCCAGATTTTTATGAAGAAAACTTGAACACATTTCTATGACTAAAAGTACATTTCATAAGTGCTACAAATAAATTCTGATTATTAGTTAAAAATTAAAAAATAAAGATAAATACTATACTATTCCATACTGAACCCTGTACCTACTGAATCAGAAACCTAGAAGAGAATATTGTTTAAATTTTTCAGGTGATTCTCAGGCCCAGCCATTCTAATCCCAATCCAAATCTGGTCAACCTAAGATTTCCAAGGTGGATGAAGGCATTACAGACCCACCAGCAACCACACAGTTATGTCATTCTACTCTCTCCTCAGCAACCCACACAATTGCTTTCTATTGTCTTTTCCACTCTGCAATGCAGCACAAAGAGCAGCTGAGGACCTGCACACTGCAATCAGAAAGCTGTGAGGCAGATCCTATTCGATCGCTCACTCTTTCACCAACGCCCTCCCAGATATCTTCTGAGTTAGCTCATCTCAAAAGATAATAACTGTCATGATCATAATGACAATAAAAGCTAACATTTGCTAAACACTTACTTTGCCACTAGCTGTGCTAATCGCTCTGCATGCGAGAGCTCAATCTCCACATTAACCCACATTAAAGTGGGACTATTCTCATCTCCATTTCACATTATCAGAGAGGTTAAAATAGCTTTGCCAAGGTCATACCACCAGGAAATAACAGAAAAAGGACTTGAACCTAAGTCCGATGCTCTTCTCAATACACCTACCAACTAACCTAAAGCTATTCTGAGTCCCCTTCACATTCAGGCTGCACACCAAAGCCCAGAACCCCACTATCGTCTCAATGGAAGAAGAGTCCAAGAAGCTCTTGAATTTCTATTAGCCTGAAACAGAAATCTAAACATTAGCAACAGGAAAGAAAAAGATCCATTTCTGAAATATAAACTGTTCCTTACAAAAATGCTTCTGTAAGGAATCAGCAGTCCTTCTGGAAAATGAAACATTTAGAGTTTGAAGGTGCATCAAAGGTGACTCTTCCAATGTATAATTGTGGTTTTCCTCTCTGCCTGGTTGGAAAGAAATGGAATTTAATATTTCAAATGAAATCTCACACTTCAAGTATTTCTTCCTCCTTAGTTGCTCCACTGGATTAAAAAAAAAAAAGAAAAAAGATCCTCTACATGCTTGTGTTTGATTATGTTGAAGAAAGAGACATACCTGGAATTTATGATCACACTATTGATGGCAGAATTCAAAGACAACAAAGGACAAATCAATAGCTACAGATTCACCGAACACAAGAGTTCAATCTGGTTCAACAAACAATTTCTGTGTGCCTAGTATATGCCAATCTTTATGCTAGGAACTGGTTATATGAAAATAAAATCCCTCCCCATCAGAAGCTAATTCGAAGAACTGACTAGTCAGTCATTTAATGGTCACAACATAAATCCAATTACAAAATAATATGCATAAACAGGATCCTATCTGGATGGATGAAATATACTGAAGTGTGGTGGTGTGGGAGCAGAAAGCATAATTCTCAAGCTCTACCAAAGGGTGGATCAGACAAGGTTTCATAGGGGAGATTTGCAGAAAAATAGTAGGTATCAAACAGGAGAAACAGGGGGGGATGGAGCCAGCACATTTCACATAGAAATAAAAGCACTTATAGAGGGTACAGATTTAAGAGAACATAACAGAGACTCTTCCATGAAATGGAAGATGGTGCAGTGCATGAGGCAGTGGGTGGCCAGAAAGTGGGCTAAAATGGTGGGGAAAGGCAGACCATGGTCAACCCTCTATACCATTCTGAGTAGCCAGAATTTTATAGCAAAGGCCAGAAGAAGCCAATAAATGTTACATTTGAGAAGGACTAATATTTATAGGTCATCTCAGGCAAGCAGGGAGCTAGAAGGTAGAGAGATGGGCAGTTAGGAATCGAGGAATGCAATACAAAGGTCCAAATAAGAAATGATGTCAAACCGAAGAGTGACAAATATTTATGCATCCCCTATCTCAGATAAGGGGTGGGCACTAGGGATTCAAAGATAAATAGGATTACTTCAATGGGGGCCAACTGAAAGGAAAATTTAATACGAGAGAATGACCATAAATAGTTTGATAAAAGGCTTAAATTAAACAACAGAATGTTTTCAGCTCTAAACACTTCAAGAACTGCTCAAGAGAATGCTATTACTCTACCTAGCAAAGCTATCATTCAGAATTGAAGGTCACAGATAAGAAAAAGCTAAAGGAGTTCATCACCACCAAACCAGTATTATATGAAAAGCTGAAAGGTATTCTTTAAGAAGAGGAAGAAGAAAAAGATAAAGATAAAAATTATGAACAACAAATACATGTCTATCAATAAGTAAATCTAAAAATCAAGTGAATTAAAAATCTGATGAACAGAATAAACTGGTGAATATAATAGAATCGGGGCATAGAAAGGGAGTGGACTGACAATTCTCATGTGGGAACGAGGTGTGGGAAGAGCAGGAAGAGACTGGACAAAAATGGTTCACCTATGGATGAGGACAGAGTGGGGTAAGTAAGGGCAGAGCGTGGGGTGGGTACCGGGTAGAACAACTGTAATAAACTGAACAATAAATATTTATTAAATTTTAAAAAGAGAAAAAAATTTTCTACAAAAATGGAAATGTTCCCTATCTGCAAAGCCAAGTATGGTAGCCAATAGTCACCTGTGGTTTCTAGAGCTTAAAAATGTGGCTAGCCCAAAAAAGGAACTGACTTCTTAATTTTAATTTTTAATAATTTAAATATAAATGGCTATTATGTGACTAGTTGCTAAGGTAGCACAGGTGGAGAGATTTTTTTTTTTTTTCTGGAGAGGATAAGACAAGAGGATCCTGGTACTAGAGATGCCAGGCAAAGAACAGGAACCGCATAACACACGCAGGTGGACTTCGTCTATACACACAACAAAAGTTGAGGACTTGGATGCTGCAACCTCCACCCTCTTTCCCACATGGCTCTAGAAATTCTAGAAGCCCGTCCTTGATCCTCCAGGCAAGAGATTGAAACTTTTCTGAAGAATGTTACCATCTCACAGGAACAAACCTAATGATACTGACATTGGGGTCCCCCAATTAAATAGCCCACTCAAGTCACTCTTCTGCCCTGAGTTCCTGTTCAAAGTTCACAAGCCCCACGCACACGCTCAGCTTTCCCCTCACGTTTACTCATGAACAGACAGCCAAGATCAACAAATGACTGAGGAAAGCCTCCAACGCAGACAGAGAGACAGAAAAAAAGCAACTCAGAATAAACAAAGATTATTTACTCAAAAAAAAAGAACTTCAAGGTCTTCAGAGAGATAAAAGAATGTATTTTATTTATGAAGCAAGACTAAGTTTTATTCTTTCAAAATAAAATTTCAGAGAAAAAGCAACTCTTAAATATTAAAATGAAAAGTAGGACTGGAAAAGAGCCCTTTGGAACACTCTAGATTGATGGAAACATACTATATCTTGGTGTGGGTAGTGGTTTCATGAGTGTATACAATTATCAAAACTATGTGAAATAAACACTTGGGCTTGGTATACTTTATGTAAATTGTATCTTTATTTTTAAAATTTCAATAGAAGAATTTGAGTATAAAGTTTGGGAAAATTGTAAAGAACAGTTTGAAAATGAGAGAAAACACAAGAAAATTAAGAGGTCTGATCCAGAAAGTTGAACATCTGGGTAAATGGAGGAAAGAAAGCCATCAGCAAAATCATTTAAGAAAGATTTTCCAGAACCGAAGGCCGCCAGTTGCAGAATGGAAAAGGCATAACAATACGATGGAGGGAAAGACCTGCTCTGGGTATCACTGAGAACGTTGGAAACAAGAGTCTATAAGCTTCCAAACAAGAGTCTATAAAACAAGTCATATTCAAAAGATCAAAGACTGAGAATGCTTCTAGTTTTCGTTTTAAGTAACTGGGAGGCTTTTTAACAGCTGCATAAAGCAAGGAGAAAACCAACCAATGCTTTCAAAATTCTGAAGGGAATACTTTTCAAGAGACAGGTAAGTTTAGGGCTGTCATCAGCAAGTTTCCCCACAGACTAAATAAAAGGACAGAATGCCAGATTCCTAACTGGATCTCACTTTTCTTTATCGTGTACTGATAAAGTTCCTATTCTTACCTCTGGATCCTAATGCCTGGTTCAGTAGAATACCATCTCACCCTACAGAAGTATTCTGTTTTGGCCCATACCTGAGAGCTAGACATAAGCCAGGGTAAAGCTTAGAAGCAAAAAATATTTAAAAGTAGCCCACTCTCCTTGACTACATTACTTGCAAGCTCCCAACAGCTGGGCCCTCTACAGTCCTCTAGACCAGTGGTCACCAACCTTTCGGACCTCACAGACCACCAGTGGTCCATGAACCACCAGTAGGTGACAGCTGCTCTAAATACCCCAACTGTAAGAAATCCCATCTCCCTTAACTTTCTGACAATCTTTTCCACTGACCTCTCCAAAAGTGTTCATATAACCTCTCAACTCCAAATCAAGACTGGACCCAGAGCTTCTATTCTGGACCAGGAGTAATGAATTCAAACTATCATCATGAAGCTCCTCTCCTGAGAAGAATGATGGAAACACTGCCCTTTCCCTATATACCTATATTTGTGCTTACATTTAGGGACATCTACACTAGAAAGGAAACATATATATATATATATATATATATAAAAAGAGGTAATATGCAAATTAGCCCAGGTTGCCATAACGGGTCACAACCAGTGAGAAGGAAGTTGCGCATGCAAGTGAGGCCCATAGTGGAGACAGAGCCCAGGGGGCCTGTCTGAGCTGGCGCAGCAGCTCAGACGGCCCTGGAGGGGACACAGGCAGGGGGCCAGGGGACGCTGCAAGTCAGGCATGGGTCCTAGCCCCCCGCGGCACGGGTCCAGCCTGATTCCCACGGCAGCTGGCGCTACACAAGTTAGGCGTGGGTTCTTGGCCCCCCACGAGTGCCTCCTCTCCTGGCAGGAAGTGGGGCGCCACCTTGCACGATTTTAATCATACACTGGGCCTCTAGTGATTAATATAAAAGCCTGGACAGTTGCTACCTCTGAGGAAAATGCAATGGGCAGGGATACCTGGCAACTTTTATAATACTGGTAATGTTCAATTTCCTCACCTAAAGAATACATGGGTATTTTTCCCTAACTACACACATATGTTTTGTATACTTTTCTATGTGTCTGACATATATATGTATATATATATATAAAACCAGTGAACCTCTATCATCATTGATGCTTCTATTTCTCCCTCTCCCTTCCTCTCTGAAATCAATAAAACAAAAAACAAAAATGTATGTGTGTATACACACACAGAGAGAGAGGGCGGGGGAGGGAGAGAGGGAGAGAGGGAGAGATGGAAAGAGGGAGAGAGGGAGAGAAGGACAGAGGGAGAGAGGGAGAGAGAAAGGGAGAGGGAGAGATAGAAACATCAATGATAATAGAGATTCACTGATTGGCTGTCTCCTGCATGTCCCCCATTGGGGATCAAGCCTGCAACTGAGGCATGTGCCCTTACCAGATTCAAACCCAGGACCCTTCTGTCCACATGTCAACGCTCTATTCACTGAGCAAAACCAGATAGGGCTTTTTTTCCCTCCAATTTAAAAAGTTGCCTCCCCAAAAGACTAAATGAACCGAAGTAATTAAAGTCCCTAATAACTGAAAGATCTTTATTAGATACTCATTAATTATCAATCACCTTACCCTCTCTAGTTATCCAAATCCTATGCTTCTTTAAAGATCATCTTGAATGGCAGCAACCTCTGAAGCCTTAACTATACAATAATCTCCTTGACTTTTATTTCCAGTTTGTGTCATTATTTACTCATAACGTATGTCTCCTTAGCTACGTTGAAAACAATTTTTAGAAAAATAATCTCTACTTTTCCTAATGAGTGTTTCCTCTTTAAGCCTTCCATTATCTATACTAATAGAGAAATATGCAAATTGTTCAGGATGCCATTACAGTAATAGCAATGACCAAACAGCAGGCTGTGTGGGGCGACCAGGCCTGCAGGAGGGTTAGTGAGGGACAACCAAATGAATAAACAGCAGTCTGCATGGGGCAACCAGGCTGGCGGTGATGGAAAGGCCAGTTGGGGGTGACCAGGCTGGCAGTGGGGGCAGTTAGGGGCAATCAGGCAGGCAAGCATGAGCAGTTAGAAGCCAGCAGTTCTGGATTGTGAGAGGGTGCAGGCTGGGCTGAGGAGACCCCTCCCCCATGCACGAATTTTGCGCACTGGGCCTCTAGTCTAGTAGAAAACACAATGATGGCCCTAAGTCAAATGGGGAGGCAGGGGCTTATTGGCATACCAGTTTCTCTCAGGAGAAAGTCAAGTTCTTAGATGAGGCCCTTCTATCACTTAATGCCTTCCACTCCCAGTACAGAGTCAGAACTAAAATGTCTGGCCGAGACCGGTTTGGCTCAGTGGATAGAGCGTCGGACCGCGGACTGAAGGGTCCCAGGTTCGATTCCGGTCAAGGGCATGTACCTTGGCTGTGGGCACATCCCCAGTAGGGGGCGTGCAAGAGGCAGCTGATTGATGTTTCTCTCTCATCGATGTTTCTGACTTTCTATCCCTCTCCCTTCCGCTCTATAAAAAATCAATAAAATATATTTTAAAAAAAAGAACTAAAATGTCTGTTGATGAATAATTAATAAAATCAGAAGAAAAAGGATTACTAAATATGAATAAACTAATAAATGAAAGAGTAGCCCCATATGGAAAGGTAAAATTCACTGTGATCATAACTGATTAAATGAATCAAGAAAAATCTTAAGCAGCCGAAACCGGTTTGGCTCAGTGGATAGAGCGTCGGCCTGTGGACTGAAGGGTCCCAGGTTCGATTCTGGTCAAGGGCATGCACCGTGGCTGCGGGCACATCCCCAGCAGGGGGTGTGCAAGAGGCAGCTGATTGATGTTTCTCTCTCATTGATGTTTCTGACTTTCTATCCCTCTCCCTTCCCCTCTGTGAAAAATCAATAAAATATATTTTTTTTTTTAAAAGAAAAAAGAAAAATCTTAAGCATAAAGAGGTGGTGTGGTATTAAGGATAATCCTGGGGGGGAGAGGAGGGCAGGAACAGAGAAAAGTGGCTTAAACTAAGTGAACCATGATTTTAAGTAGAATAAATCGGTAGTTGTGGAGGTGGCCTTCTTGCCCAACAAGGTGACTCAATCTTGGTGGAATCTATCCTATCCGTGGCAGCTTGATGTGGACTCAGTGAGTTCTAAACCTGCCTCTGCCACAATCTAGCTCTAGGCCTTAGAGACAAGTCAGGAACACCCCTCTGGACCTCAGTTTTCCCCACTGTAAAATAAGTGGGAAGAATAATTGACCTTGAAGATCCTTAAAGGCCAATAGGATTATAGGAGTTATATGTTCCTTTCTGATTCACTGAGGAAAAGTCAGAGCAGTCCAGGAGTATGCATCTAATCAAAACTGTCTCTAATATCCTACTGGTAGGGAAATTAAAAGACAGAGTTTCAAATGTAGGTGCTTTTACATAGTCAAATTTTAAAAGCTTTTTATAAATGTTATGCTTTAAGACAGTTAAATGCAGTGACTTTTAACCTGAAAACCGCTAAAGCTAAGGAAAATAATATAACTTGAACACATGCCCATTTCTAATATGATTCCATTTTTTAAAGTAACTCATAAATGTGCATGACTCATACATCTGAATATTATGATACGTTCCTTTATCATTTCATCTTCTGGTGCCAGTAATACCACATTACAGAGTGACAAAGCCCTTTACTAAGTGCAGCGTGTGCTTCTGGCCATACTCCAAACACCAGCACAGGACTGCTGCATTAGGAAAAAACCCAAGTGAGGTTTTCTGGGCTTTGGAATACAGGACCTCTAGTCAGTTGCCCAAAATATGACTCCCTTCACCTCTCCATGCACAGCCATATAGATTTTTGATACCTGAAACCCTAACAACAATTCTCCTTCGGCTTATTTAACCCTTTGAAGTTTACAAAGCACTTTCATTTAGCTGATTCCCAATGCTTTCCAATGACCCACTAAGCGTGCTTAGGCTCCGGAGATGTTACTGTACCCATTTTACAGGTGAAGAAACATGGGTTCAAAGAGTTTAAGTGACTTGCCCAAAGGTATTCAGCTAGCAAGTGGTGAAACTGAGACTTACACCCAGGTCATCCCAAACCCAAACCTGGGCTCTTCTCACCAAACTGCTGCGTGATGTGGCATAAGAAAATAAGTGGTCAAAATAAAATCAGTTAAAAATCCTTGTGATTTTATTTAGGGGAGTAGTTCAATCCTTTGTAAACTTATGGGAGTAGTTCAATCTTTTGTGAACATAGTAGACCATAAAAATGATTCTTAAACTTCATTCTCCCTTTCCTATTTATCCCCTATACCTTGGGTTGCTGGAGTTATCATCCCCAAGAAAATGTCAGCTAAAGAAAGCCAGTATTAAAACAGCCACTATCCCTCACTTGTCCCTATCTCTAAAATCACTGGTGAGTGAATCTTATTTCCAAAAAAGAACAAAAGTGACAAAGCCAAAATCAGAACCAGGCCCAGTGATGGTTCTACGGCTAAATCCAAGTTTGTTCCCATCATCTTTCTTTCTTGTTCCTCACAAAATGGATCTGGAGAACCTCAGAAGCCTAGAAAGGGGACCAGTATAGCAATTCCAGAGGTGGGAGAGAGGCCAGCTAGGATAGGAACTGAGACAGCCTACCCACTTCAGCTTTACTCCAGATGTGCCCTTCTTCCGTCCTAACTACGGAGAAAATTTTTGAAATCTACCCTCAAACCAGAAATGGCGAGCTGCAGCATGCAATGGAGGCAAGAGATTAAGTGACTGGCCTCCGATCACAATGTTGGCAGGCAATGTGGACATTTGGCAATCCTTCCTGAGAAATAGAGCTTTCAGTCATCCTTTTGGTGATCAAAACTCCCTAAGCAGCCAAAGGTGTTGTTAGGTCCCTTTTTTATTGTTTTTTTGTTTTGTTTTGTTTTTTTCAGGAGGGGAAAAAATACCATTAAATGTCCTCCCTAGTTAGTCATTTGAGAATAGCTAGTCAGATCGTCCCGGTTTAAAAACAAGATTTTTTTCATTAACCTGACATTCATCGGCAGCTACAACTAACTTCATTTTAGTTGGGCGACGTGGAAATTCACTCTGTATCCTTATTATACAGAGTTAATTAATTATACAAAAGAAGCCTTGGAATCCCGTCAGTTTATTTAGCCAATTTTACAGGAAGACACAATGGGGGGATTCCAAAGCCAGTCTAAAACCAGCAGCCTTCTCAGTTTACAAACATTTTTTTAAAGCAGACTAGTAACAATATGAAAATATCCCCTACCCTTCACCACTTTAAACATTTAGTGTAATTTAGGTTTTTGGTTAACCATGCTTGTCAAATGCTTTAAATTGCTAAATTACTACCTGGGATGGAACTTGTAATACAGTCACGAATTACATGCTAAAAACTTTTTTAAAACACTCCATGTGTTGGGTCAAATGAGATCTGCCTTATTGGCTGGGTACAAAATGGGAGTAGTTCAATCTTTTGTGAACTAATCATGACATCACTCCAGAATGACAATATGACACAGACCTTAGGGAGTGGTTCGGACATCGCTCAAACCTGGGCTTAAGTCATGGCCCTGCTACTCATGAGCTATGTGGCACCTGAGTCTCTGAGATCAAGTTTCTGCATCTGTAATACCAATTCCCTCTCATCTAACTAATGCCTAGGACCAAGCACAGAAGAAACCATACATTAGGTACTAAATAAAAGATACCTGTTAACCACTGTAAATGTGAATTCAGAACACAGGCCAATGTGACCACTTGGTTAGTAATGGCATGGAAATTCAAGATAGGAAACAATTAGAGTTTTATACTCTACTCTTTTCTCTTCAAGGTCCACTCCTCTATTATCTATCTTTGTCAACTCCAGCCTACAATGATCGACACAACGCCATTAGCACTTTATGAAACAGTTTATGTTGACAGAATCACCATTTGACTGATCATAACACCTACCCATTTAAGACCTTCAGAGGAAGAGTTCTGTTTCTCTGTCAGTCTCATCACCCATTCATTATTTTCACTGATTACAAACTACACTGAGACCACAAGCAATCACATAATACCATTTCATCAGAATTGCGGAAGCTTTAAAGTGCAAAAATCACTCCGTAACACTATCAGACACCTTAAACATTTTAAACAAACATCTAACACTGTCTAAAACTGCTATGGTTCAGATCTCATGGGGACACACCCATTGGTTGGCTATGGTGACTATGACATGAATTAGAGTCCCTCAGACTAAGATTCTCAGGCACAGTGCACTATGGACTAAACCACGGTAACCACTGCACATCCATTCGGATACACCCATTTTCTAGAACTTCAAAACCACCAGCTATAAACAACTCTTTCTTCAAATGAGTTCAGAACTGAAGCTACATACATCATGACTTAAAACAAAATGGAGTTTTAACTCTCCCCATAGACTTGTCTGCACTTGCCATATCTAAAGATACGAAACCACTGCACTAGGCCAATGATTCTAAACAATCTACTCCTCCTTTTTTTTTCTTTTTTTAATTGATTTCAGAGAGGAAGGGAGAGGGAGAGATAGAAACATCAATGATGAGAAAGAATCACTGACTGTCTGCCTCCTGCATGCTCCCTTCTGGGGATCGAGCCCGCAACCTGGGCATGTGCCCTTGACTGGAACCAAGCCCGGGATCTTTCAGTCCACAGGCAGAAACTCTATCCACTGAGCCAAACCAGCTAAGGCTCTTCTCACCTTTTTTTTTTTTTTTTAAGGTATGTTTTGTAATGCCTCCTTTACTACCCTGAAATGAAAATCCAAGATAATATAAACTATTTATTACATGCAAAATTTCTAAATAATCAATATAATATCCAAATTATAAATAAAAACAAGGAAATTTATAAGAATCTGTATTTCAACATGTAACTGCTCTGTCACAAGTACACTAGAAGACATAATCAAGTAGTCTAACAAAATTAATAAGCATGAATGTAATAACTACAAATGCAGAGATTCTGATGTGTTCTTATTGATAACACAAAAACAAGCATATCAACACTGATAGCATGATTTATAAAAATGGTAAATAGCTTTTGGTAAAGTTCCAACAAAATAAAGTAAAATAGTACACTATTTATATAGCATAGTAAGTACAGTGGTCAGCAAACTCATTAGTCAACAGAGCCAAATATCAACAGTAAAACTATTGAAATTTCTTAAACTTAAACTTCTTCTAACACCACTTCTTCAAAATAGACTCACCCAGGCTGTGGTATTTTGTGGAAGAGCTACACTCAAGGGGCCAAAGAGCCGCATGTGGCTCGCCAGCCGCAGTTTGCCGCTCTGTTGACTAATGAGTTTGCCGACCACTGCTAGAATAAATGTTACCATGTAGTTGGAAGCTGTGAGTATTAGGCAATTGTGGCATATTGTGTGCAAAGAGGTAAAGGGTAGTATGTGACAGTGGTCAACAAACTCATTAGTCAACAGTGGCAAACCGTGGCTCGCGAGCCACACAGTTTGCTGACCATTGGTATATACTATTTACATAATATATACATTATATAGTTCATTCCTAAAAAATTCAGGGTATAGCAAAATGATGCAAAAAGTACTTTATGTAAATCAGAATTAGGTTCTAGGCTCATAAAATTAAAAACAGGCTTTCCTCCTACAAGAATATCTGGAGACACATTTGAAAGTCACGTAGGCTATTACAAAATGCTTTGCACAAGACTATCCCTGTGTACATTAAAGGAAATTAGTATTCTTGGCCATGCCCCCTAAGTGCCACAGGTACCCACCCCACCATCAACCAACAAAGCTCCACAGAAAATTACTGAGCCAGCTGCTAGGATAGGTGCTGCTTTGAAGTCAAGGGGAGTCTTATTTGTCTTTCTGTTTCATGTATTGACCTTAGAACTATGCTTGGCTCCTACGCAGGTGCTCAATAAGTCTGAGGAATTGGGTGGTACTTCTTCTGAAACTCTTCCATTTATTCTTAGGCAGCAGAAAAACAGAATCAATGTCTTCGTCAATAGGAAAACGGCATCTAGTGGACTTGAATGTAAACTGCTGACATTTCACTCACAATCAGAAACACTTTAAAACAGGGTCACCTACCTTTCGGATGTCGCGGAGCACCAGTTGGCGACCACTACTTTCAAGAATGCCGTTGTTCCTGCCCTCATATTGACAGCCTAAGACTAGGACAGCAAATTCACATCATGGCATGAGGGCCCACTGAGCCTGGGAATGGCTTTAAAATCCATCTCAACATGACTCTAATAGTTTTGGCAACTATTTGGGCTTCCCAGCCTCAGAAATAAGGGAGCAAGAAATCAGTAGGCTCAAATAGACTTCCTGGTACTTAGAACCTTCCACATTATGCAATCTAGTATTTTCCACTACTATCATCTGAGCACTTACTATGTGCTTCAGGCATGCAGTGCTAAATGCTTTTTTGACCCTTGTACAATAACACAAGGCCTAAGGTCAAAAGCTGGTATCAGAGCTCTAATTCCCACCCAGATCTATCTAGCTCCAAAGCCTGTGCTAGTCTGCCACCATCTGCAAAATGACCTCTCTGAAGGAGTGGGGTAAAGAAGCTTTCTACTGGAGTGGCACTTCTCTGCATGGATCCAGGAGTTGGGCAGGCACTTCTAGGGGGGCAGCCGGACAGCATGTGAAATACAAGCCAAAACAAAAAATTCTTCTCTCTCAATGACTCAGCCAGAAGCCAATCTGAGGCTTGGAAGGCGTCCCAATTTAGATCTTAAAACCAAACTTTGGACACCAGGATACCACATTTTTCCTGATGCGTAATAACTCCAAGTTTCAGATGGCATCAAGCCCTGCTGAATGCTAGTTCCAACCTATCATCACTCTGCCTATACCTGGTTCCTGCTTCTCTCCTAGGAATCCCCAATGCTGTTGCCCCCAATCCCTACTTTCCATCCTCTGGACAAATACTAGATCTTTGCTCATCTGATGGCTTAGAGGAAATGCCCCTCCTATCTGCTCCGTATATGTGAATCCTACTCACAATTCAATTTTTACAATTAAGTTCTCTTCCCCTACCCTCCCCCCCTTATTCTCAAGCTGAAAGGGACTGACCCCATTTCAGAGATTTCAAAGAACTTTTCTCAGGGCTCTTACCCCACTTCTCCTTACATTTCAGTAATGAGATCACATGACCCTTCCCTAGAGCTTTAGTTCCTTACTAGAAGCCTGGTGCATGGATTCATGCATACTTAAAGGAAATTAATTAGAAGGTGGCCAGCAGGGCACAACTGAGCAAGAAAGCCTGCACAGCCCTGGAGCCAACCTCACATGGTCCCTCCCTAGCTGGCCACACTTGTGGCAGCACCAGGCTCGAAGGGCATTTGTGGAGTGAGCGGGGATCCCTCCAGCAGGTGGGGTCCCTCGGCCTGGCCTGTGGGGATCAGGCGGAAACCAGCAGTCCAACATCTCCTGAGGCCAAGGGGTCCCGAAGTAGGAGAAAGCACTCTGCAAAGTTACTGTCACTCCTTAGCTCCTGCATTGAGCATCTGACCCTTGGTGGTCAGTGTATATCATAGCTACTGGTCAGAGTGTCTGCCCCATGGTGGTCATTGCGTATCATAGCTACTGGTTAGATGGTTGAATGGTGGGACCATCGCTTAGACTTTTATATATATAGATTTGCTCCTGTATCCTCCCACAATACTGACTACCAATACCACCATCACCACTAAATGTAAGGTCCACTTAAGGAATGGCTACTGAGGCCTGGCATGATCCAGCCTCCACTGGCACTATAGCGTAATAGACACAAGCACAATCTGAAATCAGATTGCCTTTGTTTGAATCCCTGCTCTACCATATACCAGCTGTGAAATCTTAAGTTACTCAGCCCTTTGTGCCTCAGTTTCCTCATCTGGAAATTCACAGGATTATCATCAGCATGAAAGCAGTTAATATACAGGAAGGCACTCAGCACAGTGCCTGGCATATAGTACAGACTAAATAAGTGTGTGCTATTGTTACTGTCAGTGCCGCCTCAAGCTCTGATTCACATTATGTTCCAAGTCCATACTCTGAGGTCCTTAAATATACCAAACTATTTCTCATATTTGTTTAAGCTGCCTTGACTGCTCTTCACACCCTAGCTCCTTACCCTTCTCATCAGTATATCCCCTTCAGTCTAGCCAGGAGCCTGGCATATCGTCAACACTAAGTAAGTATTTGCTGGTACCTGGCACCTTCTACACAGTAAGTGCTCAGAAAGCATCTATTGAATTCACTGCTGCTAAGAACACAGGTGTCAACCTGCAAAATGCTATTTTCCATATTTGGTCAACTCTGAATTATCAATCAACCAAAACATCTGTTAAGCACCCACAGTGAGTAAATCTGCATGTTCTCTGTATATTGCAAAACAATAAAGCCATTGTATTTAACTGGAAGATAATAGGTAGAATCAAGACTACAGTGTATGCCTGGGCATGGTGCCAAGAGGGCCCAACTGAAGTGAGGGAGTAATGGCTGAAATCCTGCCTGCCTTATTCTAGTCTGACCATGCTCCCTGGTGCAGGGCTGCCCCACCCAGACAAGACACTGTTTTCTAATTTTCAAAAAGGTAACATTCAGGTCAGTAGCAGCCCTGAGAAAGATCAGTCTTATTTCTTAAGGCTGAGCCTCTATATACCATGAGATTTTAATGGCATAAAAGGCACTGACTATTAAGAACACCCTCCCAATCTCTAAGTGCCCTTGAAACAGCCACTAGGGATGAAAGAATTATATTCCCTGCGAAGCTTTTGATAATAACAAGAGCAGGGAGGGGTAGCTAGTCAGTTCATTACTACTTTTTAACTCAGACTAGTTTATCAGATGAGCTACTATTTCTTGTCAGAACAGAGAAGCCTGAAATTGGAAACCCCAGAAGACTGTTTTCATGCAGCAAAGGGTGGTGAGAAAGATTCAGAACAAGGAATACTGCCAGGAAGGGCAGGCTCAGTCTGGGACCCCAAACTTCACTTTCTTACCCCAGGCTAGCTCTCACAGCGTTCCGTCTAAGTGGGTACTTAGGAGTGCATTCATATGTCTATTCACTTGCACATACAGAGGGAGAGAGGGCTGTTCAGTTTCCCAGCTTCCTGACTCCTGAGTAAATCCTAACAGTTTAGCAGAGCAAAACAGCATAGAGTAGCATAAAGAGACCCAAGTATCCCTCTTAGCTTTTCTAATAATTTGCAGTGACTTTTGGAGTCACTTTTCTTCTCTAGGCCTCAATTTCATTCTTTATAAAATGAATGAGGCTGTAATATGTAACACATTAAATAAACGATATCATTTTCAAGCAATGTTCTAAGTAACTAAAAGGTCCTGAATACTATAAAATTCTGGGGGTGGGGGGGGGGGATTTAATGAAATTCCCCTTTTAAGCTATACTTTTAACAATCTTTGAAATTTTAATAAATCCCACAAATTCAATCTTATAGCAAATTTTAACCCACTGAAGATCATCAATGTGTTCATATTTTCTTTCTACAGACTTTGAATTAAACCTTCTCACATCAATTCTGAGCTTATAATTAAACTTCTTATAAATACGTCACCGATTCTGAAGGAAACTAGAATTCTATTTTTTTTTTAAATTCAGGCCTATTTATATTTGTCTGCTCCCTTAAAATTGCTCAAGCAAGTCTACAACTACACACACGTTTGATTAAATGTCAGGCAAATCTCAGGGACAGCTGCTGGGCTCTTATTCTTATTACAGAAGAATAGTCACTTATGCAATAACAAATTCATAACAGTTTGCAATGGAATAGAAAGGGTAAACACACATTATCATCTCTCTTGCACTTATTATGCTACATTTTGGAATACTTACTATATACTTACCTCCAGTAAGGTTTCTGTTTGTTTGGGTTTTTTTTGTTAATTTACTGGTGTGCCATTGGTTAATAACAATATACGAATTTTAAGTGTAAATTCTTTTTTTTTCTCTCAAATCAATTTTTATTTTTATTTTTTTCTTTTTATTGTTCAGTTTATTCATTACATTGTTCCCTTTCCCCCTCCCCCCGCCCCGTTTTGTTCCCCTCTACCTGGTACCCATCCCACCCTCCGCCCTCACCCCCCTCCACTGTCCTCTCCCATAGTTGATTTTTGTCCAATCTCTTGCTGCACTTCCCACACCCCCTTTCTCCCCAAGAGTTGTCAGTCCATTCCCTCTCTATGTCCTTGATTCTGTTACATTCACCAGTATATCCTGTTCATCAGCTTATTAATTCACTTGATTTTTAGATTCATTTATTGATAGATGTGTATTTATTGTTCATAATTTACACTTTAATCTTTTTGTTCTTCCTCTTATTAAAGAATATCTTTCAGCATTTCATATAATATTGGTTTGGTGGTGATGAACTCCTTTAGCTTTTTCTTACCTGCGAAGCACTTTATCTGGCCTTCAATTCTGAATGACAGCTTTGCTGGATAGAGAAATCTTGGTTGTAGATTCTTGCTGTTCATAACTTTGAATATTTCTTGCCACTTCCATCTGGCCTGCATCGTTTCTGTTGAGAAATCCGCTGACAATCGTATGGCTGCTCTCTTATAGGTAACCAACTGTTTCTCTCTTGCTGCTTTTAATATTCTCTGTCTTTTGCTCTTGGCATTTTAATTATGATGTGCCTTGGTGTGGTCCTCTTAGGGTTCCTATATATTGGGGTTCGGTGAGCTTCTTGGACTCCTAAGTCAATTTCTTTCACCAGGTGTGGGAAGTTTTTGGTCACTATTTCTTCAAACAGGTTTTCATTGTCTTGCTCTCTCTTTCTGGCACCCCTATAATTCGGATGTTGGTATGCTTGAGGTTGTCCCAGAGGCCCCTTACACTATCTTCAATTTTTTGGATTCTTTTGGTTTCTTGCTTTTTCAGCTGAGTGGATTTTACCTCTTTGTATTTCAAATCTTTAACTTAGTTCTTGGGGTGCTCCAGAGCACTTTTAGGTCTTTGTATAATATTTTTTATTTCAGTTAGTGTATGCATAATTTCTGGTTGGTCCTTTTTCATATCCTTGAGAGTCTCCTTTATATCCTTGAGGGTCTCCTTCATTTCCTTGTAGGACTCATTCATTTCCACGTTGGTCTTGATCATTTCCTTTGTGGTCTCGCTTATTTCCTTATAGGCCTCGACCTTTTGTTGGAGCCTCTTGAGAAGCCCTATAACCGTGGTTTTGAATTCCAGGTCCAGCCGTTTTTTTTCCCTCCATTTCTTTCACATCTAATTTCTTTCCATGTCTCTGCATGGTGGCTGCTTCCCTGAGTTGGTCAATTAGCTTTGTATGGTAGACTTCCTACTAGGGACAGTGGCTCAGCCTCCCCAGTTACCTGAAGTGGATATGGGTTACACAGTCTTGAAGTTAAGCTCAGGTAAATTGTTGTTAGCACTTGTAGGGTTGACCTCCAGGCCAATTGTCTGTGAAGTTCAGCTGTGCTCAGGTTGGATGGGCGGAGTCTCCGGGCCAAGCAGACAGCGTTAGCTCCACCCTATGCGGCCCCAGGGACTCTGTGCTGGGGACAATGGCTGCCAGCACCTCTGAGAGAGAGCCGTTGTGGAACTCCACTGGCTGCCGGGGAATTCAGACTCTCCCCAAATGAGTCTGCACACCCAATGTCTCACCCAGGGTCGTAAAACAAAGCAGACTGACGGTTTGCCGAATGAGAGAGCAAGTCGCAGAGCGCTCTCTGCGTGGTCACGCAGCTGAGCTGTTCGTGCAAGCTGCCTTCTCTGCAAGCCGGGAGACCCGGCAGCACCCGAGCTTCCACGTGCCCTCCCACTGTCCAGTTTTCACCCCGTGTGATAGTGGGTTGGTTCCCTGGACTTCGCCCAGAGCTGGAGAATCAGTCCAGTGGGACGTCTTTGTCTCTTCGTTCGAGAAAACTGGCCGGTTTTCAGCCGCCCGCCCTCTCTGCGGGCGCGCGCTCCAAACCTCTCTGCGCGAATCTTTCAACGCTGTCCACTGTCGCTCCTCCGAGTCACAGTGTCTTATCTTCACTTTTATTTGTGGAATTTTCACTCGGCCAGCTTTCTGGTGATTCTGGAAGGTGTTTGTTCTTTCGTTAAGTTGTAGTATTAAAATTGCTGAGCATGACAGCAAGATAGGTGTTTTACCTATGCCGCCATCTTGGTTCCCCCCTTAAGTGTAAAGTCTTTAATACGTCATCTGTATATTGCACTTTGTGCTCACTCTCTGGTAAGGTCTGTTAAAAAGAAGAAAAAAAAACTCTTGATTTGAAAGAGAGAGAGAGAAGCTCTGACTTGTCCCATTTATTCATGCCATTTATTCATGCAGTCATTGGTTGATTCTTATGTGCCCAGTCTGGGAACTGAACGTGCAACCTTAATATATCGGAACAACACTCTAACCAACTGAGCTACCTGGCCAGAGCTAGTGAGGTTCTTTAATCTCAATGCTCACACTATAAGGTACATTTTATTTCACTTTATAAATAGCAACACAGATAATAAATAATTTAGCCAAAGGTCACCTGCCTAGGAAGTGTCAGGGTCAGGTTCAAACCTAACTCACTCATTCCCTTTTATATCCAACAAGTATT
The DNA here is from genome assembly GCA_027563665.1 of Antrozous pallidus. Classification (NCBI taxonomy): domain Eukaryota; kingdom Metazoa; phylum Chordata; class Mammalia; order Chiroptera; family Vespertilionidae; genus Antrozous; species Antrozous pallidus. Next base: position 165,161,701 of record CM050508.1, on the reverse strand, counting down.
TACTAAGCATCCACTATGTGCCAGGCCTGGTGTTATATGCCAACTTTGTTGCTAGGCTTTCTTTCCACTTTTTGTTGCCTTCCCCCCCCTTTTTCTTTATTATGGTAAAAACACAACATAAATTTACCCTCTTAATAATTTTAAGTGTAATGTGCACTACTGTTAACTATATAAATCTTGTTTTCATCTTGAAGCTAACACATTGAACTACTGTCAATTTCCCCAAATTTTAAAAACTTTTTATTTTAAATGAATATACAAAAAGTACTCATATACCTGTGTCCAGCTTCTCCTAATAGTAATGCAGTGGCATTTTTCTAATTGGTAAAATGGGATAATCAAGTCCATTATCAAATAATCCTGAGGGCCTAACTCTGAGCCAGGCAGAAAGTAGCTTAGGCTAATGCCTCCACCTTTGACTACACATCTCTGTCTTCCACTGACTTTTGACTCTGGCTGCCCTCTCCCCTGCCCTGCCCCAAGGGTGGGAAATGAAGCATTTTTTCTTCAGGGTGTCCCATCTCGGCAGACTACAGTTTCACTGACACCTTCAGGATGAAAAGACAGGGAGAAACTTGTAGTGATTTTTCTTAGCAGAGTCTCCAGCCAGCCCAAGCTGATGGTGTCTGAGAAGAAGTATTGTGTGTGGGCACCTGCAGTTTTCAATTTGGTACCTCATTTTCCAGTGCCAGGTGATCTATCAGGACCACCTGATTTTTTAAAAAGAATTAAAAAAAACAATTCAAAGATTATTCCTCCCAGTAAGAATTCTTAAGCCACTGCGGATGGAACCAAAAGCCATAGAAAGATTTATGTAGTTAAAATAAATACAGCAACTCAGGGAAATATCAAATAAATAACTAGGAAAATAAATAAATGTAAGTAAACAGTACCATCAGTGTTAGCTAGATAAAATGGGACATCATGCTAAAACTTATATTAACTCATTTAATTCTGAACCAGTGCATTAAGGGGCTTAACCACCATTATCCCCATTTTATGGGCACAAAGAAGTTCAGTTTTACTGTAAGTTCTAGAGCTGATGAAACACTTCCCTTATCTGGTAAGAGGGAGAACATAGGGCTCCTACCCCTCTGCTTTGAACTTCTAAATTCCTAGATCCCCAGTCTCGGGAAGTTACTTTTAATAACTATGGCCACTATCCAGACCTGAGATCTGACCAATCTCCAGCTCAGCAAAACCACTGGCAAGTGCACCTCTTTTCAGCCCTGAGTAATCTTTGCGTAAGAGTGAGTATCCATCTCTATACTTACTGCCAGGGGAAGTGAAGAAACTTCTGAGGGACTTGCACAACACTATTTTAAAAGCAGGATCCCAAAAAGCCTTCCACAAATGTTATGCCAAAGGACATTACCCACCTCCCACCTGTGTCCTCCCCTCATCATCTGTGCGGACAACATGCTGACGGACACTCACTCTTCAACAGAAAGTCAAAGGACACACTGGACGCCCTTCCTTCTCATGCTGCTTTATCCCACTTTCTCCACATAACTGTGGGGCCAGAATTCACTTCTAAGGATCCTTGTGTCTCTGACAACATAGCAGGAGAGAGACCACAAAGGCAATCTATTTGCTCCATCAAACACGCTGGTCTAAAGTTTCTGCTTTCAAAGAATCCTTAGTTTGTCCTTAGGCTCACTTGGTTTCACACTGAAGTGATTAGCTTTGAGTCATTCATTCCATCTGGCCTTGGTCTGTAGAATTTTTAGGCACTTCAGAGTGTACAATTACTCTGTAAGTATGGATACTCTCAGTTAACACGAACATACGGACAAGGCACAGAGGCAAGGGCCTAACTCACAGGTCCACCTCTAGAATTGGGGAACTGGCAGAAAGTGACCCAGACACTATTAGCAATCCTAAGCAGGAGAAAACACAAATGCTGACCAAACCCCAGGAAGGACAGAGATATCTGAGGAGGCCAGAGAATACGTGGGAAAATGGGAAAGGGCCAAAAGCAGCCTCTGCTCCTAATCACTGGTTGAGATCAGCAAGGAAGGCTTTCAGCGGGATCCCAAAAGGCAGCACTCCAAAGTCGAGTTAGGTCCTAAGACGCTTGCTCAATAAATTACACAAAGGCACAACATATGAGGCTGTTTTTGAGGAAGGGAAAGCAAAGGGCTGGCTGGGGGCAGCCATGCCCAGGGGAACCAGGCAATAAAGAGCTAAGGTGTTTTCTCACCAGCAGTCTCTGGCAATCAATGCAAACCAAGCTGCAATGACTCATCATGATGAATTCATGTAACAATAAGTTAAAAAACAGAATATGAAGGGCTTAGCATTCCAGTTACAAACGACAGGTGTAGGAACTACATAGTGCCCCCTCAACCCTGACTGTGCCCAAGGCTTTGTCCTCCTGAGACTTTCCTGAAAGCTTTCCCATCTATCAGAGGAGAATTTTTTCATTCTCTAGAAGTCCAGCTGAATCACCTCACCTTTCCTGTGGAATCTTCCTGACTTCCTCAAACAAATGTAGTCACTCTCGTCTCTGTGCCTTCGCAGTACTTTGTTAAACACATCATTACAACCTTAGCAGTCTTTGCATTGTAAATATCACCTGCCAGATTATTCTAGGGGCTAACGCTGGTTTTATTCACTCTTTTTTCTCATACTCAGTGCTTAGAACATAGTGGGTACTCAGTGGATGAATGGCTGTCGCCCAGCAGGACCATCCAGAGTTCCCAAGGCCATAGCAGTCTGTAGAAATATTGATGATCGATTTATGAAATCAACTTACTTGAAGATCAATACAATCCCAGCCATGGGGGCGTGCATCAATCCCCTCCATAATCCCTCTATAACAGGAATGAAGGAGTTTCTCCCTGACTGGCCTCTAGACAGAGGAATGGAAATGCAGATGTATCTTTGGGGGTGACACCACCAAACAAATGAAGCTGGTTTTCAATCCACCAGGATCAAACTAAAGCACCAGATTATATTAAAATATTTACTATAGGGGGCGGCTCTAGGGTCAAGCCTGGGACTGACCTGTGGCAGAGCCACATACAAAGTCCCAGCTTGGATGGCAGAGCCCTCCTAGAACAATTAAGCTTGAACTTATAGTCCTCCCTTCTTCCTAGGTAGCTAACGGGTTGTGGGAGGTGCAGCACTTGCTGCCAGAACAAGGCTTGAGTAACAAAATAGATTTGAAACTGGCAAGAACATTGTAAACATGCTGACCTCTCCCCTTGTTTTGCTTTGTGTGGTCTGACTATAAAATAAAGCATCAACAGGCTATGTCACTGTTTCCTCATCCAGGCAGTGATCCACCTGGTCCCAACTGTATTCTCTAGACTGTTTCCCTTTAATCCTTCACCGCCCCTCCTCAGGTTCACCCCTGGCCGTGGACCTGGTTCAATTTACAAAATGATTTATGACTTTTTCCTCCCTCTGCCCATCAGAGGATGAAATCAGGAAGACTGACAATTCATTTTAAACCAAGTCTCCAACAACCTGTCCCTTCCTCCTACTCAATCTGAACAGTCATCTAGGTCACCTGCTGTTTGTCCAGCCCTTCCTGCTGTGACAGAATACCTGAGATGTTGATGACAGAATCACCTGCAACCACAATGGCTCATTTCTGATGGTAAGGAAGAAGACTACAAAAGTCCCTGTGTGAACCTTTACAATTTTGTTCAATGGATGTCAGAGCAATAAGCAATGTACAAATAAATCAGGAAAGGCTGGAGTGTGGCTTGAAAGGATCCAGGAGGGCCATCCTACAACAAACCTGTAAGTGTCTCAATACCCAGGACAACTGGCCTGGCCCAAAGACAGATGCCTCAAAGACTCTCTCCTCTTCATTTCCCAGGGGATCCAGTCTCCTAGCCGCCAGCCTACGACACCAATATCAATACAGGGCTCAGCAAGTAAGAGGCCAATGAGCAATTTCTAAATAAAACTCACTCATGGGCTGAGTCACTTCCTTTATGTCCATGTTCAAGATCCCCGAGGTTAAACAACACAGAGAGGCAGTGAGTTATTAGATAACCACAGGATTTCAAGGTTACGATGTACTCTACCAAACAAACATTCACCCTCCTCTTCTAAAGCGATAATCACCTCCACTTTCATTATCAGAGCCAACAAGTCTTTACTCTCCCCATCAACTCCAGAGGCCTAAAAACTGCAAGAGTATCCTTAAGTCCATTAAGCTCTGTATTGTGGAAAAACTCATTCATTTTTATGGGAAAATTAAGTTCTTTTCCCATGAAATCAAAGAGACACACCTAAATCACTTGTCCATCAGTTGCCCAGATACCCAGGACTTTCACAGGTGACTGGACAGGTGGAGCCAAATAAAAGTGCTGAGAAGCAGCACAGCTTCATGACAGACTGTCTGGGTATGAGCCCAGCACAACCACTTACTAGCTGTGATCTTAAAATAAAAGTAAATACTAGGACCTACCCCGGATTGTTCACAGGATTAGGTTAATTCCTCAACTTAGTAAGTGCTATACTTCCTCCATAAATGAAGAGGTAGAGCTGTTTCCTTGAAAACATGCTCTTTCACATTCATAAGAACTTTCAGTGTAACAGCATAAAACATTAGGTTGAATCATATGAAACTTCCAACCTTTGATCATATTTTTATCCTACAAAAATGGCAATTTCAAATAGGTATGAATAAGAACACAAAGCAGTGCATTTTAACTCATCCTAAGTGTCTAAGACCATTTGTAGAAAAATCCTTTAAATTACCTGCTTAAAAAAAAAAAAATCAAGTATCTGTGTGGGGCTGATCCTCCTACCTTCCTCCCCTCCCCCCTTTCCCTGTTTGGTCTGTAGGACCTTGTCAAGGTTGAGCAACCTTGGCTATTTGGGGAACTGACTGGCTGCCAAGCTGGCTTCCAGCCGCCACCACCTGTTATTTGAACAACTGTAGCTTCAGGGCTACTAGGACCATTTGCAAACCCTCAAGCACCTACAGGAAGATCAAAAGCGCAAGAGGTCCAAGATGTAGGGTCTAGAGAACCCCATAGCACTCATCTCCTTCTAATGGTGCTTTTGGCTTCCAAGGAAACCACTTCACTTTTATGGCACAGTCACAGTCCTTGTCCTGACTAGCACCATTTGGATTTCAGCCATTATTCCAGTTGTACCCATAGTCACTCAGAAAACTAGTTCAAAGGAGGTTTCAGTGAGCCAACACTGGGCATCATTTTCTTGGAAAGTTTTTCTATAAATCTGAAACCTTTTAAATTAGAAAGTAAAGCACTTCATACTCATAGTAAAGTTCAATTAACACAGATCCTCTCTGTACTATCTTTGTAACATCCTATCAATCTAGAATTATGTTTTTTTTTCAAAAAAATTTAGGTTCAATTATATACAAAGACACAAGAAATGGCCCTTTATAAAGAACAACTTTAATCAAAAATTTTAGATGAATTGTGTGATTATATGTCTTCCTTTCCATCAGTAACATAAAGGTTCTTTTTAACTATCGGCTAGTAATAATGATTTAGCAGCAGAATCTTTCCCTGGCCTATAAACTAAACCTAGTTAGGGGAAAAAAAATCCATAAGCACTTGTACTTATCTTAACCCTTCTAAATAAAGACCAGCATGCAAATACACATTTATGGGTGTTTTTTTTTTTTTACCTTTTTCTTAATATTTTATTGATTTCAGAGAGGAAAGTAGAGGGAAAGAGAGATAGAAACATTAATGAGGAAAGGGAATCACTGATCAGCTGTTGCCTGATCGGCCCCTACTAAGGATGGAGCCTACAACCCAGGTATGTGCCTTGACCAGTTATCAAAACACTAGTTACCTGGTGCACAAAATTCGTGCACTGGGGCGGGGGGGGGGGTGTCCCTCAGCCAGCCTGGGACCTCTCAAGGGATGTCCGACTGCCCGTTTAAGCCTGATCCTCCTGGGATCAAGCCTAAACGGGCAGTCGGACATCCCTCTCACAATCCAGGACTGCTGGCTCCCAACTGCTCACCTGCCTGTCTTTCTGACTGCCCCAACCACTTCTGCCTGCCAGCCTGATCACCTCCTAACCACTCCCCTGCCAGCCTGTTTGCCCCTAACTTTCCTCCCTGCAGGCCTGGTCACCCCTAAATGCCCTCCCCTGCAGGCCTGGGTCCTCTTCAACTGCTCTCCCCTGCAGGCCTGAGTTGCCCCCCACCCAACTGCCCTTCCCTGCTAGCCTGGTTGCCCCCAACTTCCCTCCTACGCTGGCCTGGTCACCCCTAACTGCCCTCCCCCGCAGGCTTGATTGCCCCCAACTGCCCTCTCTTGTAGGCCTGGTCCCTCCCAATTGCCCTCTCCTGCTGGCCATCTTGTGGTGGCCATCTTGTGTTCACATGGGGGCAGCCATCTTGTGTGTTGGAGTGACAATCAATTTGCATATTATTTTTTTATTAGATAGAAATTAGATTAGAGGTCTCAATAGAGATATTACCAAAGCACAAGGATTAAGCACACAGTGGATGTGTAATTTATTAGGTCAAGGTCATGGATATAATCCCACTCAACGCTTAAAAAAAAAACTCAGAAAACCACATGGTTTCAATCTTCACTCTGAAACTCAGATGTGCCACAACAAATCAATAAAAGAGGAAGAGGAAATAAAAGAAAAACAACGTGGACTGCATGTCTCCCTACTGGTTGCCCAATGCTATTCCTTTCTAAATAAAGACCAGTATGCAAATACACACTTAAATTTTAATGGTGCTGAGCTTCACTGTTTTGGAACACACATAAAGTATGAATTCACCAAAGGAAATACTGCAGAAATTTCACAAAGATACTCATGAACATTACATGTTAGCATGCCTTTTTAATTCACACAGGGTGATAAGCATTTACGCCTCAATAACAGCCCCAAATGGAAGAATGTTAAAATAAGAGTGACCAGATGCCAACAAGCCTGCAGATCCTATGGGAAGGGGCCCTACTGCACACAGGCATACTGGTTGCTTCAAGAAGTAAAAACAGGGAACTTGATAGAAAAACTACAGAAAGCACAAGCATTCTAGTTGAAAGATAGCTAATATGAAAATACACTTTGTATACACAACTCACTAGATCCTGGGGAGCTTCCCTATCATAATAATTATAAGAGCTATCATTTATGGAAGCTCTATTTTATGCCAAGTTTCTCACTCCCAGTTTCTTTAAAAATGAGGAAAGTGAGGTTAAGAGGGGTTTGGTGTTCCAACACAACAGAGTTACTAATAAGCAACAAAACTAAAATTTTAAAGTTTGGACTTTAGGACTTTCTACTCCCAACCTTGCTATGATCCTGTAAGCACAGGGCTCAGCATAACTATTGAGGTTCATATATGAACCTGCTCAATAAATAAAAATATACCGTACTCACGGCAAAGGCATAGCAAATATACTTTTGAACTTTATCATCAAAGTAAAAGTTTTGTTAAATAATACTAATTATAAAAATAACCTCCCACTGACCTAGAAAAGTTGATTCTCCCAAAATGATTCATCCCTACGAGATTAAAAGAGTCAATAATATACTGTAATTACATACACATCTGAAATAAATTCGCTCCTTAACTCTGGTAACATTTTAAAATTAAAAATGCAACATTACTGAACATTCTTCCATTTGGGGCTTTCATTGGGGCTTAAATGCTTAACACTCTGATAATGTCAGAAATGAAAGGTAAAATGAAGATTACATGTTTTGTATTTTAGGGGCCAAAAGAAAATAAATAAAGTCAGCCAACTATTATTTCATATTTCCCTTTGTTAGAATGCAAAAAACACACACACACACACACACACACAAAAACACAAAACAAACAAAAAAAAACCTCGCCTCCTTTCAGAATCCTCTGCTCCTTCCAGAGAAACTAGGACTAGAAAGGGGACCTCAAATGTAAGCCATTACATTCAAACTCCTACAAAGGACCTTCATTTTATGGATGAATAAAACAAAGCACAGAGGCATGAAATAACTTAATCATGGTCTCTGAGTTACTACCACATCTTCAACGTGAAAGTGCCTGACTCTGTAAGTTCACTGACAATATCTGAGTCTAAAGACCAAATAGAGTCTGAGGTAAACCATATCCCATCAGAGCTCTATGGGATCTGCAGGCAATTTTCCAGGCAAGGTATAGAAGATGATAGAGTGGTATATGGACCAAAGGAAGCAGTACCAAGTGTTCATTCAGCCTGGAGCACTAGAGCCAGCTTGGTGTCTGTTACTGGAAATAGGTTGCTGATAAATGTGAGAATGACCCAGAATTAGGCAAAATCCAAAAAGAGAGAAACTACGCCTGGATGAACATAATAGTTATATGCAAAAATGAACTACTAGCCCTGTCGATATGACTCAGTAGTTGAGCATCGACCTATGAACCAGAAGGTCAAGGTTTGATTCCCCGTGGGGGCACATCCCCAGGTTGTGGGTTTCATCCTCAAAGCCTATATGGGGCGTGCAGGAGGCAGCCAATCAATGATTCTCTGTCATCATTCATGTCTGTCTCTCTCTCTCCCTCTCCCCCTTCCTCTCTGAAATCAATAAAAATATATTTTTTTAAAATGAACTACCAAGTTAGAAGAAAACCGAAGATGTTTTATGAGGAACAGATGAATAATGAAATTCGATATATCATAGATGGAAGTGGGTATTTTGATATGAGATGAAGAGGGCAAGTGGATCCAGATTTTCATGGAGAAATCTCTCACCACTTTACCGTAAATAAAAAGAACCATATTCTTTTCTTGTAGCTGTTTACTAGAGAACCAGTATAAACCATTAGAGCTCAAAAGAGTATATGAAATTTCTGGTACAGGCAGCATGGTGATGCCCTCTAGAGACAAATACACTACTTATAAACGTAACTGAGCAAAAATTAATTTTTACTGTTTTTTATTGCAAACTCAAAGCTAGTTTGGCTTTCCTTTGCAAAACTATTTTATCAGAATAATTTTTAGTGAAAGGAACAATAAAACAAATTTATACATGGAAGGAACTGTGAAAATGTGGACAAATCACATTCATTTTCTTCAATTAAATCAAAAATAGTGGTTCGGTAGCTGTGTGTTAGTACAAATATTCAACTTTAACCCAAATGACAGTTTAATCTCCAATTTAATACCAACATAACTGTTTAGCAGGCTTTACCTACAAATGCCTCATAGACTTTAAGCCAGATACCAGTCAATGCCATCCCTGCCTTAGAATAAGGAGTAATAAATAGATGACATAATTAACAAAATATAAGACACTTTTTATGTCAAAATTGTATCTTAGGGTGTGAAGTAAAATAGGGAAAAGAACCTCTCACATTATGTGGGACACTTTCAGTTGCATATACCACTTTCTTGTTAAAATAAAATAACTGTCTCAATTTTTTTTTAAAAAGAAAAGGGACCAAATGAAGATTATCATCATGTGAAGTTAGGTGCAGCATTACATTTGCTTTTCTATTTTTACAAATTAAAGCATTAAGTTCCATATTTAATCCCTGTCAATGTTTTTTAAAAATTATAACATACCTATTTTTATGTCAGCAATTGGGTTATATTTGAATAAATTATTCAAAAGCCAGAAAAACTATGGAGAGAAGGATATACTGCAAAATAATGAAAACAAAGTACAGAATAGTATACAGAGTATGGCAACTTTTGTACAAAAACAGAAAAAGAATATATACTACCCTAGCCCATGACAGGGAAAATACCTAAGGTTTCGGGTTTGATTCCCACTCTGGGCATTGGGAGGGTGCGGGAGGCAACTAATCAATGTTTTACTCTCATATCAATGTTTCTCTCTCTCTCTCTCTCTCTCTCTCTCTCTCTCTCTCTCCCCCCCCCCCCTCTCCCATCAATAAAATCAATAAAAACATATCCTCAAATGAGGGTAAAATGCATGCACACACACACACACACACATACACACACACACACATTGGAATTGTATCTGGACACAATAAAAGAGGATACTCAGGGGGTCAGGGAAGGAATTTGACAAGGATGGGAGCAAGACTTCTCAATTTGTACCTTGGTCTGCTTTCTGAACAAATTGAATATAGTACCCATGTCAAACAAAATGTCAACAGCAACATAATAAAAAGTTAAAATGGCTTGCCAAGAACACCTTGGTAAAAGGGAAATTTGCCACCCACAAAGTGAAAGAATTAGAGCTAAGTAAAAGATTACACATGGATTCTCTTCTACTTTCATGGAAGGAGAGAGGAGAAAGAAAACCATTTACTGATCACCAACAACAGGCTATATTTTCTGCATATGTTATCTCATTCAATATTTAAATGAAGCCTAGTAGGTCTAAATAGCCCCATTTCTGTAAATAAGTAAACGGCAAAGGTTTTATTAACTTGCCCAAAGTCACAGGACTGTGACTGGAACTCATGATCTTATCTGCTAAAACTCTCAAAATGAACTATTTAAGTCACAGTAAAAATAAAAATCCTGTAAGTCAGCCATTCACCCATAACCACACTTCCTTCCACAGCATTTCCTCTAATATTCTGTTTTCTAGGTTTGAGAATAAGTGCTTACTAAATAAAGCAAATATTCTACATCTACACTAACAAAGGATGCTCTACATTCTGCACTTACTACGCACCAAAAAAGTTAATTATGGGTAATGTCATCAGATGATTTTTTTCCTTCAATGAAGATTAATTATAGAAATGCATGCAAAATCTCTGAATAACGAACTTCACAGAAATTGTAAATCATCTTTAGCAATAAGATGATACAAATGATGCTACCAGGGAAACAAGGAGAAAAGAAATAACATTTTATTGGTCACTTATATACACCAGTCACTGTTCTAAGTGCTTTAAAAATATACTCAATATTCTTAGTAGACTTATAAAGCAGATACTATTATTATCTTCATTTTACAGATGAGTAAACTGAGACAGAGAAATTAAGTAACTTGCCCACAGAAACTGTCCTAACTCCACTGCCCACACTATTCCCCCAACATACAATACTCCCCACAGAACATTTCCAGTCTGCAGCAACTAAAGATGAATCAGAAAACAGCTCATTTCTGGCAAACCAGTGAATGATTTATATATAATCTTATTCATTTTGTTATATACTAGAGGCCTAGTGCATGAAATTCTTGCATGAGAGGTGGGGATGGGAGGTATCCCTCAGCCCAGCCTGCACCCTCTCTAATCTGGGACCCCTCGAGAAATGTCTGACCACTGGGATTGGGCCTAAATGGGCAGTAGGACATCCTTCTCCCAACTGCTCACCTGCCTGACTTCCTGATTGCCTCTAACCCTGCCAGCTTGATCAACCCCTAACCATTCCCCTTCCAGCCTGATTGATGCTTAATTGCTCCTCTGCCAGCTTGTTTGGCCCCTAACTGCCCTCCCCTGCAAGCCTAATCACCCCCAACTTCCCTCCTCTGCCGCCTGGTCACCCCCTACTGCCCTTCCATGCAGGCCTGGTCCCTCCTAATTGCCCTCCCTTGCTGGCTATCTTGTGGTGGCCATCTTATGTCCACATGGGAGCAGGAACTTTGACCACATGGGAGCAGCCATCTAGTGTGCTGGAGTGATGGTGAATCTGCATATCTCTTTTATTAGATAGGATAGAGGCCTGGTGCATGGGTGGGGGCTGGCTGGTTTGCCCTGAAGGGTGTCCTGGATTAGAGTGGGGATTCCCTTGGGACATGGGGTGGCCTAGGCAAGGGGCCTGTTGTGGTTTGCAGGCCAGCCATGCCCCCTGGTGACCCAAACAGAGGCCCTGGTATCTGGGATTTATTTATCTTCTACAATTGAAACTCTGTAGCCTGGAGTGGAACCAAGCCTCCTGCTCTCTCTCAATGGCTGCAGGCATTTCTGTTGAGATTTACTTATCTCCTATAATTGAAACTTTGTAGCCTCAAGTGGAGGCCAAAGCAGGCCAGGGCTGAGGAAACTTGGCTTCCTCCATCGCCAGGGGCAACTCAAGCCTCCTGCTCTCTCCAGCTCTGTGGCTGCCACCATTTTTGTTGAGATTTATTTATCTCCTATAATTGAAACTTTGTATCCTTGAGTGGAGGTCAGGGCAGGTGAAAAGTTTGGCTTCCTCCATCGCCAGGAAAACCCAAGCCTCTCTCCTGCTCTCTCTGTGGCCACAGCCATCTTGGTTGTTGTTAATTTGCATACTCACTCCTGTTTGGCTGGTGGGCATGACTGGTGGGTGTAGCAGAGGTATGGTCAATTTACATATTACTCTTTTATTAGATAGGACCCTCTTATTCCAAGAGAAAGAGGCTTCAGCTGACTGCCAAATGGATTGATGAGACCAAAAAGATGTAATACACCTCTCCCAAGAAGATATATGACCAGCCAATAGACATGTGAAAAGATGTCCAACCCAACTGGTATGGCTCAGTGGTTGAGCATTGACCTATAAACCAGGCTGTCATGGTTCAATTCCCATACAGGGCATATGCCTGGTTGTGTGCTTGATCCCCAAATAGGGGGTGGCAAGTAGGAGGCAGCCAATCCATGACTCTCTCTCATTGTTGATGTTTCTATCTCTCTCTCCCTTCCTCTCTGAAATCAATAAAAAATAAATAATAAAAAAGATGTTCTATCTCACTGGCAATTAGGAAAATGCAAATCAAAACTACAATGAAACACCACTTTACACCTCTTAGAGTGGCCATTACCAACAAGACAAGCAATAACAAGGGTCAGAAATGTGGAAAATGGGGAACCCTCATTCACTGCTGGTGGGAATGTAGTCTGCTACAACCACTATGGAAAACGATCCAGAGATACCTCAAAAAACCCTGCAATCCCTCCCCTAGATATACACCAAAAAAACTCTCAATCATGTATTCAATAAAATATATGCACCCCTATGTTCACTGCAGCATTATTCACAGTGGCAAAGACATGGAAACCAGTGTCCCATGATAAAGGACTGGATAAAGAAGATGTGGTACATAAACAAAATGGAATACTATTCACCCATAAGAAAGTACAAAATAGCTTTATTTGCAACAACATGGTATCTGGGATTTATTATGCTAAGTAAATAAGTCAGTCAGAAAACATTATGCTAAGTAAACGAGTCAGTCAGAAAAAGCTAAGAACTATATTTGTATGTGGAATATAAAATTGAAACTCCTGAACACAAAAAGCAGTGTCGAGATTGCCAGAGGGAAAGGAGTGGAGGGAGAAAGTGGTCCTAATACAAGGATACAAGAGATCTGACTTTGGGTGGTGGGCACAGAGTGCAATATACACCTTAAACCTATATGCTCATGTTGACCAGTGTCATCCCAATCAACTTAGTAACTATTTAAAAATATAAAATAAAACACCTGACTTCAGAGCTTTGAGAGATGAAACCTAGAAAAGGAGTGGAGATGCAAAGGCAAGGAGACATAAAAGATATGTTTCTCACACAATTTCATATTAGTAAATGTTACATGAAAATGTGATCAAATATATTTGGGAAATGATTGAGTCATTCAATATTCAAAAGGACATTCAAGAGTTTCCTTGCTGTGAGACTTTATGTTAATACTAGATGCCTGATTCATGAATTCGTGCACAGGTGAGGTTCCTCAGCCTGGCTGGAGATCAGAGCTGTCCCTGGGGCCAGGGGGGAGGGACCTAGGAGGTTGGCTGGCCATGAGAGGTTGGCTGTGGGAGTGCACTGACCACCAGGAGGCAGTTCCTGCATTGAGCATCTGCCCCTGGTGGCCACTGTGCATCACAGCCACCGGCTGACCAATCGTTCAGTCGTTTGATTGTTCAGTCACTTAGGCTTTTATATATATACTAGGGGCCTGGTGCACAAAATTTGTGTGGGATGGGTCTCTAGGCCTGGCCTCCCTGCCTCCTCCTTTCTTCGCTCCCTCAGCACCTCACTGCAGCTGGTCACCCACCATATTTCCCACTACTTCCCGGTGGTCAGCATACATCACAGTGAGCAATCGAACTCCTGCTCTCCCGATTGAACTCCTAAGCGGATAATCTGCATATTAGCCTTTTATATATAGATTGATTTCAGAGAGGAAGGGAGAGGGAGAGAGAGGAACATCAGTGATGAGAGAGAATCAATGAGCTTCTGCCCCCTGGTGGTCAGTGAACCAGTTGGTCGATTTGCATATTAAGTTTTTATAGTTATAGATACATTTTATGTCTGCCAAGAAAAGAATGAACTAAGCAGTATTACACACTTCCCAAACTTAATCTGATCATGAAATTCTTTATTTGCAGAAATCCTAAAACAAACATACTCAGGGTAGCATTAGATGTATCAACTGAACTTGGTGACTAATAGCCCATGTGAGATGAGTCAAAATAAGCCAAAGATCTGGCTCAGGGAACCAGTGAAAGTGATATGAGAGATATTACAATAAGAGGCAGTTTTTAAAGGAAAACACAAACTTAGTTTTGGCCCTGTTTGAGTCAGAGTTAACTAAAAACTGCTAGCTCACAAAATAATTGAAATCAGGGTCTTAAGAAAATATTTGTACATTCATGTCTATAGCAGCAATAACAATAGCCAAAAGGTAAACGTAACTGTGTCCATTAACAGATGAGTAAACAAAATGTGATATATACATTCAATGGAATATTACTCAGTTTTTTAAAATAAAAATAAAAATGCCATGGACGGTGTAACTCAGTTGGATGATCATCATCTCATGCACCAGAAGGTTGCTAGTTTGATTCCCCATCCATCAGGGCACATACCCAGTTTATGGGTTCAATCCTCAATCAGGGTGCATTCAGGAGGCAACCAATCAATATTTCTCTCCCACATGGATGTTTCTCTTCCTCTCTCTAAAATCATTAAAAATAAATATTTGTTTAAATAAGGAAATTCTGACACATGCTACAACACGGAGGAACTTTGAAGACATTGTGCTAAGTAAAATAAGTCAGACATAAAAGGATAAAGACTGTATATGATCCTACTATATTAGACACCTAAAATAGTCAAATTTATAGAAAGAAAATGGAATGTGAGGAACAAGAGAAAACAGTTACCTATAAGGAAGTTCCTATAAAACTATTAGTTGAATTCTCAATGGAAACATTTCAGGCCAGAAGGAATTGGCATTAAATATCCGTGATAAAAAGTAAGGACCTACATCCAAGATTACTGTACCCAGCAAAGATATCATTTAGAACAGAAGAACAGATAGATTTTCATACAAGAGAAAGCTAAAAGAGCTCATCATTACCAAGCTAGTATTCCAAGATTAAAAAAAAAAAAAGATTAAAAACATGAATAAAATGGAAATAAATACATATCTATTAACAATGACTTTAAATGCAAATAGATTAAATGTTCCAATCAGAAGACATACAGTGGCTGAATGGATAACAAAACAAAATCTTTATATATGCTAAACAAGATCCATACATATAGTATGTACAAAAGAAGACACTTCAGATTGAAAGACATACAGAGACTGAAAGTAAAAGCATGGAAAGGGATATTGGAAATGAAAATAAAGCAAAAAGCTGGAGTAGCAATACTTATACCAGACAAAAGAGAGTTTATACCAAAGGCTACATTTATACCAAAGGCTACGGGACATCAGAGGAATGGCATAAGAGTGCATCTTTTCCTTTCCCCGTGACATTTCAACAAGTTAACAATTTATAATTTAACAAAGAAGTCCTTCCTCCACACAGATACATGCCTGAGAGACCCACACACTGAAACACCCAAAGGTGGGCTTCCTGGAATAAGTGGGGAGATGAGAAGGGAGGGGAGTGCAGATGGCCCGGCACAAGCAACCCTGTAGCTCAGCTGGGAGCTTGCCGCCCCACCTGGAGCGGGGAAGAAAGCCAGCAGCAGCAGACATTCCTTTGGCCAAGGGGAACAGTGAGCTGTTGGGGGCTGTCCAGCAGTGGCAAGCGTGAACAGCATCAAGAGAGAGAACAGTGACTGAAGTCAGCAGATGCCTGATAAAGCACCCGTGCTGCCCCACTACTGGGCCTGGCTGGCAAGTGGTGTTTCTGACAAAGGAAACAGGCAAGTGCTTGCTTAGACTCCCAAAACTCGCCTCCCATTGCCCTTGGAGTTGGCTCTAGGAGCATATTATCTGTAAACCAAGAGAGGTTGCAGTAGAATCACTGTTGCTCTCTGTGACTGAACCCCAGGAGGAGTGCCTGGGCCCAACTGGGGAAGTAATGGACTGCCATGAAGGTGAGGGCAAAATAAACCCCACCCCCAAGCAGCTTTGCAGTACTGTCCTACAGAAGCCACGGAGGCTCAAATCTGGGAAAGCAGAGGTAAAAATTGCCAATTCAGCATTATCTACTGGAACATAGTAGAGAGACCTATGAGATAAATGCAAAAGAAAAAAAAAAAAAAGGAGGGCAGCAAATACCATGAAGAACCACAGTAATGAGAAATCCACAGAAAATGAAAAATCCCCAGAAATCAGGCTGAACACATGGAATTATGTGATATAAATGACAAAAATTTCAGAAGTTCTGAAAATTTCTGCAGTTCTGAAAATACTCAACAAAATGTGAGAAAATACTGACAGGCAATTCAGTGCACTCAGAAAAATCAATTAACAAAATGAGTATTTCTCAAAAAAAAATTGAAACTTTAAAAAAGAATGTATCAGAAATCCTAGAAATGAAGCAGGCAATTAAGGAGATTATGAGTGAACTGTTGAGCATAGAAAATAGAATCACCTAGGTAGAGGAAAAAACTAGCAATATTGAAGATGGTAATCAAGAAATGATGCAGAGGGAAGAAGAGAGAGACCTGAGAATAAATAAAAATATAAGAGCTCTACGAGACCTCTTTCACTCCATCAGAAAAAGTATATCAGAATCATAGGCATAGTGGACGAGAAAGAGGGGAAGCATTGAATGGAGAGTCTACAAATAGTGGATGAGAACTTCCCAAATATATGAAAAGAACTAGATCCTCAAATCCAAGAAGCAAAGAAAACACCTAGTTACCTCAATCCAAAGAGGCTCTCTTCAAGGCACTTGGTAATGAAGTGGTCAGAAATGTTCAAATGTCTGAAAGACAGAAATTACAAGCCATAAATAATATATCCAAAAAAATTATCCTTTAAATGTGGAGAAATAAAGACATTCCTAGACATACAGAAGCTGAGGGATTTTATCATCAGAAAACTTCCTTTGCAGTAAATATTCAAGGGAGTCATTCTACCTGAAACAAAGATAAACAGAGATAATTTGTGACAACACAAAATATACAAGGGGAAGGGGGAAAGGTCTGATCTGGTAAAGGTAGATGAAGATCAGCCTCATTCAAAAGGGAAAAATCTACAGTATATATGCACCTTAACTGTTTATAAACCTAAAGGCAACCACACACAAAAATCCCCAAAACAGGACATATAGTTTAAAAAAAAGAAGAAAGACATATGGAATACCACCAAACAAAAACAACAGACAGAAACATAAAAGAAAAGAGCCAATGGAGGCACAGAGCTACCAGAAAACAAAAGATAAAATGGCTATAGGAAATCCTCATATACAATTGCCTTAAATGTAAATGGACTGAATTCACCAGTAAAGAGGCCAAAGTGGCAGAGTGAATCAAAAATGAAAACCCAACCATATGCTGCCTACAAGAGACACATCTAAGCAGCAAAGATAAAGGTAGATTCAAAGTATGGAAAATTATTCTCCAAGCAAATGACATCCACAAAAAAGCAGGTTTAGTCATACTTATATCTGATAAAATAGATTCCAAGATAACAAAATGAACATTTTATAATAATAAAGGGAACACTACATCAAGAAAACATAACACTTCATAATATATACGCACCCAACCAGAGAGCACCAAAATATATAAAACTACTCATAGTATTAAAGGGAGAAACAGATCAGCCCTGGCACCAGAGTCTCGGGTTTGATTTCTGGTGAAGAGCATGTATCCGGGTTGCAGATTCAATCCCTGGCCCCCTTTGCAGAAGACAACCAATTGTGTCTCTCACATTGATGTTTCTCTCTTCCCCACTCCCTTTCACTCCCTATAAAAATCAATGGATAAAATATCCTTGGGTGAGGATTAACACAAATTGTGTGTGTGTGAGAGTGTGTGTTTGTGTGTATGTGTGTAATTATATATATGAAAAACGGAATGAAGAGAAACAAACTAATACTGGAACCTCTGCCCAGAGGATGATGGCTTCTGAGGACATAAACTACAAAGTCCACTGCTTCACCCTCCTGAAAACCTTTGCCATAAGCTCATCAGATACAACCTCCTCTAGTATTCTTCTTTTTGTGTCAAAGATATTTTAAAATTAGTAAGTGGTGGTATACTTGCATAGGCAAATAACCTGTATTCTCTGATATTTAAATTTTAATATAAATTATTAACTATATTGGAAAAAAAGTAGAATGTAGTTGACAGGGCTGAAAGAAGGGGAGAATAGGGGGTGGGAGAGGAATGTTTAATGGATATAGTTTCTTTTTTGCAACATGAAAGGTTTTTGGAGATTGAACTTTCACTTTAAAATGGTAAAGATGGTAAATTCATGTTGTGTATTTTACCACAATTAAAAAAAATTTACTGTTAGTTCAAGGTGCTATGATAGATTTCTGTTGTCTTTGGAAACATCGTATTCCATGTGGTTCTGTTGGGACTACCAATCACAGTTTTCTGCCTGACCCCTATTCATGAATGACCAAGGGGTGACCCAAGCAAGAATTCTTCAGGGAAATTTGATAAATAGAAGCTAGAAGAGCATCATCGTGGGGCAGCCAGATGCTCTCCTTCGAGCCATTTGGGAAAAAACCTCACTGTGGCAAGAAATGAGACCAATGAGAGAGCAGCAAAAACAAGTAGGGCTCCTAACAACGGCACCACGTTTGACATCACTGAAGCACATGGAGTCTTTCCTGTTCCCCTTAAGAGACTCTAGTTACATTGGCAATAAATCTCAACACTCTTTTTCTTTTCCTTTTTTCTCTATTTTAATTTTTTGTTTAAATCACCGAAAGAGAGCTAATATAGACATGCAATAGAAAAGCAATTACACTGAGCAAAAGGTTCCTGGACAAGATTTTTTTGCTCTATAGCTCCTCCTGGAATCTTAGCTACAATATCATATACCTTTACTAGACAGGACTACACAATTCCATAATTTAGTGAATACAATTTAAAAATAACATAATCTTTCTGGTCGGTAAACATACCATTATATCAGGCCAGAAATACTATTACATTTCTTAAGAAACAGTAAAAATGTTAGTCATTATCAATCTAAGTCTACACTAGATTAAATATTGGAGAGATATACAATGTATAAAAAGGCTTATATAGAGACAGATTTATAAATAAAAATGTGTCTAAATTACCCGAAATAAATGCTAACAGAAGAGTGCAATATTAGCCTGAAACTGAGGGTTTGGATGGAAAATTCTAACACTGAGGTTAAAGAACATGAGGATAATACACAGATAAGATCTTTTACCTGTGCCTTATTTGAAGAACTTTCCTTAGTTCTGCTCAGTGGTCCATTAACTCTAGGTTCCTTTGGTTTGGTTTCCACTAATTATTAACAAGGCTTCATTTTATTAATACCAATATAATCGATAAAAGTTTATGACTCCCTAAGTATAAGGAGTCTTGCATGAAGCAGGAGGCAGAAAAAGGATCGAATAACGGGCGAAGTAACCATGGCGCTAACTCAGCAGACTTTATCATGCTTAAAATTAACGTCAAACCATTTTCATATCTGGAAATCTGAAACACTCAGACCATACAGCTGCACATAGAGGCCTGAAGCAAAATCTTAAATGTGAACTGCACTCCCCAGGGAGGGAAGATACGAGCTTGTTGTCACAAGTCTTTGCAAAGATAAACTAGCCTCGTTGATTTCACTGAAGCCAAGCTGACCAATAAAATTACTTCAGGTCACTGGGAATACTATCTTGTGAAATCTTTATACCCACTATCAGAAAAAGATCATCTTCTGAAATTGCTTTTAGGCTTATTTATTACCAAAGATTAGCAACCTGTACTTTAATCACAAGGGGGAGGAAGGGAGAGAAGACCCTATTTTACTTGGAAGGGCTTTCAAGATTCACTGCAACACACACGGTAAACACAAAGTGATAAAGCTTGTCTCTTCCACCTCGCACCTCCAGAGCAAATCTTGGAATTGGACAGCCCAGAATGTTTATGGTGCGCTAGGGAAAATCTGTTAGAAACACTGCTCAGGCACTCTGCAGTCCCCAAGAACCTAAGTTTTTTAGAGCTTACTGTTCTAAAAAACCAACTGGGCAAATTTATCATGTTTCCATTAAAGTAGAGTATGTGCTTTTAAAAATCATGACACAGACTAGTTTCTAAGGATCATGTCTGCGAGTCAAGACCCTGATCCAGAGACAATGGCCCCGAAGGAATGGAGCCTGAAGGCGTCATCGAGAGTAACTGGAATGAGATTGTTGACAGCTTTGATGACATGAACCTCTGAGAGTCCCTGCTCCATGGCATCTACGCCTATGGTTTTGAGAAGCCCTCTGTCATCCAGCAGTGAGCCATTCTTCCTTGTATCAAGGGTTATGATGTGATTGCTCAAGCCCAATCTGGGACAGGAAAAACAGCCACTTTTGCCATTTCGATTCTACAACAGATTGAATTGGATCTAAAGGCCACTCAGGCCTTGGTCCTGGCACCTACTAGAGAATTGGCACAGCAGATACAGAAAGTAGTCATGGCTTTAGATTACATGGGTGCCTCCTGCCATGCCTGTATTGGAGGTACCAACGTGCGTGCAGAGGTGCAGAAGCTGCAGATGGAAGCTCCCCATATCATTGTGGGCACCCCAGGATGTGTGTTTGACATGCTTCATCGCAGATACCTGTCTCCCAAATACATCAAGATGTTTGTACTGGATGAAGCTGATGAAATGTTAAGCGGTGGGTTCAAGAACCAGATCTATAACATATTCCAGAAGCTCAATAGCAACACCCAGGTGGTATTGCTGTCAGCTACAATGCCTTCTGATATGCTTGAGGTGACCAAGAAGTTCATGAGGGAACCCATTCGGATTCTTGTCAAGAAGGAAGAGTTGACTATGGAGGGTATCCACCAATTCTACATCAATGTGGAAAGAGAGGAGTGGAAGCTGGACACATTGTGTGACTTATATGAAACCCTCACCATCACCCAGGCAGTCATTTTCATCAACACTTGAAGAAAGGTTGATTGGCTCACTGAGAAGATGCACACCCGAGACTTCACTGTCTCTGCGATGCACAGAGATATATGGACCAAAAGGGACGAGATGTAATCATGAGGGAGTTCCGCTCTGGCTCCAGCAGAGTACTGATTACCACTGACCTGCTGGCCCGAGGCATCGACGTGCAGCAAGTTTCCTTAGTCATCAACTATGACCTGCCCACCAACAGGGAGAACTACATCTACCAAATCGGTCAGGGTGGACGTTTTGGCCATAAAGGTGTGGCTATTAACATGGTGACAGAAGTAGACAAGAGGACTCTTTGAGACATTGAGACCTTCTACAACACCTCCATTGAGAAGATGCTCCTCAATGTTGCTGACCTCATCTGAGAGGGGCTGGCCTGCTACCTCATCCCAGCCAGGATTCTCGGTCCTTGGCAGGCTAGGGAGCAGGAGGGGGGAGGGAAGGGAGCCAAGGGATGGACATCTTGTCAATTTTTTCTCTTTTTTTCCCCTTTGAATAAATGTCACTTTTTGAGACAAAAAAAAAATCATGACACAGATAAATATCAAAGCTCTCAGACAATATCATTTAGTCTCGAAAGGAAAAAAAAATCAGAACAGTCCACAAAAATGGAGGCACAAAGGTGTTTATAACAGGGTTTTTTATAGTAGGTAAAACAAGCAATATATAATGTTCCACATTAGAGGGTTAAGCTAATAAACTTTCATTCATCCATATTATGGAAAAGTATGTACCATAAAAAGTTATATCATCCTAACCAAAAGTTATTACTTTATGGGTGTAAAACTGTGAAAAGTCAGTCACTTGGTGAAAAAGGCAGATTATAAAATAGCATTATGTTCTATAATCTTGACTCATTTTTAATTTATAGGTCTGTCCTAATAAAAAAAAAAAGTAATATGCAAATTGACCATACCTCTGCTACACCCATTAACAAGCCATGCCCACCAGCCAATCAGGAGTGTGTACGCAAATTAACCCAACCAAGTTGGCTGCGGCCATGGAGTAAGCAGGAGGCTTGGGTTTCCCCAGCAATGGAAGAAGCCATGCTTCCCACACAACCTGGCCGACCCTGGACTCCAGTCAAGGCTACAAAGTTTCAATTATAGATGATAAATAAATCCCAACAAAAATGGCAGCAGACACAGAGCTGTAGAGAGTGGGAGGCTTAAGTTGGCCCCAGCGACAGAGGAAGCCAAGCTTCTGCAGCCCTGGTCTGCCTTGGCCACCGTTCAAGGCTATAAAGTTTCAATTATAGAAGATAAAGAAATCCCAGATACTAGGGCCTCCACTTGGGTTGTTAGAGGGCATGGCCGGCCTGCATACTACCACAGGCCCCTCGCCCAGGCAGCCCCACACCCCAAGGAAACCCCCACCCTGATCCAGGACACCCTTTAGGACAAACCACCTGGCTCCCATCCATACACCAGGCCTCTATCTTATCCTAGCTAATAAAAGAGTAATATGCAAGAGGGAGAACTAAGATGGCGGCAAAGGTAGAACACCTATCTTGCCGTCATAATCAGCAATTTTAATACTACAACTTAACGAAAGAACAAACACCTTCCAGAATCACCAGAACGCTCGCCGAGTGAAAATTCCACAAATAAAAGTGAAGATAAGACACTGTGACTCGGAGGAGCGGCGGCGAACAGCGTTGAAAGATTCGCGAGGAGAGAGGTTTGGAGTGCGCGCCGCAGAGAGGGCGGGCGGCTGAAAACCGGCCAGTTTTCTCCAACGGGGAGACAAAGGCGTCCCACTGGACTGATTCTCCAGCTCTGGGCGAAGTCCAGGGAACCCACTATCACATGGGGTGAAAACTGGACAGTGGGAGGGCACGCCGAAGCTTGGGTGCTGCCGGGTCTCCCGGCTTCTGGAGAAGGCAGCTCGCGCGAACAGCTTGGCTGTGTGACGAGGCAGAGAGCGCACCGCGACTTGCCTCTCATTCAGAAAACCGTCAGTCTGCTTTGTTTTACGACCCTGGGTGAGACATTGCGCATGCAGACTCATTTTGGGAAAGTCTGAATTCCCCGGCAGCCGACAGCCGGTGGAGCTCCACAGCGGCTCTCTCTCAGAGGTGCTGGCAGCCATTGTGCCCAGCACAAAGTCCCTGGGGCCGCATGGGGCGGAGCTAACGCTGTCTGCTTGACCCGGAGACTCCTCCCACCCAACCTGAGCACAGCTGAGCTTCACAGACTATTGGCCTGAAGGTCAACCCTCCAAGTGCTAACAACGATTAACTGAGCTTAACTTCAGCAAGACTGTGCAGCCCATATCCACCTCAGGTAACCGGGGAGGCTGAGTCACTATCCCTAGTAGGAAGTCTACCACACAAAGGTAATTGACCAACTCAGGGAAGCAGCCACCATGCAGCAACATGGAAAGAAATCAGATGTGAAAGAAATGGAGGAAAAAAAACGACTGGACATGGAATTCAGAACCACGGTTATAGGGTTTTTTTAAGAGGCTCCAACAAAAGATCGAGGCCTATAAGGAAATAAGCAAGACCACAAAGGAAATGAATGAGTCCTATAAGAAAATGAACAACACCCTCAATGATATAAATGAGAGCTGCAAAGAAATAATTAAGACCAACGTGGAAATGATCAAGACCAACGTGGCAATGAATGAGTCCTACAAGGAAATGAAAGAGACCCTCAAGGATATAAAGGAGACTCTCAAGGATATGAAAAAGGACCAACCAGAAATTAAGCATACACTGACTGAAACAAAAAATATTATACAAAGACCTAAAAGTGCTCTGGAGCACCCCAAGAACCAAGTTAAAGATTTGAAATACAAAGAGGTAAAATCCACTCAGCTGAAAAAGCAAGAAACCAAAAGAATCCAAAAAATTGAAGATAGTGTAAGGGGCCTCTGGGACAACCTCAAGCATACCAACATCCGAATTATAGGGGTGCCAGAAAAAGAGAAAGAGCAAGACAATGAAAACCTATTTGAAGAAATAGTGACTGAAAACTTCCCACACCTGGTGAAAGAAATTGACTTAGGAGTCCAAGAAGTGCACCGAACCCCAATATATAGGAACCCTAAGAGGACCACACTGAGGCACATCATAATTAAAATGCCAAGAGCAAAAGACAAAGAGAGAATATTAAAAGCAGCAAGAGAGAAACAGTTGGTTACCTATAAGGGAGCACCCATACGACTGTCAGCAGATTTCTCAACAGAAACGATGCAGGCCAGACGGGAGTGGCAAGAAATATTCAAAGTGATGAACAGCAAGAATCTACAACCAAGATTACTCTATCCAGCAAAGATATCATTCAGAATTGAAGGTCAGATGAAGTGCTTCGCAGATAAGAAAAAGCTAAAGGAGTTCATCACCACCAAACCAACATTATATGAAATGCTGAAAGATATTCTTTAAGAAGAGGAAGAGGAAAAAGGTAAAGATGAAAATTATGAACAACAAATACACATCTATCAGCAAATGAACATAAAAATCAAGTGAATTGATAGGCTGTTGAACAGGATAGACTGGTGAATATAACAGAGACATGGAAATAGAGAGGGAATGGACTGACAATTCTTGGGGAGAAAAGGGTTATGGAAGTGCAGCAAGAGACTGGACAAAAATCTAGCAACAATGGGAGAGGACAGTGGGGAGGGGGAGGTGAGGGTGGAGGGTGGGATAGGTACATGGTGGAGGGGAGCTATAGGGGGATAAAAAGGGGAAACAATGTAATTAATAAACTGAACAATAAAGATTAAAAAAATAAAATAAAAATAAATAAATAAAAAGATAAAAGAGTAATATGCAAATTGACCATCATTCCAACACACAAGATGGCTGACCCCATATGGACACAAGATGGCCACCACAAGATGTCCAGCAGGGGAGGGCAGTTGAGAGGGACCAGGCCTGCAAGGGAGGGCAGTTGGGGATGACAAGCCCAGCAGAGGAGAGAAGTTGGGGGCAACTGGGCCTGCAGTGAAGCACAGGTGGGGGAGACCCAGGCCTGCAGGAGAAAGCAATTGCGGGGGGGGGGGGGGACCAAGTCTGCAGGGGAGAGCAGTTGGGGGGGGGACCAAGCCTGCAGGGGAGAGCAGTTAGGGGTGACCAGGCCTGCAGGGGAGGGCAGTTAGAGGTGACCTGGCTGGCAGGGGAGGGCAGTTAGGGGCAATCAGGCTGGCAGGGGAGCAGTTAGGCATCAATCAGGCTGGCAGGGGAGTGGTTAGGGTGTGATCAGGCTGGCAGGCATAAGCGGTTAGGGCAATCAGGGAGGCAAGCAGGCAGGCGAGCAGTTGGGAGCCAGCAGTCCTGGATTGTGAGAGGGATGTCCCATATTCGAGAGGGCGCAGGCTGGGCTGAGGGACACACACACACACAACCCAGTGCACGAATTTTATGCACCGGGTCTCTAGTATTTCTATAAAACAAAGTCTGAAATAAACATTAATTATTAACAAAAATGTTCATATAAATGACAGGGTTTTTATATTTCTTAATTTTTTAAAAATACAAATACATTACTTGTTTAATTTCTTTAAAATGCTAAAAAAAAAAGTTTAAAGGAAGAATTTAGGAGCTATAGAAATTTCAAATGATCACCTAGGAAGAACCAATATTAGCCTTACATCTGACTTCTCTGAAAGTAAATGCAAGAATGATTAACAGTATCCCATATGAAACTGTAACTATTTGCTGAACACAGATGGATAAGCCAACTATACAAACTTAATAACTCTTTAGAGAAATAAATAAAATAAAAATGCAAGTGCCTAATACCTATAGAAACTAAACATAATACAGATCTGTGGAGATCCCATAAAGTATGTATCTTTCTTATATAAAATTGAAAGGTTACAATCATTTTGATTTTGCAGCCTGTGGCTTTTTAATGACTAAGAAAAAAGCCAAAAGAAAAAATGAAATATGCCCTAACCGGTTTTGCTCAGTGGTTAGAGCATCGGCCTACGGACTCAAGGGTCCCAGGTTTGATTCCAGTCAAGGGCATGTACCTTTGGTTGTGGGCACATACCCAGTAGGAAGTGTGCAGGAGGCAGCTGATCTATGTTTCTCTCTCATTGATGTTTCTAACTCTCTATCCCTCTCCCTTCCTCTCTGTAGAAAATCAATAAAATATATATTTTTTTTAAAGGAAATAACTTTTCTCTCCTCAGAGGCTCAAGGCAAGGGTTAGCTGACTACCCGCTTTGTGGCACCCTGTTTCAGCCATAAACGCTTTGACTGAATTGTTTCCTCATGCTTGGTTCACAAGGTGAGAATGTGCTGAAACAGGCTCCGCTGCAAGAACAGGAAAACACAGATAATTCTGACCCAGGTATGTGGTCAGGACCTTAACCTTGACCAGGCCTGAAGACTAAGCTTCTAGGAGGCTCTGTGGAACCAGATGGCAGCAGAGGAGCCAGTGAGCAGCCCAGTGCAATAGGGAAAGGCATTACAGTCAAGAGCAGTGCAGCCACAGGCACAGTGGGAAGAGTGCAGGGTTTGGGGCTAGCTCAAAATCGCTTCACCTCTGAATCTCAGTTGCCTTACATCTCAAATGTAAATTATACAAGAGAGCACCTTTTCATCTGTAATGAGCTCTCAAAACTTTGTTTTTGCTGTTCTTAATATAACTGTGACCTCTACTAAGGTCCACTTAAGCTAAGGGTGCTTTGTAAAGTGGCTTTTCTCCTGGTGAAATAAACAATATAAGCCGAGACCGGTTTGGCTCAGTGGATAGAGCGTCGGACTGCGGATTGAAGGGTCTCGGGTTCGATTCCAGTCAAGGGCATGTACCTTGGCTGCGGGCACATCCCCAGTAGGGGGCGTGCAAGAGGCAGCCGATCGATGTTTCTCTCTCATCGATGTTTCGGACTTTCTATCCCTCTCCCTTCTGCTCTGTAAAAAATCAATAAAATATATTTTTAAAAAAAGAAAGAAAGAAAAGAAAAGAAACAATATAAGAAAAAAGTAATGCCAGTCAAACTAATAGCTTCCACAGGACAAAGCCTATTTGGCACTCATGTGTTCAATAATATTTTACTGACCATCTGCTTGATAACAGGCCTGGGGCCTGCACTAGAACTAAAAGGATAAGCAAGAGGGACTTGGTCCCTAACCCCTGGAATCTCCAGGTGGCAAGGACTAGTGAGAGTAGCCCCACCTCTCTCCTCCCAGGGGACAGTGCCCTTTGTAATGTCCAAGGTAATGACAGAAACCTGCATAATCTAATTTCTCTTATATAATCTCTGACATATCCTACCCACAAATACATCTTATACTTCTCAGAACCATTTGAAAAGGTGGGTATTTAGTTTACTAAATTCTACATGCAACTTCCTTCTGCATCATTTGTTTACTAAATCACAAATCCAGCATGATACTGTATTAAACACACACACACACTAAATGTGACCCAGAGAGGTCCTGGGCAAGTCACATAATTGCTCTGATTCTTAGTTTTCTCTGTTACAAAATTGGGAAAGGAAGTGTACCTGGGCAACTTGGGATTTCTTCTAACTCTCAAAATTATTGTAAGATTTTATGATCAATATGTGCTACAAATCCTTAAACAGCACTAACTAGAAAATGTCTACAAAATTGGACCCAAATATGCTGAGGACCCCCCCCAAAAAAAATCTGTCTCCATGATCTCTTGAAACCAATAGAACTATCCATTCTAACCTGAGAAAAGTAAACAAGACTCCACGCCAAGAAGGAACTCGTTTGACTGCTTTGCTTTCCTTGCTTCCAATAATCAAAGCAATATTCTCAGTAAGTGCCTGGCTCCCAAATACCTTTAAATGTTTCTCTTCAGCCTGGTGTAAGCAGTATTTTCATCTGGTCAGTAACTGCCTGGCAATATTCCTCTTTTGATGTTGCCTGACCCTTGCTCCATTGATTTTTTTTTTATTGAAACATACCAGGCATACAGAAAAAATATAAAGCACCTTTGATTTTTAGAGTACTAAATCCATTTCTTCATAGGATTCCTACCTACTATGTGCCAAGCACAATGGTAGTGACTGGAGATACAAAGGTCAGCCACAGATGAGGACAGACAGCTAAGCAAATAAGTGTAATAATGTTTATACATTCCAGAATGTGCCAGATTCAGATATGACATATAAGCCCTTAAAGTATATCAGCCTGTACTGATAAACAAATACACAATACACTGGTAATCTGGTTTACAGTTTTGCCTTTTTAAAACTTCATTCCTAATTGGTTGTAGAGATCTGGAACACATGTTCCTCCTCCAACACACAGTGCTATAAATTTGGTTATGTTTCCAAACCAACACACAAAAGACCAATTTTACACATACAGTATCTGAAACTACATGTCCTGCCAAGAGAAAAAGCATTCTGTAGCCAAAAAGAGCCATGAGAGATCTTGTCATCTCGAAAGCTGGAGTTGAGGGAGAGCAGAGTGTAGGTTATGAAGGGGTACAGATGGAGTGGTGAGGGGGTGCCTGAAGGCTTTTAGGCAACTAATCTCAGGGATTTTGAGACAGTAGGCCTGGTTTCAATCAAATCCAGGTTCCCCTGCTTACAAGCTGGGTGCCTTTAAACATGTTACTCAACCATTCTTAGTCTCATTTTACTGATGTGAATGTCTGGCACAGAGTTAGTATTCAATAAGCAATTAAGTATTTTATTTTCTTCACTGCTTGAGACAATATGGATTTCATCTTCCTTGGTAGAAAAGCTTCCTTAACACATAGCTGGATTTATTGGTCACAATTAGAAAATGTTCAGTTTCCACATTAAAAAAAAAAAAACACAGAATTTTTTAAGTGGCTAGGCAAGAATGTACAAGGAAGGTAACTGATGAGACTGTATTAGACACGAAAATGAAGTGACTAGGAAAAGACTGAAGAGAGAGGACAAGACAGGTATATGAGGTACGCATGATTCTCCTGATGAGAGAAGATATGAGGGGGGAATTACAGGGAATTTCCAGACAGCTTAAGGGCTGCCTACACAAGGAGGGGGATGAAGACAGGAGGGATAACAGTAAGACTGGCAAACCCTTACAAGATGTTGGTACAAACTCACGAGCACTCATTTAATCCTTACAACCCTCTAAGGCAGGTACTACCATTATCCTCATTTTACAAATGAGGAAACCAAGGCACAGAGAGATTTAATAACTTGCCCAGGATAATTCAGCTAGTAAACTAAAGCAGAATAAATCACAGATTTTGGTTCCAGATTCGGGAGTCTGAACCACTATTCTATACCGGTGCTTTCGTAGTAGTAGGAACCCAACCATTTGTGCAAAGGTGTTTCCTGCATGAGAAGTTCATACCTTGAATAATATCTATCTGTAAAGTTCCCACTTACAAACATGTAAACATTACATAATTATTTATAGGATCTCTGGCATTAGTTAGTATTTGACGGTGGGAGTGGGGAACCAGTATTTATTAAAGCTACTGAGTTCCAAGCGCTATCTGAAGCTATTCCCTATGTTCTACCTCAATAAACCTTCACAAACCACCTCTGTGATAGCTACTAAAAATCCATTTTATAGTTGAAAAGCATTGAGGATCAATTATGAGCCCAAAGTCACAGAGCTAGTAAGTGGCAAAAAAAACAGCCTCAGACCCAGCTCTTCCTAGTTCCAAGTCTGGCTTGCCTTTCGTAACACATCTGGTATACTCATACCCAAACAGGTAAATATAGGACATGTTATATAATTACCGTGTAATATAAGTTTGATCTGGAATGTCGAATATATTTACATGCTAAATGAACCCAACCGCCTGTTTCACCACCCACCCCCTCACAACTGCCCCCTCATCCCCAATAAATGCTTTCAGATCCTCTTTATTACTTAGCAAGCATTTAATAATACCAAATACAATACAGGTGCACAGAGGCAACTCTCCAAGAGCCTAAAACTGCTTCAGAAGCATTAGGCTGAAAAACAAGATAGAAAGAAATTCCATAGGTTCTCATTTTAAATCCCATGTCACCAAAAAAAAAAAAAAAAAAAAAAGAGAGAGAGAGAGAGAGAGAGACAAGTGACAAGACAGTAGAAAGATTTTTTTTTAAGTAGGAGGGTTTTCCAATTACATCTCAGTAAAGCTGAGAAGGAATAAACGAGTGAAAAGGGTTTTTGTTTTTGTTTTGATGCCAGAGAACTTCAAATCTGAATTCCAACTCTGCCATTTATTAGCTTTGCTCATCTGGAAAATGATGCAATTAAGATGCAACTCTCTGGCTATTAAAAACTTAAGTATCAAATGCAAAGCACCTGCTCAACTGCCACGGAAAGCTTACTAACCTTGAGTCTCATCCTTTCTTCTCCCTGTCCTTTCCATTTGGGAAGGTATGCTACACACCCCAAGCACAAAACTGCAAGACACTTACAAAACACTTCTCACTTCCCACCAGACTCACATCATGATTCTAATACCGCCCCCCGAGCCTTTTTCCTGTTTCTTCCAAGATATTTACTTTTTACCATCTTTTTGTCACCTTAAATTGGATAAATCAAGAGACTAGCATTTATTTATTCATATTTCTCTCACCCCCCCCCCCAAAAGTTAAAGCTATCTATATAAATACAAAAGACTTATACAACCGAACAACTCGTTAAAAGGAGACCTTAATACATGTGACAAGTGATCTGGTAGAAGACTGAGGCAGGGAGATTATTGTAAGAAAAAGATAGCAACCTAAAACAAATGCACTTTTTTTATAAAAGGAAACACACAAGTTCCTAAAGGAAAACATTAATAATTTGCCAGAACTTATTTACCTGAGCCATTGACAGGACGAAGAATACCACCAAAGTCTTCCAAAATACTTGGTGATCTTTCACAAAATTATACTACTTTATATAAGAATCAAAGATTTAATATCACTGAACTCGCTTCAGTAAAATATTCCCACTTTGAACCTCTACAAACTGTGCATATCCACAGAGGGCTTAGCATTTATTCAATAAACAATCATGAGCCTACTATGAAAGGGGACATAATAAAGGAGACAAAGTCCTGACCACGAGGACCTTGGGAAGTACAGGCAGAACACCGATGCCTCAGGTAGAGAACCCCACAACACCCAAGTACTATGTATATCTAGACCTTCCTTTGGGGTAGGAAGGAGGAGTCAGGGACATTTGAAGGAAGGGGCCTTGAACATTATAGAATTTTCACAGATTGACAGCATGAGGCATAAGTAAAGTACACTTTTAAAAAAGAATAAAAATGAGAAATGTTTGTGGGTCAAATGCAAAACAGTAAATAAACTATTTTGGCACAGTGTAGGAGAGAAATAGGAAAATAAGTTAAAAAGTAGAAATCTTAGCATATGGAGCCTTTAATACCACATTAAGATAGAGTTTGGACTGTTTTCGGTAGACAATAGGGGCTTCCAAAGGCTGGCGGTCAGGAAATGTTATGTCAATGTCCGTGTGGAGGAGGCTGAAAATGCTGGAGCACGGAGACTAAATTACTGCAATCACCCGAGTGAAAGAAAACTGGATCAGTGGCAGGGAATGGTGAGAAGGCAAAGCTGCAATATGCTGGGAGAGAGAAGGGAGTGGGCATGGCCAGCGTCTGAATGTGGCGTGGGGGGCAAGGAAAGAGTAATCCAGATGCTTCTATGGCACCAGTCAGCAAACTCTGGCCACCAAATCTGGCTCTACAATTTCCACCTTTTTAAACAGTTGGGGAAAATAACATTTCGTGACAACAGGAAATTCAAACTTCAGTGCCCATGCCTAAAGTTTTATTGGAACACAGCCACACTCATTGGTTTACATGTTGTCTATGTTTGCTTTCGTTCCACAACAGCAGAATTGCATAAAGATAACAGAGAAGGCATGACCTTCAAAGTTGAAAACATTTACTGTTTTTCCCTGTACAGAGAAACTTTTCTGACAACTGATCTAAAGCTTTGAGGGTGGTGGTCAGAGATGTTAAGAGGAACAAAAAAAAATCCCCCTTTGGCTGGGTGAGAGAGATAATCAATTTTGAAGCAGTTAAATTGGCAGTATCCAAAAGCATCCACCAGGTGAGGCAGTCCAGCATGATATGGAAAGTTCACCCTCACCCCAAATTGGGCCGAGGCCACTATGGTTTCCACTGCCTGGACCCTTCCTCCAGATCATGACATGCATGGCCTGACTCCTAATCATCACTCAGATCTGAGCTCAGATGTCACTTCCTCAGGGTGAGCATTCTCCCACCATTCTCCCGAATTATTCTCTACCCATTACCTTACTATTTTCTTTATTGCACTTATAACCACCTGAAATTACCCCATTTATCGACATGTTTAACACCTTAGAATGGTGGCTCCTTAAGGACAGAGGCCTTGCCTCTTATTCCCCCCCGAGTCCCCACTGACTTGAATAGTGCCTGATGCTCCTCAACTAGTATTTGCAGAGGTAGGGATTGAAGAAGGAATATGAATAAAAGGAACTGGAGCTCAAGCGAAAGCAGGTCATAACCTGCACAGTTTAGGAACAAATGAGATCTGCTATGTACAGAACCTTTAGGAAAGTCTTCACTGGGGGAAGGAGAGAGATGAAAGGAAGAGAAGACACATCAAAGAGAACAGCAAAGATAGAGAGAGGAAGGAGAGAAGTATTTTGTCTCTGAAAGCAGTCAGCAGTAGGGTTGCAGGACATTTTCCAAAAAGGTGTTTAACAGTATCAAATATGTTGGATAATAAGTGCAAAAAAAAAGTGTCAAAATGTGACAGCAAGAAGTTCTCTCGAAACAATCTCAAAAGTATGGAGGTGGCTGTCAGGTTTAAAAGGTTAAAAAATGGGTTAAATGGAAGGCAGTGAAGGCTTTCAAGGCATTAGACGGGGGGGGGGGGGGGGGGGGGGAGAGAGTAGAGGAGGAGACAGAAGGAGAGAGAGAAGGGGGCAAGGTGCTCCCAGGGGATAGTGGTGCGAGTGGGATCCCTTTTTTCCTTTCATACAATGACTCAAGTTCCATCATGTTATGTCTTGTTTTAAAGCCTCAATTTCCCCTGCTATCTATATATATAAAAGCCTAAGCGACTGTCGCAATTTAAACAACCAAACAGATGACCGAACAGGGGGCAAACAGGCCAGCAGGGGGGTTAGTGAGGGATGACCAAACAACTGAGCAAGCAGGCTGCATGGGGCAACCAGGCTGACATGGGGGACAACTGAGCAAGCAGGCTACACGGGGCAACCAGGCCAGCAGGGGCAGGGGGGAGGAGTTGGGGGCAACCAGGCTGACATGGGGGACAACTGAGCAAGCAGGCTACATGGGGCAACCAGGCAGGCACGGGCAGCGGGGGAGGAGTTGGGGCAACCAGGCTGACATGGGGGACAGTAAGGGGCAACCAGGCTGGCGGGGGAAGGGGGACAATTAGGGGCAATCAGGCAGGCAGGTAGGTGAGCAGTTCAGAGCCAGTGGTCCCAGACTGTGAGAAGGATGTCCAACTGCCTAAACTGGCAGTCCAACATCCTCCGAGGGGTTCCAGATTGGAAAGGGTGCAGGCTGGGCTGAGGGGACCACCCACCTCATGCATGAATTTTGTGCACTGGGCCTCTAGTCTATAATAAAAGGGTAATATGCTAATTAGACCAGATGTCTGTCCTTCCTGATGAAGCTGGGGCTGAAGGGAAGGCAGCCTGAGTCCCGGGTGCCTGTGGACGGCCCGAGGGAAGCTAGCCCGGGCCCAGGGTGCCTGCAGCCGGCTGGAGGAGGGAAGCAGCCTGGGTCCCGGGTGCTGGAGGGAAGCTGGTGCCAGCAGCCAAGAGAAGGAAGGCCAATTCTTTCACGAATTTTCATGTATTGGGCCTCTAGTATCATGATAAAGTAATATGGTCCCTAAGACTCCGCTTGATCAAGTTCCTCCCTACCTCAGCAGCATGGATCTTTGTCCTCTCTGCTTCAGTGGCAGTGTGTTATCCACCTTAGGTCCTTTGCACATGCTGTATCCTCTGGCTGGAAAACTTCTTCACCCTCTTGGTCTGGCCAATTCTCACCTTGAAGATTTCTGCCTCAGGTCCTTTGTATATGCTGTTTCTTCTGGCTGGAAAATTTCCTCATTCTTATCCTAACTCTTTCACTTTTCAAATTTCAATGTAAAAAAAAAAAAAAAAGCACCACAAAGACCCCCTCTTTTTACTGCCCCCCCCCCTTCTGCTTCATAGCAAACTAAAACATCTCTCCTGGTATTTAGTATAATTGTAATAGGTATATAATTGTTGAATTACTATGTTTTCCACTAGCAAAGAAGCTTCCTGAGGGCAGGAAGCAGGCCTCTCTTGTGCTCATGTAATAGTGGTCTGTAGATAACTGTTAAACAAAAAACCTGAGAGCATTTTTATCTCCACCAATTTGTGCATCACAAGTGGCCTACTTTCTAAAACTACATCAACTGGCCTCCCCCTCCTACTTCTAACCCATCTTCTTGAATGGTCAATCCAAAAGACTAAAAAAATGGGTTTCTTTGGAGACACCACCATTATGTATGTCAAATGATTTTCCCAATTAGATAGCTGATATACAGTGGTTTACCTAAAGTTTTACAATATGGTTTTAACTAAACAAATTTAGTCAGATTTTAAATTTAGGCACTATGCACACCCTACTTTTTAAAGTCAGTTTTGTCAATTAGCCCTAAAATACTAGGTTTGCAGGTGTACTTGGGGAAAAAAAACAAACCAGTGTGCCTCTTTATGATATGAATCACAGCTGTCTGCCTCTCTGTGTTTAATAACATTTTTCAGTAGAAAAACATACACTTAGCAGACTGTTTTCTCCTGAGATTTCCTTTTCTTTTATTTTTTCTTATTACCATAACATAAAAGATTACTTTAAATTCTACTAATTAAAAAAAATTGCTGTAAATTACAATCTTGCTACAGTCTGGGCAAATTAACTGTGCAAATAAGCTTGCAGATATAATTGTGCTTAACTGAATAAACTGTTGTCAGTTCTAATGCCCTTTAAGCCCTTTAAACCACCATTAAAAACCAGTGCGGCAATAATTACAAATTGTTCTTATCTATTTCTACTTCATACTTCTAAACTTGTCTGATTTACCCAATGTACCTGAAAATCCAGTAAAAACCTGAGGAAATGGACTGATTCAATTGAGGGGGTGGCCATTAAAAGCTGAAAGTCTGTCACACAACAAAGTAGGTTTTCCGAATGCATGTTAAAAATTTGACTAATTAAGTTCACCTGTTTTTACTTATGTAGATATATTTGTGTGAAAGGTTTCATTTCACAGAAGAGTTTTCCATATGTGTTCCTGTAATTTTAAATTTATACTGAGTAAGCCTAGTAAATACATTCACTCACCAGTCACCCCGAGGAAACAAATACTAGCTGGGGCATCACACAGCGAACATCAGCTGGCACCATTCAAACTGCTGCAGAAAGTTACACCAGGAAACTACAAAACCAATTACCACTGGAGATGCAATGTAATCCGGTGCTAATCATTCGCTGAACATTGTTTAGGAGCGGTGACTCTTGGATTTAAATACACAGCCTATAGCTGTACATATGTAATATTTATTAGTATATTTTCCAACATATAATCTATATATCCAAAATAATAGTGAATTAATAACAAAAAATAACCTGTTAATTTAATTATAAACAAATCTTAGTTAAAAGCATTTAAAATTAAAAGGGTGTTAATTTTCACATATAACAGACCAGAAATTTTGTCCGTTAAATCTGAAGTTCATTAAATTGAGGTCCACAAAACTGAGGATTTATTGTAGGGTTTTTAAAAAAATAAAAAATACCTAAAGGTCAACCTGTTCGCTATTTGAACTGAACTCCCCGACCTACTGCTCCCCCCATATACAAATTAGGGAGTTTTACTGTGTTTTTCCTTCTCAAATGGCAAGACAAGGAAAAGACAGTTAACTCCTTTGCTATCAAAGCAGAGGAAGTAGAATATCGAGAGCTCTTTTTCAATCAGGTGGCAACTACTGTTCTTGAGAAAATATAAGTGTAACATAAACATCAGAGAAATAACTAAAGACATATTTAAAATAAGATTAGTAGGAAAAGCCGATTTTTTATACAATTTTATATTTCGGGTAATACCATGCATTAGGAAAGCACAATACATACATAGAAATAGAAACTAATAAAACAGCATTCAGGGGAGACTGAATATATATTTACGAGTCTCTAGCACATTATCTGACTTACAAGATTTTTTTTTTTATTTCCACAAGAATCTGAAGACACATTTTACCAACAGGTATGCATGTACCCCCCTGCCAACAGTCCAACCTTCCTAAGAATCAGTGACAGCAACACAGTATCTTTCTATTAACTTTCCTACTAGAAACTCTAGTAGATTCCTACCAAATTATATACGTTTGATGGCATTTAAAGTTGAATTAAAGGCACCTTTGTTTCATCTTTCCTTAAAAAAAGAGTATATCCTAATTTATCACTTCAGGTGCTGTCTATATAATATACTCTTCTAGACTTGAGAAACTGCCTTCTTTGAGTGCCTAAACTTTTGTGATTTATCCATTTCTAATTGAAGCCTACCTAATAGAGAATTTGTCAATCACTCTGTTTGCATTTACAGGTTGCAATTCACTACAATCTTGAAAAGCATTCTTAATATAATTTGAGCTCTTTGTTTTTCGAACACAGTGTTCATCAATATAAAAAAAAAACACACAAATAAAAAACCAACAAAGTTAGCTTTATGCCTAGCACTATTCCAAAATCTCTACATGTACTCATTCAATCCTCAATCTCAGAGGTGGGTACCATCTTCATCTTCATTTGATGAATAAGGAAATAAAAGTTACTTGCCCACATTCTCACAGTGGGGATCAAACCAAGCAGTTTGGCTCCAGAGCTTCCAACAACACAGGAAAAATACAATGAATCAATCTCTGATCTCTCTACAGGTATAATAAATTGACCTGACTTAGTCTTCCCCCAGCTGGGCTCAAGTTATTACTGCCTTCTTTGCAAGCCACAGCTCCGTTTTTAGGTTTCTCAGAGTCAGCCTCCTCTCACAGATCTCTCTTAAATAACGTTCCCTAAAGGGTTAAAATAACTCTGCCTTTTGGCTGAGATCAAATGTAAAATAACTGTGGGCCAGCAGATACCTCGCTGGTTTTCACTCTAAAGAAAACCTATTCTTTGAGCTGGTCCTATTGCAATCATGACAGCAGCTTCTTACTCCACCCACCACTTGTTCTAAGCAGAGTTAACTCTCTTCAGTGGCAGGAACTTAGTAGGTACCCAAGGGATGTTAGTATATACAAAGAATGAGTTAATTTGTCTGTAAAGAAAAAAAGGGGGGGAGGGGGACTACTCCTTAGTCCTCAGGCTTACGGAATGCCTTGAAGGTTTCTAGAAAATGCTCTACAACCACTAAGTAGGATTTTCTTAGTTGATTTGTAAAATCTGCAACTGAGTCTTCCACTAGACTGTAAACTCTGTAAGGGCAAGGATTTTTGCCTTTGTTCTTTTGAGACTCACAGCAGGAGCTCAATACATATTTAATGAACATATGAACCAAGTGCTGTGTGAATATTATGTTAAGTAAATTCAGTTACTAAAGATAAACATATTCCAACAGAGACCAGCTTTGTCTTCTGGCCAGAGCAGACTTAGAGAAATTTTCATTTTGTGTCCTGGCTGGGCAGCTCATTTGGTTAAAGCATCATCCCAATACCGAAATGTTATGGGGTCAGTCCCTGGTCAGGGCACATACAAGAATCAACCAATGAATGTATAACTAAGTGGAACAAATAAGATGTTTCTCTTTCTCACTTGCTCTCTCCTCTCTCTCTCTCTCCCCCTCCCTCCCTCCGTCCGTCTCTCTCTCCCTCTCTCTCTCTCTCTCTCTCATATCAATCAATAGAAATTTTTCATTTTGCTTCTAAAGCAGATCTTGCCTCTAGACTGAGCAACTTATTCACAGAGCACCAGGGAAAATATGTGGCCACTGCCAGTTGTTAAGAATCACAGATCATGAAACCTTAGAAGTAAATATATCACAGAAATGAACTTAATGTTGTATGCTCTCTTGTTGCTTAAAAAAAGTTAGTACACTTCAGAGGAAGAATACTCATAGAAAAGTAGCTTCCTGCCGCTGAAACCCGATTATTTCAACATGGCAGCTATTTAAAACCCCACGTTACCATAGGGTTTTCAAGACAGGAAGCAATAGTGGCACACCTAGCGCTGTGCAGGGGAGAACAAGAAGCAGAGAGGAAACAACATGCCTAATGAGAACAGGGCTTGGAGGGTAGCCTGCAAAGTATAAAGCAATGAGCCAATTTCTCTGTCTCTTTTAACTGAATTTACCTGCACATGGTAATCATTAAGAAGGATAAAATGAAGAATATAGAAACAAATAGCACCTTCCTTGCTCACCAAGTGCTCCCCCTTTTCCCATCATTAACTTTCTTTACAATTTTAATGACTCTTAAAAGAAATTGGTAAGAGCTTGATTGTGCTTAATGGGGAAGTTAGTTTCTCCTCTAACTTTCCTAAATTTTCTAATTTTACTACAGTGAGTTTGCCCTCTTGTTATGAGAAAATCATCCTTATGTTTAAAGAAATTATAGAGCTAAAAAGTGAATGCCCTAATAAGAAAATTTAAAAATCCTTTATCCAAAAAGAACAGCAAAAAAACTCAATACCAAACCATCCAATCTTCTCAACATATTGCCTTAACCCCTTTCCTCCTCAACCACCAGTACATGTAACAACTCATTTATTTTTAAATATCATGTCTTCATAATAGTTACAATTTGTGTTTGCACTCAGTTTCCATGCATTATGTATCTGATTTTGCCAAACACATTTGTGAGATGGCCACGGTAAAGATTTTTAATTCCATTTTACAGCAGTTTGAAGTGAAACAATTTCCCATGACAAAAGCCTTCTCATTTCCTACCTGGCATTCCAAAACAGGATTTCCCAAGCCCAGCACTACTGACAGGTTGTCAGGGGCGGCCCCATTCCCGTTTAGCAGCAGCATCCTCTCTGCCACCCACTGTGTAGAAGTAATACTGCCTTCTCCTCTCCCTACCGCCACCAAGTTACAACAACAACAACAACAACAACAAAAAGTCTCCAGAAAATAACAAAATGAACCCCAAAATCATACCCAGTTAAGAAATCCTGGTCTAAAAGAATCTGTGATGCTCCTGGCATCTCTATGAGAAGGCCCCCTATACCACTGAGCCACAATAAACCACAGTGCATCAGATGCTGCTTGCTCAGCAAGACTCAGATAATTAACCAATTCCCCATCCACTTAAAACCATTTTTTTTAAATGTGGAAATGAGTAAGAAAATCTCCTGTACAAATATTCACATCTTATAGGATGAATGAATCTAAAAGCATATCATCTCATTATAACATAATAAGGATATACATAACAAAGATATATAAAGTGAATGTATGTGTTTAGGAGAAAAAATCCTTATCAGAGGAGTTAGAAAATAGATCTTGTTCTTTGCTAATAAACCTTATTAATGCAATTATACCTACTGTTCCCTGTATAAAACTGATTACATATAAAACCTACCTATGTTCTCAATACTTGCTTCAGCTTTCTATCCAAATGTGTTACTTAAAGCGATTCAGAAGAAATCGAATAACTTTAGAATATTACTAGAATTTATTGTCTGACCCGTGTATGTGAACCCAGAATCTAAATTGGCCAACCTCACAATCCTATTATACACACGCAGTTTAAGTTTTTTCATGCTATTTAATCTGAGCCTCTATTCCTGCAAAAGCAACTCCACCCTCAAAATTCATTATTTTCATCAGCTTTTTAGCACTGCCTGAATTGAAAAGATTTTGCAATTTAATTCCCCCTAATAACTAAAATCTGTAAAGGGTAGATGCCAAATAATCAGAAATAATTACAAGTACCTATATAGCATTGGCCAAAATGATATTATGACTACCCAAGTCACGACTGTAAATTGAAATGTAGTTATGTTTTAGGAAATGTTTGAATTATTTTATCTATATATGTATAATGCAGTCACCCTCTATCATCATTTCCCAATAGTAATAATTACTACATTGTGGACTGGGGAAACTATTTAAACTTTTATTTAATGCAGAATGTCACACGATAGTATTAAAAAATACATTTTACAGCTATTTATTGAAACTAAAATATAGCGAAATTGCTTAGTTAACATAACATATAGAATTAAGAAGAGGTATCATATTCATAATGCCCACAAATACTCAAGTATGATGTACTTGCATCTTTAAATGTGATC
Source organism: Antrozous pallidus (assembly GCA_027563665.1). Taxonomy (NCBI): domain Eukaryota; kingdom Metazoa; phylum Chordata; class Mammalia; order Chiroptera; family Vespertilionidae; genus Antrozous; species Antrozous pallidus. Next base: position 165,121,295 of record CM050508.1, on the reverse strand, counting down.
TGAATCTATATATAGGAGACATTTTCTCCATATTACAAAGCATATTGTACCCAAAGTGTCTGGTCTCCATTAACCTTCACCACAAAAGTACAAAAGAACACATTGATCCTTCGGTGAAAACAACTCTCAGGTCTTAGAAAACATCAGAGTCACCAAAAGCAAAAGCAAGAAACAACTCAAAATGGGGGTTTGAAAACAAAGAACAAAGCTTTAATCAATATAAAATGCTCGCTTTAACCCCCCCCCCCCAACTGTGCATATGGCCATACTCGAATCCTTTTTCTTAAAAAATAACCAACCATCACATTCCACGATCACATCTAACTGTTTCTGCATTACACTCAGTATGCTTAATTCTGCAAGGGTGTAAATGCTTTCCTCAGCCACTAAGAGAAAAACTCCGATTCTAAACAGAAAAGGAGAATCTTAATAACATGTATCCAACCAGGGGCGGAAGGCAGCTCATAGGCACGTACTAAAAGGAGCGGCAGGAAGGACAAGGTCCTCTTCCCCAGAGGCACATAGGAATTCACAGAGAATATACATCCTTTATATATATATATATATATATATATATATATATATATATATATATATATATATAAATGTGCACAAACACCTGGCGATTATCTGACCTCTTATCTAGTCCTCGCCCCTCCCCGTCCCCGATCCTCGGTAAACACACACGCCAGGAGCCCACATCCCTGGAACCTCCAAGAGTGACTTGTGAGGGGAGTTTTACTATTCGTGCGACGTCTAACTCGGGACCACCGTTTCAGTAGGTCCTTTTTCAGTAGGATGCGCGACTCCCCGGGTGTCTCTTTCTTCTCTCTCTCTCTGTCTGTCTCTATCCCTCTGTCCCTCGCTCCGGGCCCTCTCCCTCCGGGTGCGTCTTGCGCCCTCCTCGGGGACTGCCTAGGGCCCGGTTCCCGACAGAACCGACAACAGGAGGGGGCGTTTTCGGCGTCCAGACACCCACCAGCCGCCGCGATGACGGCCCCGCATCCCAGAAACTTTCTCTCGCTGTCACGGCAGAGGAGGAAAACCGCTACGACCCCTCAGCCTCCATCCTGAGGCCAGAAATAAACCTCCTCACGCCCCCCCCCGCCCCCCTCCAGCCATTCTACCAGAGAACCGGCGGGCACCTTCTCAGGGCGAGGAGGGACTGCAGCCCCGGCGGTCTAAACAGGATGGCAGCGCGCCCCGGGCGAGTGGATGAAAACTTGGTGTGCGCTCCAGGGGAGGGGGCGGCCAGCCTTCCCCTTTCCCCTCCCGGCCTCGGGCCCCGGCCCCGCGCCCTCCCGGCCGCCAGCACGCTCCGCTCGCCTGGAAATCCCCCGCCCGCACACCTCCGCCAGCCCGGGCCCTGGGTCCAGCGCCGCGCTCGCGGGCGGCGCGGGGGGAGAGGGGGGCTCTCGGCGCGCACTGCCCCACAGCCGCGGCCGCGCCTCCCGCCAGCCCCGGGTCCCGCGCCTCTCGCTCCGTCGGCGGCGGCCGCGGGCTTCCCCACCTCCCCTCGGCGACACTCACCACTTCCGTGTGCGCCCGGGGCCGGGGTGGGGGGAACTCCGGCTTGCCGCGCGGATCCGATCGGCGGCCTGCTCGCTCAGCGGCCAGCCCCGCGGGGCCCCGGCGTGCGCGCGCCCGGGGCGGACGAAGGGGCGCCGAGGGGGCGATCGGGGTTGGGGCGCCGGCCCCGCGCTCTGTGCGGCTGCTGGGTACTCGGCGGCCGCCGCGGCCTGGGCTCGGCGACGCGAACGCCTCCCACCCCTCCCCGCGGCCGGCTCCGCCCCCCCGTGACGTCCTGAGTGGCAGCCCCGGAAAGGGGGGCGGGGACCGCGGGGGCAGCGGTACCGCCGACGCTCCGACCCGGCGCTCCAGCCTCCCAGCCACGCCCGCATCCGGCTTCGCTCACGCCCCCGCCTCTAACTCGGCGGGTTTTACAGCGTCTTTTAGACACACCGATTTAGGGGATGAGAGACCAGCCGGCGCAGAAAGAAAAATGGCCAGGATTCAGCCTCAGGTTGACCCCGGCCGAGTGGGGTGTGTCCTCCGCCTCTCTGCGCGCTGTGGTGCAGGTAGCCCCTGTCCCGACCCAGCAAGAGGTGAGAGTGTGCAGCACTGGACTAACGGGAATTTAAGAAATAAAATCTTCCAACGTTGATAGGTTACTTCGGATCCAACCTATTCCGTATTTAAAGAGCTCTTTTAAACTTAAGAAAAACGTATTTGTAATAGTCGTAAGAATTTACGACTTTGTTGATATTTAATGTGTCCAGCACTTTTCATTGTTTTACTAAGAATTCCTCAAAGTAGGGATTATCCTCATTTTATTCATGAAGAAACAAGTTAAGGCTTAAGTACATTAAGGTCACACTATGACTTAGATGCATTCTCCATAGGCTGTGCCCAGCCAAATCCTGACAATTTTACTTCCTAAATATCACTCCAGTCCATTCGTTTCTCCAAGTGTTTCAGCAACATGGTCTGAGTGGCCAGGATCTCTCACCTGAAGAACCTCGAACCTCTTAAATTGTCACTCCGCAATCACCTCAATCTCTAATTCTCCACAGTGTGCTTTTTAAAATTCAAATCTAGCCTTGGCCAGGTAGCTCGGTTGGTTGGAGCATTCATTGTCCAGGTAGGCCAAGGTTCCCGGGTTCCATCTGCAGTCAAAAGTCAAACAACGAATGCATCAATCAGTGAAACAACAAATGTCTCTATCTATCTATCTATCTATCTAAAATCAATAAAAACGTAAAAAACTGAAGAAGAAAAAAAGTTCAAGCCCTAGCCAGTTTGGCTCAGTATATAGAGCGTGGGCTGGTTGGATTCAGGTCAAGGGCACATGCCTGGGTTGTGGGCTCGGTCCCCAGTGGGGGGCATGCGGGAGGCAACTGATCAATGATTCCCTCTCATCATAGGCATTTCTCTTCCACTCCCTTCCTCTCTGAAATCAATAAAAATAATATTTTTAAAAAAATAAAATCTATTCCTCACTCCCAAGCTTAAAACAGTCCAGTCCTTTCCCTTTGTAAATCCTTAGATAAAAACCCTCCTCAGGAATTGACAGGTCTGCTCCAAGAGGAGAAACAGTCCAGAAATGGAAGACACCGATGACACCTCGCCATGCTAGCAGTCAGCAGCTATGCGTCGCTGCAGGTTGCCTAGGACCAAACCAGAGAGCGTCCAAACTGCATTGCTACCATGTGTCCACCATCCAGATATCATTGCTGACATGTGCACATAAGGAACTGTTTGACATTGAAACTGGGGCTCAGAGCTGTTGAACATTGAAATTGGGACTCAAACATTTTTTGTTATATGTTTATTTCTAGTCTGCAGAGGCAAGATTTTTTAAAGAAAAGAAATGGGAAAAAAATAGATACAGAGGCAAAGAAGCATTGAACAGACCATCAAACTACAGTGGGAAGGCAGGGGAGGATGCGGGGTGGGGGCTGTAAAAGATCAACCGAAGAACTTGTGTGCATGCATAGAAGCATAACCAATGGATACAAGACACTGGGGAGGGGACAGGTGAGGGCATGTACTAGGGGATAGGGGAGGTCGGAGGGAGGTCAATGGGGGGGGGGGAAGGAGACATATATACTACTATTTGTAACACTTTAAACAATAAAAAATATATATTAAAAAAAAAACCTCCTCAGCCATGCATGGTCATACTTCTGCAGCTCAGGTCACTGTGGTCTGAGGCTGCTCCACCTGCCCTGACTCCACTAACCCTGGACTTGGGGGATTACTGCAACTTATCTCACACTGAACAAGAAGTGCTGAGTGTGATACTGGTGAATGCAAAGAGCGTTCAAATCTAGAGTCCTGGATTTTAGGTCTGCCTCCCACCATTAATCAACTGTGTTACCCTAAATAATTTGCAGTTTACACAAAAAAGTTGTGGGGCAGACTGAAGGATCTCCAACTGCCTTCTGGAAGAAGATAGAAATGCTAACAAAGACAGCAGGAAAATCAAGCAGGGAGAGTCATGGCCCAGCTGCCTACAATATGTGTTTAGTGTGCATGTCCTGCCTCACCTGCCACTCAGGGCTGTTTGCATCATTTTCTTCACCTGTTAAATTGGAGCAATACCTTCCTCATAGGGATAACGCTGAAGATGAACTAAGATAATGCAGGCCTGGCACATATGGTAAGTTTGGTAAACCATTGTGATTTTTTTTTTAATTGAACTGGGCCTTAAACAGGTGAGAGTGATATGAATGGAGACAAAAATATGAATCACATTTCTGGTAAGGTAAAGAGTTAAAAAAATTCAAAGTCAGAAGGCAGCAATAACCCCACTGTGCTCAAGAAGGAACCTGACTGCCCTGGCTGGTTTGGCTCAGTGAATAGACCGTTGGCTTTCAGACTAAGAGGTCCGGGGGTTCAATTCTAGTCAAGGGCACATGTCTGGGTTTCAAGCTTGATCCCCAGTGGGGGGCGTGTAGGAGGCAGCTGGTCAATGATTCTCATAATTGATGTTTCTCCCTCTCTCCCTTCCTTTCTGAAATCAATAAAAATATATTTAAAAATAATGAATCTGACATGTTCTGCAGGGCTCATGAAAGGAAATAAAGAGAAAGGGCCATGGTTGAGTTTATCCATTACCCTGTATCAGGCATTGCACTAGGTACTGAGGATTCTGAGAAAGAAAAAAAAAAGACTCAGTTCCTGATCTCAATACTCACTAAAGAGTGGGTGAGACAGATAAGCAACAATTCTGTGTGATTCATGCTCTTCTAAAAGTGACCACATAGCCCTAACTGGTTTGGCTCAGTGGATGGAGCATCTGCCTGTGGACTAAAGGGTCTCAGGTTCGATTCCAGTCAAGGGCATGTACCTTGGTTTCAGGCACATCCCCAGTAGGAGGTGTGCAGGAGGCAGCTGATTGATATTTCTCTCTCATCAATGTTTCTAACTCTCTATCCTTCCTTCCTTTCTATAAAAACAAACAAACAAACAAAAAATACAATAAAATATATTTTAGAAAATAAATAAAAATAAAAGTGACCACATAGGAGAATCACCCAACCCAGGCTCAGGAAATCAAGAAGAAAAGAAGAAGCTATAAGCATCAGACAAGTCACAGGAGCCAGGGATTATGTGGCATATTCAGACAATAAATGTATATGCTATGTGGCTGGGGAGTAAGAAAAGATAAGCCTTATACAAAAACTTTTGCCTAAGAGAAATAGTGTGTTTTTGAGGTGTTTAAGCAAGTTTTTATTTTAGAAGAATCTAGGGCAGTGATATGCAAACTGTGGCTCACAAGCCACATGCAGCTCACGAGCCGAGGTTTGCCGCTCTGTTGACTAATAAAATGAGTTTGCCGACCACTGATCTAGGACAAGGTTTCTCAACCTCAGCCCTATTGACATTGGGACTGGAAAATTCTTTATTATGGAAGGCTGTCCTGTGCATTGTAAGATGTTTAGCAGCATAGCATTTCTGTCCTCATCTAGATGCCAGTAGCAATCCCCCCATTCCTCCTTCACCCACCCTCCAAACCCCACCTCCACTCCTGGACCAATTATAATAACTAAAAATGTCTTCAGACATTGCCAAATGTCTCCTGGGGAACAAAATTCACTAATCTAGGGATAATAATGTGTAAAATGGATTGGAGAATAAGGAGATTAATAACATTGAATTATAGAGCTACTAGAGACCTGGTGCATGAAATTCGTGCACAGGGAGCGGGGGTGGGGGGATGTCCCTTAGCCCAGCCTGCACCCTCTCCAAACTGGGACCCCTCGAGGTATGTCCGACTCACTGTCTAGGCCCGATCCTGGTAGCATCAACCCTAAACGGGCAGTTGGACATCCTTCTCACAATCCAGGACTGCTGGCTCCAAACTGCTCACCTGCCTGCCTCCCTGATTGCACCTAACAGCTTCTGCCTACCAGGCTGATCACCCACTAACCACTACCCTGCCAGCCTAATTGATGTTTAACTGCTCCCCTGCCAGCCTATTTGCCCCCAACTTCCCTCCTATGCCAGCCTGGTCACCCCTAACTGCCCTCCCTTGCAGGCCTGGTCCCTCTCAACTGCCCTCCCCTGCTGGCCCGATCGCCCACAACTGCCCTCCCTTGCAGGGCCTGGAACCTCCAGTGACCCTCCCCTACTGGCCATCTTGTGGTGGCCATCTTGTGTCCACATGGGGGCAGGATCTTTGACCACATGGAGGCAGCCCTCTTCTGTGTTGGAGTGATGGTCAATCTGCAAATTACTCTTTTATTAGATAGGATAGAGGCCTGGTACATGGGTGGGGGCCAGCTGGTTTGCCCTGAAGAGTGTCCCAGATCAGGGTGGGGGTTTCCTTGGGGTGAGGGGCAGCCTGGGTGAGGGGCCTGTGGAGGTTTGCAGGCTGGCCACCCCCCCCCCCCCAGCAACCCAAGTGGAGGCCCTGGGATCTGGCATTAATCTATGTCTACAATTGAAACTTTGTAGCCTGGAGTGGAGCCAAGCCTTGTGCTCACTCCCAGGTGTCAGCCATTTCTGTTTGAAACATTATAGCCTAGAGTGGGGCCTAAGCCAGCAATGGTAGACTGAAAGCTTGGCTCCCTCTGTTGCCAGGGAAACCCAAGCCTCTGTTCTCTCCAGCTCAGTGGCTGCAGCCATTTCTGTATCTTTTATAATTGAAACTTTGTAACATTGAGTGGAGGCCTAGGAAGGCAGAAAGCTTGGCTTCCTCTGTTGCCAGGGAAACCCAAGCCTTTCTCCTGCTCTCAGTGGCAGCAGCCATCTTGGTTGGGGTTCATTTGCATAATTTGCTCCTGATTGGTGGTGGACATGGCTGTGGGCGTGGCTTGTGGGCATGGTGAAGGTACAGTCAAATTTGCATATTACTCTTTTATTAGATAGGATAGATTGCAAGTGAATATATCTAAGGTAGTGGAATAGGGAGGGATACCAGGAAGATGGTAAAAAGCCTCAGGAGACAAAACAGTGTGATGACTGGCATAGGAAAGAATTTTATGTGACTCCCAAATTGTGTGAGTTAGCTGACAAGTTGACCACAGTCACCACTAGTTAAATTAGATGAATTCAATTTTACATTTAAGAATGAGGGGAAAATTTTTAAGTCATCATATAGGGAACATACAGGAAAGAGAAAGAGAGAGAGAGAGAACAGTGTAAAAAGAGAAATATTTTCTTCTAACATGTAATATATGACATGAAATCTGCAAACCTGCTGCAAATATTCATCTGAATTGAAGTAAACCAAATGTAATGAAGTAGAAGTTTTTTATTAGGAACTTCTCTTTTAGAAAATCCCATCCAACCAACAATCATACACACATAAGTTTCACCATCAATATTCATCAAAAGATCCTAGATCACAATAGGAAAATAGATTCAAACAATGAGATTCACCTTTAAAAGGTTGTACTGAACAAAACTAAATTGATATACCATTGTACAAATTATAAAGTTCAGTTAAGAATTGGAAACTAGAAAGATAAAGTCACCTGTAATCTTACAACCCTGATATAAATTCCTTACTGTATTATATATTTCCTTCTAGTTATTTTTTCACTAGGCATATTTTAATATAAGTATTATCATGGTATACATATAATTTTATAAATTGTTTCTTACACTTATTTTAATTTATAAGCATTTTCCCATGTTACTACAGAAGTCTGCATGCAAATAACACTAAATAAATATATAATCAAAGAGTGTTATGCAAGTTGACCATCACTCCAAAACACAGGAGGGCTGCCCCCATGTGGACACAAGATGGCCAGCACAAGATGACCAGCCAGGGAGGGTAGTTGTGGGTGATCAGGCCAGCAGGGAAGGTAGTTGGGGGGGACAAGGCCTGCAGGAAATGGCAGTTTTTGGGGAACCAGGCCAGCAGGGGAAGGCAGTTAGGGGTGACCAGGTGGGCAAGGGAAGGCAGTTAGGAGTTACTGGGCCAGCAGAGGAGGGCAGTTAGGGGCAATTAGGCCTGCAGGGGAGCAGTTAGGCATTGATCAGGCTGGCAGGGAAGTGGTTAGGGGGTGATCAGGCTGGCAGGCAAAAGCAATTAGGGACAATCAGGCAGGTAGGCAGACAGGCAGGCGAGCAGTTGGGAGTCAGCAGTCCTGGATTGTGAGAGGGATGTTCGACTGCCCATTTAGGCCTGATCCCACCAGCTTAAACGGACAGTCAGACATTCTTTGAGGGGTCCCAGATTGGAGAGGGTGCAAGCTAGGCTGAGGGACACCCCACCCCCCAACCCGTGCATAAATTTTGTGCACCAGGCCTCTAGTTTTCAAATAATTTAGTTTAGGAGAAGTTCACAGAAATGGAATTATTGCATCAAATGGCCTACATATTGTTAGGTTCTTGATTCACAGGTTCATATTGGTAGGTCACCAGAGGACCTCAGAAAAAGTGATGGACCACTTTTCTAGACTTTATGTACCTTTGTTGGCTACACATTTACCTCTTGGGATACCATGGACTATTAACCATTTCCACAAATCTTGCAAACCATGCCCTCTTGGCTGCACCTCTGCCCCTACAGGTTATTAGAGTAATGGTGGCCTCTTGACTGCTGGTAGGTAGTTGGTCTTTATTATTTGAGAGGAGATCCATCATTCCCATGACTATCAAGGAGCCTAGCTTGGGACCACTCTCCTACTTTGAGCCCAACCTTCAGACGTGGTCTGCACTTCTTGGTGATGCTGGTACCCCTCTCTGCTGTGCATTCTTAATGGTCTTGTTGAGTGGCTTTTCCTTTGGGCCTCCCAATGAATATAATCCTCTGGTAGGTCTTCTGGCCTTAGATAATATTTCCATTCTAGCATACCCTTTCCTCAACTTCATAATCTTTCCTCTCCTTCTGCCAGGGCAACTCAGGCTTCTCCAATTCACTCAAGTTTGGCCATCATTTTTTCCAGGCTTCTAACAGCTATCCCACAGTGAATTTGCCTCACCCTTTAAGGTCCTTGCTAGAGTATTAAATTCTGTACCTTAAAAAAGGACCCTCAGCCCTGGCAGTGTGGCTCAGTTGGTTGGAGTGTTGTTCCATACACCGAAGAGTCACAGGTTTGATTCCCAATCAGGGCACATACCCAAATTGCTGGTTCAATCCCAGTCCAGAGGCATGCGAAAGGGAACCAATCTCTCTCTCTTTCTCTCTCTCTCTCTCTCTTCCCCCCTCTTTCTCCCTCCCTCTCCCTCTCCCTTCCTCTCACTTTAAAATCAATAATAATAATGATTTTTAAAATACCCTTACATTTGACCTCCAGAAATAGTTACACTTCTCTTGGGCAAGGTTACTTATTGTTTATGTAACTGATTGTATTTTCCCTTTGATTGTTAGGAAGCTTAATAAAATTTTAGTCATGCATGTATCACATATAGAAACTTATAACATAGACTTCATGTACTATCCTCACAACAGCTTTATCTTTTCTTGCACTTATTTTCACTTCATATTGGCCCTTTCTATTGCATTTATTATGTATATATTATCTCATTTATTCTTGGTGCCCCTACAATGGGATCTTGACAAGATACCAAATTTCTATAAGCTTTGATTTCTTCATCTGTGAGATGACTAATAATGTCCACTTCAAAAGGCCTTCGGGAGAATTAATAATGATAGTTTATATCATTAGTTATTAGAAGACACTGGAATGTTTTTGCCAAAACACATAAAAATATCCGATTAATTATGTTATGTCAATGTAGTAATTTCTAAAGAGATAAAAATTAGATTATTATTAAAAACACAATATACAGAGCAGAATAAGTGTCACTAATCATATCAATTATGGTTTTAATCTAATTAAAGGTTTTTGTGGTTCCTGGAATTAACAGCACTATAACAGAATCAATAGAGCTAAGATACAGTGAATTTCCGTACAGAAAGGCTCCTGTGTGGGGAAATATTTAAAACAAATGAGATGCTGGCTCCCCTCAGAAGGCAATGAGCCCAAGGATGCTTTATGTAAAGATCTACTCAGTTCTACAGGAATATCGGGCTGCTTAGGACTGACTCGCCAGCAATAATAACTTATTCTACCACAGTGACCTATACTGCATTAATAATAAAAACACTTTATGAAAATATGCATTCTGACAAACAAGCTTAGTGCCCTGGAGAGACCACTGGACCAGAAAGCAGGAGACTGAAGGGCAGGTGAGCTCTGCTACAGACTGAAGAGACACAAGGCAGGCTGTTTAATCTCTCTGAGCTCACTCTTCTCCTGGGTTAGATCACATAATTTTATGATGTCTATCAGCATCAAAATTCTGTGCATCTTGATTTAAACTCATATAAAAGTGATTAGCCAAGAAATCATATTTGCTTTTGAAGTGGAAATTGTACATTACTTTCCCCCAAAGCAACAGGAAAATAAATTATAGCTTAACATGAGTAAGATTTGATTTCTTTCCAAGTTCTAATTTTCTGTCACTCTGGGATGGGAGTAATATGTAGGACTCATATAGCCTCAGTGTCAATGGCACCCAAAACTTCAACTCAATTCAACAAATATTTATTTAGTACTCAAGTTCTCAAATTCTGAGTATATGGCGCAGGACACAAAGGATCAATAACAATCAAATGAACCGCTGTGTGTACAGGGTACGGTATTAGGCCCTTAGCAGGAATGGCCACGCACGGATAGTAATATCTAATGGAAAAGGCAAGGCATCCATCTGAAAAATAAAATACCATTAAATGGCTGATACAGGCAGGAAATTTGATAAGATTTCAGAGAAAGGAAACTTTGCTGAAAATCCAGGTCGATTCCTAGAGAATGAGATGTGAGCTGACCCTTGAAAGGATACTGAGAAACAAAGTGTTAAGCGTATATTTAGTTGGTGTTTATATCCTTTTGTTAAAGTTAGTTTTGTTTTTATGGATGAAATACATTTGGGTTGTGTTCATTCAATGACAGCAGAAACCATACATTATATCTATATTTGGCTGCTATTTACAAAGTGCACTGTACTAGGTAAGTTGTGGAGTAATGGAGGAAAGAAAGGAACTGGCAATAACTCAGAAGTCAGCTGAGACCCCTTTGCCTCTCAGAGTTGCCTTGAACTCCCAACCCTTTACCTGGCTCCTGGAAGCATACAGTTCTTTCAAGAGCTAGTAACTTCTAGAGAGACACTTCCACCTCCTCATGTGTAATCTGTTCTGCACGGTTGTTGAAATGAAGCTCTGCCTCTTCCTTGTGTTCCCACCAAAGGCACTCACAAAGCTGCCTGGGTTTGGGAGCCATCATTGGAGATGTAAGTAATTGTAGGGAGGCATCACAACTCTGTTTCATTGCTAGCTGCTCTCTTCCTTTTCCCTCTGCCCTCTCTCATTTCTTCCTCACACCCTTCACCCAAAATCACCCCCCAAGAATGCCAAATTCTCCCTTTCTTAGGCACAGCACTAGGGGGATACTGAAGAAAGAAAGAGAGCGGGAAATGGGTCATAAGTGGTCTCTCTCTGTCTTCCAGATTCACAGGACATTTATTGCCTAATCACTACTTGGAAACTTGTCCTCTACTGCCTTTGGCTATTTCTATGGCTATTTCTCTTCCCATCTGTCTGTATGTTTTGTCTCCCTGACCAGATTTTGCACAGCTCCAACATAGCAGCTTTTCTCATTCCTCCCAGAATGCTCATGGCCAATAGGCTTACCGACTGGTCTATTGCTGTGGTTGGCAAACCGCAGCTCTTTGGCCCCTTGAGTGTGGCTCTTCCACAAAATATCACGGCCTAGGCGAGTTTATTTTGAAGAAGTGGCATTAAAAGAAGTTTAAATTTTAAAAATTTGGCTCTCAAAAGAAATTTTAATTGTTGTACTGTTGATATTTGGCTCTGTTGACTAATGAATTTGCCGACCACTGGTCTACTGAGTCCTAACATAACGGGAGCTATATCTCTTGCCCAGCTTCACAATTTCCCCCCAAAATGCCACATGGCAGGAGTTTGTTTTAATTAAAATGAATCCAAATATCTCTAAGCACATATTGAGTATTTCTTTACCTAACCAACTGCTTGAGGTGGCTGGAGGTGCCCACTCATGGTGCACCAAGGAGAAGCTGGAAAGGACTAACACGTACTAAAGTTCCCCTGGGGACCAGCCATCTGCTTCAATTCTCACAAACATCTTTGAAGATGAGATTAGATGATTTGTCAAAGGTCACACCACCACAGAGCAGGTACTAGAATTTTAAGCCAGGCACACCTATCTTCAAAGATCCAGATTCTTTTCACTACACCGCTTCTCTAAAACAACAATGCTTTCAATGAGACATTTACATTCTCATTATTAAAAAGAAGGGCAATTATTCACTAGGATACAAATTAAGCAAGAGGACCCCAAACGTTAGGGTCCTGGAGTAGTAGAAAGAAAATTGACTCTGAACTTGAATATGTGGTTGCACCTTTCTGAGCTTCGGGCTACTTATTTGTACACACAATTTTACAGAGTTGATGTCAACACTAAGTTAAATATATAATGCCTGACAAGCAGTGTTAAGTGGGCTTTCTGTTCCCTTTTAAAATGTACAATGGGAGTTGACACTTAGGTTTGACATTCAGCTTAGCAGGGCAGGTGTTTTTACATTGGGCTGACACATTACATTACATGGGAGGGTAATTAGAGGACTCACACAAGAGCAGTTTAATCATTAACTCGCCATCAGCAGTAACCACAGTCCTTGGAGGTAAATTGACACCACAGTCCACATCCTTTGAAGCCCTTCTCTATAGTAACTGCCACAGCCTCCTAAATAAACTGCCTTCCTGTTGCTCTCAGCCCAGGTAGGAGGCTTGAGCACTATAAAATGTGGAGAAGTTTGGGGAGTTGTTTGGGGAGATGGAACCATTCTTCCTGATTCCTCAACTACACTAAGTCCCGCTGACTTGTGTTTCTAAGAGCACAGGTTTGGCAGGGAATAAGAGCTGAATATTTTAACAGCTCTGCATATTCCTACTTGTGTGACTTTGAATTTTAAATCTCCCTTGTCTTCATCTGTAAAATGGGGATGATAATATTTTTGTCTTCTAAGATTGTTGTGAAGATTAAGTTAAATAATGAGGAAAAAATTAATGAATTCAAAGCACTTAGTACAGTACCTGGCACATTGTTAGCCCTAAAACAGTTGATTATTATGTTATTACTAGAGGCCCGATGCACAAAATTTGTGCACAGGGGAGGGATGTCCTTCCGCTCAGCCTGCACCCTCTCCAATCTGGGACCCCTCGAGGGATGTCCGACTGTCCGTTTAGGCCCAACCTGGATCGGGTCTAAACGGGCAGTCAAATATCCCTCTCACAATCCAGGACTGCTGGCTCCCAACTGCTCACCTGCCTGCCTGCCTGATTGCCCCTAATTACTTCTGCCTGCCAGCCTGATCACCCCCTACCACTCCCCTGCCAGCCTGATTGATGCCTAACTGCCCTCCCCTGCAGGCCTGGTCACCCCTAACAGCCCTTCCTTGCAGGTCTGGTTCCCCTGAACTGCTCTACCCTGCAGGCCAGGGTCCCTCCAACTGCCTTTCCCTGCATGCTTGGTCACCCCCAACTTCCCTCCTCTGCCAGCCCGGTCATCCCTAACTGCCTTCCCCTGCAGGCTTGATTGCCCCCAACTTCCCTCCTTTGTAGGCCTGGTCATTCCCAACTGCCCTCCCCTGCTGGTCCTCTTGTGGTAGCCATCTTGTGTTCACATGGGGGCAGAATCTTTGATTACATGGGGACAGCCGTCTTGTGTGTTGGAGTGATGGTCAATCTGCATATTAGTCTTTTATTAGATAGGATTAGAAGGGTCTAGGCTAGGGCCTTAAAGTTCTAAGATGCAGAACAATAAAAGAGGAAAGGAAAGAATGGCTCTTTTGCTGCCGGGAAATCAAGTCCAATGCCACAGTCAGGCATGCAGGGGGTGTAACATACCTTGGCCCAAGCCTCTGCTTTCCCTGTTACCTGCACACACTCTGAAAAAAACTCCTTAACCCCCCCCAAGCAAATAGAATTCCTCCTTTAGTTTCCCAGAGTACTTTTCATGTACTTTTGTACTCTCTCTTATCACACGCTATTTTCATTATTTGTTTGTATGGCTAATCTACCTCCTCTCTACACCAGCCCAGGTTGTAAGTTTATGGATAGAAGGGACCATGTAGCATCTTTGTATTTGGAGTCACAGACACTCTATAAGTCTTGGATGGATGAGTAAGGAACATGGGGAAACATAGTGACTTGGTAATGGGATTAGAATTGGGTACCCAGGGGACCATCTTTGTTTGCTTCATAAATTTTCCTAAGCCTGGGTCTGAGCAGAAGTATAGAGGACGTGACATTTGAAGACTTATTGCCTGATGAGGGTGATTGGCCAATTTATGTATGCCTTTCAGGTACATGACTGGCGACTGTTGGCAGGGCCAATGTTAGGCAGAACACATTAGCAACCAGGGAGTCAAGGCAGTGTGATATCTCTTGGTTTTCCAGCAGCCTTCAAGGTTAACACATTAAGCAATTTGGAGCAACAAGTCCTCCCAGGTGTGGTCATTTGTCAGCAGGACAGACAGACTTGTGGGTAAGGACCATTCTCCCTGTGATTATGTTCACTGTAAACAATGATGCAAATTCTAGAGATAAAAATGGTATATAAAATATCATTCATGCAGAGGATAGAACTTTTAAGGATAATATTTCAAAGAACCTAGATTCTGAAGTAGTATAGACCAGTGGTCGGCAAACTCATTAGTCAACAGAGCCAAATATAAACAGTACAACGATTGAAATTTCTTTTGAGAGCCAAATTTTTTAAACTTAAACTTCTTCTAATGCCACTTCAAAATAGACTCTCCCGGGCCGTGATATTTTGTGGAAGAGCCACATTCAAGGGGGCAAAGAGCCGCATGTGGCTCTCGAGCTGCAGTTTGCTGACCACTGGTATAGACATAAAGGAGACTTTTCAGGAATCATCCTGTTTTCATTTTATTTTATTCTTTTTGTTAAACGCAACTGAAAATGATAATATTTATTCATTGATTATTATTTACCCCATACATTTTCTTAAAAAGTGATGTGCTGGAGTTAGCTCCCACTGGCTCATGAAAGCACATTATGATTATTAATAAACTCCATGTTAGATGACTTCACATTAGCATCTTAAAATCAGCCGTAGCAGGAGTATTTACACCATGGAAATTGGAAAACCCTGCAAATCAGGATTTTCCACCCTCATATCTCCTGAGAGCTTATTGTGAAATACTTACCAGCACACCATTGGCTTTACAATAAATGATTTCAATCAATCCTTCCAAATCGCCTGTTTTACAGATGGGAAAATGAAGTTAGAGAGGTTAACAGTGAAGTAACTTATTACAAATTTTTTGGTGGCCAAGCCACAATTAAAATTCATATCATCTGTCTCCAAAGTTGATGCACTGAATCATGATGGAGGGAACATTTTCTAACTTATTCTATAAGGCCAGCATTACACTGATACCAATGGCAGATAACGATACTAAAGAAAAGAAAATTATAGGCAATATTCCTTAAATGCAAAAATCCTCAATATGCTGTTAGATTTGACTTGCTAGTATCAAGTAAAATAAAATCTAACAACATATTAAAAGAACTATACACCATGATCAGATGGAACTTATCTCAAGAATTCAAGAGTGGTTCAACAAAAGGAAATCAATCAATGGAATAAACCTCAGTAATAGAACAAAGGTTTAAAAAAGTTATCTCAGTAGGCACAGAAAAGGCATTTGACGGCATCCAACACCCTTTCATGATAAAAACACTCAGAAAACTAGAAATAAAAGGGAACTTTTCCAACATGATAATGGGCATTTATGAAAAACTACAACTAACATTATATTCAGTAGTAAAAGACTGAAAGTTTGCCCCCTAAGAGCAAGAACAATACAAGAATGCCTCTTTCTACTTTCACCACTGCTTTTCAGTACCATACTGGAATGTCTACCTAGAGCAAATAGACAAGAAAAATAAATAAAGGGCAAACAGATTGGAGAGGAAGAAGTAAAAACTATCTTTATTTGCAAATGTCATGATCCTATATAAAGCAATTGCCAAGGAACCCACAAGCATGAGCAACAAAAGAAAAATAAATAGATAAGAGGGATTTTATCAAAATAAAGTATTTGTGCATCAAAGGACATTATTAAGAAAGTGCAAAGCGGTGGCTCACCTGTCTTGGACATTACCACAGGGCCCCCAGCTCAGCATTCTGGACTACATGGGGATCTCCCCAGTCTGGCTCCTTTATAGCCTGTCCAGATATCTAATACTTGACCTCAGTCTTCACCTTTGAAAGCCCAGACATCAAGAACCCACTGTGGCTCATCAACAAGGAGATATAACACCCAGTGGTTTTACTTAACCCTGCTATGGCCCCATCACATTCTGGGTCTCCCTGAGGGTTAACATATCTACTTTTCAGTTCAAATCCACCAGTCCAGTCTCCAGCCATGACAACAAGGGCTCAGTAGACCTGGTCATCAACGTTTACTTCAAAGACACTCATCCCAAGTTTTGCACTGGAAAAAAAAAAAAAAGAATACCAATATCTAGAAAACACAAATGAGGAGATGTCATTGAATTCCAAGGCCCAAATGGGCTGCTAATCTATGAAAATAAAGGAAACTTTATCATCTGTCCAGACAAGAAATCCAACCTCAACATCAAGACGGGGAAGTCCATTGGCACAGTTGTAGGAGAATAGGCATCACTCAGATCCTGCAGTTAATTTGGGCCTTCATGTAGGGACCTGAACAGCCACACTGTGTGCCAAATGCTCTTCGCCAATCAGATTGGGAATGGCATCCTGCTGCCGCCAGAGCTGGCAGAACAGAGGAACAAAGATTCTGCTTGCTTCAGGCCCTGGTACATGGTGGAAAGAGCTCCTGAAGCTCAGGACTACAGCCAGGGCTTTGTGAACAAGCTGATGATCCAGGAACACCTTCCCCCCCACTGGTGCTCCTACCCATGAGCCAGGATGCCTGTCTGCCCAACCTGGACCTCATGGACCACTTCAAGGAGGGCTGCTTTGCCTCCTGATGCCTGGACGCTGGCAAGCAGGTACACCCCAAATTCTCCTCATGCCCTTTCCCCACCCAGTCCTCCCTTGCCACCATTCTTCAATGCTGTGGCTCCAGGTGCAGCCTGGCCTGCCTATACCCTGGGTGGTCACCCAGCTGTTCTGACCTGAGGGGTCCCCTTGGGGACAGTTTTGTTTCTGGTGAGGTCCCCTTCAAGGTAAGTCCCTGTCCTCATGACTGTCCCTGTCCTCATGACTCTGCATCCCTCCCACTGCCCCTGTCCTCCACAACACACAAATACAAAAGGGCTGAGGCTGCCAGCACCCTGCTCCATTCACCATTTGCTGCAATAAAGCACAATCTAGAAACAAACATAAATGTGCAGGCAGGTCAGAGCCGGAGGGCCCTGGAGCCTCTTCAGCCACAGTCCTGGGACCTTTGCCTGCCGCCCTTCACTATCTGCCTCAGAGCCAGGCTATGCCTCAGCAGCACCTGACACTACATGAGACCATTAACACCAAAAAGTCCTGGACATTGTGGGGGAGGGCTGCTGGAAGTGAGAGACTGCCTCCCATGCCAGGCCCCAACAGGCCCAAGCCAGCCTACAGCTTGGTTCTAACTGTGGCTGAAACAGGAAGAGGGTGCTGGCCCAGAGCCTCCTGAGATGGCACATGGGCTGGCAGCTGGCCACCTTAAAACCTTGGCATTTTCCTCTAACACACCCAAGCATTCAGGCAGCCTTGAGAGTTTTGAGCTGCCAGTTTTGAGAGTCTGAGCTACTACAGGGCTGGGGATTGAGGGGGGCGGGAGAGGGGGCCCTGGGCTCGCACTGGGGCCCATGTATCCTGCCTGCAGAGCTTTAAGTCCCCCTACTGCCTTGGATCCCAGTGTGGAGGAAATTTTGAGCAGTTCCTCTTGTATGAGAGACATTCTCACTGGCCTCCACAGCCGTGTTAGCCTCTTGCATATGGGCTTTGTCAGAGTTATTTTATAAGCAGAAAAAAAGTGAAGTAAAACTTTGCTAATACTACAGAAAAGTAAAAGACAACCCACAGAATGAGAGGTAATATTTGCTAATCATATATCTGATAAGGGTTTAATATTCAAAATATATAAGAACTCCTACAACTCAACAAAAGACATACAGCACAATTTAAACAAATGAGCAAATGATTTGAATATCCAAAGAAGATATACAAATGGCCAATAAATGCATTAAAAGTGTTCAACATCTTTAGTCATTAGGAAATACAACTCATAACCACAATGACATACTACTTCACACCTACAAGAATGGCTATTTACAAAATGCAAATAAATTTTGGCAAGGATGTGGAGAATCTGGAACCCTCACACACAGATGGATGTAAAAAGGTACAGCTTCTGTGGTAAAATAACTTGGCAGTTCCTCTAAAAGTTAAACTTAGCCCTAGCCAGTTGCTCATTGATTAGAGTGTCAGCCTGTGGACAAAAGGGTCCTGGTTTTGATTCTGGTCAAGAGCACATACCTGGGTTATAGGCTCAATCCTGGTGCCCAGCATTGGAGAGGCAACCAATCAATGTGTCTCTCTCACATGGCTGTTTCTCTCCTCTGTCTCTCCCTCTCCCTTCTACTCTCTCTAAAAAAAACTTAATGGGAAAAAAATTTTGTGGTGAGGATTAACAACAACAAAGTTAAACTTAGAATTACCATTCTAGGTGACCCAGCTATTCCATTCTTACTATAGACACAAAATAATTGAAAAAAGGAACTGAGACATGTTTATTGCAGCATTTTTCACAATAGTCCAAAATGTGTTCATCAACAGATGAATGAATAAACAAATGCTGAATAGACATATCTGTACTAATAAAGGGGTAATATGCTAATTAGACTGGATAGGCTGGAAGTCCTTCTGGACAAAGCCGAGGACTAAGGGCCAGTGGCACAGAAGAGGCAGCAACAGCAGTGGTAGAGGTAGCAGCACGGGAGTGGCAGTGGCACGGGCCAGTCCAGGGCTGAGGCCCCTTCAGCAGAGGCAGCTGGAGAGGGGGCTGTGCAGTCCTGGTTCCAGTGCTGCCCCTTCCGCAGAGGCAGCCACAGCCACAGCGATGTGGGCCTGGTCCCAGTGCCACGCCTCCACAGAGGCTGAATGGAGTGCATCCTGCTGTGTCTCAACCTCCCACAGTCCCTCCCCTAGCCAGCCTGGCCCCAGATCACCCCCCCACCACCACCACTAAAAAGCAAAGGCTAAGGGCCAGCAGCCACTTGGAGAGTATGACACCTCTAACATACCCAAGCAGTAGGGTGATGGGGGCAGTGCCTTTTCCTGATTGGCCAAGTTGCCTCCTCCAGTGGGAGACCAGACTGTGGTTTAGCGGGCCTAAGCTGTCAGTAGGACATCCCTTGCAGGCTCCCAGATTGTGAGAGAGGGCAGTCTAGGCTGAGGAACTCCCCTGACCTCAGTGCATGAATTTTTGTGCACTGGGCCTTTAGTAATAGGATAATACTGTATTTGACCATAAAAACAAATGACGTTCTGATACAGAAAGTAGATTAGAGTTTATCAGGGACTGGAGGGAAGAATAATGAGGAGGTATTGCTTGATGGGTACAGAATTTCTGTTTAAAGGAATGAAAAGGTTTTGGAAATAGATAGTGGCAGGGATTGCACAAATTGGGAATAATTAATGCCACTAAATTGTATGCTTTGGTTAAAATGGCACATTTTGTGTTCCATATATTTTACCACCACCACTACACATACACACACACACACAAAAAAACAACCCATAATTAAATTCTTGTTGTGTGTCAACCCTTGTTGCATCTCCTTATCTTCCTCCTTTGAGCCCAGAAAACCAATGTTGCCCACTGCCCTCCCAATTGCTTGAAGCCTTTCCCCTCCCTGTTGTACAGTTGGCAGCAATTTGTTGCTCACTTGGCAACGCCTGTGGAGAAGGGTGCATCAGCCGGTGCCATATGCTGGCCGACTGGCACAATGTTGACAAAAACTGTTGACATAGAAAATAGAGTATTGGGGGAGGGAGGAGAAACTTTAAAACAATTAGAGTATAAGAATATGCATATATTGTAAATATGTGTACAGAGTAGTTTGAATAGTAGTTTCTAGGTTTTAGAAAACACAGGAAAACCATATTTGAGAGCTTTAGAAACCTGTCCTGGGAGATGAGCTTTCTCCTGGATCATCTATCTCAATGGTTCGGGGAACAAAGCTGTGGCAACTCAGCCTCCTAGCACAGGTTGTCCCCAAAGACAGGGTTTCTTCACCTACATTTTCTCTTGTTTTGTTATCCTAAATTTGGCAAAATGTTTGGTTGACTACTTGGACTCTTCACAATTATCTTGAAGCTTAAGGGTATTTTTTTGTGGAATATCCCTTTTATCATTTTTATTTTTAATTTGTGTGTGTGTGTGTGCGTGTGTGTTAATCTTCACCTGAGGATATTTTTCCATTGATTTTTAGAGAGAGTGGAAAGGAGGGGGAAAGACAGAGATAAATATTGATTAGAGAGACACATCGATTGGTTGCCACTGCATGCGCCCTGATCAGGGTTGGGGAATCAAGCTGCAACCAGTACGTGCCCTTGACTGGAATCAAACCCGGGATCCTTCAGTCCGCAGGCTGATGCCCTATCCACTGAGCAAAACTGGCTAAGGTGCCACGACTTTCTTTTATAACTCAGAGTATGGAACATAATAGATTCCCTCAAACTTGGATCAAATCAGCTCTAAGTCCTTTGAGACCAGTGGCAATTGTGTGCACTTTGCTACCCTCAGAGCCTGATGAATTTACAGATATAATAGGCCCTGAAGGAACACATTAGGTTGAATGACTAAACAGCAATTTGGGGCCTCGGAAATCAACACCGGACTTGTTGCCATATGACTTAGGTTCTAGTCCTGGTTTTCACATGTGTGAGCTTCGTGTCATGGAACAAGAAACTTCAAGGCAATTCTGATAGTCTGTCTCTGCACTGATCCAACAGGTATGTCCAACTGCAGTGAAATGCCTCTTTGTGTCCCTCCCCAAGAGCATATGTTGAAATCCTACTGCCAATGTTATGGTACTAGGAGGTGGGGCCCATGGCTGGTAATTAAGTCAGAAGGGTGGAGCTCTCAAGAATGGGATTAGTGCCCTTGTAAAAGGGTCTGCAGAAAGCTCTCTCATCCTCTTTCAGCCATGAGAAGATAGAACAAAAAGGTACTCTGCAACCAGAAGAGGGTTATTACTGGAACCCAATCATGCTGGCATCTGGATCTCAGACTTTCAGCATCCAGAACTGTGAGAAATAAATTTCTTTGTCTGTAAGCCATCCAGTCTATGGTCCTTTGTTATAGTCGCCTGAACTAAGGCACTAACCAACTATCAGGACAGAATCGCAGCAATGAAATTCAAATGTGACACCACATGTGTGAATGTGCTTGGTAATTCCTAAAGTATTGTAAACATAACCCTATCTGGATTCCTGCACTGTGTCTTAAATCTACATAAGCAGCCCAATTTTCCTATAGTTGTCTTTATTCTAGGCTATTGATAAATGCTCTTTGTTCTGGATCTAAAAGGGGGTGTTGGGAACCTGTTGGATTTTAATCACTTATAATCAGGTTATTGCCCATCCAAAGGACTAATTACACCTAAAGTCAAAGCCCAATTGCAATTTATTGTGAGAATTATGAGCTAGATTTTTTCTCTCTCTCTCTCTTTTTTTTCTTTTGAGGGGAGGTGGTAGATAGGTTTTTTAAAAAAATCCTCACCTGAGGCATTAAAATTTTTTTTTAAATTGATTTTAGGGAGAAAGGAAGGGAGGGAGGGAGGAAGGGAGGGAGGGAGAGAGAAATATTGATCAGTTGTCTCTGACAATGTCCTGACCAGGGATTAAACCCACAACCTAGGTAATGTGGCCTGACCACCACCTTTTGGTGCATGGGACAAATCTCCAATCAACTGAGCCACCTGGTGAGGGCAAGATTGATAGATTTTTTTTTTAATGGTAACTCTTAAGTGCATAAAGGCTTATGCTCAAAATCCCCATTAGCAATAAGGAGAGTTATGCCTGCTAGGCCCAAAGAGAGATGAGTGTTGAATTGATCCATAATCTATCTTACTTAATGTCATCAGTTTCCCTATAGCCCTTTGAAACAATCAACACCAGTGAAATGCCATAATGAACTAATAGCATTGATTTAAGAGCATATTGATGGGCTATTTTAATGGAGCTTTCCAACATGAGCAGTCTACAGAGATTTTAAAATCTTAATGTACCTGTGCACATTTTTATTTATTAAAGAAGAAAGGCAATCTGTTAATGATGAGAAGGTAGTAGGAAAGGATAACACACATGAACATATGAGCCAAAATATTTCCCCTAATTCTGTACTTGGATAGTTTTCCCTTCTTCTTATTATATAAAAACTAGAGGCCTGATGCACAAAATTTGTGCAAAGGGTTCATCCCTTGCAGCCATAGCAGCTTGCCTTGGCTCTTGCAGCCTCGGCTTTGTTTGGGAGGTTATCCAAAAGGACATCGGGAAGGTTGTTTGGCTATCCAGTCTAATTAGTATACTATTATTTTATTATTATATTTTTCCCAGTCGATGTGGCTCAGTGGTTGAGCGTTGATCTGTGAACCAGGAAGTCACAGTTGATTGGTTACCTTCTGCACACTCCCTGACTGGGGTCAGTGGAGAAGGGGAGATAGGAGATATAATCTGCAACCCAAGTACATGTCCTTGATCAGGAATTGCACCCGTGACCCTTCTGTGAGTGGGATGAAGCTCTAGCCATTGAACAACACTGGCCAAGTAGAGAAAAATAATTTTCTGATGACCAAACTTACTAATAAGTACATCACATTCTTAAAGGTGATGGACATGTTAGTTACTACCATTAAATTTGGCAGATTCTCTGCAATTTTCATTTCACCATTTTTTGGAGATGTTTCCTCTGTAAAGTTTTCTATCTTTTGTTTTCTGTCCCCAATAATAATTTTGGGAATCCACTAAAGACAGAGCTCTTCAGTGAGTTAAGTGGTGGGATCCATTTCATCATGCCCTTGGAGGTTCCCTCAGTGATTGTCTCTATTTACAATGTGAATAAGGTCCAGATTTTGTTAGCATGGCATAATAGGCCACTTCTGCCTTCTGTCATTGCACTCTTTCCCAGCTCTTCTCTCAGTACAAACTCAACAGACAACTAACTCACTGTTTTCCCAAATATATGGTCACATACCAGCCTCGTAGGCCACCTGTTTCTGCACAGGAAATGCCACTTAACCCTCTCCTTGCCCCTCCAACCCTTTTTCAATGTTTCCCACTCATCTCCTCGCACCTAAAATCTCAAGAAAGTCTACTGGTCCTTCACAGCCCTCCTCAAACTGGGCATCTGTCTACCCAAAGCTTTTTCTGACAAAAATATATGTCATTTTGTGCTACAAAGTATTCCACTCTGTATCCAGGCATGCCTGGCATGTGATGGTTGCTCAAATTCTTGGTGAATAAGTGATATAGAAAATCTGGGAAAACACTGAATGAGGCAGGGATCAAGCTTAAAGGGCAATATTACCCTTGAACCTAAAAATACCACTTCTAGGACATTTAACTATGTAAATAATTGACGCCAGGCTGCGACAGTTCAGTTGTTGAGTGTCACGCTGTGAACCAGGAGATCATGGTTTGATCCAGGTCAGGGCACATGCCAGGGTTGCAGGCTCAGTTCCCAATGTGGGACATGCAGGAGGCGGCCAATCAATGATTCTCTCTCATCATTGACGTTTCTCTCTCTCTCTCCCTCTCCTTTGCTCTCTGCAATCAATTAAAAAATATATGTATATTTTAAAAATAACTTACAATGTGCTCAAGGATTTAGCTGAAAGGCTCACTCTTCATTGTTGTTTCAGTAGCAAAATCCGGACACAATTTTAAGCCCTTTCAACTGGGCTTTGGCTAAAGTACACAGCAGAATACTAAATAGCTATTTAAAAAACATGGGTGGACGGGTAAGATTCCTCAGGGAAGGAACAACCTAAGACAGGCACAGTCGCAAAGGGGCCAACAGGAGAGAACTAAAAGATCAACAGAGGTGGGGCACAGACCCTCATCCACAAACCTTGCAGGGGCTTGAATTCTCACCCCTCCTGAGGGAGGTCTGCTACCCCCATGGCTGCTTCGCCTCCCACACACAACTCACACCGGGACCCAGGTGGTAGACAGAGACTCGGCCAGCAATAGCTGCTCTATATCTAAATTCAGTCTATCACCAGGAATGCTCAGGACCTACTCAAAATTGCAAATATTCCTTTCCACTAGTATTTACAGGTTAAACTAAGATTTCTGCTTGAGTATTAAAATTGACAGGAAAATAGTAATCAAGTTTTCAGATTAATTTAAATTGGCCAAGTGAAATAAGTGAATACTCAAGAAAATTTTAGTGTACTGGACAAAAAGCTTATCCTAAAACATTAGCTAAAAAATCTATTAGTAGTTCATCTCACTGTAAAATTGCCTAACATCCAAAGAACCTAAAGCAGTCATATTTGTGTGCAAAAATTAAAATTTAACATTACCAAGACTGCAATATAAAATTTCCAAAAGCCCCCATTAATCAAAAAAGGGGAGGGGACAGTGGGGTAATATCATGTAAGGAAAAAAATATCGAGTAAGTAAAATACATCTAGAAAATGCTTACTCCAGTAAAGTAAATTCCATTTGTAAAACCAATTGCAGGACACCCATGAAAAAACACACATGGTGTCAAAATAAGCCAAAGGAAAATCATTTGGGCAAAAATTAAAAAGAATCCCAAGTCTATTTTGCATAGAGGATCCCTTTGTTAATTTTTGGTCGAGAATGTGTTTGTGTGTTTTCAGAGAACAACTCCAAGACCATGTGGGTTCCTGCGACTGTGAGGAACTGATGGATCTGTTCCAGTCACGAGGATGGTCCAGAGATGGGGGACACTAACGACACCTTGCCATGCTAGCAGTCGGCAGCTGTGCATGTCTGCAGGCAGCCCAGGACCAAACCAGAGAGGATGGATCTTGCATTGCCACAATGTGTCCACCATCTGGATACCATTGCTGACATGTACACATAAAGAATTATTTGACACTGAAACTGGGACTCAGAACAGTTGGACATTGAAACTGAGACTGAAACATTTTTTGTTCTTATACATTTATTTCTAGTATGCAGAGGCAAGATATTTTTGAAGAAAAGAAACAGGGGAGAGTGATTGATATAGAGGCAGGATGGCCTTGAACAGGCTGTCAAGCTACAGGGGAAGGCTTGGGCGGATGGGAGGCGGATGAGGGGGGAGAGCAACTGAAGGACTTGTATGCATGCATATGAGCATAACCAATGAATGAAAGACAATGGGGCGGGGAGGGGGGAGGGTGGGGATGTGTGCTGGGGGGTAGGGGAGGCTGGGGGGAGGATAAGGGGGAGGGGGAAAGGAAAACATGTACTACTATTAATTATAAGTTATACTGCAAAAAAATCAATAAAAATATATTTAAAATAAATAAATAAAAATAAAAAACATGGGTGGAAAATATAGTGGCATATCATAATATATTTCAAGGAAAACAGCAGTGTGTCCACTCTAATTACAAATAATGCTATACATCCCACTATCAACAGTGGTTTTCTGGATATAAGATTTCTTTTCCTTTTTTTTTTTCTGATTCTGAAAAAAATCTAACTTTTCTACAATGAGTACTAATGATTTTTGTGATTATAAAAAGTTAGGTTTTTGCTTTTAAAAGAAAACATCTTGTCCCTTCACGGTCCTTCTTCTCTTTGCAGCCCCTACTCAGAGGCCATCCATATTCCCCACATTCCATTCCAGAGGCTGTCCACATGGCTAGTTTAGCTTCATTTCACAAAACGCAGCCTTGAAAGAGAAAAACAGCTGCTTGCATGAGCAGTGATTTAAAAACCCAAACAATTCTCAAAATAAATAAAGGAAACAATGAGTGATAAATACATAATAAATAATTTTTTAAAAATTCTCAAGATTTCATGATGTTGGAGAACTTCCATTGGCCTGTTTCATTTTTCAAGATCAAATGCCCTCAAAATTCTGTGCTGACCCTGAAATGATTTGCCTTGAGAGGACTCCATCCTATCCAAGAGAGAAAGCTAAAGTCAGCATATTCCCACTTCATTTTTTCACTTACTTGGACATTCCACAGCTGGAAACACACACACACACACACACACACACACAGAGAGAGAGAGAGAGAGAGAGAGAGAGAGAGAGAGAGAGAGAGAGAGAGAGAGACAGCTGCAGCTATTCCCCAAATCACCAAAAAGGACCCAGCGCCAGCCAGCCAGCCAGCCAGCAAAGAGGCCAGGCCTGCAGGGCTGGCTTCACCCCTGAGGTGCTGGGTTCCCCTCTCCAGGAGACAGGCAGGCTTCAAACCCCGTGACTCCACTTCCTCCTCAATCTTTCCTGGAGGTCCCCGCCCACATCACTGTCATCAGGTCCCTGAGAAAGTCACGTTCCAGTCTCAGGGCTGTTCTGAAGTTTCTGGAAGGAAAATGGAGGTGAGGGAGCAGGAGCCTTCGTCCAGGACCAAGCTTGGTGTCAGTCACCAATTAGGTGGCTGCGAGGGGGGGGGGGGGGGGGGGAAGGGGGAGGATTTTCTTACTAAGTAGGTTAGCTCTCATCTTTCAGAGAGGGTGTTGACCTAGAATGACGGGTTCCCCGCTCCAGTGTTGAGGAGGGTGAGTGCCCCGATGTCCCTGAGAGCGCTGCAAAAATAAGAAAGAATTAACATGTACGGAGGGCACCCCAGGGGCTAGCACCTAAGTGAACTATCGTGTTAGTTAACCCTCCCTGGTGGGGTTCTGATAGGTGTCCTGGATCCCAACCTACAGTTTGAAAACAGAGAGGCATATGGTCTGCGAAATGCTTCCCAACGTTTTCTATTCGTGATACACTTGGGCAAATGAGTGAGCACCAACCGGAAGCGAATTGCCCGCTGCCCCGGGAAGAGGGGCTCCGGCTCCCACCTGCTCCCTGTTCGCTGCCCCCCTGGAACGAAAGCCGGGGACGTTGCTCTTGGTTACAGCAGATGCCCTGAATTGCATTCGCGGCTCTGCCTTCTGTTGATGTCAAGACAGTAGTTTTTATTTTTGAGCCCGTTTCCTCCCCCTCTTAAGCGAAGCTAATAATAGTCTGCAATCACTAGGATAGCTAGGTGAGTAATGAGTAGGACTCCACGTTGATCAACTCGCCTGCTCCGGGGACCGTTCACGACGTTTAACTCGTGCAGCGCGTCTCAAATCCCCAGCCCGGGGCTCCAGCCCCCCCACCGCCACCGCGCACGCGGCCTGCGCGGGGGCCGGAAGGCGGGGGGGGGGGGGGGGGTCGTCCAGGTTTTGCGCAGATTTCTGAGTACCCGGCCAGCTGCGTCACCATCCGAAAGTGCAAGCCGGGGGCGGGGACGCTGCGGGCTGGAAGCCCCGGCCTTCTTACGGAAAGTGCAAGGTCGGAGTTCCCAGCCGCGATCGGCGTGGCGCGTCTGTCCCCGGGCGGGGGTCGCCTTGGCCGCCGTTCCCCTCGCCCGCCGGCCCCCCCGGCCCCTCTCGGACCCTCCCGGACCCTCGCACAGTCAGCCGGGAAAAGCGCACGGGGGCTGTGTCTGGCCAAGAGAAGGGACGGCACCCACGCGCTTCACCCCGGGGCCCTGCAGCGAAGGGAGACTTTTTTTTGGCCCGGATTTGGGGAGATCCAGAACCCCGCGGTCCAGGCGGCGCCCTCAAGCCTCACAGATCCTTGGGCACCCAAGTGGGGAAGGAGGGTGAAAAAATAAGTTGGCGCAGTGCAAGCTTCTCCTGCTTTCTTTCCACCCCCCGGGCGCCCGCCCGGCTCTCCCCATTGCACAATCCCGGCCGTGGGACTGCCGCGTGGCTGAGTCCGAGCCCAGAAGTGTTTCCCAGGTTCTCTAGCCGAGAAAGAAGCGGTTGGGTGGGACGTCCCGCCTTGACCCCAGGCGAGGCGCCCTTTAAGCCGTATTTCTTAGGGTGACCTTTAAAATAGAGAGGTTGACCTTTATGAAGAAAGAAAAGCGGACTGGAGCTGGCACGCCCACCCTAGGTTAGCGCTCCTGAATGCAACCGGCCACGGTATTTTCAGACAGAAAAAGTGTTTAAGTCTTTTTGCAGGGAATTCAGGAGCTGCTTTTAATGGAGGATGGGGGTGATGCTTAAAGAGGTTGGAGACACAATATTTTATTTTTTTCCCCAGTACAGAAAGAACTGTGTTTTTCTTTCCAATTGTAAAGTGATCTCCTCTCCTGGCACCATATGCATGACATTCGTGAAAGGGGGAGTGTCCCTTAGCAAGGCCTGCACCCACTCCAATCTGGGACCCCTTGGGGGATGTCCCACTTCCAGGACTGCTGGCTCCTAACTGCTCACCTGCCTGCCTGATCACCCCTAACCACTCTGCCTGCCCCCCCCCCCACTTGCCTCCAACTGCCTCCCCCGTCATTGCCTCCAACTGACCTCCCCTCCTGGCCTGATTGCCCCTAACCGCCTCTGCCTTGGCCCCATCACCATGGCTTTGTCTGAAGGACATCCAGAAGATCGAAGGGTCTAATTAGCATATTACCCTTTTATTAGTATAGATTGTTAACTATATGCCCTATGCTATCCTTTACATCCCCCTATTTTGTAACCTCCAATGTATACTTCTTACTCCCTTCACTTTTTTCACCCTGTCCCCCAACCCCCTTCCCTCTGGCAACCATCATTTGTTCTCTATAAGTTTGTTTCTATTTTTGTTTGTTCTTTTATATTGTTCTTTAGGTTTCACATATAAGTGAAGTAATATGGTATTTGTCTTTGAGATTTCATTTAGCAGTGTTCTCTGTAGGTTCACTTATGGTAAGCTTTTACTTTTTTTGTTGTTGTTGTTAATCTTCAACTGAGCATATTTGTTTCCATTGCTTTTAACAAAGAATGGGGGAGGAAGAGGAGAGCACTCCAGGCAGAGCGAGTCATGAACTGGTTGCCTCCCTCCTGGATGCACCCTAATGGACCTGGGGGCATAGAGGGAACCTGGGGTATGTGCCCTTGACCAGGAATCTGAACCCGTGACCCTTCAGTTGGTGGTTAAGCTCTAACCACTTAGCAACACAAGCCAAGGCAAGATTTCATTCCTTTTTATGACTGAGTAATATGCCATCATGAGCTCTCCAAGAATCACAATATTATTAGCACTGATGGGGCACAGTAGATACTGAATTAATAGGGGATGAACGATGATTTGAAGGAGATATTTAATGGCTGTGCGTAGACCAATGCATTACTTTTGTAGATAATGAATTTAGAGGTTAAGTGACTTGCTCAAACTCACCTTCGAAGGCAGGAATAGAATCAGTCTCATGTTTTATCTCTAAATACTTGTAATCATGAGTGGGTGAATTTTCCCTCTTTATGAAAATCAAATGCCTTCCACAATAGTCTCTGCAAATCCTTACTCCACACTGTCTCCCTATCCGTGTAAAACAAATAAAACAACAATAACCCCAAGCCCATTACATGCATGTAATAGGCTAAATAGAGCAATACAAAGCAAGATATTTGCATGGCATTTTTTGTCCCATTTCCATAAGTTAATGGTACTCCTTATTTACACAAAATATGCCCCTAAAAAGAAGAACAAAGAAATTTTAAAAAGTGTTTCTCTAAAATGATGTGAAAGATACCAGGTTCCTATTAATTTTGCTTTAGTAAGTACCGTGTGTGGTGTTTTGCATGGGAACTGTTGGCGTCATAAGTGACTGCAGGGGTGCTCTGAGACTGATCAGTTATTTTACTCAGGCTTGGAGTGATTTGTTGCTCATCTTTCAGAATACACCAACTGCAACCCATAAGAACACAAAGGACTTTGATTACAATCTTGCAGGTGGTTGGACAATTTGTTGTCTTTGAAGTTTCAAGGCTGACCAAGTATGTCAAAATGTCTAATTTAGGAACCAGTTGCCAAACAAGTAGATGTGAAAAATCAGAAGAGTTAAAACCTTATAGAAATCATGAGTAAAACTTCATTCTTTTAGTGTTCTTGATGTATCATGTCAGCTGCAAATATTGACAGTTTTACTTCTTCCTTTCCAATTTGGATGCCTTTTATTTCTATAATACCCACTCACCACAGCTGTGAGCCTGTTCTGTATTTATGAATCTGTCACTATTTTCCACAATGATTGTTATGATACAGTTGTGATCATACAATGTGAGTACTAACTTCTAATCCAAGAAGATTTGGAGGGGAGAGTCCAGTGATAGACAGAACATCAGATCAAATTATGAAATGTCTCATTTTTTAGGTCAGCCAGATACACTGAAATGAGGCAATCATCTTCTCTAACTCTGCTGTCTTCTCCACCCTTCTCTACCTCTGCTATCTTAAAGGTGGGAAGAAATACGAATTGCCTAACCTTATGAGTAGAAAGGGAAATTCAAGGTAAAACTACAATGAAAGGTTTTCACAGACCAGCCAGACTGATAAAAATGAATCTGACCATTCCAAATGTAGAAATGCTGTGCAACAGTGGAAACCCTTATACCCTGTGAATAGGAGCATAAATTTGTCTAAACACTTTGAAAAACAGTTTGGAATTACCTACTGAGACTGCATATGTACATATCCTATAACTCTTTGATACTACTACCAATTATTTACTCTAGATTAGAAGCATCTACCTAATAAAAGAGTAACATGCTAATTGACTGTACCTTCACAACACCCACCAGCCAATCAGGAGTGAGTATGCAAATAACCCAAGATGGTGGGTTAATTTACATGTTCAGGTGCCGAGCGGTAGGGGGCTGGGTGGGATGCTTGCATCATCGCCATGGTGATGACACAAGTGTTCCACACCACCCCCAGCCACTCTGGGCCTCTGGGCAGTGTGTGAAGGCAGAAAGGTGGCTCCGGCCAGAGTGAAGGCAGTTGCAGGCAGCCAGGGGAAGGAAGGCCCATTCTTGCACAAATCTTCGTGCATCGGGCCTCTAGTTGTTCATAATTTGAAAAAACTGAAAGTAATTTAAATGACTACTACAGTTGTCAGGCTGCTCTCTATTTATGAGCATGTCACTATTTTGCTTATTAGTACATTTTGTTCACTAGATTCTACATATGAGTGCAATCATATGATATTGTCTTTCTTTGACTGGCTTATTTCATTTAGTGTGATACATTGCAGGTCCATCCATGCTGTCACAAAGGGTAAGATTTCCTTCTTTGTATAGCCAAATAGTAATCCTTGTGTAAATGGACCACTGCTTTTTTACCCACTCATCTACTGATGAACACTTGGGCTGCTTCCAGATCTTGACTATTGTAAACAATGCTGCAATGAACATAGGATAGGGGTGCATATATTCTTTCAAATTAGTGTTTTGGGTTTCTTCAGATAAATTCCCAAAAGTGGAATCACTGGGTCATAAGGCAATTCAATTTATAATTTTTGAAGTTACTCCATACTGCTTTCCACAGTGGCTACACCAATCTGCAGTCTCACCAACAGCGTACAGGTTTCCCCTTTCTCCACATCCTCACTAATGCTTGTTGTTAGTTGATTATTTATGTTAGCCATTCTGGCAGGTGTGCATTTCTCTGATGATTAGTCATCTTGAGCATCTTTTCATATATCAATTGGCCATCTGTATGTCCTCTTTGGGGAAGTGGATATTTAGGTCCTTTGCCCATTTTTTAAAATTAGATTGTTGTTTGGTTTTTTTTGGTGTTGGATTTTATAAGTTCTTTATAAATTTTGGATGTTACAAGGATTCAACAGTAGAGTAGATTCTGAGAAACAAATCAATAATTTGGAATATGAGGAAGTGAAAAAAAATCCAAAAATATGAAGATAATGTAAAGAGCCTCAAGGACAACTTCAAGCATACCGACATTCACATTATGAGGGTGCCAGAAGGAGAAAAGAGAGAGCAAGATATTGAAAACCTAATTGAAGAAATGACAAAAATCTTCCCCTACCTGGTGAAAGAAATAGTCTTATAAGTTAGGAGGTGTAAAGAGTCCCAAACAAGAGGAACCCAAAAAGGCCCACACCAAGACACATCATAATTAAAGTGCCAATGGTTAAAGACAAAGAGAGAATCTTAAAATCAGCAAGAGAAAAGCAGTTAGTTACCTACAAGGGAGAGAGAACCCATATGACTGACAGCTGATTTCTCAACAAAAACTTTGCAGGCCAGACAGGAATGGCAAGAAATATTCAGTGATGAACAGCAAGAACCTACAACCAAGATTACTCTTCCCAGCAAAGCTATCATTTAGAATTTAAGGACAGATAAAGAGCTTCACAGATAAGAAAAAGGTAAAGGTGTTCATCACCTCCAAACCAATGTTGAAAGGTATTCTTTAAAAAAAAAATGATTTCAGAGAGGAAGGAGGGAAAGAGAGATAGAAACAAAAGATGACAGAGAATCAGCTGCCTCCTGCTCGCCCCCTATTGGGGAATAAGCTTGCAACCTGGGTATGTGCCCTTGACCAGACTCAAACCTGGAACTCTTCAGTCCACAGGTTGACACTCTATCCACTGAGCCAAACCAGTTAGGGCTGAAGGGAATTCTTTAAGAAGAAAAAAAAGAAGAAAAAAAAAAGAATAATAAAATGGCAATGAATGCATATCTATCAACAATTGAATCCAAAAAGAAAAAACAAAACAAAACAAGGAATCTAGTGAATAAAATAAACTGATGAATAAAATAGAACCAGAGGCATGGAAGCATGGAACAGACTGACAAATCTCAGAAGGAAGCTAGTGGGAGTGGAAAGAGATTAACCAAAGAACTTGTATGCATATATTCATTACCTATGGACATACAAAAAATAGGGTAGTGAAGGTCTTGGAAGGGAGGGGGGTGGAAACTGATTGGAGAGGGGCAATGGAGTGAAAAAAGGGATATCTGTAATACATTCAACAATAAATATTTTTTAAAGAAGTTTCAAAAAGAAAAATATTGGTCTTTATCTTTCTTATCTAGAATTTCTTTTGTACAGTGTTGTAGATAATTATGATTTTGCAACAAAATGGTCAAAATGAGTGTTGTAGATTCCAAATGAGTAGGCCCAAGGGCCATGCATGCAGGTTCAGGCCAGGGGCTGCTGTGGTCAAGAAAGCCCTCACAGATCAGAATAACTGGGGATCAACCTTGAAGGAACATACAGTGGGACCCACTTTTATTAATGTAAATAGGAAAAACCAGTTTTAGCAAGCCCAGGATCTGACAGAATCCAAGACAAGGTGTAATTGGGCCCCAGGAAGGAAGAAGATACAGGTACCATATTGGGAAAACACCCAGGCCCTATCTGTCAGTACATCCCTATAGATCTCTCTCATTTTCCTGTCTCTGCCAGCCAGCTTTGGCTACATCTCCAACCTCTATGGATCATACCATAGCTTCCAAAGGTGACCCCAAATCTGGCTGCCTACAGAGAGAGTAACCTTTACTTTTGGTCTCAATTCCAAGTTCCCATGCAAGAGACTATAATTGGCATAACTTGGTGTGGTGTCAACTCCTGGTCAAAACAATGGTCATCAAGGTAGAAAACCAGGATGCCACCCCCAGAAATGGACAAACCACCCGAAGGTAGGAGAGAAAAGTCAAAGAAAGCAGGAAATCCTTTCCTAAAGGCCTAAAGGCAGAAATGTACATGGTTGTGTAACACTGAGTAGGACAGTTTGTCTAGATATGAAGTTTGTACAAAAGCACTAAGAGTTAAAATTGGAGAAATAGCTTAAGGTCACATTGGAGAAATTCCTGCCTGTCCAGCTAAAAGGTTTAAGTATTGTAGACAGAGACACTGTGGAGGGCACCCCAGGGAAGACACGTGAGCATTTCTTTAATCATTGTCAGCTGAATCTGGGGACAGGCAGAGCCACGCCCTGGGAACATGCTTCACCAAAAAGGCTGACGTGTTATCAGCTTGACTCTTAACTTTGCCGCAGGTGTCTGGGAGAAGGCCTTGAAATGTAAATCCAGTCTAGCCCCGGGAATGGGAGAATGAATAGGGCCTGGGCCCACTGAAACTCCTTTGATCCTAAGTTTTTGGTGTAACCCCTTCGTATTTTGGGATATAAATAAACACGACTTCCTGGGCTCAGAGATCCTATCTCTCTATCAGAACAGAGATTCCACCCAGCCTCAGCTATCATTTTTACTTCTGCATCTTCTCTTCTATTCTTTTATTTCTCAATCTCTAGCTCCTCTACTCAGAAACTTGACCCACTCTCTCTCTCCACGCTGGACGTGGAAAAGAGAGAAAACCCCTACAAGACACTGTGGATACACGCATGGAAGAAGATCCTGTGATGACACAGGCAGAGATTAGAGTGATGCTACAAGCCAAGGAATGCCAGATGAGCAGTGACCACTAACAGGCAAAAGACCTGGGGCAGATTCCAGATCAGTGGTTCCCACATGCCCTGCAGGGGGACAATTTGATTTTTAAGGGGGGAGGCAAGTCGAGAATGAGGTATTAACAGTGAATTTTTTGCATTTCTTATGGTTCTAGTGATCTTAAATACAGTATATAAATATATATTGTGACATATTTATGCATTTCAATTCTCTATTATGTTTTGAATATTTGCTATTTTTTCATATCACTTCACATCATCATCATCATCATCATCATCATCTAACAATTTCTTAGTGCTTTCCTCCTCAGTACTTCAACTGTCCTTCCATTTTTTTATTTTTCTCTTTCATGGATGCCATGTTCTTTGGAAGCTTTTTTAGACCAAGTTAATGGCCTATGAGGCTTCCTCCATGTGAATAGGAGTTCACTTTTTGAGTAATAAAAACTAAATGTCATCAGGATTTTAGAGATGCTTAGGTGAAGCATGGCCCAAGAAAGGTCGGGGACCACTGCTCTAGAGCCCTCAGGCGGAACCAACCCTGCTGATGTCTTGATTTGGACTTACGACTTCCTGAAAGCTATATAGGTTCAATGAGTATAACAGTTTTTTAAAATGTTTTTTTTTTATTATTGATTTCAGAGAGAGAGAAAGGGAGGAGAGAGAAAAATAGAAACATCAAAAATGGGAGAGAATCATTGATTGGATGCTTCCTGCACACCCTTTACTGGGGATAGAGCCTGAAACCCTGGCATGTGCCCTGAGTATCAAACCAGTGACCTCTTGGTTCATGGGTTGGCACTCAACTACTGAGCCGCACTGGTTGGGCAATATAAATGTTTTTTATTAAAATCTGTAACACTCATTGTCCAGCTGGTCAGGCTCAGTGGTTAAGCATCTCTCGCATCATTGATGTTTCTATCTATCTATCTCTCTTTCTCTCTCTGAAAATCAATAAAAATATATTAAAAAACACATTTATATTCATGAAGTCTCTGGAGCTCAGAAAGTCTACTTAAAAACTTATCTTTACTATACAATAGTTTATAATAATGAAAAGTTGAAAACAACCTGGATGCCTATCAATAAAATGATGGTCACAGAATCAATGGTATAGCTAGCCTACAAAATTTAATATCATATTAAAAGGAATTATATAAAGTGATAGTCACTAAAATGAAAATATTGGTTAAATTATTAACAGAAAAGAAGACAAGTAAAGTAGCAGAATATGTATCATATAACTCCATTTATATTATTTTAAAATACATAGCTTTTTTTAGGTAGAAAAATTTCTGTAAGAACATTCATGAAACTGTTAAAGTGGTTTCCTTTGGGGAAGGAAGTGGAATTGATGAGTGGGCAGAGTGGAGGTGAAAAGCAACATTCACATTTTACTAGTGATGCCTTATATTTTTTTAAAAAGTACAAATATGTTCATAAAATTTAAATTTATAAGAAATTACAATAGTACTTTTAGCAGCTTGCAGTTTACAGCTCATATAATTAACCCTTGCTATGCTCCAGGTACCTTTTAAGATTTTCCACATGCAAACTCATCTAATACTCACCAGGACCCTGTGAGTTGGGTACTGTTATTCTTTCATCTTACTGGTGAGGTCATGAGGAAACTGAGGCACAAAGAAGATGAATTACTGGCCCATGATCAGAAAAGCAGTAAGTGGTAGAGTTGGGATTTGAATGCAGGCATTCTGCCTCTTGACTACACATGTACAGAAGCATTTTCACATATACTGTCTTATGGCCCCCAAACACCTATTGTCCCCCATGTCACGTGGAAGAAAACCAGGACCTATATATCTCAGTGTACTGTCACTGCCCATTTCATGCTTATACACTCACTAGACTTTGTGAGCTCTATTATGCAAACAATTGTTTTGTTGTTGATTTTTGCACACTGGAGCAAAAAGTTATTTTGAATGCCCTAGTGATATAAAATATCCACAAATCATTTGACATGAAGAAGTGCAGCCTAATTCCCTTCCCTTGGGTATGGACTGGAATTAGCAGTCCTCCTCTAAACGAGAGAATAAAGCAAAAGTGGCACTGTGACTCAGAGACTAGGACATAATAAGCCTGGTGGTTTCTCTTTCTCTCCCCCAGATTACTTGCTCTGAGGGAAGCCAGTTGCTGTGTCATGAAGCGTGGTCCATGTGGTGAGAAAATGAGGCCACCCAGCCAACAGCCAGCAACTGAGGCATCCTGCTTATAGTCTTTTAAGTGCACTTGGAAGTTGATCCTCCATTCTTAGTGCAGCCTTCAGATGACTATAGCCCCTTTTCATCTGGTCTATAACCTCCTGAGAGAACCTGAGCCACATTCAATAAGCTTAGCCAATTTCAAAATTCATGACCTATAGAAACTATAAAATAATAATTGTTCATTGTTTCAAGCCACTAAATATTGGTGTAATTTATTACGTAGCAATAGATAATTAACATAAGTGCTTTTTATTTTAAAATATACATTTTTATATGTCTGCAACTTGGATATTTATGAAACATATGGATATGCATGTTTCTTTTGCTTTTTCATACATATGATCTTTTTCTTAATTGGCCTGAAGCATCCATTTACCTATAGTGGTTGGGATTTTGGACTGTTAAAGAAAGAATTAATAAGGAAAAAGTTAAAAATAAGCTTTGACGTTCTAAACAGGATTTTTTAAAATTTATTTGTTGTCTATAAAGTTTTACATATGTCTCTTTTTTCCCCAATTGATCCCCCTCCCAAGTCATTTCCACTCTGGGCAAGCCCCAGTGTCTGTGTCCTTTGGTTATGCTAATATTCATGCATACAAGTTCTTTGGTTGCTCTCTAACCTCCCCCCACTCCCCTACCATTTGTCTCTGGATCTATTCTTGTTCAGCAAATTATCTTGACCATTATATCCCACATATGAGTGAGATAATGTAATATTTATCTTTCTCCGACTGGCTTATTTTGCTTAGCATAATGCTCTCCAGTTCCATCCATGCTGTTGCAAATGGTTCCTTCCTTTTATAGCAGCATAGTATTCCATTGTGTAGATGTACCACAGTCTTTTAATCCACTTATCTGGTGATGGGCATTTAGGCTGTTTCCAAATCTTAGCCATTATAATTATGCAACTATGAACATAGGGGTGTATATATCCTTTCTAATTGGGGTTTCTGGTTTCCTGGGATATAGTCCTAGAAGTGGGTGAAATTACTGGGTCAAATGGTAGTTACATTCTCAACTTTTTGAGGAAACTCCATACTGTCTTTCACAGTGGCTGCACCAGTCTGCATTTCTACCAGCAGTGAAGGAGGGTTCCTTTTTCTCCACATCCTCACCAGCCCTTGTTGTTTGTTGATTTGTTGATGATAGCCTTTCTGACAGGTGTGAGATGGTATCTCATTGTTGTTTTGATTTGCATCTCTTGGATGATTAGTGACTTTGAGCATGTTTTCATATGTCTCTGGGCCTTCTGTTAGTCCTCTTTTGAAAAGTGTCTATTTAGGACCTTTGCCCATTTTTTTATTAGATCATTTATCTTCCTTTTGTTAAGTTGTATAAGTTCTCTGTAAATTTTGGACATTAAACTTTATCGAAAATATCATTGGCAAATATGTTCTCCCATGCAGTGGGCTTTCTTGTTTTGTTGATGGTTTCTTTTGTTGTGAAGAAGCTTTTTATTTTGATGCAGTCCCATTTATTTTCTCCTTAGTTTTCCTTGCTCTCGCTGTGTCTGTAAAGATATTGCTACAACATATGTTTGCTATTTTGCCGCCTATGAAGTCTTTTAGGATTTTTATGCTTTTCTGTATTACATTCAAGTCGTTTAGCCATTTTGAGTTTATTTTTGTGTATGGTGTAAGTTGGTGAACTAGTTTCAGTTTTTTGCATGTATCTGACCAAATTTCCCAGCACCATGTATTAAAGAGTCTGTTTTGACTCCATTGTATCAAAATAGGATTTAAAAAAAAAAAATAAGATTAGTTATTTAGAAGGCCAGTGGGAAAATAGGTGAAAAAGAAGAGATTTTCCACATTTCTTTTACTACCATTGACATATCAAGGGTTAAACCTGGTAGACTATATCACGGAGCTTCCTTTTAGTGTTACAGTGAGATAACTTGTCTACCTAAGATGATTACCCCACTGAGCTTGCTATCCCATGACAGAACAAGGATATGATGTTGAAGAAGTGTGATGTTTAAGCCTTCTTCCTATTCCAATGGAGTTAGGAAATCGAGTCA
Organism: Antrozous pallidus; assembly: GCA_027563665.1. Taxonomy (NCBI): domain Eukaryota; kingdom Metazoa; phylum Chordata; class Mammalia; order Chiroptera; family Vespertilionidae; genus Antrozous; species Antrozous pallidus. The sequence goes on along the minus strand of CM050508.1, from coordinate 165,082,624 downwards.
ATGAGAATTTTCTTAGTAACATTGTTCTGAATAGTCTGAAACTGGAAACAATTCATTTTTTCATGAGCAGTAAAATAGATAAATAAAGGATGAAGTATTAGAATCCTAGCCACAGTGATCAGACAAGGAAAAGAAGTAAAACACATCCAAATTGGAAAGGAAGAAGTAAAACAGTCACTATTTGCAAATGACATGATACTATATATGGAGAAGCCTAAAGAGTCCACCAAATTTCTAGAACTGATAAATGAATTCAGTAAAGTAGCACAATAAAAAATATATATAAAAAAATAAGTTGCAGCCCTAGCTAGTTTGGCAAAGTGGATAGAGTGTTGGCCGGAGGACTGAAGGGTCCTGGGTTTGATTGTGGCCAAGGACACATACCTTGGTTACAGGCTTCTTCCCAGCCCAGGCCCTGGTGAGGGCTCCTGCAGGAGGCAACCAATGTGTTTCACATTGATATTTCTGTCTTTCCCTCTCTCTTTCATTCTTCCTAGCAAAAATATCCTAGGGTGAGGATTAAAAACAAAACAAAACAAAACAAAACAAACAAACAAACAAATAATGGAAATTTTAAAAAATCAGTTTCATTTTTATACACCACAAATAAACTGTCAAAAAGGGAAACTAAGAAAACAATTCCAATCACAATTGCTTCAGAAAGAACAAAATACCTAGGAATACATTTGAACCAAGAATGTCTAAGACCTGTACTTGGAAAATTATAACACACTGAAGAAAGAAATTGAAAAAGATACAAATAAGAAGAATCATATACTGTGTTCATGAATAGGAAGAATTAACATCATTACAATGTCCATAGTACTCAAGCAATCTACAGATTCAATGCAATTCCTATCAAGATACCAATGGCATATTTTAAAAAATTGGACCAAATATTCCAAAAATTTATATGGAATCACAAAAGTCCTCAAATAGGAACAGCAATACTAAGAAAGAAGAACAAAGTTGGAGGAATCATGCTACCTGATACCAAACTATACTACAAAGTCATAGTAATAAAATAAATCAAGGTACTGGCATAAAAAGAGATATATAGATCGATGGAACAGAATTGAGAGCCCAGAAATATTTATGGTCAATGAATATTTGATAAAGAATGCAAGAACATTCAATGGTGTAAAGATAGTCTATTTAATAAAAGGTGTTGGGAATATTGTACAGATACCTGAAAAATAATAAAACTAGACATCTTCTTACACTATACACAAGAATAAATTAAAACTGGATTAAAAACTTAAATGTTAGACTCAAAACCATGAAAATCCTAGAAGTAAACCTAGACAGTAAAACTTGGACATTTCTTTGGCAAGAAAAACAAACAAAATAAATAAACAAATAGGACTACATCAAACTAAAAAGTTTTTGCATAGCAAAGGAAACAATAAACAAAATGAAGAGAAAAGCCACTGAATTAGAGAACATCTAATAAGGGATGAATATCCACAATTTATAAAGAATTTATAAAGCTCAACACCAAAACAAAAACAAAAAAACATAAGCGATCAAATTAAAAAATGGGCAAAAAACAAGAATAAAAAAGGCAAAGGACCTGACTAGACAATTCTCCAAAGAAGTTAAGAGGACATACAGATGGCCAATAGACATAAGAAAAGGTGCTCAAGATCACTAATCATCAGAGAAATGGAAATTGAAACCACAATGAATCAACAAACAACAAGTATCGGGGAGAGTGTGGGAATGCTGTGGAAAGAAGTTAAAACATCAAACATTAAAAATGGAAATGGCTTATGACCCAGCAATTTTGCTGTTGGGAATTTATCTGAAGAAACCCAAAACACTAATTTGAAAGACTATCTGCACCCCTATGCTCACCGCAGTATTATTTACAATAGCCAAGATCTGCAAGCAATCCAAGTGTCCATTAGTAGATAAGTGGACAACAAAGTTGTGCTACATTTACACAAAGGAATACTACAGGCCATAAAAAAAAGGAAATCTTTTTAAAAAAAAAAAAAAATATATATGTTTTATTGTTTAAAGTATTACAAATAGTAGTATATATGTTTCCTTTTTTTTCCCTCCACTGACCTTCCCCTGGCCACCCCTACTCCCCAGCACATGCCCTCACCTGCCTCCTCCCCTCCTCCCCCCAGTGTCTTGTATCCATTGGTTATGCTTACATGCATGCATACAAGTCCTTCAGTTGATCTCTTACAGCACTCGCCCACTCCCCTCCCCTGCCTTCCTTCTGTAGTTTGACAGTCTGTTCAATGCTTCTTTGCCTCTGTATCTATATTCCCCATTTGTTTTCTTTAAAAAATCTTGCATCTGCATGGTAGAAATAAACACAAGAACAAAAAATGTTTGAGTCTCAGTTTCAATGTCCAACAGTTCTGAGTCTCAGTTTCAATGCCAAATGGTTCCTATGTGAACATGTCAGCAATGATATCTGGATGGTGGACAAATGGTGGTGATGCAGGTCCCACTCTCTCTGGTTTGGTCCTGGGCAACCTGCAGCGACGCACAGCTGCTGACTGCTAGCATGGCAAGATGTCATCAGCGTCCTGCATCTCTGGACTGTCTTTGTGGTTGGAACAGACCTGACAGCTCCTCTCTGTTGCAGGAATCCATATGGTATTGGAGTTGTTTTCTAAAAATATACAAACATATATTTCTTGACCAAAAGTTAATAAAGGAATCTTTTCTGTAATTTAGACTTGGGATTCTTTTTATTTTTGCCCAATGATTTTCCTTTGGCTTATTTTGACACCATGTGTGTTTTTCATGGGTATCCTGCTGTTAGCATTACAAATGGAAATTGATTTTTCTGAAGTAAGGATTTTCTAGATGTAATTTACAGGATATTTTTCCTTACATGATATTACCCCACTCTCTCCCCCCCTTATTTTTATTATTATTATTTTTTATTAATGGAGGCTTTTGGAAATTTTATGTTACAGTCTTGGTAAATTTTAATTTTAATTTTTGCACAAAAATATGACTGCCTTAGGTTCTTTGCATGTTAGGAAACTTTATGATGGGATGGACTACTAATAAAAATTTTAGTTTATATTTTAGGAACAGCTTTTTGTCCAGTACACTTAAATTTTCTTGAGTATTCCCTTATTTCAAGTGGCCAATTTAAATTAATCTGAAAACTTGAATACTATTTTACTGTCAAATTTAATACTCAAACAATAATCTTAGTTTACCCTGGAAATATTAGTGGAAAGAATTATTTGCATTCTTGAGTAAGCCCTGAGTATTTTGGTGCTAGACTGAATTTAGATATAGGGCTGCGGTTGCTGGCCAAGTCTCTGTCTGTAACCTGGGTCTCGATCTGAGCTGGGCATGGGAGGCAAAGCAGCCATGGGGGTAGGAGACTTCCCTCAGAAGGGGTGAGAGTTCAGGCCTCTGAAAGGTTAGGGTATTGGGGGTCTGTGCCCCACCTCTGTTGACCTTCAAGTTCTCTCTTGATGGCAACTCTGCGACTGTGCCTGCCTTAGGTGTTCCTTTCCTGAGGAATATTACCCGTCTCTAGCTAACCAGCCATCCTCTGGGGCCAAGCAGGGTGATGTGAGGTTCAGTTCTGTCTCCTTGGTAGGCTATGCCCCTGTGGCCTCCACGCCCAGCACATGCCTTGGGATCCCCTTGCCTGCTGGCAGGGTCCTGGTAGGGATCACATATCTCGGGGGACTCAGATTTCTTCTCCAGGGAGGGCCCAGCTCACACCATTGAGTGAGAGACAGGTCCGTGGTGACAGCCAACCAGAGGCTTCAACCTCAGCTTGAACTGAAAGCTCAGGGAACAGCTGTGTGCACTTGGATTGTGAGAAGAGGGTCCCTCTTGGCAAAAAGGGCAAAAGGGGCCATTATAGAATGCTCAAGTGCCTTCCCAGTGCCTTAATTCCTTCTGAAAAGGATTAATTCCTTTCCTGTCCCTTTTTTTTTATTATTGCTGCCAAACATTCAAGTAATTAGTTTGTAAGTTTCTTTGGGATAATTGTACAATATGCTTTTGTAAAATATCAAAAATTATAATAAAAAGAAGGAAATCTTAACCTTCGCAACAGAATGAATGGACTTGTAGAGTATTATGCTAAATGAAATAAGTCAGTCAGTGAAAGACAATTACCACATGATTTCACTCATATATGGAATCTAATGAACAAAATAAACTTGTAAACAAAGTAGAAATAGATTTATGGATTCAGAGAACAAACTGACAGCTGTCACAGGGAGGGGAGTTGCAGGGCTGGGTGAAATGGTGAAAGGATTAAGAAAAACAAACAAACAAACAAACAAAAAAACTCAAAGACACAGACAACAGCATGGTGATTACCATAGGAGTGGGAGTGGGAGTAGGGGGGAGATAGAAGAGGATAAAAGGTGGGTAGATTTGAAGGAGGGATACTTGAGTTGGGATGATGAATATACAATACAATATATAGATGATGTTTTATAGAATTGTGCACCTGAAACCTATATAACTTTATTAACCAAAGTTACCCCAATAAATTCAGTAAAAAAATAAAACAAGAATTATTTAGACTTAGCATCTAACTATTCTATATCCTGTTTGAATTTAGTTGTGCAATAATAATGAGCATAGTTAACCAGTTAACTACCATACGTCTAACATGGAAACCATCCCCACATGCCACGATATTTTGAATTTAATTTAAAAAATCAATTTGCAATGGGTTTTATAAAAATAAATATTTTACTCACAATTCACATGTTCTTGAATATTTTCAGTTGAAATTTTCACGAAAAAAATGATTTTAAAGCATGTATAGATGCTTATGGCATCAAAAGATTAATAAGCAAAAAAAAATGCATGTAAAGTCTAGATAATGCTAATTTCTTTTTTTCTTGGCGTGTGACAGAAAACAGTGGCTGACTGGATATAGGGGAATAGAGATGAGGATTATCAAGAGGTAAGAGGAACCAAAACAGGTTTGGCTCAGTGGCTAGAGCTACGGCCTGGGGACTGAAAGGTCCCAGGTTCGATTCTGGTCAAGGGCATGTACCTTGGCTGCCGGCACATCCCCAGTAGAGGGTGTGCAAGAGGCAGCTGATCGATGTTTCTCTCTCATTGATGTTTCTGACTTTCTATCCCTCTCCTTTCCTCTCTGTAAAAAATCAATAAAATATAAATAAAATACATTTTTTCAAAAGAGAAATAAGAGGAAATTTTTGTGGAGGTAGGGTAATAGGTATGGTTACTATTTTGATTGTGCTGATGATTGTGACATATATTTATGTGTTTAAAATTATCAAATTGACCTGGCCAGTGTGGTTGAGTATCAACCTATGAAGCAGAAGGTCTCAGTTTGATTCCTGGTCAGGTCACGTAGTGGGCATCCAGCAGGCAGCAATCAATGACTCTCATCATTGATGTTTCTCTCTCACTCTTCCTCTCCCTTCCTCCCTGAAAGCAGTAGAAATATATATTTTTTTAATTGTCAAATTGTATACTTTAAGTATGTAGACTTTGTTTTCAATTATACTTCAATAACGCTATTTTTAAATATCTTAGGGGATTAGGATACACTTCTGCCTGCTTTTTTAAAACAGGTTGGGAAAAACCTAAGCTTCATACATGTGGGCTATGAGGCATTGATACTCTTGTCTTTTATTAGGCAAATGGACTTTTCCAGTGACCAGACCTGGCTACTGGGCCAAGGAGTGGGAAGAGGTTGTCTATTGAATCCCTGAATTCTAAACATAGCTCTGCCTACACCATCCCTACTGTGTAGCAGCAAGCCAATTGCTGCTAATCATGATATATCACCCCTTCTCTACATATTGGTTCTATGGCTTGAGGAACCCCTAATGACCAGGCGGAAGTCAGCTTCCATTTTATTGGAACCATATCTATTATACTTCTTCTTTTTTTATAGGAAGACACTGAAGCCAAGAGAATTCAAGATATTTTGCCTAAGACTGCAGAGTTAGTACAGGAGCTGAGACTAAAAGGTTAGCCTCCTGACTTTAAGACCAATCTGTTTCCCACACAGGAGGAGTACATCTTTGTCTTATCACTGTTACAGGTGTGGAAGGGGAACAGCAGTAACATAAATGTTAGATTGTGATCAAGGTGCCTCAGGAGGGGTTAGGAACATAGTAACAGCTGTCCTGTAAACATTAAGGCACCACAGGGAATAATAAGGCATTTGTCATCCTGCTGTCTCATCAAGTCAAGCTATCAGATTGAAGATGTTTTTGCTCTGTTTTTCCCCAAAGCAGGGCCTTTTCCAAAACAATTCAGTGTGATGACTACTCAAGTGCATTTTAATGTGTTTGCTAATGAATTTCCTGGGTATTAGAAAATAATGCCATTTTTCTTTTGTAATGTTCATTCCCCCAAAGGAGCTCACATTGCTGTCTCATTTTTTTTTTTTTAAGTCACAGTGAAGTCCATATCAGGGATGCAATCGGGCTTTCTGTAATCCATAAAATGCAATCAAAATGGATATTCTGGTATACCCACAGGGTTTGCAGGAACATTAATGGAAAAAGTTTGTAAGTGATTCTGCATTTTAGGATTTCCGGAGCTTTTCTGGAGCTCATTAAACTGGTCAAGTGATAAGTGACAAGGTTGGGGGGTGGGGGGTGGGAGTTGAGGTAAAAAAAGAATTGAATAAATGAGAATAAATTATCAAAGCAGAAATTTATAAAGGTGGGTGGTTCTTCAACTTGGTAAGGAAGAAGTGGAGGTTGGAAATAAATGGTTTATAATATGGTGACAGGGCCTCCACAATTTGGTCACTTTAGTCTATCGAGGGTTGAGATGCCTTGTTAAGAAGAAAGGGAAGCAGGCTCTTAAATTAGTCCTGTGCTAAAACAGTCTTTGAGGGAAGTTTAACATAGCATTTTATTAGGGATTCTAATACTTTATATCAAAGGAGAAATTAAATGGGGGTTGGAGTGGGGAATTCAGCCCATTCTTAAATTGGTGAGGACAAATATTGGATAGGAGAGCTCTTAATGTGTTTTTCCTCATCAGAAGTTAAAAAAGACAGTTACCATTTAAAAAATAGTATTAATTATTTTTTAAATGAAGTGCACTGATCTTAATTTTCAGTTTAATAAGTTTCAACAATTGCCCACACCCATATAACTACCACATAAAGTTCCAGAAAGTCCTCTCACCCTTTTGAGCTAGAGAACTCTCTGGGGTGTTTTTTTAGAAGAGCACTAATCCTATAAATTAGGGCTCTGCTCTCATGGCCTAATCACCTTTCAAGGCTCCCATCTCCTAATACCCTCAGATTGGGGAAATACGTAACACTGGAATTATGGTTGAGTCCTAATTGATTTTTAACACTAGTTGAATTGAATTAAGGAGGTCCATTGAATCAGGTAAAACTCTTTCAGTTGAAAGTAACAGAAAATAAAACCTTACGTATAAACGGAATTATCAGAGAACTAAAAGTTCTTGGGAGTAGTCTTTGCTTTAAGAATGACCTTATCTAATATCAAAAAAAAAAAAAAAGAAAAAGAAAAAGAAAAAAGAAAGACAACAAGATCCAATTTCTCCTTAGTCATCTCCTGGCTCTGCTTTTTCCTGTGTAAGCATCATTCTTGGGCAGTCTCTAATCAATCATAGCAGCTCCCATCTGCATTCTTCCAGGTTCGGGTGAACTGGGAAAGAGCAGCGGCTTTTCTCCTAGCAACTGTCAAAGACTAACTGGTTCTGACTAATTCCATCCCAATCCTCATTGCAGTGTCTGGGCAAATGGGTTCATTGATTGGTTTAGGAAAAGACATAGGTCCCATTCCTGAAGCTGGAGTTAGAGCACACCCAAAACACATGGACTGCGAGTAGAGGGGGGAGGCTTCTCCAGAGAGAAATTAGAATACGTTTACCAAAAGAAGAGGAAAATAGATGTTCAGATGACGAAACCTAGCAAATGTCCACTGCAGTGCTTCCCAACAATAATCTAAAAATTGACATGATTTTGTTTAAGCAACTGAGCCAGGAGATAGGCCACAGGGTAAAATATTGTTACTGATACAGGCATACTGATAAATTCAACAGACAGTTAGCCAGCAGTAAAATTATAAAATATCACTAACTTTAGAGTCAGAACACCTGGTTTGAATCTTAGGTCTATTTGCTAGCATTACGACTTTGGATAAATTACTTCACCTTCCAAACCACATTTTTCTAAGCCATAAAAAATGGGCACCATAGGGTGGCTCTTGAAATATAAACACAGGAAAGTGTCAGGGTATTTACTCTGAAATCCTGGGTCATAACCTTTTCTGCCTTCCCTCCAAGTAACCCCACCCCAGACTTACGTTCTTTCCAGCCAGTGTTTGCTTTCCTGACTCAGGAAATCTTTGGATCATTGCGTTATTGAGCCTCCACACTGTAACCTCAGCTATGTGATTAGAGTATGGTTCTCTCAACTCCAAGAATGGTTTCAGGTTGGACTGTCATTGGAGCATGGTGAGCCTGACATTGGCAGTGGCCTGGGAATACAGTTCAGGGTAGAAGACATAGATGAACCTTCCAGTTAGAGGTCTAGAAAATGTCACTGATTCCCATGGCTTGACCTGCAGGAGTGAAAGTAAGTGCCAGCTGCCTCTCCACCTCAGTGCATGCTGTCCCTTCAGATTCTAGTTTGTAACTAAGCTGTGAGTCCCTTACTTCTCAAAAATTGGTTAAGGGTTTGGAACTGCTCCCTTGGAAGCTCCAGAATTTCTAGATAAGAAATGCTTAGGGGCAGCAGCCTGGCGGAAATGAATATTTACAGGAACTGTTTTTGGAAAATTGCATTTTTAATAATTAGGTTTCAGCCTGGCTGGTGTGACTCAGTGGTTGAGTGTCCACCCATTAACCAGGAGGGCACTATTTGATTCCCAGTCAGGGCACATGCCAGGTTTTGGGCTCCATTTTTAGTAGGGGACATGCAGGGGGCAGCCAATAGATGATTTTCTCTTATCATTAATGCAGCCAATAGATTGATTCTCTCTTATCTCTCCCTTTTCCTCTCTCTGGAAAAAAAAAAAAAGTAGGCTTCACTCAGAAGGTATACTACAAGCATGTCAAACTCAAAGGCTAACATGGGTCAAATAACAAGATTTAAGGTTTTGTGGGCTGTAAAAAACCAAAAGCTTCAATTTTCATAGAAATGTAGGTTTATTTTGATAGAGACATGCTGAATGCAAAGGGCTGAAATAAATGAGTAATCATTAACATAACAGAACATTTTAATAAAAATTAATATTTTTTCTTGAACATTAACTTATCAGACACAAATAACTGCACAAATTAATAAGTGTAACACAAACAAACTTATTTTTCTTGTTATCCAAAAGCAAAATATTTCCTGTTGCACATACCAAATAAGTCAGTACAAGACTAATGGCATGGCAATCAGCTGCTAAAATATTTACTGCTAGTATTAGTGGGGAGAAATGGTGTGCCTGCGCATAAGGCGCGTAAGGGAAACCAGTCATTAGTGAACATTATAGTTCATTATTAATAATTATGTGTAACAGGATATTGTAAAAATTAAGTTATAAAATTTGTGTTAAAATGTTTTTTACATATTGTTACTAGTATACTGACTGGGCTGCAAAAATATTCATTGTGGGCCACATGTGGCCCATGGGCCGCGAGTTTGACATGGTTGGTATACTATTTGAGATGGCTTGAGGTAAGTTGATGGTGATTATCTAGAAACTTTGATCAACTTTTGACTCCACTGTGGACTGCCCTCTGTCCATGTCTACGACTTTGTACCTGACTTATGTAGGTAGTAGAGGCAGAGCAGAACTTCCTCATGGGAATTTTTGCTCTGGCCCCTGTCCATTTGGGTTCTTTAGGAAGCACTAGAAATCTAGGATGGAGTTAGAGGTGCAAGCAACTTATTGGACACTAATATCGATGGGAGATAAAAGAAAGAGGGTGTAGGAGTGAGCAGAAAATCCTTTAACCCATGATGCAGGTCTTATACCTGCAAAAGGAAAAGGGAAAGGAAGGATGATTCAGGAAGTAGAGCCTCAGACTGTGATGTAGCTCTGGAAATGTCAGAGAAATGCTCCTTAAAGGAGTCCCACTTGCATAACAGTGGTCATGTCCTGGTATCTCTACCATGGTGAGTCACTGGCTAAGGACTGTCTTGGGTAATGCTGCACCTTAGATGCTGGTGTGGATGCAGAAGGTGCTGCAGCTGGAGGCTGTCATCTCTCTACATCCCTTGAAGCAGGTCCTTTTTTGAAGAGGGGTCTGAGTGGCAGCAGACAGGTCCTTTCTTGAAGCGAGGTCTGAATGACAACTGCCAGCACCCATCTGACCATTCTGCCGTTGACTATAATTATACTCACAGAGGGAAGAAGAATGCTGCTGTGCTCCACACAACTGCCTTGGATGAATGCTCAGTAAGTCACTCTATATCTTGGATTTCTTCACATTGAAATATTTCCTCTGCCTAGAATGCTTTTCCCTCAGACACTCTAATGACTGGCTCCCTCATCTCCTTTGGGTCTCTGATCACATGTCACCTCATCAGTGAATTCTTCTCTGAATATCTAATTCAGAGGTGGGGAGCCTTTTTTCTGCCAAGGGTCATGGGATATTTATAACATCATTCACAGACCATACAAAATTATAAACTTAAAAATTAGCCTGCACCCAGCAGGCATGGCTCAGTGGTTGAGCATTGACCTATGAACCAAGAGATCAATTCCTGGTCAGGGCACATGCCTGGGTTGCAGGCTTGATCTTCAGTGGCAGCCATGATTCCCTCTCATCATTGGTGTTCCTATCTCTCTCTCCCCTCCTCTCTGAAATCAATAAAAATACTTCTAAAAATTAGCCTGCTATATTTGGTCAAACATTTAATTAACTCACCCTTAATCCCGTGGCAGGGCCAGACCAAATGATTTCTCAGGTATTATATGGCCCGTGGGCTAGACATTCCCTAGCCCTGAATGGCAACTGCCTCACAATCCTTATTTCCCTTCCTGACTTTGTTTTTTTCCATAGTTCATATTTTGTGTGATATTTATTTATTTTATTATTTTTTAAAAAATATATTTTATTGATTTTTTACAGAGCGGAAGGGAGATACAAAGTCAGAAACATCGATGAGAGAGAGACATCAATCAGCTGCCTCTTGCACGCCCCCTCCTGGGGATGTGCCCGCAGCCACGGTACATGCCCTTGCCGGAATCGAACCCGGGACCCTTCAGTCCGCAGTCCAACGCTCTATCCACTGAGCCAAACCAGTCTCAGCTGTGTGATATTTAAATGTTTGTTTCTATATTTATTAGCTGTCAATTTTATTAGAACTAGAGGCCTGGTGCACAAAATTTGGGGAATGGTCCCTTAGCCCAGCCTGCCCCCTCTCACAGTCCAGGAGCCCTCAGGGGATGTCTTACTGATGGCCTAAGCTGCAGTCTGGCCCTCCCTCTGTGGGAGGCAACATGGCTGATCAGGGGACGGTGCCACCCCCATCACCCTGCTGCTGCGGCCATTGCTGGCTGCCACAGTCACCACAGACGCCAGTCCCTTCACCACGAAAAAATGACAACTTTCTTTAGGCATTTTTGCCTATGTCTCTTTCATAGGATATGACATTTCTTTCTTTCCTTTTTTTTTTTTTTTAATCCTCACATGAGGATATTTTCCCATTGGATTTTATTTTATTTTTAAAAATATATATTTTATTGATTTTTTACAGAGAGGAAGAGAGAGGGACAGAAAATCAGAAACATTGATGACAGTGAAACATCGATCAGCCACCTCCTGCACACCTCCCGCTCGAGATGTGCCCGCAACCAAGGCACATGCCCCTGGTTGGAATCGAACCTAGGACCCTCTAGTCTGCAGGCCGATGCTCTATCCACTGAGCCAAACCAGTCTCGGCCCCATCGAATTTTAGATAGTTTGGAAGAGAGATGGAAAGGTAGAGAGAAATATCAATGTGAGAGGCACACTTCGATTGGTTGCCTCCTGAATGAGCCTTGACCTGGGTCCTGGCCAGGAGGGAGCCTGCAACCTAGGTACATGCCCTTGATCAGACTCGAGCCTGGCCCCCCTGTGGGTTTGTGTCACTGCTCTGGCCCCAGCAGTCCAGCACCATGGCCATGCGGCTGGGACTGGGGGCCAGCCCCCTGCCTGTTGTTCTATCTGACTACAGGGCTGCCCTGTCTGTTGTTCTCTCAGGCTCTGGGCCCATGCCAAGACCCTCCTCCTGAGCTTGTCGTGACCATTATGGCATCCCAGCCTAATCTGCATATTACTATATATATAATTGATGTCAGGTCAGAAAATTTTGTCTGATACTCTATCCCTAGTGCATTCCTAAAATAGTGACTGGCATATAGCAAATGCCATTATATATGTATCAAATGAAAGGAAAAAAGTAAATGGAAAAAGAAATAAAACAGATATAACCACAGAAATAATCTAAGAATGGGTAGATACAATTAAACATTTCTTTTTCACATGCAGACTTCATATCTAAGATGATCATCTAACCTCTTGATAAAGGTCAAGCATCTAACCTTGTACAAGTCAAGAAACTTACAAAACTGTATCACTAAAAAGTGAAATTACATGTTAAAGATGGAAAAAAATATTTGTTAACTGATTTTTTTTGTATCAGTCATCATTTTACATGCTGTCACATACATTATTGCATTTACTCTTCCAAACAATACTTTTGAATAAGCAAAGAGACTGAATTTTAAAGAAGATATTCAACATCACATACACTAATAAAAGTGTAGAAATTTAAATCCAGATTTGTTTAACAACAGCAATAACAACAGATATTAATGCTAAATAAAGGAGAGTGGCCAAATTCTCTCATCATCTGATAGTAAAAATAAGAGTAAAATTAAAGGTCATATTGTCGAGGACAGAGTAAGGAATTACTTTTCCCATGCATGGCCTACCATGCTTGCTATCATAGTTACCCAGTCCAAGAGGAATGTCATCTTCTTAAGTTGGGAGGGGGTTGGGGTTGTTTTTTTTTTTTTTTATAAAGTCTGATATGGACTAAGTGTGTCCTCCCAAATTCATATGTTGAAACCTAACCCCCAATGTGATGGTATCAGAAGGTAGGGCCTTTGGAAAGTAATCAGGTTTAGATGAGGTCATGAGGGTGGAAACCCATAATGGGACTAGTGCCCTTCTTAAATGAAAAAGCAATATCAGTGTTCTCTTTCTGCCATATGAAGACACAATGATAAGGTTGCCAAGCCAGGAAAAGGGGTCTCCCAGGAACTGAATTGGCCCATACTTTGTCTTGGACTTCCCAGACTCCAGAACTGTGAAAAATAAATGTCTGTTGTTTAGCCACTCAATCTGTGATATTTTGGTATAGCAGTCCCAGAAAACTAAGATAAGAGTCTCAGAAGTGTGTAGCCACACTGTGTCAGAAGAGTATCTCTTACAAGAGAAATCTATTCTTTGTTTTTTAATATATTGTATTGATTTTTTTTTTACAAAGAGGAAGGGAAAAGGACAGACAGTGAGAAATATCGATCAGCTGCCTCCTGCACACCCCCTACTGGGGATATGCCCGCAACCAAGGTACATGTCCTTGACTGGAATCAAACCTGGAACCCTTCAGTCCGCAGGCCGACGCTCTGTCCACTGAGGCAAACCATTTTTGGCGAGAAATCTATCCTTATGGTAGAATGCCAAGTACTGAAACAGAAGAAAGGACGGAATTTGAAAATCATCAGTGAATGTTACAACTAGTAGTTGACTATTAGGTGAAAGAGAATATTTACACAGTCCCAAAAAACTTTTCTTCAGATTATTTACTAATGATAAAAGAAAAATATATTTATAGCACAGAAATCTGGCAGATACCATGTTCGAGTCAACATCTCCAGCATTAAGACAAAACAGTATCATGAGCTTCCTCGCATGATACCTCGAGGACACAATATCACTTCTGTGAAATTCCTGCCAAAATGTATAACCTGAATGTAATCATTCAGTCAAACCCAAGTTGAAGGGCTTCCTACCAAATAACTGCTCTGTACTCCTAAAAAATGTCACATTAAAGAAAGCCAAAGGAAGGCTGAGAAACTGTTCCAGATGAAAGAAAATTAAAACGACATGAAATCCAAATGTAATGAATGATCTGAGTGAGACTGGATTCTTGCTCAGAAAAATAAAACCAATATAAGGACATTATTGGGGCAATTGCATATGAACCATGAGTTAGATAGTAGTATTGTATATCAGTGTTAAATTTCTTACTTTGATCATTTTGCTGTGCTTATTTAAGCAAACAATCTGAAGTATTTAGGGATCTCCTAACATAAAATGTCTCTAACTCATTCTCAGAAATTTCAGAAAAAAATCATATATGCATAACAAAGAAAGAGGGAGAGAGAATGATAAAGCAAATGGGCTAAATTCTAAATAGTTGGTGGTACTGGGTAAAGGGGATACAAGAGATCTTGTATTATTTTTATAAATTTCTTCTAAATTTTAAATTGTATCAAAATTAAAAATAACAAAAATATGCTTTTAATCTCAATCAAAGACCTTCTCTCCATGATGTTAATCTTGGGGTTGGGGAAACACTTAAGGTAATTACCGTAAGTTTTTGTTTCAGGCATTTAAATTATTTTGCAAATCAGAAGGACAAACTCCGGAGAGTTCCAGAAATGCACAGCACTAATTTCTATTGGAAATGTAATTTACTTTTTTCCTCTAAGTGCTCCTCAGATATTACCTGAATACTGGCCATTTTATCAGAAGTGGTTGCTTGCAATGAGTCCTTTTGCAAAACAGAAGATTTTATTATTCCAATTTCATAAATGGGAATAAAATGTATGCAAAGAATAAATGATGAAAGAAACAAAAGGAATCTACTCAAAATAATTTCAAGTGACTTGGCCTCATTTTCTTCATCTTGATGTTAGTATTATAAGCATTCCACACTGATATATAGTACTACTAGTTTTGTTTAGGGAGAAATAAATACGTACTTATTTTCTTATAGAGTATTTATAAATTGGAAATCACATGTGGCTAACATCTCTTCAGCTTATTCATTTACCAGTCTTTTCCATTTCTCTACATTAGACTGTCTACTATTGTTTACTGAGAACCTTCTAGGTGCCATGAAAATATGAGAGAAGACTGGGATGTGGGTCTTTGTGGAAGGAATTATTCATTGTTCAACATCCATTTCTTTTCTTTTTCTTTTTTTTAATGTCTTAAATAGCACTTATTTATTTAGGTGCAAAAGAGAGTATTTATTTAGAATGATATAAGAAATCACAAGTCACACATTTTTAAAACAGTGTGGTTAAATGTCACAAAATTAAGAAAAGCATTACTGTTATCAACTATATGATATTTTGAACCTTTAATCATTTCTTCAGATGATCAACATCCATTTCTTTGTCAGAAAGAGAATACCTTTCTTGCTGAATCAGTTTACTCCACTATAAAATATTTCCCTTTGTACATATGGTAGTCAAAGAGATATAAACAGAGGCTGTAAAATGAACTTCTGGCAAAGGACTTTAATATTCTACTGAGAAGCCTACTCTTTCCCATTCATCCTTTCCTTCTCCTTGCCTGGGACCCAAAAATAATGCTTTCAGAAGCCATCTCATGAGCATAAGGATAAGGCCCACACCTTGGGGGTGGCTAAAGGAGGGAAGAGCTAAAAGAGGCTATGACTACGATGCTAGGGCCCAAATGATCAGTCCTGACCTGCCTTTCTCTGGACCCCTTTCCATGGAGAGAGAATTCAACTTCTATCTTACTGAATCCATTATCACTCTAGATCTCTGTAACTAGCAGCTGAATGCAATTCTTGAATTATATAATCCCTGATTTTAAGAATTGAGGGGAAAAGACTAGTGCACAAAAACACATTTAGAAAACTCTTCTAGGTAGTAAATAGTTAAGAGACAGTCCATACAAGCAATGGAGATAGTCATCACAGTTAAATCCTCCATTTAGCAACTTAGCATATGTGACCTTGGGCAAATTATCTAAACTTTCTGAACTTAAATTTTCCCCTTTTATAAAATTAGAATGACAATAATTACCTTGTGTGGCCATAATGGGGAGTAGAGATAATAGGCCTTTCACTTAATAACTGCTCAATATATGATAGTAGTGGTTATAAGCTACAAAAACTCACCAAAGGCCCAGGCAGTGTGGCTCAATGGTTGAGCATCTATCTATGAACCAGGAGGCCACAGTTTGATTCCCTGTTAGGCACATGCCCAGATTGTAGGTTCAATCCCCAGTAGGGGACATGAAGGAGGCAGCTATCAATAATTCTCATCAATGATATTTCTATCTCTCCCTCTCCTGTATTCTCTGAAATAAATTAAAAAACACACATATACCAAAGGATGAAATCTATATATAGAGTTGAAGTTGTCAGAAAAACTTTAGAGCCAGGAAGTTAGATATCGTTGGCAGTGAATGATGAAAATATTCAGAGTGGATAAAGGGGAAAGATATTCCATATGGATAAAGAGAAAGGCAAGTATAGCATGGGTAAAGACATGGAGATTGGCTGGATATGACCTAGTTGAGAGTTACAAGGAAATCAACATAACAGACATTGAGGAGTTGAGGAAAATAGAGTGGCATAGATGACATGGGATAAGGTTGAAAGTCAAAGAAAAGAGCTGTGACTTGATATGAAAGGAAGAATCCATAAATTTTATACAAATGAATGATCAAAATAGACATAATAAAAACTCATCACATTAAAGTGTTCAGCTCTCCTGAATTATCTTCTTTTAGAACAAGTGACAAGGAAATGAGTTGGAGTGCCAAATGGAAGGTGAGTGTCTAATCCAAAAAGTTGCCATTAATTTAATGGAAAATGTGTCTAATAGTAACATTAATCTAATTGTTAGAAAGGTGCTCTGGGGTAGCTTGAGTTCACACAAGCTTTTTTTTTTTTTTTTTGTATAAAACTTTGGCATTTAGCAGAGGTGTTTTTCACTAAAAAAATTTAATTAAGCCAATCAGACAAAATCTGTTTCTCTGTACAAACCATAAAACACCAGCAGAAACTCACTCATTTCAATTCTAATGGTATCTTTTTCTCTATCTTATTTTAAAAATCCACTTAGTAATGCCATTTGCTTCTGGCAAATATTTCAGAACTTTTCAAAGTAAAGATTGAGGTCCATTAACCAAGCCCTACACTCCTTGATTTTCACAGAATCACTGCATTGTATAATAAAGTTAAATTATTATTGCTTTTCTTATATGTTAGGATGGAAACTGGTAAACTAACCTAGCTGTCAGAGTTCTTGTAGGGCTATGCCTTCCAGATACAGCCCATCCACAAGTTCCAATTTGAGAGTTCTTCTTTTCCTTCTTATAATCTGACATAGGGTATGTAATTTAAATAGAAATAAATGGCTATAAAGCTTGGCTGAGTAATCACAGCTCTGAGATGTCATGGAAAAGGCACAGAGATGGAATGAGAAGACTTGACCTTGAGTCCTGACTCTCCAAATAAGATGAGCGATGCTGGGGAAGACAGATGTCCTGAACCTCAGTTTCTTCTCCTGTAAAATAAAGACTATAACACCTTTCTATTTCAAGAAGTCCTTCCTGAAAGGAAGTGCGAAAGTGCTCTGTAAGACTTAGAGCTATGAAAGTGTGATATTTGTAGTAGCTCTTGGAATGCCTACCCACTATGTTCCTTTCTTTGGGAAGAGTCCCCATCACACTCTTCCAGAGGGTGGGCCCACACGGCCGTATTTGAAATAATCATAATGATGATAATTTAAAAACAAGAGCAAAGGTTGGGAAGACGAAAAAGTTCTAGGGATGGACAGAGGTGAAGGCTGCACAACAATGTGAATAGACTTAATGTTAATGAATTGTACACTTACAAACAGTCAAAGTGGTAAATTTTGTTATGTATATTTTCTATGAAATATTTTTAAAAATTAAGAGATAACACATATGAGCTATACAGAGTCATGAGCCCTTCTTATATTCCTTTGCAATGATTATTTTATTTCATTTCCCCAATAACCTCATGCAATAGGTGCCAGTGTTATCCTCATTTTACAGATTAGTCAGTAGAGACACAGAGAAGCTTGATTTGAATCTAGGCAGACTCCAGAGTCCTGGCCCCACTGCCAATCTCCTACCCGCTCCAACTGGAGAACACAGATCACAAAGTCAGGGGAGTCTGGCTAATCAGACTCTTGCTCAGGAATCTGATCTAAGAGATACAGAAATTTCAATCAGCTAGTGGTTGGCTCTGGGATCTTAATACAGAGTCTTCTTGATCTCTGGTTCCAAGACAAGTCAAAGCTCCATGTGAACCAAAGTTCAAGGAACCAAAAATAGGCCGAGAAAGACTTGACCTTCTAAAGAAAACAAGAGACAAGAGAGGGGGATGGGATATGTTGGGCAACTTTCCAATTCTTATATGTGTGTGCACTTTGAATTTTTAGTTTGTTTTTAAATATATTTTTATTGATTTCAGAGAGGTAGGAAGAGGGAAAGAGAGAAACATCAATGATGAGAGAGATCATTGATTGGCTGCCTCCTACAGGCCCCACACTGGGGATTGAGCCACAACCTGGGTAGATGCACCAACCAGGAACCCAACCATCATCATCTGGTTCATATGTCTACGCTCAAACACTGAGCCACGCCGATGAGGCTGCACTTAGTATTTTTGAATTTTACGTGAATCTGTTATCAACAGAACCTGTTTCATTTAGGCTACTTCAATGACCTTTGTAATTTGCAACCAAATAAACTAATTCTTTTAATAAAGTATTTCAAGAGCAAAGAGAACCTTTATGTTCAAAAATACCTAGAGCATTGCTCTTTATAATAATTAAATATTAGAAAGAACTAAGTTAGGGGATAACAAATTATACTATAGCCACTTAATGGACATAGAATGTACTCATGAAACTATATAAACAGAAAAGCTATATACTAGTATAAGTGGAATAATTGCAATAGGAAAAGTATATCAAAAGCTGTGATGGCGGAAAAGAGGAGTGTGTGTGTGTGTGTGTGTGTGTGTGTGTGTGTGTGTATTTCATATTGTTCAAAAATTGCATTATATTTTTGAGAAAAGTTTGAGGGTTCTTAAGATCCCTCTATAAAAAATGTTTGATAGAATTACCAACTCTCAGAACTGGAAAAAAAATTGGAAATCATTGAATTAAATGTTTATTTCTTCAGATTCTAAACACTTTTAGTGATGAGGCGCTCTCTGGCCTGCAGCATAAAGTAACTGCAAAGTGGCTGCCTACCCTCTGCTCAAATACCTCTAGGGACAGAAGTGCCAATGGCTGTCCCAACTTTACTTACCTAATTACAAAGTTTCCCCCTATGTTATGTCTGTAGTTTCTTCCCCTAGTTCTAGTTCTCTCTGTTGGAGTCAAGTCTATCCGTTTTCTGCCCCCCTCACCCCCCAGGTTTTCTTTTTATCACAGCAGTAGACAATTGCTCCGCCAGTGCAGTCACTCTCATCACAGTCTCTGTTCCTTCTCCATTGGCAAAGACTGGGAAACTCATTCTTGGGGCACCAGTAGATCTTCTTACCAAATCTACCTTTATCTGTAATGAAAACACTTCTTTTTGGCCCTTACATTTCTCTGTTATTTTAGAAAAAAATCCCCAAACAGTGGTAAATTAGAGGGTATTCAGAAATTAAAAAGTAGGAAGAGAGTAATACACACACAGTAAAAAAAAAAAAAAAAGCCTATTGCTCTCATATGATTTCTCTGAAGCCAGGTGACTAAGGATCCTCTTAGTCTTCAAAGATATGTTTTATTTATTTATTTTATTTATTTTTAAATATATTTTATTGATTTTTCACAGAGAGGAAGGGAAAGGGATAGAAAGTCAGAAACATCGATCAGCTGCCTCTTGAACACCTCCAACTGGGGATGTGCTGCAGCCAAGGTTAATGCCCTTGACCGGAATCGAACCTGGGACATTTCAGTCCACAGGCCAATGCTCTATCCCCTGAGCCAAACCGGTTCGGCCAAAGATATGTTTTAAAGAAAAGCCTAATTTAAGATACTGCAGTCTTTGCTCACACATGTCAAATAATGCAGAGATTGCTACTTGGAGGCTGCTGTAGGACTCTTGGTCATTACTTACTTGAATCTCAGGTGCTCTGATGATTGACTGGTCATTTTTTAAAACATATTTTATTGATTTTTTTTTTACAGAGAGGGAGAGGGATAGAGAGTTAGAAACATCAATGAGAGAGAAACTTCGATCAGCTGCCTTCTGCACATACTGGGGATGTGCCTGCAACCAAGGTATATGCCCTTGACTGAAATCGAACCTGGGACCTCCTATCCACTGAGCCAAACCAGTTAGGGCTGACATGTCATTTTTAAAGTATGACTGCATCAGCCTTTAAGAAGTTACTGTATGGGTATCCAAGATCAGAATACATTTGCTAACATATATGTCAGGAGATGAGGACTGAAAGTATGTTTTTCCAACCACTGCTAACAGGCACATCCATGCAAATGAAATCATCCACCAAGGTCACCTTGTCTTCAGCTGTCTTAGTTTCCGGATTTTGCCATATTAAAAGTTCATGTCTGGCAGCAACCAGCTTTCTACTTCTCTTCCTAGTGAAGTGCACATAAGAACCCACAGAAACAGGCCTGACACACAGTCTCTGCTCATCTGGGAAAGTGATTTCCTTCATTGCCCTCAGCTCCAAACCCTGCGCATGAAACATATTTTATAATCTAGCTCCTGATCAAACTGGGTTCTGCTCCAGTTTAATTGACCGAGGCTGCCTTTCGAAGCAGCCTCGGGAGAATCAGTGTGCGGTCCACAGGATGGAATCCTAGGTGCGGCAGGGCCTATGAAGGAAAGTGAGTGCCGCAGGAGTGTGATGAGAGCATACGCAGGAGACGACACATAATCTGAAAAGCATTTTCAAAAGTGATGGGCTTAGGGGAAGAGAGGAGAGAAATAAACAAAGTGTCCCAACAATTGAATGGCAGAGCTAGAAGAGCGCATTTACAGCCAAAAATGCTCCTACAAAAAGCTCTTCCTGGATGCACAGACCTGCATGATAATGGTAACTCTCAGGCAATAGCACTGGCTTGTGTACATGGTCCCGGTGCCTTTCGCTCAGCGTGAAAAGAGCACAACAGAATGCCCAGGAGGCATCTGGACTGCTCATAGCAAACAAAAGGCTGAACACTCCTTCACAGAACCCCATTAGAATATAATTTATCTATTACAAAGTCACATTTTCCATTTGTCTGCTTTATGAAGCTAGCAACCCTGGAGGATGTCTAGCAGAATCCCTCCTCTAAAATGAGGACAAAACGGGAGCATGCAGCTCAGGGATGCCTGCCCCTTCAGGGAGCAGAGGGAAGGACTGGCTGAAGCCCTCCCACCCATTTGGAAACCACACACACACACACACACACACACACACACACACACACACACAGGGGCAGCTTTGGATTTTAGTTGCTACGTTGCTGCCAATCTTATTTTATCTTGAAATAATGTCCTCCTGAAACCTTCTGAAATCTCCCAAAATACAGGCTCATAGATCTCCCCAACCATGAACTGTTCCCCCAACATGACCAGGATGACATCCTCCTAGCAGCAGGATGCCAATCCCTCATGCAACCAAACAATTCACGTGCAACCATTTTTATTTGCACTCAGGGGTTGTCTCTCAGCCTGGATTGTAAGAGGGCACAGGCCAGGCCGAGGGACCCTACCAGTGCACAATCGGGTCCAGGAAGGGATGGAGGAAATTGGCCAGCTGGGAAGGGGTCACAGGAGGGGCCATGTCCAGCCTGTCTTGCTCAGTCCCAGTCCCCAGCAGCAAGCCAATCTACCAAAGCATTCGCCCCTGGTGGTCAGTGCATGACATAGCGACTGGTCGACTGGTTGACTATCTGCCCCCTGTGGTCAGTGCGCATCATAGTTAGCAGTTGAGTGGCCTTAGCATATCATTAGCATATTATGCTTTGATTGGTTGAATGGCCAACCAGACAACTGGGCACTTAGCATATTAAGCTTTTATTATATAGGATTCCCTCCCACATGTGTTTAATTCTTTTTTTTAATCTTTATTGTTCAGTTTATTAATTACATTGTTTCCCCTTCTTATCCCCCTATAGCTCCCCTCCACCCTGTACCTAGCCCACCCTCCACCCTCACCTCCCCCTCCCCACTGTCCTCTCCCATTGTTGCAAGATTTTTGTCCAGTCTCTTGCTGCACTTCCCACAACCCTTTTCTCCCCAAGAATTGTCAGTCCATTCCCTCTCTATGTCCATGTCTCTGTTATATTCACCAGCTTATCCTGTTCATCAGCCTATCAATTCACTTGATTTTTATGTTCATTTGTTGATAGATGTGTATTTGTTGTTCATAATTTATATTTTTACCTTTTTCTTCTTCCTCTTCTTAAAGAATATCTTTCAGCATTTCATATAATGTTGGTTTGGTGGTGATGAACTCCTTTAGCTTTTTCTTATCTGCAAAGCA
Source organism: Antrozous pallidus (assembly GCA_027563665.1). NCBI lineage: Eukaryota > Metazoa > Chordata > Mammalia > Chiroptera > Vespertilionidae > Antrozous > Antrozous pallidus. The sequence goes on along the minus strand of CM050508.1, from coordinate 165,060,135 downwards.
CTTCATCTGACCTTCAATTCTGAATGATAGCTTTGCTGGATAGAGTAATCTTGGTTGTAGACTCTTGCTGTTCATCACTTTGAATATTTCTTGCCACTCCCGTCTGGCCTGCATCGTTTCTGTTGAGAAATCCGCTGACAGTCGTATGGGTGCTCCCTTATAGGTAACCAACTGTTTCTCTCTTGCTGCTTTTAATATTCTCTCTTTGTCTTTTGCTCTTGGCATTTTAATTATGATGTGCCTTGGTGTGGTCCTCTTAGGATTCCTATATATTGGGGTTCGGTGCACTTCTTGGACTCCTAAGTCAATTTCTTTTACCAGGTGTGGGAAGTTTTCAGTCACTATTTCTTCAAATAGGTTTTCATTGTCTTGGTCTCTCTCTTTTTCTGGCACCCCTATAATTCGGATGTTGGTATGCTTGAGGTTGTCCCAGAGGCCCCTTACACTATCTTCAATTTTTTGGATTCTTTTGGTTTCTTGCTTTTTCAGCTGAGAGGATTTTACCTCTTTGTATTTCAAATCTTTAACTTGATTCTTGTGGTCCTGTAGAGTACTTTCAGGTCTTTGTATAATATTTTTATTTCAGTCAGTGTATGCTTAATTTCTGGTTGGTCCTTTTTCATATCCTTGAGAGTCTCCTTTATATCCTTGAGGGTCTCCTTCATTTCCTTGTAGGACTCATTCATTTCCACATTGGTCTTGATCATTTCCTTTGTGGTCTTGCTTATTTCCTTATAGGCCTCGACCTTTTGTTGGAGCCTCTTGAGAAGCCCTATAACCGTGGTTTTGAATTCCATGTCCAGTCGTTTTTTTTCCTCCATTTCTTTCTCATCTGATTTCTTTCCATGTCGCTGCATGGTGGCTGCTTCCCTGAGTTGGTCAATTAGCTTTGTGTGGTAGACTTCCTACTAGGGACAGTGGCTCAGCCTCCCTGGTTACCTGAGGTGGATATGGGTTGCACAGTCTTGCTGAAGTTAAGCTCAGGTTAATCGTTGTTAGCACTTGGAGGGTTGACCTCCAGGCCAATTGTCTGTGAAGTTCAGCTGTGCTCAGGTTGGATGGGCGGAGTCTCCGGGCCAAGCAGACAGCGTTAGCTCCACCCTATGTGGCCCCGGGGACTCTGTGCTACGGGCAATGGCCGCCAGCACCTCTGAGAGAGAGCCGCTGCTGAGCTCCACTGGCTGGGCTGCCGGGGAATTCAGACTCTCCCAAAATGAGTCTGCACACCCAATGTCTCACCCAGGGTCATAAAACAAAGCAGTCTGATGGTTTTCTGAATGAGAGAGCGAGTCGTGGAGTGCTCTCTGCGCTGTCACACAGCCGAGCTGTTCGCAAGCTGCCTTCTCCACAAGCCCACAGACCCGTCAGCACCCAAGTTTTGGCATGCCCTCCCACTGTCCAGTTTTCACCCCGTATGATAGTGGGTTCCCTGGACTTCACCCAGAGCTGGAGAATCAGTCCAGTGGGACGTCTGTGTCTCCCCGTTCGAGAAAACTGGCCGGTTTTCAGCCGCCCGCCCTCTCCGAGGCGCGCGCTCCAAACCTCTCTCCATGCGAATCTTTCAACGGTGTTCGCCGCCGCTCCTCCGAGTCACAGTGTCTTATCTTCACTTTTATTTGTGGAATTTTCACTCGGCGAGCTTTCTGGTGATTCTGGAAGGTGTTTGTTCTTTCGTTAAGTTGTAGTATTAAAATTGCTGAGTATGACGGCAAGATAGGTGTTCCACCTATGCCGCCATCTTGGTTCTCCACTAATTCTCTTTTTGAAGAGACAGAAGTCACTGTTACCTGTCAGATTCTAGGGAAGTACTATGTGGCTGTAAAACCTCCAGAAATGCTCCAGAGAGGCCAAAGTGCCAATCTGTGTGACATTCTCTGTGAGCTGGTGGGACAACCAGGGTTTTCCCTGGAGTACCAATCTGAGTGGTTGTACTGCGGAGGATGTTCTGCTGTTCCAGGGACAATAGTATTCCTCTTGTTGGTGCTCTGATGTATCGCCTTCCATTTTTTTTTCCTTCTTACCATCTTTTTATATGTTGTTTTCTTCATTCTTATCATGGTCCCCACTGTCATCATATTTCAAGGACTTGAACTTGTTCATCTTCTTGCTGCTGCTGTCACCATTGCCTCATGGAGTGAATCTATCATTTTTGTTTTCATTTAAATTTGTTATTGTTGAAAGTATGTCTCTCTTTTCCCCCCATTGACCTCTCCCCAGCTGCTCCCACCCTCAATCTATCATTTCATACATGGTAATATCCAGGGCTGGCTTCATGGGTGTGTGAACTGGACACAGGGTCCTGGGCTTAGAAGGACCCCTGTTGTCACCTTGAAAGTCTTAATAATTTTTTGAATGAGAGAACTCACTCTGTCATTTTTCATTGGCTCCACAAATTATTAGCCCAGACCTGAAAATGTTTCAAATAGCTTTATGTCAAGACTCCCCAATCCTTTAGACATCCTTTTTTATCTGACCTGTTTTGGGTCTTTATTGATTTCAGAGAAGAAGGGAGAGGAAAAGATAGAAACATCAATGATGAGAAAGCATCATTGATCAGCTGCCTCCTGCATGCCCCCTTCTGAGGACCAGCTTGCAAACCCAGGCAAGTGCCCTGATAGGGAATTGAACCATGACTTCCTGGTTCATAGATCAATGCTCAACCACTGAGCCACACCAACTGGGTTGATTTGGGATCTATCAACCATCCTAGTTATTCTTTGACTTTTGTTCCCATAACTCACCACAGACCCTACATGTGGTTTGCTCTCAATTCCAATAATTATAGGGTGTTGTTGTTCCTTGTGATTAAGCCCCTAGACAGTGTCAACTACATGTGGATGCTTCAAAACTATTCTTATAAAGGTTCCTAAGATTGTATGAATACTTTTAATAATAGAAACCAATCATTGTTTACCATGTGACAAGCATTATGTTAAGCATGTTATATGTGTTTTTTAATCCTCACAACAACCCTCCTAGTTGAGAAACACATTGATCCCAGTTTGCAGATAAGATAACTGTGGCTTAGAGAGGTTACATAACTTGTTTACCATAGTAGTTACAGATGGCAGAGAATTCAAACCCAGGTCTGACTGACTCATCTACACCATGCTCTACTGCGGTTTCTCCCAAGTTATTAGAGGCACGTCTGTCATCCCGTCCCCCTTCCTTCCTCTTATAAGAACCCCATGCTTACATTGACCACCTGGATAATCCACAATAATTTCCCCATTTCATCCCATCCGCAACTCTCATATGTAACATAACATAGTCACAGGTCCCAGAAGGTCCCAGAAATTAAGACCTGGATATATTTGAGGGCCATATGATTCTGCCCAGCATAGCCTCCCTCCCTCTTTTTCACACAGACACACAATTCTCCATGTGACCTCGATTACAGGGCTTTCTCTCTCTTGCTTACCTTCCTATGGATGCATTTTGGTTCTTCTGTGTTCAGTTGATAAACATTTATAAAGATCCTATTATGTTCTAGGCATTTTGCTAGGGGCAGGGGATACCAAGAAAACAGGCAGACCTTGCACTGAAGAAGCTCATATTTTGGTTGAGTTGACAGGAAAATCATGATAAACAAAAAAGTATGGCAACTACCGGGAAAAAAGGGAGCACAGTAGGTGAAGAGGCCCCCCGGGGCTTGGGTTTAGGGTGGACAAGAATATGCACAGATATATCTTACTGCCCCTATTCCTATCACAGACCCACAAAATCGCAACAGTAGGAATCATGACGAAAAATGAGGGTGGGTGATCTGGTCTCTGGGGTTCCTGTCAATGTTGGGCTGACTCTGAGAGACTGGGAAGCACGGGAACACATAGACCTCCCTCTGTGCTGCTGAAGGTCTCACTTCAGCATGAGGTCAGAGGCAGCCAGCAGGTCCTCATTACCAAGGTGAGGAGGACTCCGTGGAAGGGAACAAGCTATTTACAATGTTCAAAGGGGATGGGCTCATCCCAGGTGGTTTGACCTTCTCATTTCCCCAGGCTGAGTTTGACCTAATAGGTCTTATTTTGCAAGTCAAAAGGAGAAAAAAACTGTGAGATTAAATACACAAAGATGTAGTCTAGCTCTTTTCTGCATCTCAAATTTGGAGTCTGAGGGAGGAGCCAGAACTTGAAAGCTTTCAATGACTCATATTTGTTTTAGATGGTATATCACAGCCCAGGAGCCTGGATGTGTCTGCTGACTGACCTTTGTTCCTACCTGCTGGCCATTTTGTAATTCTTATCACAAGAAACCCAGCAGCTATCATCTGGGTCTCTAAATTCCTGCCTGCAGACATCTCACAGGAACCATGGTCCTGGCTTCCAGCTCTGTACTGAACTCTACTATCTCCTTTCAGAAACACAAGCGTGTGTGTGTGTGTGCGCGCGCGCGTATAAATACGCATACATTTAATATTCTCCTGTTTAAACTTCCTAATTATGACAAACCAGGCTCTTTTATCTCACACACACACACACACACACACACACACACACACACACACACACACACATTCCTTTCCAATGGCACATAACCAAAAAGCAACTTAGATAAGACTGAATTCATATTAAACCAGGTGACTTTGTGAAATCACCAGTGCATGTACAGGGCTTTATCGTTTGCTAAAGGTGTTCTTGGCCATTGAATTTTGCTCCTCATAACAACCCTGTGAAATAGCTGTCTTCCACAGGGGGTTCATTAAGCCCTAAAAACCTTTCAAATTCAAAGTCTCCTCTGAGAATGTTGACTGAATGGAGACTTTCACTTTTTACTGTGTACAGTTAGATGAATTCTGCCCTTTATCTACAAAGACTGAAACAGGGATCAGTCGTACTCTGCTTTTAATTCCATATTTGCCTTGGTGTCCTCATCTCAATACCTCCAGCAACATGGGTATCACCTCCCAAGGCACCCTCCACCTTTGGTTGGTTCTGATGGCCAGACAGAAAGGTTTATAGATTCCCCTTAATGAGTCTATAAGAGGGCCATGAGAGAAGAAAACATGTTTAAGGAGTTTGGTGTGGGCCCATAAGAGGGTCTGTATATTGGAAATAGCCAGATCCTTTCTCCTAAACAATATGAGTGACAGAGATTCACAGAAAAGGTGTATCACTGAATCTAATGTCATTCCCCCCAAATAATGCACATGGCCTGTTCTTTATGCCAATCCTTGAAGTACTGGAATTTGAAGTTGCTCTATGGCTAAAGGAGACACTGTCTTGCATCATGACAATGAGCTTCCATTAATGAAAACGGATGCTTTTCTTCCTTGAAACTTTAAGAAGTCAAACTAATATAAAGGCCCAATTATTATGCTCATTCTGAAGATGAAGGAATGGAGTATCAGAAAGATTAAGCAATCCACAAGTTCTCCTGGCTAGGAAGTGACCCTGGCTATGGATTTTGGTTAAAACAAAAACCTAAGTGAAATTTTTTAAATCTTTATTGTTCAGTTTATTAATTACATTGTCCCCCCTTTTCCCCCCATAGCTCCCCTCCACCCAGTACCCATCCCACCCTCCACTCTCACCTCCCCCACACTGTCCTTTCCCATAGGTTCATGATTTTTGTCCAGTCTCTTGCTGCACCTCCCACACCCCTTTTCTCCCCAAGAATTGTCAGTCCATTCTCTCTCCATGTCCATGATTCTGTTATATTCACCAGTTTATCCTGTTCATCAGATTATTAATTCACTTGATTTTATATTCATTTGTTGATAGATGTGTATTTGTTATTCATAATTTATATTTTTACCTTTTTCTTCTTCCTCTTCTGATAGAATATCTTTCAGCAATTCATATAATATTGGTTTGTCGGTGGTGAACTCCTTTAACTTTTTCTTATCTCTGAAGCACTTTATCTGACCTTCAATTCTGAATGATAGCTTTGCTGGATAGAGTAATCTTGGTTGTAGATTCTTCCTATTCATAACTTTGAATATTTCTTGCCACTCCCGTCTGGCCTGCATTGTTTCTGTTGAGAAATCCGATGACAATCATATGGGTGCTCCCTTATAGCTAACTGTTTTTCTCTTGCTGCTTTTAATATTCTCTTTTGAGAATTGGCATTTTAATTATGATGTGTCTTGGTGTGGTCCTCTTTAGATTCCTATATTTTGGGGTTCTGTGCACTTCTTGGGCTTTTAAGTCAATTTCTTTCACCAGGTAGGGGAAGTTTTCCGTCACTATTTCTTCAAGTAGGTTTTCATTATTTTGCTCTCTCTCTTTTTCTGGCATCCCTATAATTCAGATGTTGGTATGCTTGAGGTTGTCCCAGAGGCCCCTTACACTATCTTCAATTTTTTGGATTCTTTTTGTTTCTTGCTTTTCCAGCCGAGTGGATTTTGCTTTTTTGTATTTGAAATCTTTGACTTGGTTCTTGTGGTCTTCTGGGCTGCTTTTAGGTCTTTGTATAATTTTTTTTTTATTTCAGTCAGTATATGCTTAATTTCTAGTTGGTCCTTTTTCATATCCTAGTAGGTCTTGTTCATTTCCTTGTAGGTCTCGGCCTTTTCTAGGAGCCTCTTGAAAAACCTTATAACTGTGGTTTTGAACTCTATGTCTAGTCGACTTTTTTCCTCTATTTCTTTCACATCTGCTTTCTTTCCATTTCTCTGCATTGTGGCTGCTTTCCTGAGTATGTCCATTAGCTTTGTGTGGTAGATGTCCTCTAAGGGACAGTGGCTCAGCCTCCCGTTACCTGAGGTGGATGCTCTTGCTGCAGCCCTTTATGGGTTGTACAGTCTTGTTGAAGTTAAGCCCAGATTATTGTTGTTAGCACTAGGAGGGTTTGACCTCCAGGCCGATTGACTGTGAGGGTAAGCTGTGTTCAGGTTGGATGAGCAGAGTCTCCGGGCTGAGCAGGCATAATCAGCTCCGCCCTATGCAGCACCTGAGTATCTGTGCCAGGTGGTAATGGCTGCACGCACCTCGGAGAGAAAGCCGCCGCCGATCTCCACCCTCTGCCAGACAACTCAGCCTCTCCCCAATGGGTCTGCTCCCCCAAAGTCTTGCCCAGGGTTGTAACACAATGCAGTCCGGTGGTCTCCCAAATGAGGGAGCAAGTCACGAGTCCTCTCTGCGTGGTCGCGCACTTCTGTTCCCAAGTTTACGCGCAAACTGCTGCTCCCAAGTTTACGAGCACTCTCCACAAGCTCACCCTCTCCACAAGCTCACCCTCTCCACAAGCTCGCCCTCTCCACAAGCTCGCCCTCTCCACAAGCTCGCCCTCTCCACAAGCTCGCCCTCTCCACAAGCTCACCCTCTCCACAAGCTCGCAGACCTCTGCCATGCCCAGGCTTCAGCATGCTTTCCTACGCTGGGTTTGCAGCCACCCGCCCTCTCTGCTGGCGCACGCACATGGCTCCAAACCTCTGACTCTGCGAGTATCTTCAACACTGCCCTCTGCCGCTCCTCTGAGTCACAGTGTCCTATCTTTACTTTTATTTGTGGAATTTTCACTCAGCCAGCTTTCCGGTGATTCTGGATGACGTCTGTTCTGTTGTTAAGTTGTAGTTTTGGAATTGTTGTGTGGGGCAGCCAGATAGGTGTTTACCTATGCCACCATCTTGATTCCTCCCTCCTTTCTAATATAAACCCCTAAGTGAAATTTTTAAAAAATAATTAAAACTAAATAATAAATTTAAAAGTGTTTAATGTATGGACTTTAGATAATAAATAAAAATGAAACCCTATAGGAAGACTTGGATGAATCTCCAGGGAATTTACACTGAGCAGAAAAAAAAAAAACAGTTCCAAAAGGTTATAGGCTATATGTTTCATTCATATAACATTTTTGAAACAACATTTTAGAAAGGGAGGCTAGATTAATGGTTTTCAGGGGTTAAGGAAAGGGTCAGGATTGGAGAGAGTGGAAGAGGTCAGCAGGCTGGGTGGCCTAGGGAGAGCAAGCTTTAGATCAGATGTTCTTTGAGCCAACCCCCAAGAAAGCCTTGTCTTCCAGGATACTTACTCAGCTATTTCCCACCTGAGAGTAATTAGTGAAGTTGGAAGTTTTTCAAATGGTTTAGCATGACCTTAGAATTTTCTAACATACACAGGTGCTTGCCTGAGTAAAAGAACATTTATGGCAGTTTGTTTTTGCAGAAAGTCACTATACTCTCAAGTGATAATGAAGATTGATGACAACCTGCAAATCATCGCATGTGTTTTGTGGCAAGTCAGTTGACCAGCACCAGCTGGTTGACTCAGTGGATAGAACATCAGACTGTGAGTCTAAAGTCCTGGGTTCAATTCTGGTCAAGGGCATGTACATTGGTCGCATGCTCCTCCCCAGCCTGGAGTCCTGCAGTCACAGTTCATGCAGAAGGCAACCAATTGATGTGTTTTTCTCACATCTATGTTTCTCTCTGTCCTTCCCTCCCTCTCCCACTCTTCCAAAAAAAAAAAAATCAACGGAAAGATATCTTTGAGTGAGGATTAACAGAAAAAAAATAAACAAAAAAGAAAAAAGAAAGTCAGATTGACCAGATGGCTTGGAAAGTGAAGCCTGAAAAAAAGAGCAGGGTCCTTCTGAGCTGGTGATGGTTTATAGCCAACAGGCCAATGGCAAGGACAGCGAGGTATAAGAAGTGTGGCAGACAGTGCAAGGGAGGAGTGAAGAGAAAAGGGACAACGCAACACAAGCGCAGGAATCACAGTCTGAATGGGCTGTGTCGGTTTCTACCCTTAGAGAAGGCCAGGCTCTGAGCAAGTCTATTAGTTTATCTGATTTTCTGATTCCCTGTTTGTAAAATAGGGTCACGAGCCCCCCATCCAGCCTACATTACCAGGTTATTGGGAGGAACAAGTGGAATACTGTAAGTAAAAAGTGTTCTGCAAATACCTGTGTTCTATGCAAATGCAATGATTTGCAGTGTGATTTGGCAATATTCCTACTAGTGGTCCCTAAATGAATAATTTCTGTCCCTATGTTTTGGCAAGTTATTTCAGTCTGGAGGCTGCCAGGTCACGACCTTCAAGTATGGTATCGCAAAGTGATCAGTTACTGCACCCACCTTGAATTCATGGGTGGGGTCAAAAAACTGGAGAGGAAATGGGGGGGGGGGGCAATGGGCCACAACTGAGCTGAACTCTAACTTCCGCCACCGTCTCACTTTGCTTCCATGGCTGATCTTTGGCCCAAAGCTATAGGAAACTTTTAATAATGAATGAATGATCATCTAACTTGCTAAGGGGTTTTTTCCTCCTTTTCCACTTAGGTAATTTGGTAAGTAACTAAGTTTGGACATGCTGTACAGGAGAGGAGAGGAAAGACATCGAGAGGGGTGACAGTCTAGCCAGACACTCTGGGAGGGAGGCAGGGAGAGTTAAAACCCTCCTATGAGAAAAATGGCTTTGTGTGGCAGGAAGCATGTTGCCTCTGGGCGCAGATGGCTGTGTGAGTAATCTAGCTTTATACTCTCTGAGCCACGGTTTCCTCACCTGTAAAATGGTAAGGGCAATGATGCTCTCCTCATAGAATTGTCCTGAGGACCAAATGAGGCAAACAGATATGAAACAGATGGCACAAAGTAGGAACACAATAATTGGAATCCTCTTCTTTCTTCAAAGGATAGGAAGAAGATACCACAACCCCTTTAAAATATCTTCGTTTTTCAAAGTGAATGAAAAACACGGCCTGTGGGGCTCAATGATTGAGTGTCAACCTATGAACCAGAAAGTCAGGGTATGTGATTTCTGATCAGGGCACATGCCCGGGTTGCAGGCTTGATCCTCAATGGGGGGTGTACAGGAGGCAGCCGATCAATGATTCTCTCTCATCATTGGTGTTTTTCTCTCTCCCACTCCCTTCCTCTCTGAAATCAATAAAAATATATTTAAAAATAAGAGCCTCTTTGTAACTCCTAGAAATGCATCTTATCAAGCTTGGCATTGGAGTCAAACACAGATTCATACTCACGCTCCACCTATTATAAACTCATAACCTTAAACACATTAATTTCTCCTAATCTCAGTCTCGAGTGTAACACAGAGTTTAGTAATATCTACAAATAGGGTTGTTATACAGTGAAATCGGTAGTATATGTAAAGTACCCAGGACAGTGTCCTAAGTGCAGTCTGAATGCAAGAAATGGTTGTTCTCATTGTCACTGTCTTGGTATGGCAGGAGTGTACAGAGAAATGGAGGACAGTGTCCAAAGACATGACTATTACTTTTCATAATCAGTAACCTGTGGTCCTACCTGTACAGTAATTTTTTTGTACTAGAGTTAAAAGATAGTTCACACTAAAGGTTATAGGCATGTGGATGAACCGACAGGGTTATGTGACTGCCAAAAAACAATGGCTGTAATTCCAATACAACACCTGGACGACTGGAGGACACATTTAAATTGGCCATGAACAAGTTGGACTTTATGCCAAAGGGAGCAAGCAGGATGGGAAAATAGCTGGAAAGATGCCACACAAGGAATGTTTGAAGGACTAGGACAAGAGAAAGTATAAATAAACCAATATTTGAAGGGCTGATATGTGAAAGAAGGATTTAGTTTGTTCTATCGTTTCCTGGAGGGCAGAACCCAGACCAATGAGTAGAAGTTACTTGAGGATAAATTTTAGCTCAATACAAAGAATGTTCTGACAATGCAGCTGTCCATCAGAGAAGCAGATTGTCCAGTGAAGGAGAACCTGAGTCCCAAAATCTGGCTCTGGGGGTGCCTGGGTAAGGAGAGGCTGGACTAGACATCTCCCATGTTCTTCATGACTCTGAAATTCTGTCATGAGAGGCCCATGACTGCTCCAAGCCACTCAGTGTGTGTGAGTGTGTGTGTGTGTGTGTGTGTGTGTGTGTGTGTCCTGCTCATTCATTTATTCAACAAGTATTTGAGCACTATTATGTACCAGGCCTGGCTCTGTTTGCTGGGAGCTTATATCGTTGAGCTAAAAAAAGAGACATAGTCCTCATGGAGCTTACATTCCAGTGGGGAGGAGGTAGCAAGAAACACAGTAGGACAAGTGAAGTGCTAGTTTTAACATACTAGATAAAAGTACTCTAAGCAATAAAGCAGGGAAAGGGATGGAGTGGGGAGGTGGTTTCTGTGAAAATATTAAGTATGATAATGCAGGTAAAAGCTACTGCACAGGCAGGTTCAGTAGGAAGTTGTCAGTGTTAGCTATTATTACCGTTAGGACTTCTGCTTGCAGGAGCTCCAATTAAATGCACCATCCCACTCCTGAATTGGTCTATAGGTATGTGTACCAAAAGTCCAAAACAAAAGTAAGTGGATCCTGCCACTATCTTCAGATGGAAGAAGTGAAAATGTCATGACCTGGGGGTTCTGGCATTGACTCCTTTGTGCAAGGATGCTGACAAGAAATCTGTAGGAAGTTTAGAAACACAGAAACTGGGCTTGAACTGCATTGCATCAGCTAAGTGATCTCACTTTTCTAAGCCTTACTTTTTTGTTCAATTGGACCAGGGCGATTTCAACACCTTGTAATAACATATATAAAGCACTGGGCACATGGCATGTACAGTTAGCTTACATTATTACTATCTAAACAAACTCAGCTGAGTGTTCAGCGATTTTCGGTGTGTTCAGAATGAAAAACAAGGCAGTATTCCTCAGGAGGGAGCATTCCACAATCACGTGTTGCTCAGAGTTGGACTAAGGTCACTTGTTATGAGAACAAACCAGGAAAACATCAGCAAGCATTCAACTGATTCAATGCTCAGTCCAGTGCTCAGCCTTGCTAGCTCCTTGGCTGCGGTCTTCAGAATTCCAGAAGATGCAAACAAAGACACAGTGACTCACTTACAACAGTTCTTCGTACAAATCTGAGGATGCAGCCAACAAGCAGTCCGAAAGGATTTATGAAGTGTGTTCTCTCCACAGAGCTTGTGAGTCAAGGAGATACACAAGCTCCCTTTAAACAGCCCTGTTTTCACAGAGGCCTCTGTAGCAGGTAAGGTCCCTCTGCTTCTGACCACTCTGATTGAGAGTCTTGGGGAACGAGAATTTAATTTGTTCTCTGCTGAACTTTTTCTTTGAGGGACAACATATATATATATATATATATATATATATATATATATATATATATATATAATTTCAGAGAGGAAGGGAAGGGAGAAAGAGAGAGAACCATTAATGGTGCGAGAGAATCATTGATCGGTTGCCTCCTGCATGCCCCCACTGGGTTGAGCCCACAACCCAGCATGTGCCCTGACTGGGAATCAAACCATGATTTCCTGGTTCATAGGTTGATGCTCAACCACTGAGCCATGCTGGCCACACTGGCCAGGCTCATGGGGACAGCTTTGCAAGGAAGGAGCTCTTTCTGATTTCCCAGGAGGAAGTACTAGTAAACTCACATGCCCATCAGTCTCTCTCTGGAAATTCTGAAGTAAATGAAAGCTTTTAGGGTGTTTATTGGTGTCGATGCAGTTTCCACGAGTCCTCCCAATACAAGGGAAAGAGGCATCAAATGACAAGGTCGACTTCGCTGAGTCTAAGCCAGTGCTTTGCAAACTATCTACAGTGAAGGACCAGTTTGTTCTTACTGCCACTCCATCATAGACTAATACTTTTATATAACCCAACGAAAATGAACTGCTAGAAAAAAAAGTTAAAGACAAAAATGCAGGCCAATGTTTTTTTTACTAGATTTGACAGACCTAAAATTATTCTGACAAATGGCTATAAAAACTTTAAATGTTTACTCACAACTTCTGTATTTAATCTTGCCTTGGACTGTAGCACGGATCAAAGTCTGGTTAGCCACGAACATTTACTTGAAACAAAACCCAAAGCCAGCTTACTCCCTTCTCTATGAAATATGTTGATATATTTAGTGCAATGTCTGGCACAATGTAATTACTCATGAAGTATTAGCTATTATTATTGCTGTTGTCTCTGGGCTGGTGGAAAGAGGGGTAAACATTAGCCGGGAGGCTGAGATGTAGGTCTGAGTTCTCCTCTGTCCCTGCTGGCCTTGGACAAGTGTCTTTACCATTCTGGGCTTCAGTTCCCAAATTTATATCTAGACTCTGACATCTAGACCAGTGACTTATGAGCTTAGCTGAAACCATAGTGAAAAAATGCACTTGTGTCCCAGTATGCAAGCTCACAAACATCATGCCAGCACCTGCAAAGTTCATTATGTAGTAGCATCCTTACTACATGCCAGGCACACTATTGTCTTTTAAATTAAATCTTTATTGCTGAAAGTATTACATATGTCCCTTTTCCTCATCCCTTTACCTCTACTAGCCCACACTCATCCCTCACTCCACGTCTTTACCACTCTATTGTCTGTATCCACGGGTTATGCATATATGCATTTAAGTTCTTTGCTCCTTGCATTCTAGCTCCTTGGCTTCGGGGGAACCTGGCACATAGTTTGCAGCAGAAATCTAACCCACCCTCCCTCAAATCCCCCCAAAGATGCAGTCTGTTCTATGCTTCTATATCTCTGGTTCTATTTTGTTCAACAGTATGTTCTGTTCATTAGATTCCACATAGGTGCACTCTGGTTTATTTTTTTAAATGCTGGCCAAGACACATTCAAATCAGTTTTCAGTTTGAAAAATGCTGGAGCAAATGACCTCTAGGATTCCCATCTTTGCTAGTATACTGATGGTATAACAACTAGTATGCAGGTTTCTGTATGTCATTTACAACTTGACTTCTTCTAGATAGGACTGGCATTATTAAAGGCAGGTGCATCTAAAGGTTTTTGTTTTTGTTATATTTTAGTGAATCTATTGGTCACAAAGAAGAAAGGTCAAAGATATGTCTTGGCCTCACACCAGTGGATGATAATCTAGGTATCACTGGAGAAGTCTCTACCTATGCTCATGCAACTTTCCTTCAGCCACATGTGCTGAAAGAAAAGCTCCTTACTGGATTCTGCTGTCTTGCTCAATTGCCTTCTACTTTCTGGAGAAGGGTGAGGGGACAGTAGGGGGTGTCAAAAGGCCACTGGAAGTGTTAGGACTGAGTCCATATTTCCATCCCTTCATACATTATAAGTAGTGGGAAGTAAATACTGACATGCAACCTTCTTTCTGAAGGGACATCTTATAGTCCATTTCCTTTTTTTTTTAATCCTCACCTGAGGATATTTTTTCATTGATTTTTCAGAGAGTGAAAAGGGAAAAACAGAGAAATAATGTGAGAGCAACATATCGATTGGTTGCCTCCTGCACATACCCCAACCAGGGCCTGGGCAGGGGAGGAGCTTGCAACCAATGTATGTAACCTTGACCAGTACTGAACCCGGGACCCTTCAGTCCACAGGCCGATGCTATGTCCACTGAGCAAACCAGCTAGGGCTCCTTTTCCCTTTTAACTCTTTTGAATTTCAACTTAGGGAGGAATCAAACATGAAATTATCTTATATCCACAAACTTCTGCTTGTAGTCTAGCTTCCCCTTTCCTTTTGAGAAGAATATCTCAGTTGCCCTATTACCAGCTAAATGTTTCATTTCAATGAATATTTTAATCTCATGTTCAACACAAAGCTCCGTGCCTCTCTCCAGCTGAAGGGAGGCTTGGGGTGGAGGTGAGGTGACCTCTTTCCCCCACCCCTCCCTCTTTCCCTCAGTTTATTCTCTAGTCGTTTCCTTTCATGACCATCTCAGTGAATCTGAGAGCTGGTTTTGTTGAAATAAAATCTCTCAAAAATGCTCTGCAAGAAATGTTGGCTCTCCTTTTCATGAAGTTCAAAAGAGTCCCTCCCTGTGTGAATTACCCCATCTTGGCGGGGCTGTTTTATGACTGGCCAAAGGCTCACTCCCAGGGCACATCTGTTACCTCTGTTGAGAAGCACTGATGGCTCCACTCATGTGCTGTGGGGGAAAGGGTGCTCTCCTGTGGGACACTAACCAGAAAGCTTAAGTCTCAAGACACTTCTAGGAATTCACTTGAGACCATTGTGTCCAAGACACCTATCATCCTTGTCCCATCAAATGTGGCATCTCTCTTTCCTCCTACTCCTTTTCGTAGCTTCAGAGGGCCTGGGCCTGGGGAACTCTTTCTGGGACAGTGGCTCTCCAACTGTCAGACAGAAGATGACATCTTTGCCCCCTCCAGCCCTCTTACATGGGTGTGAGGGATAAGAGCAATTCAAAAGCTGGCTCTACTGAAACGACCTTTTTAAAAAAGCTCAGCAGGAAGTGATGGCCAAAGAGCTGCAGATCTCTGGTCATAGAAAAATGGGGATTTTCAGCACCTGGTTTTTGGCTCTGGGCTCTTCCCACTCATTCTTAGAAAACAGGAAATATGCCATTCAATACCTCACACCACGTTTGATTTCTGCTGCAAGCACTGTGAATGTAGCAACGGATAGAACCATGGTACATGCCCTCCTGGATCTCACAGTCCAAGGAGACAAATGAACACACATCCCAGTCTATGTAATTCAATTGTGACAAGTGCCCTGAAGAAAAGGCATGGAGTGTCAGGAGGATGGACATAGTTATGAGCGTCAGGGAAGAAGGTCTGATAAATTAATACTTAACCAGAGACTGAAGGAAGAGAGATAACAGGTGAAATGAATGGTACAAGTATCTTAGGTAGAAGGAAATGCACCTGAGGTGGAAAGTGGCTTGGTTTCCTGAACAAAGGTCAGCTGGGTGCAGGAGATGGGTCTTGGGAGGGAGGGAGGAACAAGATTGCCTGGGACTTCATAGAGTATGTTAAGGGCAGTAGTCTTCATCCCAAGAATAAAGGAGGCCATCAGAGGGTTTTAAAACCAAGTGGCATCATGATCAAATTTTCATTTTAAAAGGTCATTCTAACTGCATAGCCGAGAAGGCATCGGAAGCCAGAGTAGAAAGGTAGTATAGATGGTGGTAAGTTTTGAAGCACTTTTGGGTCTAGTTCCTTCTCAAAGCCTCACCAATTAACCAACATTCCAGAACAAAGTTGAACAAACTCTACCTTATATTAATTTCTTATGCCTTTTCCTGTTCTTGACTCATACCCTTTCTCTCCCACTTACTAGCTATGTGGCTTGGGGATCCTATGTGACCTGTGAAATGTAGAGAACTCTTCTACTCTTTGAAGATTTGAATCAGAATGAAATAAGTTGGTTCAAAGGCACTCAACAAATATTGACTCGTCTCAAGCAAATAATCCCATCAACTAGAAAAACAATAAAAAGAAAATGCCTGTTGTAGCTATCTATACTTATACTTATACAAAATGTTACACATGTAAATTATACAAAGGATTGCATAAAATGCACTTACTACAGAATAGCAAATTTTTATCGTACTAGAATAATTTGAAACCTGATGGGTGAGTCAGGATTTTTCAAAATAGAAATCAATGAGTGATAATAAATGGGAAGGATTCGTGTCTAAACATAACACTATACATTACACTGGTAGACTTTTTAATTGAAAGTTTATAATGCTGTTTCCATAAAAGGTGTCTATATTCCTAATGACATAGCTTCCCAGAAATCTAGTCCTTATCAACATTACTTGGAGAATTTCTGCATTGCTAGAGGATTTAAACCTGTGTACTAAAAATACTATATTCTAGAAGAGGATAATGTATCACTGCTTCTCAATATGATGCCTACAACAGATGCCGATAATTGATAACAGGTAGACATGGACAAATGGTCACAGCACTCCTTTTGGTGGAGCCCAGGTGTGGCCTCAGAGTCTTCTCAGCAAAGTGTGCTATGCACTACCCTAACAGACCCTAAGACATTCCTAGTCCAAACATATTCATTTTCAAAGTGGAAAAAGAACACAACCAAAAACAAGCAATGAGAATCTAAATAATGTGTCTGTGAAAACAAATTTCCCACTGACTAATTTGGAACTGTTTTCTTTGTCTTCCTACTTTTTAACTTCACTACCCATCTCTTCACAATTGCATGGGAAATGAAAGTACAGTAATAGTCCAAATGCATAAAGCAAGATGTAATCATCTTACCTTACTCCAATTTTCAATTATGTGAATTGTTTTAACATGTATTACCCTAGAGGAAAGTAAAACAACCCGAACCCCTTTCAAATAATTTACATATAAAATACCTCAGTTGAGCCCTGTTGGCATGACTCTGTGGTTGTTACAGTCTGATTCCTGGTCAGAGCATGAACCCAGGTTGCATGTTCAATCCTGTGTGAGGAGGCTGCTGATTAATGATTCTCTCTCATCATTGATGTTTCTCTCTCCCTCTCTGAATTCAATGAAAAAGTATATATGTATTTAAAAATAAATAAAAATAAAGTACCCCAGCTGAGAATGTTCCAGACATACTCTCGCACTTGGCCTTCTCTTCCATTGGGAATCTTCACAATCATCATGTGGATGTGGAAGAAAAATACAAAGTGGCTTTTTGGTGTCTTCCTTACTCTTGCTCATACTTAATGAAGAATTCATGTGGTACCTGGCCACGTGGCTCCGTGGTTGAGTGTCAACCTGTGAAGCAGGAGGTCACGTTTCAATTTCTGGTCAGGGCACATGCCCGAGTTGTGATCTTGATCCCCAGTGTGTGTGTGCAGGAGGCCACTGATCAATGACTCTCTCACCATTGATGCCTCTCTCTCCCTTCCTCTCTGAAATCAATAAAAATATACATATATTTTAAAAAGAATGCATATAGTGAAACATTAACTGGTAATAGTGAGAACGAACTATGTTAGATGAGGATATATAACGTAAATGTGAACGCAGAATTTAAAAAAAGCAATTTTTAAGGGGAAAAAGTCCCCTGTGTAAAGCACAGGAACAATTGGTGTCAAGAAATAAGTTTATAAAGGATATAGGCAAATTGATGGCCGATTTTTCAGGGAAGCTAAAAATGTACTAAGCATAGGAAAATATTTGAAGGTGGTGCAGCATGGATAAAACTCAGTCTCAACTCCAATTGTGTGGTATGATTAAGGTAGAATACACAAAATCTGGTAGGGGCAGTTCCTACAACTAAATCTTATTTCTAAAGCCTAGCCCCAAGTAAGAGCTTTGTGATGAAGTAGACAGGGCCCCCAAGGAATACATTTACCCATGGCTAATAAAGCATGTGAGCCCTTAGGGGTTATTGCTGCCCAGTTCTAGTCCATATGCACTTTTTAAAATTTCTTTATTGATCTCAGAGAGATTGGGAGATAGAAACATCAATGACGAGAGCGAATCATTGATCGGCTGCCTCCTGCATGCCCTCACTGGGAATCGAGCCCGCAACCTGGGCATGTGCAATTGACTGGAATCCAGCTCGGAACCCTTCAATCTGAAGGTGGATACTCTATCCACTGAGTCAAACCAGCTGGGGCTAGTCCATATGCTTTTAATGTCTTTTATTTTCAACTTAAACATACAATAACAGAAAAATTGTGATCCAGAGCAAGCTCTTTTTAATGAGACTGGTAACACTTGAGTTGCTGGTTTTATTAGAATGTTTTCTTAAAACTTGAATTTAAAAATGCTATTCTTGTTTCAGTGTATTTCTACATTTGAGGATAAATAATATGGCACATTCAAATGCTGCTTTAGTGATCAAAATGGTCATGTATATACATATGTGTGTATGTATTTATCTATTCATCTTCACCACAACTCCAAAGTGGTGGAGCATGAAGAGGTCTAGCAGGTGCCCAAATTCACAAGAAAAGGCATAAAACCATCAAGGGATGCTCCATCATCTGACTTCCAGTAGAAGCCTTTTTCTAATTCAATACTTTCACTGTTACACTTAAGTTTTCTTTGTACTTAACAAAACTTTAAAGCTCTGCTATGTTAAAAACTCTGGAAATACCTCTAAAAGTCCACAAATTAGACAACGTTAAATCTTAAGGTCTTGGAAGTTGTGTTTTAATTGCTTACATGAAATAGCAATTAACCTTCACCATGAAGACTGAGAGAGCAATCAATTCAATCCTGTTGTTGGCTGTAACAGTGCAATGACCCCTGAAATGCCTTTTTTGGTAGTAAAATATGCATACAACTTACTATTTTAACCATTTTAAAGTGCACAATTCTGTGCCATTATGTACATTACACTGCTGAGAATTCATTACCAATTATCTCCAGATTTTTTCCTCTTTCCCAATAATTGTACCTATTAAACATGAACTTTCCCACCTCCTCCCCTCCTTCCTCCAGCCCGGAGCAACTACCATTCCATTTTCTAGATCTACGAATGCATGACATCCATGTTGCCGCATAGAATTGTCTTCCTCTTTTTGAATAATCTGTCTTATGCAATTTCATTTTGTTTACCCATTCATCCATCAGTGGGCATTTGTGTAGCTTCTATTTTCTGATTTGAGAATGCTGCTGTGAACACTGGTGTATAATGACATTTGAGATCCTTCATTTGGATATAAAACCAGAAGTGGAGTTGCTGAATCATATGGTATTTGTTTTATTCCATTCTTCCTATTCTCACATACCTAAACCAAACGATGTGATGAATATACCAACCTAAGCACTGCGTGTGTGTATCAATCAAAGCAGTGGAAAACCCCTTCAGATTTCCCATCACTTAACCTGTTAGAACACCTTACATCTATGAACTGTGTTGAAGAGGCCAAGGATCTCCAGGCCCAGGGAAGCCTCCCGGAGCTCCTGCAGCAGACTGAGCCACAGGTTTCTGTGGACAGGAAGCTGGACCCAGTATGGTTCCATCTGTAGAAATACAGAGATGATTCCGAACTACAGCCAAAACTCACCTCTGCAACATTCCAGAGACTCAGGTGTGGATCTTGGGATCAAGGTCAGGTAAATATAAAACCCGAATTTTTATGGAACTAGTAATGGGAAAACAGGAAGATTGAAGGTGGTGAAATCCTCACCAAGGCCAATGATCGCAAACTGCACCACTCCCTGAAGCACTTTTTCCACCTGCTATACTACTAAAAGTCGAAAGTGTTTCCCATTATTTGAGAATTCACCAATCCAGAAGTTTCCTTTCTTAGAAGTTCTTCCAGGGATTCTGTCAGAAATTCCTTTTCTGTTTAAGGGAGCAGAGCTGGTGGTTTAATACACAAATGGGCAGAGCCATCATTCCCTACAATTAATAAAAAACATAGTCTAGCCTGCAGTTAAGAGAAATTCTAAATATATGAAGACACGTGAAGGTACTATCTATAATGTGGCCAATGGCATGAGAAAAATAACAATTCAGGGCCAAGAAGGTGTGGTTCAAGGGGTTACTTCTTCGGTTGGAGAAAGGGAAAGAGATTGAAGAGAACTGTGTGGACCAGCAAAGGAGTAATGACCAGGAATGTCTGAGGACTGGATGGTGAGAGGAAGCCTCTCCGAAGAGGGAGGCAGGGCTTTACTTTGCCACTTGCTTCCCCTTCCCTTTTCCTGTACTCTGTTCCAATGAAGGGCTTTATAATACAAATGGCCCAAGTCTAAGACAATGGCTGGGCTGTGTTGATTAGTGGGTACCAGGACTCTTCTATGCTAAAACTTCACACATACTCTTTTCCTTCACCCTGGCTGCTCACCCTATGGTAGCAGGGCCAAGTAGGGTCTGCCCTTATTCTCTCTTTGCCCAAGCATAACGTCACTGTTTAAGTTGCTTACCAGTCAGCCGTCCAGTGGTAAGGTTCTCAGATATGGACATGTACCTGGGAAAAGGTAAGAGGTCTTGTTTAGGCAATGAGCCTAAGCTACCTGAAATTACCTGACTCTCGCAGCCAACTGTGATCTAACATATGATGAAGTTGTGCACTTTTATTCTCATCTGCTGCTATTCCATGGGTACAGCTTCCTTAGGAGTCTTGAGGGGGAGGGATTCGGGAAACCCTGGCTTCTTTAATAACCCCACCCCAACAATACTCTCTTCAAGTAGGAAGCAAGTTGAAAATGTGTACTCTGTAAAATTTCCTAGTCTTTTATGTAAATCTTCCATTGGGTTGGTGTTTATAGCTTCGTATCTGTAAAACTGATTTGTTCTAGATGACACTACAGGGCGGTCCTTAAGTAGTTGATAAAAATAATTGCCATTTTATTTTCATGTAATGGTGATTATGCATGAGCAATAACATGGGCATTCAACAAACATTTTAAAAATTACATTCCATTTTAAATATTCATGTTCTTGAAAAACAAAATGCTAGGCTCCTATCCATCCCTTAAATAAAAGATGTAATTTTATTCATGCAATTATATCAGTAATTTTCAGCCAGTATGTCACAACAATTTTTAAACCATGCAATACCTGACTATATCAGGGGCACTGATCTCTTCTCTCATAGGTTGTCAAATATAAAATGACAACAGCCAACACAATAGCCATCTGATGTGAATGAATCAAAATTATACCTATTTTTTTTGTCAGATCGGCAAAAAGTAAAACATTTTTTGGTGGGTGGCAGAATTTTAGTAATTAGTTTATGTGCCATGGATGAAAAGGGCTGAAAAATCTCTGAATTATAACAATTCTGTTCAACATGTAGGGCTTTCTCTCTCTCCATTTCAGTTGCATTTCACTCTGAACATCTAATATTGACAAGTGCCAAGCTACTCTAGTTAGATCACCATTTACATTTCTAAAAATGGCACAATCACTCCAAAAATACTAATTCACACTCAGTACTTAGATCTTAATAAATGTCCAAAACACAAAGATCTTACTCCATGTCCGTTTGGTACAAATCTTCATGCTGCTGTGCAAACAGCCACCCAACTCCCTTTATCCCTATGTTAAAAAATAAGGCAAAGACAGAACAATATTCTCTACCAGCAAGAGGAGGTACAATGGAGGAACAGTGTAGAAGGGTTCTGGGGTTCCCGCACCTGTATCACATGCCTTTTTCAACTATCTTCCTTCTGGCTCGCTGGGACTCGATCCTCTGATGGAAGGCAAGTTGGCTGCCATCCTTCAGTTATCACAGTACTGTACCTTTAGAATGGACAGCATCAGCACTGTGATAACTGAGCCAGGGCAGCCTGTCAGTCTCTGTGCGGGCTGGTGGCGTTCCTTCCAGTTGACCACATGACTCCCTGGGAAGGATCCCATGAAGTGAAAGATGGAAATATCCCATTCTGGTTCGATATGTGGAGAAGCAGAAGAAAAAGTGGGGTCATCGCCCAGCGCATGGTGATGCTGAAATAGTAAGAGGCCCAGCTGAATTACAATAGAATGAAAGACAAACACATGACTTATACATATTAATGAGGATGAGCAAACATGTTTAGGCAGGAAGCTTTCCATCTATGTTTCACAGTGTATTTCTTCCAAGCATAGATTCACTGACACTATCCTTTTTATTCGATCACTGCTGAAATAGATTTTTATTTACTTATTTTAAATATACTTTTATTGATTTCAGAGAGGAAGGGAGAAAGAGAACCATTGATCTACTGCCTTCTACATGCTCCACACTGAGGTTCGAGCCCACAAACTAGGCATGTGCCCTGACCTGGAACTGAACTGTGATCTCCTGGTTCATAGGTCAATGCTCAACCACTGAGCTATGCAGATTGGGCTACTGAGGAACTACAACATTGTAAGACCTCTTCCAGATGCTCAAGAAACTAAGATATGTAAAACATAGTCCCTGTTCTCCAAGTGTTCCCTATCAAACAGCAATACTACTTTACTTCTGCCTGACATTCAAGAATTTTCTATGCACTTTCTCATTTGGTTTTCCACAAGAACCCTTCAGGGTTGTCAATGCATTATTCATTAATTCATCAGAAAAGGATTCTGGAGCCCTTTTTATAGATAGAAAATAAAAACCTAACAGAGGTTAAGTGATTTACTTGAGATTACAGTGAACCTAGGCTCAAATCCATGTCTGATGACTGAGCCTAGTGCTTTTTTTTCTCTTCCTCAATCTGGCCATCCAACTCCATCAAGTAGATATTTAGATTACACAAACAAGGATTTCTGAAAACATATACTTTTTGCTTAAGATTCTTACTTTTCTCAGTATCTCAGATCATAAAGCAGAAACTAGTGGGAGCTTTATGTTTAAGAAAAAAAATGTAGATTAGTTTTTTAAAAGACGATACTGTTCTTGAGTGCTAAGAATGTACTCAAATTGATGACACTGGTGATTATGTATTTAGCACACTTGTGGGGTGGTTTTTATACTAATTAATGTAATCCTATGGTTATGGTGGTGTAAGAATCATTAACAAACTTTAGAATGCCTTTAAAAAAAATCAACACATGCTTTGAAATTATCTGTACCTTTGAGATATACAGCCTGAAGTCATTTCAGAGATGTACTTTTTAAATAAAAAAGTCCAAAAAAAATCTGAAATTGGAATTCAGGCTTTAGAATACCAACTTATGAAAACCATGATTCAACTGGCTTTTTTCCATGTTGGTCTTAAGTTCTCAAGTTACTTCAATATGGGTGAAACTTGATAGATATTTGAAAAATAATTATGTTTTCAATTAGGAATTTCAAAGACTCGGTATATGCAAATTAGATCTTAGCACTGTAGCACTGTACTTCATATAAGTCAGAAGAATAAATTCTTTTGATCAGCAGGAGTTAAAAAAATAGAGTACAACAATTTTTAGCTCAATTATTAACTTTATGTACTATGAAACTGACCTTATCTTCAGAAAGTCACATCCAATAAAATAATCCACCTACACACAAATTAAAACAACATTCTCTAAAGTGCAAAAATATCTAAAAGTTAAGAGGTCATTGCCTAGGTTTTAGCCAAATGATGTAATACAAAGTTGAAACACGAGAGGGCAATGAAGATTTTTTTTTTAAAGAAAAAGTTGGATCCCATAACCTAAGATTCCTGGAAATAGCTGCACATTTTCACCCAAATTATAAACATCTGTTAAATGAACAAAGATATTGTGATTATTTGAGAATACAATGTAAGATAGCTAATCCATCAAAAAGGATAAAAAGATTACTACCTAAACGCCTTCTGGCCACAAGCTCTGATTTGGAAAAGATGAATACTCACTCTGAGGTACTCCAGGGAGGGTATGAGAACAAATAAATAAACTTGATGCACTTATTATTAGACTGTCCTTCACTTATGATTGAATACTAGTGCAACTGAGTGTCTACATATGAACTATACTGCTTGGCTGTGGTGGCTCAGTGAATTGAGCGTCGTTCTATGGACCAAGAGGTCCTGGGTTCGATTCCCAGTCAGGACATATGCCTGGATTTTGGGCTAAATCCCCAATAGGGGGTTTGCAGAAGGCAGCCAATCAATGAGTCTCTCCCATCACTGATGTTTCTATCTCTCTCTCTCTCCCTTCCTCTCTGAAATCAATAAAAATATATTTAAAAAATAAGTATGAAGTATACTGATGAACTTAATGTTTGTAATGCACTACAAAGTTGAAATTCACTCTATTAGCCAACACCAAAAACCAGACAACTAAGCATTTTTGGTACAGTAAGTAAAGGGTATTTCCTCATTTTTCCCTCATTTCCATTTTTTTCTATCTAAACTGGTGGTTAAAAAACAAGAGATCAAGTAATAAAAAGCAAATTGTTATTCTGTGAATAGTTACTGAAATTAATAGTCTCTCAGAAAAATTCTAAAGCAGTTTCAAGGAAAACATGGGTTTTCAGAATTATATTTTATAAATAGTAATAAATGCTTCACAAATATAAGTGTTGTTTCTTCTTGGAAATTATTCCTTATAAATGTGTATTTTTAAAAAACCAAATCCATCAGAAACATTTCTTTTTCCATAAAATTTTCTTACAAATATAAAATTGTTCTGATTTTAAAACAAGTGAATCCAGATGCTCACGCCACAGCATGAAAAGCGTATTGCAAGTAAGAGAGGGAAAAGGAGATAGTGATGTAAAATGTTTTCCTCCAGAGAGTAAATTGTTTTTAAATTAAGTTCTATGATACAACTGAGAATAATTTCTTCATGATGCATGCACCAAATATTACTATCCAGATTCTAGAAAACGGAGTACTTCTGACAAACTAGTATACTAAAGAACTTGCTTTTAAATCTTGTGTAGTACAAAAGCACACACAAAAAACCATGTCATGTCCCTCTTATCTATGAACAGAAAATGAAAATACAGTTATTTTGAACCTTTAAGCATCCGATTATATATTAAATAACTAGAGGTAATAATAAGCTGCTGGCAATACAAAATATTTGAAAACACTATTAAACAAAAAATAGGTTAATTTAAATCCACCAATCTTGCTGAACCGGTTTGGCTCAGTAGATAGAGTGTGGGCCTGCGGGCATGTACCGTGGCAGGCACATCCCCAGTTGGAGGTAGGTGTGCAAGAGGCAGCTGATCGATGTTTCTCTCCCATTGATGTTTCTGACTTTCTATCCCTCTCCCTTCCTCTCTGTGAAAAATCAATAAAATATATTTTAAAAATAAATAAATCCACCAGTCTTTTACTGAGGTGTGATCCCCGCCCCCCAATCGTGAAAACCATAATCCAACTCAGTGACATTATAATACATGCAAATTTGATCAAACTGTGATATTATAAGAATGTACTGTCAACAACAACAAAAAAAAGCTCAAATTTCAACTACTGCTTTATCAGAGGTACAAAGAATGTATATTAGCATTTTATTGCAAAGCTTTGCTATAATAAAAGTGTTTAAAAACTTGTGCTAAAGTTTGGCAGGAAACTTTTTAAAGGAAATAGATATTGGCTGAAAGGGCAAGAAAAAACACAGTCTGCCATGATTCTCACAGAGAAGCCTAACGGGGGTGTCACTGTTATCTACTTAGAGCACTGACTTCTAAAGGGTCTCCTTAGCATGCTGGCCCATCGAGAGGAAAAAACCTATGATAGAAAAGTATGCACACAATAATGCGGAAACAGAAAGAAGAATGTGCCTTCTTGCTTACGCTGACCGGGGTTTTAGTCCAAAAAGGTTCCAGGAAACTAAAATTTACTCATAAGTGGACCGGCCCATAAATTCTGTTACATAGGCCTTTACCCCTTACACGTTTACTCAGCATACATATTTTTACTCTGTCTACTCCACAATTATTTTACTTTCTGCTTTTGCCCCAAATTCCATTTCCCCCCCAGAGGCTGGATTTTTGTGGGCTCACAAGTCAATTTTACTCTAATTTCACCTCAGCATTCTATCCTTTTGAAGTAACTAGTTAAAATGATACACCCCTAGTTAACCATCTCTAAAAACCCCAACGGTCTCTTGCCGAGACCGGTTTGGCTCATCGGACTTCGGACTGAAGGGTTCCGGGTTCGATTCCGGCAAGGGCATGTACCTTGGCTGCGGGCACATCCCCAGTAGGGGGCGTGCAAGAGGCAGCTGATCCATGTCTCCCTCTCATGGAAGTTTCTAACTTTCTATCCCTCTCCCTTCCTCTCTGTAAAAAACCAATAAAATATGTTTAAAAACCCCAACGGTCTCCATTTAATCCATGATCTCCTCATTACTGCAGCCAGGCCATTTAAAAACGCTGGGTTTGAAATTCTCAGATTCCCTTAATAGACAGCTAAAGGGGGCAATACCAAAGCCTTGCGCTGACCTCCAGTTCTAGAGCCATGGGCTATTCCAGAAACAAAATCATACTCTTTTCTGCAGTCTTCCTCTCAGAGCTCCTATTCCTAAACCTGTGAAATCTATTTCTACTTTGTAACATATGCCACAGGGGGTTGCACTCACTATTAAGTGTTATATCTGGATCCTACTGCTTAATTTGTCACTGTTTACTTCTTAGTTACTCAAATCAACAGGACTGTTCCTAAAGTCAGGGACTGTTTTCATGTCTCTCACAATACTAGTAACAATCCTTTCCACAAACTGCAAGCTCAACAAACATGTGATTAATTGATGAACCTCTTTATTTCCCAGGGATTCTCTAAATAGGTTACCAAGAAAGGTGTGTATTTAATTCCAGCCTCAGTAGGTACGGTCTTAGACAAGTACTTGACAGTTTGTCAATGATAAAATAAAGGCATAGTACTAAATATCCTGTAAGCCCTTCCCAGTACCAATACTAATTTCATGAGACAAAACCAAACCCCAATATAGCATTCTCTCTATTCAAATCAGCATTGTACATTTTTTTGGGGAAACAACCTTCAGGGCACAATTACCACCAATGGAGTGCTGATGGTAGTTGGGGATAGAAAGCAAATGAAGGAGGAAGAGAAAATAAAGAAAGGTGAGTGGTAAGTGGAATCACTAAGATGCCACCAGCTGTCAAAATTGTTTCTGTGCTTCACACTGTTCTTGGATATATTCTGGCATGCTTAGGAGTCTTTTACAAAAGCAGCTATAGCTAGAAGTGTGGGAGCCTAAATTTTCCCATGCTACCTCCACTAACGCTTCTGGTACCCTGCACGTTTTACTGACCTTCTTGATTAGAGCACATATCCTGAAGGGCAATCTGCAAAGCAGTCACTATGAGGTCTCATGTACTGTCATAACAATTCTTGGGGGTCCCCAAATCTCCAGAAGGAAAAAGACAGGGAAAAGTAGATGACTGATAAACATGCAGTAACTGTCATGCATTCACTTCTTCTGTAGTCAATTCCATTAAAAGGAGTAATGTTACAGCCCACAGCATCCAACAGAAGAAAATGTAATTTCCACTAGTATATGTAATTTAAAATATCCTAATAGCCACATTAAAAAAAATAAACAGATGAAATTGACTTTAATATTTAAACTCAACATATCCAAAATATTATCATTTGAACATGTAAACAATTTAAAATTATTCATGAGCCGAGACTGGTTTGGCTCAGTGGATAGAGCGTCGGACTGCAGACTGAAGGGTCCCGGGTTCGATTCCAGCAAGGGCATGTACCTTGGCTGCGGGCACATCCCCAGTAGGGGACGTGCAAGAGGCAGCTGATCGATTCTCTCTCATCGATGTTTCTGACTTTCTATCCCTCTCCCTTCCGCTCTGTACAAAATCAATAAAATATATTTTAAAAATAAATAAATAAAATTATTCATGAGATAGTTCACTTTTTTTTGGTACTAAATCTTTGAAATACGGAGCATATTTTATGCTTATAATGCATCTCAATCTGAACACAGTTTCATCAGAATACTATTTGGATTGTATAATATTTACAGTTTAAAAAAGTACATGCATGTGCCCACGTTGTTTCCAAATGTATTTAAATTTTCCAATACCTGAATCAAATACCTATTTTAAGAATGATATATTGGCCATATTTCAGGTGCTTGACAGCCACCTAAGTGGTTACTGTATTAATGTAGGTATAGCTAACCCTGTCTGTTACCTGGCTTCTTTTAAACCTGAACCAGATTAAAAGAAGTTACCCCATTCAACTCCTTCTCCATCACTCACCAGGTGCTCAAATTATGCCAAGTATTTTCTGCCCCACTACTAATCCTTACTTAAATTGTCAATATTTCAGTGATGGCCATTCATTAAGCAGCTCTTCCCAAGACTGAACAACTCTCTTTAGCTCAGAGAGAAAGGCACATCTCAATTCAGAGAAAGAATGGAGACACTGAGATTCAAAGATATTCAAGGGAGTTCGTTTTGGAGGTAAATGTGGAAAATCCTGACTGACATTGTTACTTCTCTGTCCAGGAGGTTAGTCGCCCTTCAAAGTTACAGCCATTGTTTACATTGAGCTTCTCGACTTCCATACTCACAGTAGCTGTCACTGCACCATGGGTTCTTCATCTTCCTCAAGTGCTCCTTCCTAGTCTACCCCCGCCTCCCAACCTGCTTTACCTCTAGCAGCCTCTCTAGCCCACATTCCAGGAGCCCCTCTTTATTTCATTCTGAACAATGCTTCTTGTTGACATAATGAAACATGCATAATTCAATAAATGAATCTCGAACCATCCTATCAATCATTCATTGGTCTAGGCACCTAAGTTGTCTTGAGAAAGGCTTTTCTGTATATGCCCCCACCCTTCCCCAAATGAACCAATTACAAACACTACAGCTTTCTCTCCCCATGTCAAAGTTGTGTTCCCCTGAGGCTGATTTGAAAGTTGATTTTCTAAAGGAGCTGGATTCCTAAGGTAGTTCTATTTTGAGCCTTCTTCCTGTTCTGAAGCTAAAGTTGGAAGGGCTTAGGTGTGATGTCACGGAAGGGAGACTGCAGGCTTTTACAGAAGGGTTCTCTCTGGCAACTCCAGGGATGCTCTGATGGTGGAAACTAGGGGGAACATTCACTCCTCCTCATCTCTTTCCCCTCCCTCCCCTTAGAGTCCCAGCTATTCCTTAGCCAGCAACAAAACAAGTTCAATTAGGCACGACAACATATTTACATGTTATGCTCCTTAAGCATCTCAGAAATGAAAAGACCCGGAGAAGGAAACTGTCTCAAACTAGGGAACAAGGGTGACAATCTCTCCACCCACCATCCCCACCTCCCCTTGCCAGGAGGAGCGAGGAGGCTGGCAGGTACCTCTCAGAATAAAGGAGTGATAAACCTCGGAAACTTGAAGAGGGAAACACGGGTAGGGGATATTGAGGACAGAAAGGACACCTTTGGGTCTCTTCCGTTCCACGGTTTTCTCCTCCCTTTTGTATGGTTAGCATCGGGGCTGGGTGTGCCTTCTGCTTTGGGAGGCCTATTTGGCTCTGGAAAAGGAAGAGGGGCCAGGGTGGGGCCCAGGGAAACAAGAGCCAGAGATTGCTCAGGCCTGATTCTGGGTTATGCTCTTAGGGGAAGCGTGAAGGGGACTGGAAGGGGACAGCTGAGGATTCCATTACAAGACCCAGCTGGGAATAAATAACAGCACTGGGCCAAGAGGGGTGGGTCGAGGGGGGTAACCTCTGTCTCTCAATCTAAATGCAGGAGTTAGTTGCTTCTTGGTAGGGGTGCAGGTCCAGAGGAAAAAGAAAATCCCAACACATCTGCAGACCACTACTTGCTAGGCAGGGGGATGGATGTGCCCTGGGCAACCGGCAGGTGAAAGCAGCACTTTCTGGCCAGTTTCGGGATTCAGGGCTGGCTAGCAGCTGGGGGGGGGGGGGGGGGGGGGGGGGGGACACACAGGATTCCTTGGTTTCTTGGCTCACCTCCCCTCCAAAGCGGGAATAAGCACAGGTGTGGTCCTTCTCCAAGAAGGTGGCTTCTGGCGCAGGCAGCTGAGTGAAGGGAAGGATTCTTTGGCCTCGGGAAGGCAGGGAGAAGCTGGGGTCAGCTGAGGCCAGGAGCAGGCAGTGTCCGCCAAAGTCCCCTCCCCCTTCTCGAAAACCGACCTGGACCGGCATAAATTACAGCAATACACCCCCATCCCCAATGTTTCTAATAAAAGAAAGGGCCTCTCAAGACTACGTAAAAAAAAAACAAAAACAAAAAAAAACCCTGCAAGCTCCGGCTGATGAAAATAAACAGGTGAACCTGAAGAAAGCGGGAAAAGACCAGAGATAGGAGAATGAACGCGCAGAGAAATTGAGGCTTCCCCGCCCTCCCTACACACCCTCTTCCCTCCGAGCCCGGAGAATCTGCGTGGCAGGTTGCAAGCTACAAATGCCATGATGACAGACCCCCATCTCTCCGCTCCGCGCCCATTCTCCTTCCTACCCCGGGGTCCAGCGTCTCGTCTCAGCCTCGTGGTAGCGCCGGTCCCCAGACCCCGCGCGCGGGCTCGCCCTCAGCCCGGCCCGCCGCCGCGGCGGGGACTCCGGTCTTCCTCCCTCCTCCTCCTCCTCCTCCTCCTCGCAGCCTCCTCCTCGCAGACTCCTCCCGCCGGATCCTTCATGTAAACAACATCCAGGCTCTATTTACAGTCGCCGCCGGACCGCGAGGGACCCACGCCAGCACCCTGGAAGGAGGCGGGGGCCGAGGAAAAGCGAGTGCGCAACATTTACACACACGCCCGCCCCGCCCCTCCCCTCCCCTCCGGGGGCCGGAGCCGGGCGCCCCGGGGCCGTCGGCACCCTCGTCCGCTTCACTCCGCGCGGTGCCTGACGTCCCAGCGAGGGGCCTAGGGAAACCGCGGAAATGCCCGCGGGCGAGGTCGCCCCCCTCTCCCCGCCACCAACCCGCAGGAAGGAAAACATACCCCAACAACAACAAACCCAGCCCAGCAACACGCTCCAAGTCCGCGCCGGAGTGCGGCGCCCCAGGCCCGCCCCGCCGCTCCCGCCCCGCCGCCTACCCAGCGGTGACGAGATGCGTGAGGCGCCCCAGGTGCCTGAAGGCTAGCGGGCACCGGGCAGCGGCTCACCCGCGGCCCTCGCCCCCGCCGGGCCCGCCCTCAGCCCGCCCCCCTCCCCCCCCGCCCGCGCGGGCGCCGAGCCGCCGAGCCCCGCGCTGTGTGTGCGTGTGCGCGCGCCGCGCCGCGCCAGCCTCGCCAGTGCCTCTCCTCTCCCCCTCCGCTCGCTGCGCCCCCGGCCGGGCTCCGGCGCCCACGGCCCACGCTCTGCCGCGGCGCAGGCCGAGCACACGGACGTAGACACCCGGCGGCCCGGAGCCCGGCAGCCAAGCGCCTCCCGCGGGCGCCCGGGACCCCGCCGGCACCGTCGCCCCCCCCCCCCCCCCCCCGCGCCGGGCCCGCCTGCGCCCACCCCCACCTGCGCCCCCCGGGGTCCCGGGCCCCCCTTCCTTTGTTCTTCCCGCTATTTGCATGAGGATTATCTAATGACGCAGTAAGGCTCGCCACAACGTGACCGTCGCCATTTTTCTGTTTTTATTCTATCTCTGGCATGTGATAGATTGGGGGGAGTGCGCGGGGGAGGGGGGCCCCCGAGGATGGAAAAAGGAGAGAGACGGGATTCAGAAACACACAAACTTCCGGGTCTCATGACAGGGAAGGGAGGAAAACAAAAGGGGGACGAGACACAACTCCCGGGGAAGGGTGTGCGTGTGTGTGCGCGTGTGTGTGTGCGCGCGCGCGTGGACGTGCACGTGCGCGCGTGTGCACCCTTCGCCCCTCCGCTCGCCGAAAGGGGGCTCCGCGGCGGACAGGGAGCATCCTCCAACCCAGCGAGCCCGGGGCCCCCTCGGCGGGTCCAGATCGCACCCTCCAGCCTTGGCCGTCGCCCGCCCGGGTCTCACACGCGCCCCAGACTCGGCGAAGCTGTCAGCCTGATCCCTTCTGGCGGCCTCCGCTCTGCCGGTCCATCCCAGAGCTCTCGCTGTTGCTTCCCTGGGAGGATTCCGCTTTGGGTGACATCCAGACAAGTCTCGCTATTACCTGAGGTCCCAAGGAAAGAAATGATGCCCATTTCCCAAGTTTTAAAATAGTTTTGCTTCGATACTGTTGTTTCTGACCACCGCGTGGCAACGCCAGGCAGCATCGAGTCCTTCCCTCTTTCTTTACCCCCCTTTCTCTTCCCAAAGCTGGGTGCACACACGCTCGTGTGGTGTTCCACGGGGAGGGGGGGGGGGCGGGGGCGGGTGTGTTATATGGGAACGGGCCATCCATCCACCAAGGACTGGGTTACTTGGAAGAAATTTCTAATAAACGGTCGGGAGCATTGTTGAAGGCAGTTGCATGAAGCAAGGTGGATTCGTGTTACACTGATCTTATTCCCGTTCTGAGGGCGTGATAGACATTTTATTCTTTCCCCAAGTCTCGTGGCCAGGGTTGCTGAGGGTAAAAGTGTTTGGGAACTCGGCCACGTTTTGCACGGAGATAGAAAATTTTGTGCATTTGTAGCCTTTGGGCACTTTCACTTTTGTTTCTCTTCTGAGTTTCCTTTCTGGTTTCTTGTCTTGATTTCATAATTCGGAGCGGAAATGGATTTGAGAGTTGACCAGGGAATCCTCATTTCACCGGGGAGGAAACGAAGGCCCTGAGTAGTGATGGGAGTTGCTCCAGGTCACATTTGATTAGAGTGGAGTTCAGATGGGGCCCCACTCACCTGGTATCTATGTTAGAGGGGTGGAGTTGGAGGATGAGGAAGGCATAGGGGCTGGGGAATGGGTATGGAAGGGCAGAAATTTATAGTAGCAATTCTGCTTTGTAAAATTAATTTCATAGAAATTAAAGAGACAATTCCCTTCTTAGGATCAATATGAATTGATTGCTTCTTCAAGACCCCCCTTTTAAAGATTTGATGCAAATAGATCTCTTAATTCAGATTCCACTTCACCTTTCCTGGGAAAGTTTGTCATCTCATTGAACAGCCCTACATGATTGCCATGAATTGTTTTATTTTGTTATTGTTGTTAAGAAATATATTTTTATTTACCTGAAAGAGGAAGGGAGAGGAAGAGAGAGAGAGAAACATCAATGATAAGAGAGAATCATTGATCAGCTGCCTCCTGCACCATTGGGGATTGAGCCTGCAATCCAGGCATATGCCCTTACTGGGAATCGAACCATGACCTCTTGGTTCATAGGTCAATGCTTAACCGCTGTGCCACTGCAGCCCAGCTGTTTTTTTGTTTCTGTTTTTAAGAATTACAGTGGATCTCTCCGTTCTTGCATCCACTGCGTCCTTTGAATATTATTTCCTGGTGACTTTAATACTTCAGCGTGCAGAATAGTTGCTATACCTCTCTGGATTAGAGGGTAAACTTTGAGGGCCAGGGCCATGCCCTGTTCATTTTATATCTCCCATGTCTAGCACTCTGCCTGGCAATGAATGAGCAAGCAAAGGCCTGATGAGGGGTTTCCACCCCCCTCCCCCCCATAATTCCATCCTTACCATCTGTAGGAAATTCCTTCCATGTTTACGGTGAAGGCAAAACACTCGAGATGCTTTCTGGTTCCTGCACCTTTGCAGACCACTTTTGGCAGGCTTCTAATTAACAGGGCCAAGCAAAGCATAATTTGCTTTCTTAATTTTTTTAAACTAAGTGCTTTCTCTCCTCCCTTTTTATTTTTATGTTTTTAAACCATGTCTGGTTCCTCTTCTTCAAGTTCCTTTCAATTCATATAATTAGTTAGGCCAACCCTTAGCCTTTGGTTTTTGTGTTTTTAGACTTCAGAAGGTTGGTGAAGTTTAGCTGTGATTTAACCCTGCTCATCCTGGAATCAAATGATTCAGAGGCAGCTTTCTTCCTTTTTTTTTTTTTTTTTTAAATAATCTTGAGTTATTTTAGAGAGAGGAAGGGGAGAGAAAGGAGGGGAGGGAGAGAGAGAGAGGTTGATTTGTTCTTCCACTTTTTTATGCACTCATTGGTTGATTTTTATATGTGCCTTAAAAGGGACTCAAACTGAAACCTTGGCATATCAGGACAATGCTCTAAACTGCTGAGCTATCCAGCCAGGGCAAGATACAGTGTTCTTTTTTTAAAAATTCTTACAGAAGGGAGGGAGGGAGGAGAGAGGAAGGGAGAGGGCAGAGAGAGAATGGGAGAGAAACATTGAAATGAGAGAGACACATCCATTGGTTGTCTCCTGCATATGCCCTGACCTGGGAATTGATCCTGTTACCCTTCTGTCCAAGTGCCGATGCTCTAACCACTGAGAAAAACTGGCTAGGATGAGGCGGCATTTTATTGATTCCTTCTGAAACCCAGTGAACTAAGTGAGGAGGCTGACAGTTAGTTGATAGGCAAGCTGAAGAGGGCTGCTGAAAAGATGTCAACGTCGGGACCAAAACTGCTCATTTGCAGCTTTAAAGAACTGGAGAATAACCGATGTTTGCAGTTGTATCAGCTTGGTGAAGGGTCTGGATTGTCACACATTAGTTCATATACATCCAGACCAATGAGATTCCATTGCATATCTGAACACGAACTTTGGATATTCCTTTGGTTAGGACAGATGAAGTTGTTATCACTGATCACAACATCATTACTGATCCTGTATTCATCCCAAGTAATAACAATCAGATAATAATTTTAAGTGTAACAATATCTCCTTCCAGCAAGGTGGAGATGAAACCTAATTATATGTAAAGTCCTGTGCTTCCTTATATACATGCTGAACAGAGATAAAAGGAACATTGCTAAAAAATACAGGAAATACTCTTGTCCAGAGCTCTTGTCTTCCATTTATGCACATTCACACATTACAAAAAAAAAAAAAATATCAAACTTTGGTTCTCTGGGGCAGAAGTTGCCAACCAGTGGTCTGCAGACTACTGGTGGGCTGTGAGGTCCAAAAGGTTGGAGACCACTGCTCTGGGGGAGGTATCAACTAGCTGCTGATGAAAGAGAGCTGTTAAGGGCACTCCAGCAATCTTCTAGCTTTCTAATACACACTTGAAAAATGACAATTCCTGGTATATAACAGCATGGACTTTGAAATCAGGTGCTAATGTTAGCTGTGCCAATCCATTAGCTGTGTCATCCCGGGAAAACTATTCATCAGTTTTGATTCTCAGTGTCTTTACTCATAAAGTGAGCATAACACTTCGCTCAAAGGGAAGTTCTTAGGATTGAAGTTTAATAAAATATTTATAAAGACCTAGCATGATACTTATGGCATAACCTTTAATGAATAGCTGTAATAATTTTTTAATTGTGCTTTTATTTGCCCCATGCACTTCCTATAGTTAGTCTCTCTCTTTTGGCTTTCTGCTCTTGAAGATTCAACAAAGATACTATTAATGTAAGTTCTGTGCCTATGAAAATAAACAAGAATAGGTTCTGCCCTAACTGGTTTGGCTCAGTGGATAGAACGTCAGCCTGCGGACTAAAGTTCAGTTCTGGTCAAGAGCATGGTTGGGTTGCGGGGTGATTGATTCCCAGTGTGGGGTGTGCAGGAGGCAGCTATGGATGATTCTCTCTCATCATTGATGTTCCTATTTCTCCCTTCCTTTCTGAAATCAATCCTATATGATAAAAGGCTAATATGCAAATAGACTGAAAGGCAGAACAACCGAACAACCAATCAAAGCATAATATGCTAATGATATGCTAAGGCTGCTCAACCACTCCCTATGATCGTGATGGCGAACCTATGACACGTGTGTCAGCACTGACACGTGTAGCCATTTTCGATGACACTCAGTCGCATGCCAAGAAGGAGGTTTCATTCTCAGCTACTGCACCTAGCTATGCAGTAGCTGAGGATGAAACATTGCAGGTAAGTTAAATAATTAGTTTTTGGTGTATTAAATACACATATATTACATTTATACATTTTTGTTATTTAAGCTATAAATATTGTAAAATTATGGTTTTTTTTCCTCCAAGTGACACACCACCCAAGTTATGCTCGGTTTTTTGGCGAATTTTGGCACACCAAGCTCAAAAGGTTACCCATCACTGCCATATAATATACACTGACCACCAGGGGGCGTCAACTGGTCAACCAGTTGCTATAATGTGCACTGGTCACCAGGGGGCAGATGCACCAATGTGTAGGTTAGCTTGCTGCTAGGTTCTGGCCTATTGGGACTGAATGAGATGGGCCAGACACGCCTTGGAGCTCTCCTGAGATTCTTCCCCAGCCTGATCATACATCAGTGGGATCCCTCAGCCTAGTCTATGCCCTCTTGCAATCTGGGACCCTCAGCAGATGTCGGAGAGCCGGTTTCAGCCTGATCCTGCAGGCCACTCCCCTTGGGAGGGCACCAGATGCAGGGCTCATTGCTGGTGAGTGCTGCTGGAGCAGCAGCCAAAGCCTCTGCTGATCAGGACTGATTTGGCATAATGGGGCTGGGATGAGCAGGAGCAGCAGGTAGGAGCTGCAGGCGGTGTTGGACTGCAGATTTTGGCCTGATCCCTGCAGGCCATCCAGAAGGACCCCACCTATGCACGAATTCATGCACCAGGCCTCTAGTAAAAATATATTTAAAAAAAAAGAATAGGTTCTGCTCTCAATAAGTTCACACTTATATATGTTATACTGATGCTGGTGGACTGAAGACAAGCACTTGGTTTGTACCACTTTATGATGACCTACTTGAGAAATATTTAATTAAGATCAGATTTATTAATGCCCAAGTAGTGACAAAGCTTATGGAAGTAGTTAGGAAAATGCCCCAAACAAATAAAAAATGCTCACATTTTCACACACACGAGATTACTTTTTTTAAAAATCTTTATTGTTCAGTATATTAATTACATTGTTCCCTTTTCCCCCCCCTATAGTTCCCCTCCACCTGGTACCCATCCCACCCTCTGCCCTCACCCCCCTCCATTGTCCTCTCCC
Organism: Antrozous pallidus; assembly: GCA_027563665.1. Taxonomy (NCBI): domain Eukaryota; kingdom Metazoa; phylum Chordata; class Mammalia; order Chiroptera; family Vespertilionidae; genus Antrozous; species Antrozous pallidus. The sequence goes on along the minus strand of CM050508.1, from coordinate 165,023,224 downwards.
ATAGTTGCATGATTTTTGTCCAGTCTCTTGCTGCACTTCCCACACCCGCTTTTTCCCCAAGAGTTGTCAGTCCATTCCCTCTCTATGTCCGTGATTCTGTTACATTCACCAGTTTATCCTGTTCATCAGCTTAATTCACTTGATTTTTAGATTCATTTGTTGATAGATGTGTATTTGTTGTTACTAATTTACACTTTAATCTTTTTCTTCTTCCTCTTCTTAAAGAATATCTTTCAGCATTTCATATAATATGGGTTTGGTGGTGATGAACTCCTTTAGCTTTTTCTTATCTGCGAAGCACTTCATCTGACCTTCAATTCTGCATGATAGCTTTGCTGGATAGAGTAATCTTGGGGGTAGATTCTTACTGTTCATCACTTTGAATATTTCTTGCCACTCACGTCTGGCCTGCATCGTTTCTGTTGAGAAATCCATTGACAATCGTATGGGTGCTCCCTTATAGGTAACCAACTGTTTCTCTCTTGCTGTTTTTAATATTCTCTCTTTATCTTTTGCTCTTGGCATTTTAATTATGATGTGCCTTGGTGTGGTCCTCTTAGGGTTCCTATATATTGAGGTTCAGTGTGCTTCTTGGACTCCTAAGTCAATTTCTTTCACCAGGTGTGGGAAGTTTTTGGTCACTATTTCTTCAAATAGGTTTTCATTGTCTTGCTCTCTCTCTTTTTCTGGCACCCCTATAATTCGGATGTTGGTATGCTTGAGGTTGTCCCAGAGGCCCCTTAAACTATCTTCAATTTTTTGGATTCTTTTGGTTTCTTGCTTTTTCAGCTGAGAGGATTTTACCTCTTTGTATTTCAAATCTTTAACGTGGTTCTTGGGGTGCTCCAGAGCACTTTTAGGTCTTTGTATACTATTTTTTATTTCAGTCAGTGTATGCTTAATTTCTGGTTGGTCCTTTTTCATATCCTTGAGAATCTCCTTTATATTCTTGAGAGGCTCCTTCATTTCCACGTTGATCTTGATCATTTCCTTGCAGGTCTCGTTCATTTCCTTGAGGGTCTCGTTCATTTCCTTGTACAACTCATTCATTTCCTTTGTGGTCTTGCTTAATTCCTTATAGGCCTCGACCTTTTGTTGGAGCCTCTTGAGAAGCCCTATAACCGTGGTTTTGAATTCCATGTCCAGTCGTTTTTTTTCCTCCATTTCTTTCACATCTGATTTCTTTCCATGTCTCTGCATGGTGGCCGCTTCCCTGAGTTGGTCAATTAGCTTTGTGTGGTAGACATCCTACAAGGGACAGTGGCTCAGCCTCCCCAGTTACCTGAGGTGGATATGGGTTGCACAGTCATGCTGAAGTTAATCGTTGTTAGCACTTGGAGGGGTTGACCTCCAGGCCAATTGTCTGTGAAGCTCAGCTGTGCTCTGGTTGGATGGGCGGAGTCTCCGGGCCAAGCAGACAGCGTTAGCTCCGCCCTATGTGGCCCCAGGGACTCTGTGCTGGGGGCAATGGCTGCCAGCACCTCTGAGAGAGAGCTGCTGCCAAGCTCCACCGGCTGCCGGGGAATTCAGACTCTCCCCAAATGACTCTGCATGCCCAATGTCTCACCCAGGGTCGCAAAACAAAGCAGTCTGACGGTTTTCTGAATGAGAGACAAGTCGCAGATCGCTCTCTGCGCGCAGTCACGCAGCCGAGCTGTTCGCCCTTCTCCAAAAGCCGGGAGACCCGGCAGCACCCAAGCTTTGGCGTGCCCTCCCACTATCCAGTTTTCACCCCGTATGATAGTGGGTTGGTTCCCTGGACCTCGCCCAAAGCTGGAGAATCAGTCCAGTGGGACATCTTTGTCTCCCTGTTCGAGAAAACTGGCCGGTTTTCAGCCGCCCGCCCTCTCCGCTGGCGTGTGCTCCAAACCTCTCTCTGTGCGAATCTTTCAACGCTGTCCACAGCCGCTCCTCTGAGTCACAGTGTCTTATCTTCACTTTTATTTGTGGAATTTTCACTCGGCGAGCTTTCTGGTGATTCTGGAAGGTGTTTGCTCTTTCGTTAAGTTGTAGTATTAAAATTGTTGAGTATGACAGCAAGATAGTTGTTTTATGTATGCCGCCATCTTGGTTCCCCATGAGATTACTTTTAAAACTCCATCTAATCAGTGTAGTTCTGCAGCTTTTAGAAACAGTTTTCTGGTCCAGTATAAAAGTCAGGCTTCTTTTGCATGTGTGTGAAAAATATGCTGGTTGTACTTTGAGGTAATGTTGGAAGGTGTAGTTAATTGGAAGCACTTCTAGTTGTTAATTAATTAGACCACTTTAATCAAGAGCCATTTTCTAAGAAATTTATTCCCAGGCTTGGGTCAGCTGCTAAAGAACAAAGATAATGAAGACATAGACTTTGCCCGTAAGGAACTCATTCAACAAGTGTTTATTGATTACCTACTAGGAGAGGCAGTGGTGAACAAGACATTCAGCTTATTTGCAGGAGAGTGATATATACATACATCTTTCCCGCTGCTTCAAAAAGTGTGCAAGTGACACAGGGTTTGGGCAAGACAAAATATCTACTTTCCCCTCCCGTCAAAAACAAAGAGCAGTTCTTCTTTCTTCCTTCCTTCCTTCCTTCCTTCCTTCCTTCCTTCCTTCCTTCCTTCCTTCCTTCCTTCCTTTCTTTCTTTCTTTCTTTCTTTCTTTCTTTCTTTCCTTTTTTTTAAATATATTTATTGATTTCAGAGAGGAAATGAGATGGAGAGAGAGAGAAAAACATTAGTGATGAGAGAGAATCAGTGATTGGCTGCCTCCTGCAAGCCCCCTACTGGAGATTAAGCCCGCAGCCCTGGCATGTGCCCTTGGATGGAATCGAACATGGGACTCTCCAGTGTGCAGGCTGACGAACTATCCACTGAGCCAAACTGGCTAGGAACAAAGAGCAGTTCTTGAAAGAATAGTTTGGTCTCTACAGCCCAAGTGAACTAGGGACTCTCTAGCATTAGGTAAAATTGTGAAGTGAGCACTTATATCAATTCTCCTTGGGTCTGGGCTGTTTAGATAGCTTTCTGGTTTCTCAGTTCCTGTCTTTTTTAACTGCTTTGTCCTCCCAAGGACTACTGCAATGATGATTCTAAAATGCAAACCTGATTATCTTATTCCCTTACTTAAAAATTAGCATGGCACACAAGCCTATTTGTGATCTTGCTCTGCCAAACTTGCCAGCCTCATCCTCCATAACTCACATGTAGGGTTTGCCAGATTAGTAATTAAAAATACAAGATGCCCAGTTAAATTTAAATTTCAAGTAAACAACACTTTTGGGGGGCTAAATGTGTCTCAAATGTTGCATGTTACATACTTAGTCTAAAATGTATTCATTATTTACCTGATGCCCAAATGTAAGTAAACATTCTGTATTTTATCTGGCAAGCCTACTTATGCCATTTCCCACTAGTCTCTTCATGCCACAGCCGGTAGGTGCTTGATAACTTCTCCACCCCACTCCTTACTCTTCTGCTGCATCTTCAAAAGCCAGTCATGGGATTCTGGAACAGTGCAGACGGGAGTTTGGAATCCATGTGCTGGGGATGGGCCTGGCCACCTATGTGCCTTGTTTAATAACTGGGCTTTCTCCCCAGTTCCTGTTCATCCTTTCCATTCTCCCTCCAGAAACTGGAGTTCTGCCCTGAACTTCAGTTTACTTGGCTGGAACCCCACATGATTTTTTCACCCTTGTGAACTCTCTCCTTGAGGCTATGGGAGTAGATTCTTCCTCCCAGCTGGGAGCTGGGTTCCTGACTTAAATTGGATGGATCATCGAAGCCTGCCTCCTTCCTGTCTTGTCTGCTACAAAGAATAGAGAAAAGACTCAAAGAAAAAAGAAATAGAGGAACAAACAAATGTAAGCATATACTAAGTTAATGGATTGGAAGAATTAACATTATTAAAATTTCCATATTACCCAAAGCAATCTACAGATTCATGTTATCCTATTAAAATACCAAAAACGTATTTCACAAAATTCCAAAAATATATATCAAACTAAAAAAGACCCCAAATAGCATCAGCAATCTTGAAAAAGAAGAACAAAATTGGAGGGCTCACAATACTGGATATCAAATTACCCTGCAAAGCCATTGTTATTAAAACAGGCTGGTATGGCACAAGATCAAACATACAGACCAATGGAACACAAAAGAGATCCCAGAAATTGACCCAGTATGACCAGTTAATATTTGATAAAGGAGGCAAGAGCTTACAATGGTGTAAAGATAGTCTCTTCAATAAATGGTGTTGGGAAAATTGGACTGGTACATGTGTATGACCCACATTCCATGTGGTTCAGGCTCTGGAAGAGGGGCCACATGCAAACGAAAGAGACGAGTGAGACAAGAAACAATAATTTGGAAATATTGGGGGCCCAGGCTGGAGCCCAGCTCCAGAGGAAGGACTCTGCTTGGGCTCTGGCCTTACCATCCTTTTATTCAATTTGGGATATACCGATAGCACTTAGGCAGGCAATTTCCAGTAATAGGCAGACTATCTTATCAGTAAGGATTTACATGACTGTCTGGTAGGGAAGTTGCTTCAGCTACCATAGTCTGGACTACCATTGTCTGTGCAGCCCTGACCTTTGCCAGAGCTCAAGGGTCACCAGCCTTCCAGGTTCCTTGTCCACACCTCTCTGCTAGTGAAGACAATGGGTGGCTTCTCACAGATACATGCAAAAACATGAAACTAGATCACCAACTTACACCACACACACACGAATAAACTCAAAATGGATAAAAGACTTAACTGTAAGTCATGAAACTATAAAAGTCCTAGAAGAAAACATAGGCAGCAAAATCTCAGACATCTCATGTAGCAGTGTTTTCACCGATCCATCTCTTAGGGCAAGAGAAACAAAGGAAAAAATAAATAAATGGGACTACCTCAAACTAAAAAGCTTCTTCACAGCAAAAGAAATTACCAACAAAATGAAAAGGGAACCCACTGTATGGGAGAACATATTTGCCAATGATACATCTGATAAGGGGTTAATTTCAAAAATATTCAAAGAACTCATACAACTCAACATCAGGAAGACAATACAATTAAAATTTGGGCAAAGGATCTGAATAGAAAATTCTCTAAAGAGGACATACAGATGGCCAATGGACATATGAAATAAATGTTCAAAGTCACTAATCATCAGAGAGATGCAAATTAAAATAATGAGGTATTATCTCACACCTGCCAGAATGGTTACCATCAATAAATCAATAAACAACAAGTGCTGATGATAATGAGAAAAGGGAACCCTCATGCTCTGCTGGTGGGAATGCAGACTTGTGCAGGCACTGTGGAAAACATGGAGTTTCCTCAAAAAATTAAACATGGAACTGCCATTTGATCCAGTGACCCCACTTCTAGAAATTTAATAAGCCAGAAACACCAATCAGAAAGAATATATTCACCCCTATGTTCATAGGAGCATTATTTACAATAACTAAGATCTGGAAACATTCCAAGTACCCATTAGTAGATGAATGGATAAAAAAAACCTGTAGTACATTTACACAATGGAATACCACTTGGCTATTAAAAGTAAGTTTTTACCCTCTGTGACAGCATGGATGGGCCTGGAGATTATTATGCTAAATCAAATAAACCATTTAGAGAAAGACAAATATCACATGATCTCACTTATCTGTGAATCTTATGAACAAATAAACGAGGAATGAAATAAGTCCTGAGGCATGGATGCATGGAACAGAATGACAGATCTCAGAGAGGAGGGCTATGGAGGAGATGGGAAGAGATTAATCAAAGGGGAAAAAAATTTATATATATATTTATACACACACACACACACACACACACACACACACACACAAACTAGAGGCACGAAATTCGTGCACGGGGGGCAGGGGTTATCCTTCCACCCAGCCTGCACCCTCTCCAATCTGGGACACCTTGAGGGATGTCTGACTGCCCATTTAGACCTGATTTTGGTGGGATTAGGCCTAAGTGGGCAGTCAGACATCCCTGTCACAATCCAGGACTGCTGGCTCCCAACTGCTCACCTGCCTGTCTTCCTGATTGCCCCTAACCATGTATGCCTGCCAGCCTGATCACCCCCTAACCACTCCCCTGCCAGCCTGATTGATGCCTAACTGTTCCCCTGCCAGCCTATTTGACCTTAACTGCCCTCCCCTGCAGGCCTGGTCGCCCCCAACTGCCCTCCCCTGCAGGACTGGTCACACCCAACTGCTCTCTCCTGCAGGCCTAGGTCCCCTCTAACTGCCCTTCCCGCAGGCCTGGTTGCCCCCAACTTCCCTCCTCTGCTGGCCTGATCATCCCTAACTGCCCTCCCCTGCTGGCCATCTTGTGGTGGCCATATTTGACCACATTGGGGCCAGATTTTTGACTACATGGGGACAGTCCTCTTGTGTTGTTGGTGTGATGGTCAATCTGTTTATTACTCTTTTATTAGATAGGATAGAGGCCTAGTGCATGGTAGGGGCTAGCTGGTTTGCCCTGAGGGGTGTCCCGGGTCAGGGTGGGGGTTCCCTTGGGGCATGGGGCCACCTGGGTGAGGGGCCTATGGTGGCTTGCAGGCTGTCCATGCTCCCTGGCGACTGAAGCAGAGGCCCTGGTATCTGGGATTAATTTATGTTCTATAATTGAAACTTTGTAGCCTGGAGCGGAGCCAAGTCTTCTGCTCTCTCCATGGCCACAGTCATTTCTCTTGGGATATTTACCTTCAATAATTGAAACTTTGTAGCCTTAAGCAGAGGCCAAGGCAGGCCAGGGCAGGCCAAAAGCTTGGCTTCCTCCATCTCCAGGGGCAACCCTAGCTTCTTCCTCTCTCCAGCTCCATGGCTGCCGCCATTTCTGTTGGGTTATATGTATCTTCTATAATTGAAACTTTGTAGCATTGAGTGGAGGCCTGAGCTTGCCAAGGTGTTCAGAAAGCTTGGCTTCCTCCATCACCGGGCAAACCGAAGCCTCCCTCCTGCTCTCTGTGGCCGCAGCCATCTTGGTTAGGGTTAATTTGCATATCACTCCTGATTGGATGGTGGGCATGGCTGGTGGATGTTGCGGAGGCATAGTCAATTTGCATATTACTCTTTTATTAGATAGGATGCTTAACCCATGAACACAGACAATGGTTTGGGGAGGGCCTGGGGTAGGATGGGGACTGGGTAGGGGGAGCAAAGGAGAAGAAAATAGTGAACACCTGTAATATAGTCAACAATAAATAAAGTTTTAAAAAAGGTAAAGTCTCATGAACTATGTCAATCCTGAGTTTGTGTATGAACTTTGATAGTTTCTGTTATATTCATCTTTTAAAAATTGGTCAACCCATCAAATTAATTTCATCATCCACAGATGGGTTGTGACTTGCATTTTGCTAAGTACTGATTTGCATTATTTTCACTGAGATTTCCTATATTAACCAGCTGACCAGGACAATTGTCAAATGTCACCTCATTTGGTCTCCAGTAGGACCCACCTTGCTCAAAAAAGGAGTTGCCCCTGCTGATAAGATCAGCAAGCAGCCTCCCTCAGCCAGACTTTCCATGCTGCCTGAGGTTAACAGGTAAAATTCCTGGCAAGGCCACTTGTAAAAAAGGACAGCTGCAGAATTATCACAAACAACTACATTCATCATGGAATAGGGATAGTTTGGGGGCAATTCTTTAATTATTCCTGGTTGAGTTAAAGAGACTTTTAGATTTCTGAGGTTTCACATTGATTTTAGAGATAAAACATCAATGAAAGCTTTCTGACTCACTGCTATAATTTCATTTTACTTTCTTTTTGCCTACATGATCAACCGTTAATCTGACATTCAGACTGCTTCAAAAAGCTGGGCAATAATAGATTCCAGAGAAAATAAGGAACATGTATGGAAATGAAAAGGGCAGTATCGGGGAACCTTGAATTCTAGCAGCTGGCTTGACTACCTGTACCACAGAATTCATTTGATAATTTGTGTTCTTTTCCTCCATTTGGACCATACATCATTTCCATACATTTTCCTTATTTTACTCACGGCTGCTTCATTCATTTTCCTTTTAAAAAGATGTATGTTTATTGATTTCAAAGAGGAAGGGATAGGGAAAGAGAGATAGAAACTTCAATAATGAGAGAGAATCATTGATTGGCTGCCTCCTGCACACCCTCCACTGGGGATTGAGCCCCGCAACCCAGGCATGAGCCCTTGACTGGAAGCGAACCCATGACCCTTCAATCCCCAGGTCAACGATCTATCCACTGTGCCAAGCCGGCCAGGGCTCATTTTTCTTTTCGGTAGGGTTTTACTTTGGTTTGGTTTGTTGGTCTTGAAAAGACCAGTTTCAGATCAATGGTGGTACAAAAGCTAGATTAGAGGGAATTTGAGAGAGAACAGGAGAAAAGGAATTAAAAACAGATAGTATAGACGACTGGTTACAAAGAGAGAAATAAAATGGTAACCAAAGGAGCAAAATAGAGACAAGGGAGAGTTTTACTTGTCTTTAAAGTACTTGAAATGCCCTCACTGGTTTGGCTCATTGGATAGAGCTGTCAGCCTGTGGACTCACGGGTCCCGGGTTCTATTCTGGTCAAGGGCATGTACCGCCGTTACAGTCTCCTTCCCCGCCTAGCCCCTGGTCAGGGTTCATGCAGGAGACAACCAATCAACGTGTCTCTGTCACATCTATGTTTCTCTCTGTCTTTCCCTCTCTCTTTCACTCTCCCTAAAAATCAATGGAAAAATATCCTCAGGCAAGGATTAACAACAACAATAAAGTGCTGGCAGTGATTTGTTTGCATACTAATGGGAAAGGTCCAGTGGTCGAGAAATTCATGATGTAGGACAGAGAGGGAGAAGTGACTGGTCTTATGCTCTTGAGTCTGCAAGAGGTTGGGATCCAGTTTGCAAGTGAAAGCTTTTACATAGGAGCACTCAGAGTGCCTCCTGACAGACAGGAGATAAGGCAGGGCCTAAGGGGTACACCGGTATGGACACATAGATGTGGTAAGAGTGACTTGAAGTTCTCTTCTGGTTCTTTAGTTTTCTCAGTGAGGAAAGAGGAGCCATCACCAATGGAAAGTGAGGATGAGGGAAAAGAGAGGACCAGGTGTAAACAGTCCTTTAGCAGAAAGTGAATATAGGAATGTAGAATGTAGGCCAGCGAGCTGGCCAGGGAGACGCAGGCTGTTAGCTGGGAAGTAGTAAGGGTCTCATTAGGTTCCTGGTGACAGGTTTAAAATCAGACCGATGTAGATGAAAAGTTGGATTTAACTGGGGGTGTGATTTTGCCAGCAGTATGGTGACAGAACTAAGGTGATCCAGGGAGTTTACTGGGAGTGATTACATTTATTGACCCTGGATTTTAAGCTAAGAGGGAATAGAAGGACTCTAAGGACAAGAGACAGTAAAGGAAAAAGAAAAAGTGTGTATGTAAGATGCTCCTCTCCCTAGAGTTTGGTTCAATCATTCCCTGATATTGCCCTTGTAATTCTCTTCAGAGTAATAAGGTGTTTCCTTATTACTTAAAAAAAAAAAAAAAAAAAAAGTCTATTACCCTGGCTGGTGCACTCAGTGGTTAGAGTGTTAGCCTGCACATCAAAGGGTCTCAGGTTTGATTCCCTGTCTAGGGGACATGCCTAGGTTGTAGGTTTTATCCCCACTGGGGTCAGGGTGCATGCAGGAGGCAACCAATCAATGAGTCTCTTTCACATTGATCCTACTTTCTCTCTGTTTCCCTCCCTCCCTCCTTTCCCACTCTCTCTGAAAATCAATGGAAAAAATATACTCAGATGAGGATGAACAAAAATAAATAGCCCTAGCCAGTTTGGCTCAGGGAAGAGAGCATCGGCCTACAGACTGAAGGGTCCTGGGTTCGATTCTGGTCAAGGGCACATGCCCAGATTGCGGGCTCAATCCTCAGTAGAGGGTGTGCAGGAGGCAGCTGATCAATGATTTTCTCTCATTGATGTTTTTATTTCTCTTTCCCTCTCCTTTCCTCTCTGAAATCCATAAAACATATTTTAAAGCCAATCAAACACTCAATGTAAACAATTAAAAATCCATCCATCCACCCATCCATGCATCCATCAATGCATCCGTTTCACACCACTAGAACATTAGCTCCATGACAGCAAGGACCTTGCAGTAATACTCATTATTTTATAGCTACAGTAATAATTTTGCACAGGAAAGATTACAAAGTATTAGATAGAAGAATGATGAGTGGTTAAGATATGCTTTTAAGGTCTTCATCAGCCTGGTTATGCTCTTCTATCCATCCTGTTTGTTAGTTTTCTCCTGCTACCTCTGCCAGCAGAAAGAAGATCATGCCCCAAGGTAAGAATTGCTTGCTAAAATGCCTGCCTTGGGCCAAGAGCAGTTTGGCTCAGTGGATAGAGCGTCGGACTGCCAACTGAAGGGTCCTGGGTTCGATTCCAGCAAGGGCATGTACCTTGGCTGCGAGCACATCCCCAGTAGGGGGCATGCAAGAGGCAGCTGATTGATGTCTCTCTCGTCGATGTTTCTGACTTTCTATCCCTCTCCCTTCTGTTCTGTAAAAAATCAATAAAATATATATTTTTAAAAATGTCTGCCTTGGGTCTCCTACAAGGCCTCCAGAGGGTGTAGAGAAGAGAGCTCAAAGAGAATTTACCAGAGAGTTGTGCAGGCACCAGATATTTCGAAGATGAGCCAAAAAGGATGACAGGAGGATGCCAATAGGTTTCTGTTTTGTTTCAAACATCTCTATTGAGGTTTAATTTAGACACCATAAAATGCATGCACTTCAAGTGTAAACTTTGTTGAAATTTACAACCCTCACCACAGTTCAGTTTTAGAACACTTTCATCACCACAAATGTTCCCTTATGCCCGATTGCAATCATCTTTTCCCACCACCAGCCTTAGGCAACCCCTGATTTTTCTGTCTCTACTGTTTTGTCTTTTCCAAAATTTTCATATAAATGGAATCATACGATATGCAGTTTTTTCTGTCAGCCACCTTCCATTTAGTATAATGCTTTTATTGTGAGTAATACTCCAGTCCACAGATACACAATATTTTGTGTATTGATTCAGCCCTTGATAGACCTTGTTTCCAGTTTTGGGAGTATTCTAAATAGTACTGCTATGAATGTTTGTGTACAAGTCTTTGGGTGGACGTAGCTTTTCGTTTCTCTTGGGTAGGTACCTAGGAGTTTAATTGCTAAGTCAAATATTAAGTGTATATTTAACTTCCTGTTTTACAGAATGGCTGTTCCATTTTACATTTCACTAGCAGTGTGTGTGCTTCTCCATGTCCTCACCAACACTTAGCCTTTTTTGGTTAGCCAGTCTAGTCAGTGTGTAATGGTATCTCATTTTGGTTTAGTTAGCATTCCTCTTGTGACTAATGATATTAAACATCTTTTTGTGTACTTATTTGCCATTTATTTATCTTTGGTGAGGTAATTATTCAAGTATTTTACTCCTTTTTTAATAGAGTTGTTTGTTCTCTTATTGTTAAATTATAAAAGTTCTTTATATATTCTGGATTCAAGTCCTTTATCAGAGAGATGTTTTGCAAATATTTTCATTTTCTTAATTGTGTCTTTTGAAGAGCAAATGTTTTATTTTTGATAAAGCTCTATTTGTTTATTTTTGCCTTTGATTGTTCATACCTCTTGAGTCATACATAAGAATTCTTTGACTAGTCCAAGGCTGCAAAGATTTCATCCTGTGTTTTCTTTAAGTTGTTATGTCTTGTGTAAAGTAAGAGTTGAGTGTCGTCTTTTTGTTGGTGTTTATCCAATTGTCTGAGCATCTGTTGTTGAAAGGACTGTTCTTTGAATTACTTGGCATGTTTCTTGAAAATCAGATGACCAGCTCTTTTACTGGACTTTCTGTTCTCTTCTATCCATCTAAATATCTATTATTTCTTGATAATTCTAGCTTTGTACTAAGTTTTAAAATAAAATAAAGCCCCCTTCAACAGTTGCTTTTTCAAAATTGTTTTGCTATTCTAAGTTCTTTGTAATTCCATATACATTTTAGAAATAGGTTGTTAATTTCCACACAAACAGCCCATAAAATTTTGATAGGTATTACATTAAATCTTATACATCCATTTGGGGAAATTGCCATTTTAACAATATTGAGTCAGCCAACCCACGGACGTTGTATATCTCCCCAATTTTAAAATAAGCGCCTTTTAAATTTCACTCAGCAATGTTGTTTACTTGATTTTTTTTGCACTTTTATTGTTAAATTTATTCCTAAGTATTCTATTTTTGTGGTGCTATTATAATTGAATTAATTTCATTTAAAAATGTTTATGAAAACCATTTTTTCTCTCATTTAAAGTTTGTTTTAAAATGGGTCTCAAAATTCTGTGACAGATTTTTGGCCACGTTCTTTACATTGAAAAGTACTGATTTTAAAAACGACTAAGTTAAAAACTGTCCCTCACCTCCACCCCCACACCTCCACACACACACAAATGGCCCACAAAACATTCTCCTTTCCTTCTGAAGGCTTTTAAAAATTTATTTATTTATTTATTACTGACTTTAGAGAGGGGCAGGGGAGAGAAACAATCACCTGCTGCTCCACCTTTTTACACATTCATTGGATAAATCTTGTATGTGCCCTGACCTGGGATCAGAGCCACAACCTTGGCATGTTGAGACAATGCACTAACTGAGCTATCCAGCCACAGCTCCTTCTGAAGATTCTATAATGCACTGTAATCATTAACCAGTCTTTACTATTAAATTTAAATGACTGCCATGGCTGGTTTGGCTCAGTGGATAGAGCGTTGGCCTGTGGACTGAAAGGTCCCAGGCTCAATTCTGGTCAAGAGCACATGCTCGGATTGTGGGCTCAATCCCTGGTGGGGGGCATGCAGGAGGTGGCTGACCGATAATTCTCTTTCATCATGACCGATTGGCAGAGGGCGAGTGCCAGGAGGCAGAGGGAGGGGATTGCGATTGGGGGGCAGTAATCAGTGGTGGTGGGGTGATGTGGGGTGGGGATGGCCACTCACCAGCCAGTGCATTCCCAATTGCCTCCCGTAGAGGGAGGCCATGGGTGTTGGGGCAGCAATGGGAGGTGATGAGGGATGGGGCTGGCTGTTCGAGGGCCGGCACCATCCCCGATGAGCTCGCTGGTAACCTCCCACAGAGGGAGGCCAGACTGTGGTGTAGTGGGGAGCCGGGGCTTAAGCCATCAGTTGTACATCCCCTAAAGGCTGGGAGAGGGTGCAGACTGGACTGAGGGGCGCCCCCTAGTGCACAAATTTTCATGCACCAGGCCTCTAGTATTAAAAAAAACAAAACCTTAAATGACCAATTGAGACAAACAGTTCTGAGACATTCTTCCACCAATGACTATGACTGGGGTGGCAGGTGTTGGGGATAATTTTCATTTAGACTTCTGAGTTTTCTGGGCAAACTGGGTGACTTTGAAAGTTCCAGTTGCCCTCTTGTCCAGTGCTTTGATGATACCCACAGCAACTGTCTCAAGTCACAAACAGCAAAACAACCCAAAAGAGGATAGAGAAGCTCTTGATACACTTGGCTTGCTAGGAATGATGTTGACAATGGCAGCATCACCAGATTTCAAAAACTTTAGGCCATCTTCCAGCTTTTACCCAGAATGATGATCAATCTTCTCCTTCAGCTCAGCAAATTTGCAAGCAATGTGAGCTGCGTGACAACCCAGCACAGGAGCATAGCCATCACTGATTTGGCCTGGGTGGTTCAGAATAATCACCTGAGCTGTGAAGCCAGTTGCTTCCACTGGTGGGTCATTTATGCTGTCACCAGCCACACTGCCATGACAAACTTCTTTGACAGACACCTTCTTGACGTTGAAGTCCACATTGTCCCCATGGAAGAGTGCAGGAAACCAGTCATTACCTCACCAATGGAGATGTAAATAGAACAAACAAGAAACCTGGTCAAACCTTAATGGATCTGTTTACTTACCGCTTAGGTGAGACATTGGTAGCTAAAGCAGATGCCCTCTTTAGTCTTATGTTAAGTATGAACTATTCACATATTGTTCAGGTGGCACATTGGTAATTGAAAAAGCTTCCACACTTTCAGTCTTATGTTAATTCTTACTGGTTGATTTCATTGTTGGCATTTCCTGACCTAAAGGACATGGATGTATCACTTAGCCCTAATAAAAGGGGATAGGAAAGCCAGAGCTGGCGGTGTCCTCCCCCTAGAGGTGGACTCCCGCCTGGCCCCCATTATTCCCCCAAATGGATGCTTTTCCAGTCTCTCTTCATTTGTGTGCTGCCTTCTCCAGACGCTGAACCCTGACATGGGAACCCTGGACACGCGGGTTGTGAAAAGGATTGGCATAGAAGAGCTTCGCTCAAAGCCTCATGGTGCATTTTAACAGATTTTATTTCAGTTGTAACATTGACTAGAGCAAAAGTGACCTGCCGGTTTGAGCATACCAGTCTCTACCTGGTCCACAGGGACAGTACTAATACCACCAGTTTTTGTAGACATTCTGGAGGGATAGATGTAGGGGTTTGTCATGTGGATGAGTTGGTGGCAGGATGCCATCCAGAGCTTCCAGCAGCTGGGTCCATTGGTATTCCCATCCTTACAGGTGACTTTTCTTCCCTTGAACCAAGACATGTTAGCACTTGGCTCCAACATGTTTTTGCCCTTCAACCAGAAAATTGCACACATGCCACTGTGTCAGGGGTTGAAGCCAGTTTTCTTGATGTAGGTGCTGACTTTTTTAACAATGTCTTCATATTTCTGGCTGTAGAGTGGCTCAGTGGAACCCATTTTGTTAACACCAACAGCCAGTTGTTTCACACCCAGTGCGTAAGTCAGGAGGGCATGACCATAGACCTGCCCATTCTTGGAGATGCCTGCTTCAGATTCACCAACACCAGCAGCAACAATCAGGATAGCATAGTCAGCCTGAGGTGTGCCTGTAACCATGTTGTTGTTTTTTAAATTTATCTTTATTATTGAAAGTATTATAGATGTCCCCTCCCCCAAATAACTCCCTCTACCCTGCGACCAACCCCCATCTCAGGCCTTCACCATTCTACTATCTGTGTCCATGGGTTATGCATATATGCATATAAATTTTTTGGTTAATCTCTCCCCCATCCCACCCACCTTCCCTCTGAAATTCATCAGTCTGCTCCATTTACTTACTTATTTATTTATTTATTTATTTATTTATTTTTATTTTACATATGTGTCCTAATTCCCCCATTACGCCCCATCCCCCTGTTGTCTGTGTCCATTGATTAGGCTTATATGCATGCATACATGTCCCTTGGTTGATCTCTCCCCCTTACTCTGTTCCATTTTTTATGAAGTCTATGTTCTGGGGCATAAATGATGGTCACACAATATTTGCTGGTCTCAAATTTCCACAGGGAGGTATCAATGGGGATCCCATGCTCATGTTCAGCTTTCAGTTTATCGAAGATCCACACATACTTGAAGGAGGCCTTCCCCACCTCAGCAGCCTCCTTCTCAAGTTTTCCAATGGTTCTTTTGTCGATTACATCACATTTGTGGGCCAGATGGCCAGTAGTGGCAGACTTGCCGGAAGCTATGGGTTTGTGCCCAATAACGATAGTGCTAATGGAAGTCTTTTCCCTTCCCATTTTGGCTTTGATTTAGTAGTGGTTTTCACAACATCTGTGTTTTTGTGCAAACGTGTTGTGAAAAAACAAAATACAATTGGTTTATGTATATTCATCTTGTATCCTATAACCTTGTTAAACACACTTACTAGTTCTAGTAGCTTTTCTGTAGATTCTTTGCAACTAAAATAATTTTCAGCCATATTGAGATATAATAGGCAAATATAATTGTAATATATTTTATGATTTAACATTGATTAAATAACATATAATTAATAAATTAATACATGCTAATTTATTTGAGCATTGATAGATCGCTGGTTTGATTCCTGGTTGGGGCACATGTCCAGGTTGCATTTTCAGTCCCCGAAAATGGTGCATGCAAGAGGCAACTAACCAATGTTTCTCTCTTTCTCTCCCTCCTCCTTCTCTCTATCTAAAAAAGATCAACAAAGACATATTTTTAAAAAAAACTTAGGTTCTATTGTTTTAGCAAGTTTCAGTTTTATAATACAGTATTTTCAACTATAGTCACCATGTTAAAAATTAAATCCTCAGATCTTATTCATCTTATAACTGAAATTTTATACCCTTTTATCAGCTTCTCTGTATTCCCCTCATCCCCTTGCCCCTGGAAACCACCTTTATATTCTCTGTGTATATCTATATTTTAAATTCTACTTATAAGTGACACCATGCAATGTTGTCTTTGTCTGGCTTATTTGATTTAGCACAATGCCCTCCAGGTTCATCTCTGTTATCACAAGTGGCAGGATTTTCTTCTTCTTTTTAAAAAAATATATTTTATTGATTTTTCACAGAGAGGAAGAGAGGGATAGAAAGTCAGAAACATCGATGAGAGAGAGACATCAATCAGCTGCCTCTTACACACCCCCTACTGGGGATGTGCCCACAGCCACGGTACATGCCCTTGACCGGAATCGAACCTGGGACTTTTCAGTCTGCAGGCCGACGCTCTATCCACTAAGCCAAATCGGCTTTGGCAGGATTTTCTTCTTTTTAAAGCCTAAATATTTCATTAAATATTTCATTTTTATATACACAAAAATGTATATATACACATATATACATATATACTAATAGAGACATACACACACACACACGTACACACACACTAGGGTCCCAGTGCATGAAAATTCATGCACTTGGGAGGGGGTCCCTCAGCCCAGCCTGTGCCCTCTCGCAGTCTGGGACCCCTCGGGGGATGTCCACCTGCCAGCTTAGGCCCTCTATTTGGGGGGATTGGGCCTAAGCTGGCAGTCAGACATCACTCTGGCAGCCTGGGAGCACTCAGGGGATGTCCAACTGACATCCTTAACACTGCAAGGAGTCAGGAGAGGCTCCCACCACTGTTGCTGCACTCGCAGCCATCAGCCCAGCAGAGCTTCCCCTGTGGGAGCACACTGACCACCTGGAGGCAGCTCCTGCATTGAGAGTCTGCCCCCTGGCGGTCACTGTGTATCATAGTGACTGGTCATTCCTGGTCATTCCACCATTAGGATCAATTTGCATATTACCCTTTTATTATATAGAATATCTATCTATATCTAGATAGATAGATAAATATATAGCATTTTTTATCCATCTCTGATGGACACTTTGGTTGTTCTCAGGTTTTCACGTCTTGGCTATTGTGAATAATGTTGCAATGAACATGAGAATACAGATATCTCTTCAAGATAATGATTTTGTTTCCTTTGGATATATACCCAGAAGTAGGATTGCTGGATCATATGATTGTTCTGTTTTTAATCTTTGGAGGCACCTCTATACTGTTTTCCATAGTGGCAATACCAGTTTGCTTTCCCACCAACAGTGTACAAGAGTTCCTTTTGCAATTAATTACATACAAGATCATGTTGCATAAGAATCACAATAACTTTTTAATTCTTTGCTTTCTGCATTTCAATTAACCCTCTTAATATCTCTAGTTCTCAACACCATAGCCCCCAAATATCCCTTACTCTTGGTAATGCCAAACACTTTTTCTCTGGGGATAGAGTAGCATGTCCTTAAATTCCTCCTAAAGACTGGAATGTCTTGCTAAGAGTAGTGTTGACGACCAGCCAGGGCAATTTTCCACATTCATCTCCCATGCAAAGATACACATATCACAAGAGCCAAGTGCTTGTGTTCATGCATCCAAGATCCTTTGCCCCTTTACTCTGTGACTTGCCTCTATTTTTGCTTCAATTGTTGACCAGTCATCCTATGATGGTCACACTCTTTTATTTATTTATTTATTTATTTATTTATTTATTTATTTATTTATTTATTATATTTTTATTGATTTCAGAGAGGAAGTGAGAGGGGAGAGAAAGATAGAAACATCAGTGATGAGTTGGGAATCATTGATTGGCTGTCTTCGACATGCCCCCTACTGGAGATTGAGCCCACAACCCAAGCATATGCCCTTGATAAGAATCAGACTCAGGACCCTTCAGTCCGCAGACCGCGATGCTCTATTTATTGAGCCAAACCAGCTAGGGCCATACTCTTTAGATATGATAATAGATTTTAAAGTAAAATCTTTGCCAGGCAGTTTCTTGCCTCTAGTTATACTGTCTTTGTCTGCTCTGAGCCATTACTTATTTTATAGTTTTACTCTGAAAAGGCATTCTTATTTTTAATTTCTAAATGCAATGTACACAATGTGTGTGTGTGTGTGTGTGTGTGTGTGTGTGTGTGTGCGCGCACACACATGTCACTGTACATCTGAACATGCAGGGGTTGGGTGGATATCTAAGGATAACACTCAATTATCATCCATTACTCAAGTTATACTTTTTTTCATTTAAACTCTATACAACTCTTTTACACATATCACTGTTAACTTATTTAACCTCCAATTGATCTATTTTATGAACTTGCTTAGGACTTTATGGTCAGTTCTCTTAAAGTTACATCTTGTTAGATCCAGCTCATTATTTCAGACTACTGAGACCTTTCTTACATACTGATTTTTTTTGCCATTCAGTGTAATTTATCCTACCATATTTAAGCTTTCCCATATTTGGCCAGTACATCACAGTTCATATCCAAGTAAAGTCTGAACTTTAAAAGCTCAGGACAGAGATGGATCACTGTGGTATGCTATTGGAGACCTTCCCTTTGGTTGCCTGTCACCAGCAATTAACATTCTTTAGAAATGGTTGCTCAGCTAGGTACACATGGACTTATCTGTGCTTCCTTTCCCTCTGCGTAAAATTAGGGTGATGTAGTACTCAACTCATTAGACTGCTGTTGGTTTTTTAAACTATATTTTTATTGATTTTTAGAGAGAGAGAGGAAGGGGAAGGGAGAAGGGAGAGAGAAATATCTCGACTGCCTCCTCCACGGCCTTTACTGGGGATGGAGACCCACGACCCAGACATGTGCCCTGACAGGGAATTGAACCAGTGACCTCTTGGTGCATAGGTAGATACTCAAATACTGAGCCACACTGGGATTAAACCATTGAAAGGATTAAATGGTTAAAAATGTGTTTAGAACAGTGCCCAGCACGGGGTATGTGCTCCAGAAGGTGAGTCATCATTATTTGGGAAAGCAAGGACTTTCATCAATGGCTTGGACTTTACCTTCATCTTGTCATTTCCTAACTTGCCTCCTTAGACAAGTTACTTATTTCTCTGAACCTTAATTTCTTCATCTTAAAATAATCAGACGAATACTGCCTTCTTTATAAAGTTATGAAGATTAAATAAAATAACACATGTAGAATGTGTAATGCAGTGCATGACTTAGTAAGTATTTGTTGCAATGTTTGTTATTGACATTCATCTTGTACACATGTTTTCAACTCCTCCCTCCATCCCTCTATCAAGATATGTCCAAAAGCTTATAGATACAGCATTCCTCTGGTCAGCCTGTTTGGTAACTGAAAATTTGCAAAGGTATGGTTCACTTAAATCATATTTTAAAACCCTTCTAAAATTCTAAAAATATCAACAAAATAATTATTTAAGTGTGTAATTAATATATGTTACGGCTAGGTTATTAATTTTGGATTTATCTTATCATAACCTAGATTTGTATGTTATATATATTGTGTGTACAGTTTTTAAGAACACCATGGGGATCTTTGGAAAGATTGTGATCACTTTACATCCTGGGAAGAACAGTATGATTGTTCAAAATTATTACGAAGGTATATGTTTATTTTTATCACTGCTTGTTCCTTTTATTTATTTGGTGCTGAGAACATATCTCAAGAATGCAACCAATGATAATCTGTTTCTGTGAGAAAATAGTCTGCCTCACAATGATCAGCTAAAATATGAAATCTCGGACTCACTGTTGTGAAAGCCACAAACTGCTTGCCAAATCACAGTGCTCCTTGTGTATGGTAGGACAAGAAATTCCAGATCTTAACAGTATGATCTTCACAGAACAAAATGCAAAAGCTGCTGCCTTAGAGCAGTTAAGAATTAGGGCTTGATTTTTTTCTTCAAATTATTATGTGTCAGATATTCTAAAAAATGTCTGTGTGAGCATAATATAAAACCTGACAAGACAAAAAACTTTAATTTTATTCTCTGCCACCCAATAATAAAAAAAAAAATTTGGTGCCCTTCTGCCATATGAGGACACAGATAGAAGAAAACAATCTAAGAGCGAAGAAACAGACCGTCACAGACACTGCATCTGCCAGCACCTTAATCTTGGACTTCCCAGCCTCCAGAATTCAGGATCAAGAGTGTCAGGCAAACCCATCAGTGTGGCTTAGTGATTGAGTGTTACCCTGTGAACCATGGTTCGAACCTGGTCAGGGCACATGCCCAGGTTGTGGGCTCAATCCAGAGTGAGGGGTGTATAGGAGGCAGCCCATCAATGATTTTCTTTCATCATTGATGTTTCTTTCTCGCTCTCTCTCCCTTCATCTCTGAAATAAATAAAAATATATTTAACACACAAAAAAGTGTCAGGCACAACGCTGGTCAGTATGGCCTAATTGATTGAGCATTGTCCCATGCACCAAAAGATTGCTGGTTGAATGCAGGAGGAAGCCAATCAATGTTTTGCTCTCATATCAATGTTTCTCCTTCTTCTTTCCTCTCTCTAAAAATTAATTTTAAAATCCTAAAAAAAAAATAATTGAGAGAACAAAAACATTTTAAAAAGAAAAAACAAAACAAAAAACATAAAAGCACTCTTTAATTTTTATTTAATTTTATTTTTATGAAAAAGGGTTATGCTTGACTGGCATGGCTCAGTGATTGAGCATTGACCTATGAACCAGGAAGTCAAGGTTCGATTCCCAGTCAGGGAACATGCCCATATTGTGGGCTTAATCCCCAGTAAGGTGCATACAGGAGGAAACCGATAAATGTCTCTCATTGTTGATGTTTCTATCTCTCTGGCCCTCTCCCTCTCCCTTCCTCTCTGAAATCAATAAAAACATATTTAAAAAGAAAAAAATGAAGAAATAAAAGGACCATAACAACATAGTAAATGGATTGGGATTTAACATTGAGAAATTATCTCAGAAAACAGAAGAAAGATGGCCAATAGAAAAATAATAAAAGAGCCGAGACCGGTTTGGCTCAGTGGATAGAGCGCCGGACTGCGGACTGAAGGGTCCTGGGTTCGATTCCGGTCAAGGGCATGTACCTTGGCTGCGGGCACATCCCCAGTAGGGGGTGTGCAAGAAGCAGCTGATTGATGTTTCTCTCTCATCGATGTTTCTGACTTTCTATCCCTCTCCCTTCCACTCTGTAAAAAAAATCAATGAAATATATTAAAAAAAAAAATAAAAGAATTAGAGGGTCAATACAAGAAGTCCAGTATTCCAAAAAAATAGGAGTAGCATAAATTTTATTTTATTTTTTGAGGAATTATTTAAATCTTTATTGTTCAGTTTATTAATTACATTGTACCCCCCCTTTTTCCCCCCTATAGCTCCCTTCCACCTGGTACCCATCCCACCCTCTGCCCTCACATCCCCTCCACTGTCCTCTACCACAGGTGCATGATTTTTGTCCAGTCTCTTGCTGCACTTCCCACATCCCTTTTCTCCCCAAGAATTGTCAGTCCATTCCCTCTCTACGCCCATGATTCTGTTATATTCACCAGTTTATCCTGTTCATCAGATTTTTAATTCACCTGATTTTTATACTCATTTGTTTATAGGTGTGTATTTGTTGTTCATAATTTTTATTTTTACCTTTTTCTTCTTCCTTTTCTTAAAGAATATCTTTCAGCATTTCATATAATATTGGTTTGGCGGTGATGAACTCCTTTAGCTTTTTCTTATCTGAGAAGCACTTTATCTGACCTTCAATTCTGAATGATAGCTTTGCTGGTTAGAATAATCTTGGTTGTAGATTCTTCCTATTCATCACTTTGAATATTTCTTGCCACTCCCATCTGGCCTGCATCGTTTCTGTTGAGAAATCCGCTGACAATTGTATGGATCCTCCCTTATAGGTAACTAACTGTTTTTCTCTTGCTGCTTTTAATATTCTCTCTTTGTCTTTTGCTCTTGGCATTTTAATTATGATGTGTCTTGGTGTGGTCCTCTTTGGATTCCTATATTTTGGAGTTTGGTGTGCTTCTTGGACTTTTAAGTCAATTTCTTTCACCAGGTGGGGGAAGTTTTCAGTCACTATTTCTTCAAATAGGTTTTCATTACCTTGCTCTCTCTCTTTTTCTGGCACCCCTAAATTCGGATGTTGGTATGCTTGGGGTTGTTCCAGAGGCTCTTTACACTATGTTCAATTTTTTGGATTCTTTTGGCTTCTTGCATTTCTGGGTGAGTGGATTTTGCCTCTTTGTATTTCAAATCTTTGACTTGGTTCTTGTGGTCTTCTAGATTGCTTTTAGGTCTTTGTATAATATTTTTTATTTCAGTCAGTGTATGCTTAATTTCTAGTTGGTCCTTTTTCATATCCTCATAGGTCTCATTCATTTCCTCATAGGTCTTTTTCATTTCCTTGTAAGTCTCGGCCTTTTCTAGGAGCCTCTTGAAAAACCTTATAAACATGATTTTGAACTCTATGTCCAGTCATTTTTTCCCCTCCATTTATTTCACATCTAATTTCTTTCCATGTCTCTGCATGGTGGTTGCTTTCCTGAGTTGGTCGATTAGCTTTGTGTGGTAGATGTCCTCTAAGGGACAGTGGCTCAGCCTCCCCAATTACCTGAAGTGGATACTCTTGCTGCAGCCCTTTATGGGTTGCACAGTCTTGTTGAAGTTAAGCCTAGGTTATTGTTGTTAGCACTAGGAGGGTTTGACCTCCAGACCAATTGGCTGTGAGGGTCAGCTGTGCTCAGGTTGAATGGGCGGAGTCTCTGAGCTGAGCAGGCAGCGTCAGCTCTGCCCTATGAGGCACCTGGGTCTCTGTGCCGGGTGGTAATGGCTGCAAGCACCTCTGAGAGAAAGCTGCCTCCGAGCTCTACTCACTGCCGGACAATTTAGCCTCTCCCCAAATGAGTCTGCGCACCCGAAGTCTCACCCAGGGTTGTAAAACAATGCAGTCCGGTGGTTTCCCGAACAAGAGAGCAAGTCACAAGTCCTCTCTGTGCGTTTGCGCACCTTCTGCTGTTCCCAAGTTCATGCACACTCTCCACAAGCTTGCCCCTTCCACAAGCTCGCAGACCTTTGCAGTGCCCGAGTTTCAGTGTGCTTCCCTATTGTCCAGTTTCACTTCGTATGAGTGTGGGTTCCCCGGACCTCTGAACTGGGGAATCAGTGCAGTGGGACACTTTTCTCTTTGCAGCTGCCTGCCCTCTCCACTCACTTGCACGGGCGCAGGGCTCCAAACCTCTGACTCCACGCGTATCTTCAATGCTGCCCTCCGCTGCTCCTCTGAGTCACAGTTTCCTATCTTTAACTTTATTTGTGGAATTTTCACTCAGCCAGCTTTCTGTTGATTCTGGATGATGTTTGTTTTGTTGTTAAGTTGTAGTTTTGAAATTGCTGTGTGGGGCAGCAAGATAGGTGTTTACCTATGCCACCATCTTGCTTCCTCAGGAGTAGCAGAAATTAAAAAAAAATAATTTTAAAATTCCCAGAACTAAAGGAAAAAATATTTTGTGGCACATTACCTATCTTTTTGGACCCGACTTCTTTTCCAGAATGGAGATAATAATTACCAAAAAGGTTGTTCCAAAGATTAGAATATTAGGAAAAAGCCAAGATGGCGGCATAGGTAAACACCTAAAGTGTTGCCTTGCACAACAATTTCAAAACTGCAACTAAAAGACAAAACATCTATCAGCCAGAACCACTGAAAAGCTGGCTGAGTGGAAGTTCTGCACGTAGAAGGAAAGAGAGAAGAGCATTGAGACTTGCACAAGTGCTGAAAAGCTAAGGTACAGAAGTGTGTGACCCGGGTTGGCAGCAGGTGATAGGATGCTGCTGTTTTCATCCTGAAGAGAAACAAGCTCCTCATTACTCTGAACTCGTTTCTGGGGAGACAATGGTAACCCAGGCTCCTACAGGGAGACGCTGGACTGTCTGCCATCGGGTCAGAAAGTGAGGGTGGCTCCCTTGTAGAGGTGCACGCAGCAATCATTGTTCACTGTTCGGCACCGCAGGATGCAGGGAACTTGGAAATTTGGAGATGTAAAGACAGCTGAGTGGCAGCCATCACTGTTTGCCATGCCCTAGCTTAGTGATTCCCTGAGACCCCGCCCCACACAATCTGCAAACCTGCCCCAGCTGTGCACAGCGGCATTTGTATATAAATGGCATGCCCTATCACAGCTTAATCGAACAAACTGCAGCTCTGGTCATACAACTCTAAAACCTCCAAACCCCAAGCAAAGAGGAGAAAACTAGTTTTTGCTGTAGCTCCTACTGGATCGCCTCAGGCAGTAGCTGACCTGCACCCCATTGGAGAGCCAGAAGCCAGTGTTTCTAGAGGTCAGTGTGAGATGACACCAGAATTCAACTACTCACATCCGTAAGTGACACATTCAAGAGGCAAACTCAGCACCAAAGCCCCACTAAAACAAGTCCTGCCCCATAGCCGTGTCTCCAGTACAGCAGTTCTTCTCCATTAGCACAGGGAAGCAGCAAAATGTGGAGACAAAGAAACTTGACACGAATGAAAGAAATGGAGGACATAGATTTCAGGACCATATTTATAAGGTTACTCAAGAATCTTCTAAAAACCACCGAGAAACTTGATGAGACCTTCAAGACCTTAATGAGAATGCCAAGAAAATGGAAAAGGACCAGTCAGAAATTAAGCATATACTGTCTGAAATGAAGAATATACAGTAATGTAACAGTAGATCAAAGGACTCCAAGAATCAAACCAAAGATCTGAAATATGAGGAGACAAAAAACACTCAACCAGAAAAACAAAAAGAAAAAAGAATCCAAAAATATGAAGATAGTGTAAGGAGCCTCTGGGACAACTTTAAGTGTACCAACATCAGAATTATTGGGGTGGCAGAAGAAGAGAGAGCAAAATATTGAAAACCTATTATAAGAAATGATGACAGAAAACTTTCCCTACCTGGTGAAAGAAATAGACTTATAAGTTCAGGAAGCACAGAGAACCCCAAACAAGAGGAATCCAAAGAGGACCACACCAAGACACATCATAATTAAAATGCCAAGGGCAAAAGACAAAGAGAGAATCTTTAAAGCAGCAAGAGAAAAACAGTTGGTTACCTACAAGGGTCTACCCATACGACTATCAGCTGATTTCTCAACAGAAACTATGCAGGCCAGATGGGAGTGGCAAGAAATATTCAAAGTGATGAACAGCAAGAACCTACAACAAAGATTACTCTACCCAACAAGGCTATCTCATTCAGAATTGAAGGTCAGATAAAGAGCTTTGCAGACAAGAAAAAGCTAAAGGAGTTCATCACCACCAAACCAGAATTATATGAAATGTTGAAGGGTATTCTTTAAGAAGAGGAAGAAGAAGAAAAAGGTAAAGATAAAAACTATGAAAAAAAAATGACAACAAATACATACCTACCAACAAGTGAATCTAAAAATCAAGTGGATGAAAAATCTGATGAACAGAATGGACTGATGAATCAGGGACATAGAAAGGGAGTGGACTGACAATTCTCAGGGGGGAAAGGGTGTGAGGGGTGCGGGAAGAAATTGAACAAAAATCTTACACCTATGGATGAAGATAGGGTTAGGGTATAGGGTGGGGTGGGGGATTGGGTGGAGGGGAGCTATAGGGGGAAAAAAGAGGAACACCTGTAATAATCTGAACAATATTTATTTTAAAAAAGATTAGATTATTAGTATAAAGTGTATAGTGCCTGGCACATGGTGAGTGCTCAATAAATGTTAGTGCTGTTTTTTCCTTTTTTATTGTCAATGATCCATTAAAAAAATGTGATCCACCAGTGTGCTCAGTGGTTGAGCATCTATCTATGAACCAAGAGGTGAAGGTTTGATTCCTGGTTCTGCACATGCCCAGATTGCAGGCTCCATCCCAGTGTTGGGTGTTCAGGGGGCAGCTGGTTGTGATTCTCATCATTGTTGTTTCTATCTCTTTCTCCCTTTCCCTTCCTCTCTAAAATCAACAAAAAATATTTTTTAAAAATATCAATGGCATGGGAGAAATAGTAATTATTATTTTTTTTAATTTGGCTTTAGTTTGATTTAGCTCCTTTAAAAGATACAAAAATAAAGTTTTTGTTTTTGTTTTTGTTTTTTAAATGGAAACACCATGGTGGAGTTTTTAGTTTTGGAAGATGAGGTCTCTGTTGGGGAGCTTTAAAAAAATACATGTGCCTAGAGTCTACCCCAGAGACTGACTTAATTGAACTACAGTGTGGCGTAGGCATTAGGATTTTTCTAAAAGTAAAAATTTATATATAATAAATTGCACAGATTTTAGGTATATAGTTCAATGAGTTTTGACAATTGTTTATCTCTTTGTGACCACCATACTAATTAAGATAGAGAACAGGCCCAGCTGGCATGGCTCAGAGGTTGAGCATTGACCTATGAATCTGGAGGTCATGGTTCAATTCCCAGTCAGAGCACATGACTGGGTTGCAGGCTCATCCCCAGTAGGGGGCCTGCAGGAGGCAGCTGATCAATGATTCTCTCATTATTTATATTTCTATCTGCCTCTCCCTCTCCCTTCCTCTCTGAAATCAATAAAAATATATTTAAAAAAAAATAAAATGTAGTCAATTTAGTCAGTGAAAAATGGTAATACAAATTGGCATGGTACTTATGTGAACACCAATGAATACTGTTTTGTGTGCTTCCTAGTGATTAATAATCTTCCGTTTTGAAATGTCTGTTTTGAAATCAAGGCTTTTCCCCATTTTTTAAAAACCAGGTTGTATTTTTATTATTACTAGAGGTATGGCCAGCTGATTGAGGTGAGAGGGGCAGATTGGGGGCGGGGCAGTTGGGACCCTTTCCCTAGGGCAGTTGGCTGGGTGGCCCTACCCCCTGGTCAAACTCCCAGTTGAAATCCTGATCGAGGGGACAATTTGCATATTAGCCTTTTATTATATAGGATTATATAGGATTTGGAGGAATTCTTTAGTTGACTGCTGTTTTGTGCCTGCTTTTGTTACTCTTACACAGTCAATAGGTGTCTATAACTTAAATAGCCTAGTGTTGGTACCACTATGGAGACGAAGGGGAAGTAGAATGCAGCATGTAGGGGTGCAGAGGGGCAGAAAGAGCAGTTTCAGGAGGCTGGGTGATGTATGGGGGTTCAAGAGGGATCAAGCTGGTGGCAGAGAGGCTGAATGAGCCATGGAAGGAAAACTTCTAGCCATCTTCTTAGAAGTAGCCCCAATAAATCTTGGGGTATTAGATTTTTGCACAGCCAAGAGAACAGGGATATATATATATCTCCTATTTAAGAAAAGAGTAATATACAAATTGACCATACCTTCACTACACCCATGAGCCACAACCACCAGCCATGCCCACAAGCTAATCAGGAGCAATGTGCAAATTCAGCCCCAACCAAGATGCTGTGGCCACAGAGAGCAGGGAAGAGGCTTGGGTTTCCCTGACAATGGAGGAAGCCAAGCTTTCCACATACCCTGGTGGGCTCAGGCCTCCACTCAATGCTACAAAGTTTCAATTATAGAATCCCAAAAGAAATGGCAGCAGCCACGAAGCTGGAGAGAGCAGGAGGCTAGGGTTGTCCCTGGAGATGGAGGAAGCTAAGGTTTCCCCGGCCCTGGCCTGCCTTGGCCTCTGCTTAAGGCTACAAAGTTTCAGTCATAGAAGTTAAATATCTCAAGAGAAATGGCTGCAGCTATGGAGTGAGCAGGAGGTTTGGCTCCGCTCAAGGCTACAAAGTTTCAATTGTAGAACCTAAATTAATCCCAGATCCTAGGGCCTCTGCTTGGGTCACTGGGGGGCGTGGCTGGCCTGCAAACCACCACAGGCCCCTCACCCAGGCTGCCTCAGCCCCAAGGGAACCCCCACCCTGATCAGGGACACCCTTCAGGGTAAACCAGCTGGCCCCCACCCATGCACCAGGCTTCTATCCTGTCTAATAAAAGAGTAATATACAGATTGACCATCACTCCAACACACAAGATGGCTGTCCCCATGTGGTCAAAAATCCTGCCCCCATGTGGTTAAAAATGGCCACCACAAGATGACCAGCAGGGGAGGGCAGTTAGGAGAATCAGGCCTGCAAGGGAGGGCAGTTGGGGGCAATTAAGTCTGCAGAGGAGGGCAGTTAGGGTTGAGCAGGCTGGCAAAGGAGGGAAGTTTGGGGCAACCAGGCCTGCAGGGAAGGGCATTTGGGGAGGACCCAGGCCTTCAGGGGAGAGTAGTTGAGGGGGGACCAGGCCTGCAGGTGAGGGCAGTTAGGGGCACACAGGCTGGCAGGAGAGCAATTAGGCATCAATCAGGCTGGCAGGGGAGTGGTTAGGGGGTGATCAGGCTGGTAGGCAGAAGCAGTTAGGAGCAATCAGGAAGGCAGGCAGGTGAGCAGTTGGGAGCCAGCAGTCCTGGATTGTAAGAGGGATGTCTGACTGCCTGTTTAGGCCCCATCAGGGATCAGACCTAAATGGGCAGTCGGACATCCCTTGAGGGGTCCCAGATTGGATAGGGTTCAGGCTGGGTGGAGGGACTCCCCCTACCCCCATGCATGAATTTTTGTGCACCAGGTCTCTAACACACACACACACACACACACACACACACACACACACACACACTAGTGGCGCGGTGCATGACCTTATTGCACAGGGCGGAGGGGTTGTCCCTCAGCCAGCCTGCACCCTCTCCAACCTGGTATCCCTATCGCAATCTGGGACTGCTGGATCCTAACCACTCACCTGCCTGTCTACCTGATTGCCCCTAACCACTCTGCCTGCCAGCCTGCTCACCCTCAACTTCTCCCCCTTGCTGTCCTGATCACCTCCAACTGCCTCCCCTGCCAATCTGCTCACTCCCAAATGCCCACCCTGTTTGCCTGCTTGCTCCTAACTGCCCCCCTGCAGGCCTGATTGCCCCCAATTGCCCCCTATGCCAGCCTGCTCATCCCCAACTGCCCCTCCCTCCTGGCCTGATTGTCCCTAACCATCTCTGCCTCAGTCCTGCCACCATGGCTTTGTCCGGAAGTTCTCCTGGTCTAATTAGCATATTACCCTTTTATTAATATATATATATATATCTGCCAGAGGGTTGGTATGCTTGGATACTTCTGTGTCAAAGATACAAAGATACAATTCTTTTGTAAGTGATTCAGAAAATTAGTATCAGATCCAACTTCTACCTCGCTGTGAACTCCCCCAGGATGGCAACCAATTCTTTCAGAATTTCTTAGAACAGAGAAAATCCCACTGTGATCCTAGAAAATACTGGCTCCTCTGTTGTGTTCCTGGTTCTCCTCTCAGAAGTTGCTGGCTGTGGCTTCTTAGGTCACAGGTACAATGAGTGATTGTCCCTCAGCCAAGGCTTTATGTATGGGTAGAACCTTATTGTTGCCCTTGGCTTGAGTGTGAAAATGGCTTAAGTTTTATTATTTCTGGACTAGAGGCCCGATGCATGAAATTTGTGAAAGGGCCTTGTTTTCTACCACCTCCACAGCTGCCTCTGCCTCTGTCTTGGCCCCACCCACTGTGGCTTTGTCCAGAAGGAAGGACTCTTTTATTATTATTGATGTTGGTTATTACTGTCATTATTAGGTCTGTTGATTATCTGTCACTTCAAGGCCAAAATCCAACAACTGAATGCTAAGGATCCTATCTAATAAAAGAGTACCATGCAAATGTGACCGCACCTTGGCTCCTGATTGGCTATGCTACCAGCCAATCAGGAGCAGAAGGTGGGGCCAAGGGGCGGGGCAAGTGGCTGGGGCATGGGAGCGGAGGTGAGCGCCCAGCCCCTGGGGCCAGGTGGTCACAGGCAGCTGGAGCTGAGCTGAGCAGGGAGATGGCTGAGCCATCAGTTGGACATCCCCTAAGGGCTCCCAGTATGTGAGAGAAGGCAGGTTGGGCTGAGGGGGGGGCCCTGTGCACTAATTTCATGCACCGGGCCACTAGTAATATAATAAATCAACTCTGTTATTCAGGAATTCACGATTTCAAATCCCCAATTTAGAATTTATTAAAATTTATCAATTGGATGTGTATTCCAGTTTAACTTTGTTGTGTCAGCAGCAAAAGGCTCTGCAAAGCAAAATAATAAACAAGATTGTAAGAGCAACATTTACTCAATTAAAGAAAACAGTAGGAGAGAACATTGGGAACTCATTAGAGGTTTTCATTTACTTAAACAGTTAGAGACTGGGGAAGTGGAGTGGTCAACTTCCAAAGCTGTTTGTATACACAAAGCTATCACAATGTATTTTGCTGATCTACTTTCCTCTGTCTCCCCCATTAGAGAGGGATTTGTTAAGTGTCAGATCAATGCTCCTGCACAGAGTAGGAACTTAACATGTGTTAGCCACATGAGTAGGGTTTTCCATGCTGCATAGATGGCTTAAGTATTAGCCACACTGACTGGTCTTATATCTGTGAGTGTGTCTGTGTAAAACTCTGCCAGGCCCTAGCCTGTTTGGTTCAGTGAATAGAGTGTTGGCCTGCAGACTGAAGGGTCCCAGGTTCAATTCCGGTCAAGGGCATGCATATGCCCAGGTTTCGGGCTCGATCCCCAGTAGGGGGACATGCAGGAGACAGCTTATTAATGCTCTCTCTTCCTCTCCTTTCCTCTCTGAAATCAATAAAAATATACACTGAGTGGCCAGATTATTATGATCTCGGAATGCATAATAATTTGGCCACTCAGTATATGTATATATTAGAGGCCCAGTGCATAAATTCGTGCATGGGGGGGTTCGACCAGCCTGGCCAGGGGGAGGGAACATGGGCGGTTGGCTGGCCTGCCTGCTGGTCGATGCCTGGTTGAGGGGAAATTTTGCATATTAGCCTCTTACTATATATGACATACACTGAGTGGCCAGATTATTATGTGTTCAGAGATCATAATAATCTGGCCACTCAGTGCATGTAAAAAAACAGTAGGGTCCTCTGAGCCAGAGTTATGATGCAAGAGGTTTGTGGCAGATAATGCCTATAAAACATAAAAAGGGGAAGAAGCAGGGTTGTGCAGGAAGAGACTCAGACTATGATGTAGATCTGAAAAGTCTTGGATGACCCACTGGGAAGCTCTGGAACAAGATCACCCATTAGAAGAGTCCCACACTGAGCAAAAAAGAGTCCCACAGCCAGGCCCTAGTATTCCTACCATGCTTAGTTGTTGGCTGGAAGCTCAAAAGCTATCAGCTAACTGCAGTTCTTGGAGCAGAGCAGCAACTTCTTCCTTTAAGGGAGATCTGAGCGATGCTACTTTGTGGTAGCCACAACTCCCATAACACAAATTCAGAGGTGAGGCAACTGACCTTGCCTGCTGCTTCCTGAGACACCTCCCCACCTTTCCTCTGAGGAGGTGCATAAGAAGACAGATAGCTCTGTTTTGCAAAGAGTGCTTAGTGTTGACAACATGAGGGTCAGCTAATTAGAATTGTCTGCAAATTGCTGCTGTTGTCCATTCCCAGTAGGAAGTGCCAAACCACAGCCAGACAGGGACAGGTGTGGATGGCAATCAACAACCCCAAAATTCCTCCTGACTGGCTGCTCTGGCTTGCCCTCGTCATTTCAGTACTCTCATAATACCAAGACCTCACATTTTTATACCACTGAATTTATGGTCCCTAGAGTGCTATGATGGGGCTTTATTTTCTTCATAACACAAGTCTTTATTTTCAATTATACAAGTCAAACATACTCTTTGCAGGAAATTTGGACAATGCAACCTATTCTACAGAATAAATAAAAATCATCCACAGTATCACCTCCGAGAGATAATTATTAGTACATTTGTGTTTTCTCTCCCAGTCAAGTACATAATGAAATATCTACCTCTCCCTCCTATTTATCAAGTGTCACATACATTTGCCAAAGACAGACCATTTTTGTTTATTCTTTATTGCAGCCTGAGACCTGGATTGACAGGTTCCTAGTGCTATGGGCAGATGGCAGAGTGACTTGGAGAGAGGGGAGTGGGCTGGAGGAGTGGAGTAGTCAACTTCCAAAGCTGTGTTGGGTTTGGGCACTCTCTGAGGTAGATGTGAAGGTCCTGGGGCCTCATGATAAAAGGACTTCTTTCCTCTATTTGGCTTGAAGTCAGGCTGAGCTTGTAGATATTCAGTATGGGAAAACCACAAGATGAAGGCAAACTCACTCCTTGGGTCCATCCATGTGTAAGACTGCTAACCTTACAACAGTACAAAATTGCAGCCTGACTAAGTACCTACTAGATATGGAACATTTTTCTTGCCCTCCGGAATATAAAGTCTAATGAAGGAGAGAGGGGAACTGACCATTAAAATACATTCTGATAGCTTGGCTGGTGTGGCTCTGTGGTTGAGCATTGAGCTACGAACCATGAGGTCACTGTTGGATTCCCAGTCAGGGCACGCGCCCAGGTTTTGGGCTCGATCCCCATTGGGGGTGTGCAGGAGATAGCTGATCAGATCACTGATTCTTTCTTCCCCTCCCCTCCCCTCCCCTCCCCTCCCCTCCCCTCCCTTTCCCTTTCCTTCCCTTCTCTTCTCTCTCTCTTTTTCCTCTCTCTTTCTCTCTCTCTCTCTCTCTCTCCCTCTTTCTTTCTTTCTTTCTTTCTTTCTTTCTTTCTTTCTTTCTTTCTTTCTTTCTTTCTTTCTTTCTTTTGATTTCAGAGAGACAGGGAGAGGGCGAAAGAGATAGAAACATCAATGATGAGAGAGAATCATTGATCGCTGCCTACTGGGGATCAAACACACAAACCAGCCAAGTACCCTGACCATTAATTGGGCATCCTCACTCATAGGTTGATGCTCAACCAGTTGGCCATGCCAGGTGGATTCATCATTGATGTTTCTATCTCTCTCTCCCTCTCCCTTCCTCCCTGAAATCAATAAAAAATATTCAAAAAATAAAATACATTCTGTTATTCACTAAATAGTAAGGCATACATGGTGAATTGAGAGAAAAAGGAGGGAGGTTTTATCTGTGATATACATCAGGTTTCAATGACTTTTTTGGGAAGGGACAGTCAAGGATGAGACAATACCATCTGTAAAGAGCACACAAAAAAGTGAGAGATATGCTTGGCAAAGAGAATGGTTTTCAGTGAGACTACAAACAGGGTATAGAAGGGGCATGGCTTTGGGGTGGGTGATTTCATTGTATTAAGTAAAAGCAACAATTGAATGCTTTTTATTTATTTATTTTTTAAATATATTTTTATTGATTTTTCACAGAGAGGGAGAGGGATAGAAAGTCAGAAACATCGATGAGAGAGAAACATCGATCAGCTGCCTCTTGCACACCCCCTGCTGGGGATGTGCCCGCAGCCTTGGTACATGCTCTTGACCGGAATCGAACCTGGGACCTTTCAGTCAGCAGGCCAATGCTCTATCCACCGAGCCAAACCGGTTTTAGCAATTGAATGCTTTTTAGATGTTGGGCTGGGGATACAAAGTTAAATAAGATGGAATTTTAGGTCCCAATCTTGTTAAGAATGAACCTAGAAACGTTGATTGAGAACTAGTAGCAGCCATAATTCTGGGAGTCCTACTATGGCAGTTTGTAATGTCTATCTCAAGCCAGTGACACTTTTAGTAATATCAAATTCTTAGTCTTCCCATCAAAGAGAATTTATATCTGAAATATAAGAATTAACCAATTTAATTTATAATAAATACCTCTTTAACAAACTCTTTCCAGAAATGTGTAGTTTTAAAACATATCTAATGAACAAATATTGTAATGGATGGAACTGTGTCCCCTCCCAAAATTTATGTGTTGAAACCTTAACCTCCAGTACCTTCGATTGTGACTGTATCTGGAGATAACGCCTTTAACAATGTGATTAAACTAAAATAGGCCATTAGAGTGGGCCCTATTCCAATCTGACTGGTGTCCTCATAAAAAAAGGAAATTGAATACACAAAGGGACACCAAGGACATGTGTGTACAAAGAAAGAAGCATGTCAGGGCACAGTGAGAAGGCAGCCATCTGCAAACCAGAGAGAGAAGCCTCAGGAGAAACCAGCCCTGCCAACACCTTGGACTTCCAGCTCCAGACCTACGAGCAAGTAAATTTTTGTTTTTGAAGGCTCCCAGTTTGTGACTTTTTTGTTACGGCAGCTCTGGTAAACTCACACACATCCAATCTGGCCAGATGCATATAGGCATTTAAAAATATACACTTGTTTTCCCCTTAGTAAGAAGTCTGTACTTGATCCTGTAGAAACTGGCAACTGTGTAGAATTTTTGAGCAGAGCAGTGACAAGATCAGATCTGTGTCCTAGAAAGAGAATTCTGATGTCAACAGGAAGGTGAATTGAAAAGAGGCTGGAAATCCAATGAGAAGGCTGCTATCCTCAAGCGGAGATACCAATCCTCTGCCTAAAGTTCCAGAAACATCTGGAGAATAATGCCGAGGGCAAAAATGCATAAGTGAGTTTGCTATGGGGAAACACACTTTTGCCTGATTTCACCCTTAGGCTTGAATTTTAAACTTCCATCACTGGCTAGACTAGTCTGGGTGGCATTCCAGGGGAAGCTGTCTTCACTTGTCCACCAGGTCTCTGAATGTTGGATGCCAGTCTCTTACAGAAAGCCTGGGTATTTCTTTTTTCAAATGCTCACTGTTCTTTACTTTGTGAATTGCCAACAATAAACAAGTGTGGCTTAGAGGTTGAGTGTCTGCCCATGAACCAGGGCACATGCCCAGGTTTTGGGCTCGATCCCCAGTAAGGGGCATGCAGGAGGCAGCAGAGCAAAGATTCTCTCTCATCATTGATGGTTTTTTTTCTCTCTCTCTCCATCTCCCTTCCTCTCTCTGAAATCAATAAAAATATATTTTAAAAAAATAGTGACTTCCTTAGTGGGTAGTTAAGAGATTTTAAAAATCTAGCATGGGAGAAAAATAGTTTTGGATTTGAAATCAAGACATCAGGGGTAATACATACAATGAAATACTATTCAGCCTTGCCCTAGTTGGTTTGACTCAGTGGATAGAGTGTTGGCCTTGGGACTGAAGGGTCCTGGGTTTGATTCTGGTCAAAGGTGCATGCCTGGGTTGTGGGCTTGATCCCCAGTAGGGGCATGCAGGAGGCAGCCCATCAATGATTCTCTCTCATCGATGTTTCTATCTCTCCCTCCCACTCCCTCTCTGAAATCAATTAAAATATATTTTAAAAAGAATACTATTCAGCCTTAAAAAAGAAGGAAATCCTGCAACATGTGGCAACATGGATGAACCATAAGGATATTCTATTAAGTGAAAAATGTTCATGAGAGAAAGACAAATAAATACTGCATGCTTCCACTTATATGATGTATCTAAATAGTCACACTCATAGAATCAAAGGGTGGAATAGTGGTTTCCAGGGACTGGGATTGGTGGTGGACATGGGGAGCTGCTAATCAGTGGGCATAAAGTTTCAGTTGTGCAAGATGAATGAGTTCTAGAAATCTGTTGTATAACGCTGCCTAGAGTCAACAATAATACAGTGTACACTTAGATATCCTGTTAAGTGTTGTTATCACAATAAAATAAAAAATAGTTTTTAAAGACGTCAGTTTTCAAACTCTGGCTTGCTTTAAAGACTGGTGATTTGCTGTTGCTTAGAGCTTTCAGAAAGCTGGTGTATTTCTTTTTCAAATGTTCACTCATCTGGCACTTGATTTGCTCACCTGTGACATGGAAACTAATAGTATTTCAGTCCTCTTATGTGCAAGGCTCTTATTATCCTATTTAATACTTAGACTATGTCTGTGAACTAATACTCTCCTCATCTGGAAACCTCAGTTTGTCCAAGGAGATGGGATTCAAACATGGGCCTAAAGCTCCAAATTCCAGGATTTCAAAGGCTCCTTTCAATTCCAAAATGCTGTCTGGCTGAATAATACTAAGGACTAATCAAGCTACAGTAGTAAAGACAATAGGTTCTCTAGTGATTAGTAAGAGGCTACGAAGAACCATTTATCCTGCAGGGAAACATGTTTTTTTACTGTAAGAATTACTCCTTATATTACTACATGTACTGAATTACTCCTGATGTCTTGATTTCAAGCCCAAATATAGCAGACAAAGAGAGGCCAACAAATGGTATTTTCTTAAGTTGAAATTGTGAGAGTTTGGAATTTGGCAAGTGCTCTGGGCACGGTGAAAAATAAATGCTTGGAATCGAATGCCTTTAGTCAGACCCAGGCTACAGGGTATCTTTTGGTGCTGTTGCTACAAGGACCTCCTCTTCTACTAACATGAAGCAAAGAATAAGCCAGGTCCCCCAATTCCAAATCTAGTGTGCTTTCATCTTCAAGAAGCTTATGCTCTGGCCAAAACTGGTTTGGCCCAGTGGATAGAGCGCATAGGCCTGCGGACTGAAAGGTCCCAGGTTCGATTTTGGTCAAGGGTATGTAATGTACCTTGGTTGCGGACACATCCCCAGTAGGGAGTGTGCAGGAGGCAGCTGATTCATGTTTCTAACTTTCTATCCCTCTCCCTTCCTCTCTGTAAAAAATCAATAAAATAAAAAAAGAAGCTTATGCTCTTGTTGGGAAAATATGCATAATTCATACCTGTCCATTTCTTCATTATATTGAATCAACTACATTTATTGCATTTTCTATATCAGCACAAAGTTGTAGGGACATAAATGCAAAGTCCCTGTTATGGGTTGGATTGTTTCTCCCCAAAGATCATATTATGCCCTAGCTGGTTTGGCTTGGTGGTTGGAGCATCAGCCTGCAGACCAAAGGATCCAGGTTCAATACCCAGCCAAGGGCATGTACCTGGATTGCAGACCTGATCTTGACCTGGGTTGAGGTGCTTGCAAGAGGCAACCAATTGATGTGTCTCTCTCACATTGATGTTTCTCTCTCTCTCCCCTTCCTCCATTCCACTCTCTCTAAAAAAAATCAATGGAAAAAAATATCCTTGGGTGAGGATTATATATATATATTTTTAAAATCATATGTTGAAGCCCTAACCCCTAGTACCTCAGAATGTAGCTGTACTTGGAGATAGGGTCTTTAAAGAGGTCATTACTTTAGAATGGAGTCCTGATAATATGCCCTAATCCAATATGACCAGTGTCATTTTATGAAGAGCAGATTAGGACACAGACACAATAAACAGAAGGATGACCATGTGTAGACACAAGAAGGTGGCCATCCGCAAGCCAACAGAGAAGCCTCAGAAGAAACCAGCTCAAGACACCTTGATCTTGATCTCAAAATTCCAGCCTCCTGAATTTTTAAAAAAAATAAATGTCGGTAATTTAACCCACCCAATATTCTGTGATGGCAGCCCTAACAGACCAATGCAGTCTCCCGGCGCTGCTAGAGTTTCCCTTTTGGTGGGTGAGACAAAGAAGGCAGCAAGCAACAGAGGGGAGCCCTGGGAACCACGGGCTTCCAGAGGTGGACATCTGTGCAGACTGCATTCTTTCAATGCCTGGAAGAAGTGTCCTTGGAGGGAAGTCCTGAAGGACTGATAGGTTAGCCAACAGGACCAGAGGCAGAGAGACATAAGCATAGAGACAAGAAAGAACACAGCACCTGCAGGGACCGGCCAGTCATTTGAAATTCAAGGGTGATGGAAAATGGAAGTGCTATTGTGTAGCTCTATCACAAGCACATTAGTTCTAAGGAGACACGATGAACAACAACAATGATAATATCTTATTATTATAACACTTTTCAGTCTGACAAAACACTTGCTCCCAGCTTATCTCTCAATGTCCACAGGAGAGTCGAACTATTTTACACACAAGGCAAATGGAGTGTCAAGGGGCTAAATGGCTTGGCCAGGTCCCTAAAGGAAGTCAGTGGCAGACAGGTCTGAAGCTTGGGGCCTTTCCTTCCCCATTGTGGGTGGGGACCAGTGTCAGAGGACCCTGTGCCAAACACAGCTGTTTTCTTGCCTCTGATTTTGCTCCCGAAGCTGCATGAGGGGCAGCCCAGGGGACAGAGTGGTTCAGGTGTGGTAGGTCCTAACAGTAAGGAGCCAGAGGATAGAGAGCAGAAGGATAACTAGACCACAACATGCTGAACACACCTCCAAGAAGGGGAAAGAGCTCTGGCCTCTGCTTATCTTCTCATTCAGCTCTGTCCCTGATTAAAGGGGGTTTAACGTTTCTTCATCTGTCGAGTGGAGTCATAACACCTTTCAGGCAGGACTTTCTGTAACTCAGAAACCCCCTCCGTCATAACACCTTTCAGGCAGGACTTTCTGTAACTCAGAAACCCCCTCCGGGATGGATACTGGCCCATCAGGGAGATGATCAGCCTCACAGAGATATCCCCTCAGGGCTGAGGTGACAGGAAAGTGAAAGAATCCCAGCTCGCATGGCTCTGTGGTTGAGCATCCAACCTATGAAGCGGGATTCAATTCCCAGTCATCAGGGCACATGCTGGTGTTGCAGGCTCCATCCCCACGTAGGGGGGCATGCAGGAGACAGCTGATCAATGATTCCCACCATTGATGTTTCTATCTCTCTGAAGTCAATAGAAATATTAAAAAAAGAAAAGAAAAGTGAAAGAAGAATTTAAAAATGCAAGGTGTTTTACAAATGCAGGATAGTCCTTTCACCTGCTTGAGAT
The DNA here is from genome assembly GCA_027563665.1 of Antrozous pallidus. Classification (NCBI taxonomy): domain Eukaryota; kingdom Metazoa; phylum Chordata; class Mammalia; order Chiroptera; family Vespertilionidae; genus Antrozous; species Antrozous pallidus. The sequence goes on along the minus strand of CM050508.1, from coordinate 164,984,568 downwards.
GGGTTGCATTTAGGACCTTGGGGATGAGGAGAAAGGAAAGGTCTCCAGCAGCCTTCTCTCCCTCACTCCTCTCTTGTGTCCCTGCTGCAGATGCTGTAGGTGCCCTGCCATGTTCCTTGACCTTAACCGCATTCCTGTTTCTGACCTGAATATCAACTGCCAGGGCCCAGGCCTCTTTGCCAGAGGGCATTCTCTTAGTGACCACTGAGCCCTCACTAGCTGACGGCTGGAACTCCCATGCAGGTAACTCCCAGGGAGCAGCTCTCAGCCATAGTCTAATAGGATTTGGTGGATGAGTATCCCAGCTCCTTCCTCTCTTTCGAGGTAACTTCATTGGCTCCTAAGAGTTATCCAGTTGAATTAAGCAAGACAAACACTATGGTTGTCCATCGTGGTGACTTGCTTAATAGCACAACTTTTATTGGCATCTGTTACTTTCCTAATTCACTTCTCCACTCCTAAATGTCTCCTGGGGTCAGCTCCCAAAGAGACAACTTGCACTCCAATCCTTGACCCACACTTTGCTTTTGGGGAATTCTAAATTAAGACAACCCTTCCTGTCCAAAGTGTTATTTACTGCTTTGGACGTTGTGAAAGGGCACAGAGAGGAGAAAGGAGAGAGATCAGAGATATAATTCATTCACTCAGCAAATACTTATTGTCTAAGCCAAGCACCATGCTGAGGACCAGCTAGAAATCTCAAGTCCTAGGCCTCTGAGGAGCCATTCATCACTTCAATTACAGCTCACACATGGTAGCCAGGACAACCTGAACTGGAGGTGGGAGGGAGAGAGTGTTATGAAAGAACGCTTAATGTGAAGGGGGGCGGGTCTCTAAAAGGGAAGGAGGAGCCGGGCCAGATAAGTGTGGCTCTGTGATTGGGTGTCAACCTATGAACATGGTTTGATTCCGGGTAAAGGCACATGCTTGGGTTGTGGGCTCGATCCCCAGTGTGGGCATGCAGATAGCCAATCAATGATCCTCTTTCATCATTGATATTTCTATTTTTCTCTCCCTCTTCCTTACTTTCTGAAATCAATAAAATATAAAAATAAAATAAAAAGGAGGAGAGGACAGAAGTTCTGGAAGTGTAGGGGAGGTGAATGGCAAATTCAATAAAGGCCAGTGGGTGAGAAGGAAATTCACTTATTAAAAGAGCAAAGGCTCTGGGTGAGTACCTATGCGTCATCCTGGTAAGCACTCAATTATTGGGAGCATTAACTGTCAGAGCGGAAAAGGGCCTCAGAGGTGACGGTCATCGCTTTCATTTTACTCCTGTGGAAAAACAACATGATTTCCATAACCCTTTATGCTGAGAGTGCTCTTTCTCTTGAGGGAAATAAGGCTCGATTGTTATTTCTTAAACGCTTTTTCATTATTTCCCAGAAAGCTTTTTAGACTTTTTTTTTTACAATTACCCACTCCAATGAAATCTAACACCACAGATATATTGTAAGTCTGTTATATATGATAGATCTGTTTATGTGCTATAGCAATGAAGAGTAATATTTTTTTTCAATCCCAAAGACCAGTGTTTGCCCCCTTGGAGGGCAATATTGGCCTTATTGAGAGTGCATGGAAGGAGAACTAATATGGCGGCAAAGGCAAAACACCTATCTTGCCGTCATAATCAGCAATTTTAATACTACAACTTAACGAAAGAACAAACACCTTCCAGAATCACCAGAAAGCTCACCGAGTGAAAATTCCACAAATAAAAGTGAAGATAAGACACTGTGACTCAGAGGAGCGGTGTCGGACGGCGTTGAAAGATTCGCACAGAGAGAGGTTTGGAGCGCGCACTGCGGAGAGGGCGGGCGGCTGAAAACCGGCCAGTTTTCTCGAACAGGGAGACAAAGGCGTCCCACTGGACTGATTCTCCAGCTCTGGGCGAAGTCCAGAGAACCCACTATCACACGGGGTGAAAACTGGACAGTGGGAGGGCACGCCGAAGCTTGGGTGCTGCCAGGTCTCCCGGCTTGTGGAGAAGGCAGCTGGCGCGAACAGCTTGGCTGCGTGACGGCGCAGAGAGCGCACTGCGACTTGCCTCTCATTCGGAAAACCGTCAGACTGCTTTGTTTTACGACCCTGGGTGAGACATTGCACATGCAGACTCATTTTGGGAAAGTCTGGATTCCCTGCGACCGGCAGCCAGTGGAGCTCCGCAGCAGCTCTCTCTCAGAGGTGCTGGCGGCCATTGCCCCCGGCACAGAGTCCCTGGGGCCGCATAGGGCTGAGCTAACGCTGTCTGCTTGGCCGGGAGACTCCGCCCACACAAACTGAGCACAGCTGAGCTTCACAGACAATTGGCCTGGAGGTCAACCCTCCAAGTGCTAGCAACGATTAACTGAGCTTAACTTCAGCAAGACTGTGCAGCCCATATCCACCTCAGGTAACCGGGGAGGCTGAGCCACTATCCCTAGTAGGAAGTCTACCACACAAAGCTAATTGACCAACTCAGGGAAGCAGCCACCATGCAGCAACATGGAAAGAAATCAGATGTGAAAGAAATGGAGGAAAAAAAACGACTGGACATGGAATTCAGAACCACGGTTATAGGGTTTTTCAAGAGGCTCCAACAAAAGATCGAGGCCTATAAGGAAATAAGCAAGACCACAAAGGAAATGAATGAGTCCTACAAGAAAATGAACAACACCCTCCAGGATATAAATGAGAGCTGCAAAGAAATGATCAAGACCAACATGGAAATGATGAAGACTAACGTGGAAATGAATGAGTCCTACAAGGAAATGAAAGAAACCCTCAAGGATATAAAGCAGACTCTCAAGGATATGAAAAAGGACCAACCAGAAATTAAGCATACACTGACTGAAACAAAAAATATTATACAAAGACCTGAAAGTGCCCTGGAGCACCCCAAGAACCAAGTTAAAGATTTGAAATACAAAGAGGGAAAATCCACTCAGCTGAAAAAGCAAGAAACCAAAAGAATCCAAAAAATTGAAGATAGTGTAAGGGGCCTCTGGGACAACCTCAAGCATACCAACATCCGAATTATAGAGGTGCCAGAAAAAGAGAGAGAGCAAGACAATGAAAACCTATTTGAAGAAATAGTGACTGAAAACTTCCCACACCTGGTGAAAGAAATTGACTTAGGAGTCCAAGAAGTGCACCGAACCCCAATATATAGGAACCCTAAGAGGACCACACTGAGGCACATCATAATTAAAATGCCAAGAGCAAAAGACAAAGAGAGAATATTAAAAGCAGCAAGAGAGAAACAGTTGGTTACCTATAAGGGAGCACCCATACGACTGTCAGCGGATTTCTCAACAGAAACGATGCAGGCCAGACGGGAGTGGCAAGAAATATTCAAAGTGATGAACAGCAAGAATCTACAACCAAGATTACTCTATCCAGCAAAGATATCATTCAGAATTGAAGGTCAGATGAAGTGCTTCACAGGTAAGAAAAAGCTAAAGGAGTTCATCACCACCAAACCAACATTATATGAAATGCTGAAAGATATTCTTTAAGAAGAGGAAGAAGAAAAAGGTAAAGATGAAAATTATGAACAACAAATACACATCTATCAACAAATGAACATAAAAATCAAGTGAATTGATAGACTGTTGAACAGGATAGACTGGTGAATACAACAGAGACATGGACATAGAGAGGGAATGGACTGACAATCGTTGGGGAGAAAAGGGTTGTGGGGAGTGCAGCAAGAGACTGGACAAAAATCTAGCAACAATGGGAGAGGACAGTGGGGAGGGGGAGGTGAGGGTGGAGGGTGGATAGGTACAGGGTGGAGGGAAGCTATAGGGGGATAAAAAGGGGAAACAATGTAATTAATAAACTGAGCAATAAAGATTAAAAAAAGAAAAAAAAAGAAAAGAAAAAAAAAAAGAGAGTGCATGGAACAGAGGGACCAAAAGTTGCAGGTTACTGAGGTCTTGAATTCAGGCATAGTAAGCAATAGGGAGCCATAGTAGGTCCTTGAGCAGGGAATACATTGAGGAAAGAAGTGAAGAGCCTATGCCATTAAACACTATGTGCCAGGTACGCGGGTCAGGCTAGAAGATTTTTTTAAATGTCTGATTGACTGTAAAATTCATGATTCCAGCCCTGGCCAGTTTGGCTTGATGGCTAGAGAGTTGGACTGTGGACTGAAGGTCCCAAGTTTGATTTTGGTCAAGGGCACATGCCCAGATTGTGGGCTCGATCCCCAGTGTGGGATATGTAGGAGGCAGCTTATCAGTGATTCTCTCTCATCATTGATGTTTCTATCTCTCTCTCTCTCTCTCTCTCTCTCCCCCTCTCCCTTTCTCTCTGAAATCAATGGGAAAAATATTAAAAAAAATAAAATTCATTATTCCAATCAGTTTTTTTTAAATCCTCATCTGAAAATATTTTTCCATTGATTTTTAGAGAGGATGGAAAAGAGAGGAAAAGACAGAAATATCAGTGGGAGAGAAACATCAATTGGTTGCCTCCTGCATGCACCCAGACCAACGCCCAGTTGGGAGGAGCCTTACAATCCAGGTACATGCCCTAGACCAGAATCAAACCTGGGACCTTCCTACCACAGGCCGACACTAGCCACTGAGTCTAATAGTCTAGGGCCCAATAGAATTGTTTAAAGGGCATGGGAATTAAGGCTCTTGTAATTTCAGCTCATGTAAGCAGAACAAGCCAGCTGACCTCAGGCTCTCTTCTCAGCGGTGAGCAGAAGAGGGCGGCCTGCACCTCCGTGCTGTATGCATATAAAATATAACACAGGGGCTGTAACTACCTTGCATGTAAGAGTCTCTAGTGAGCCCTAGCCGGTTTGGCTCAGTGGATAGAGTGTCAGCCTGTGGACTGAAGGGTTCTGGGTTTGAGCCTGGTCAAGGGCACATGCCCAAGTTGTGGGGGGGTCCATTCCCAGTGGGGGGCCTACAGGAGGCAGCTAATCAATGATTCTCTGTCATAATTGATATTTCTCCCTCTCTCTCTCTCTCTCTCTCTTTCTCTCTCTCTCTCTCTCTCTCTCTCTCTCTCTCTCTCTCTCTCTCTCTTCCCCTCACTCCCTCTCTCTCTCCCTTCCTCTCTGAAATAAATAAAAATATATTTTTAAAAAGTTTCTAGTGAAGGACATATATGCCCCTGGACTTGAAAATGGAGAGAGAGTGAAATAAAAAACATGCTCATGCTTTACTGTTTGGCCCCTCTGAACCTTTTCCTCCTCATTCTTTTGACTGTTACCAATGAATGAGATAGATTTTTAAAAAAATATATTTTATTGATTTTTTTTACAGAGAGAAAGGGAGAAGGAGTGAGAGAGAGAATTAGAAACATCAATGAGAGAGAAACATCAATCAACTGTCTCCTGCACCCCCCTCCCCCACTGGGGATGAGCCTGCAACCAAGTACATGCCCTTGACAGGAAACAAACCTGGAACCCTTCAGTCCGCAGGGTGACGTTCTACCCACTGAGCCAAACCAGTTAGGGCAAAATAGA